>CM057845.1:179494947-179512438 GCA_030068395.1 Apalone spinifera | reverse complement strand
ATACAGGAAAACATCAGTTTGCCGAAATCAAAATGTTAGTGAGAAATGGTCAGTTTCAACAAACTTCCCATTTTGAATAAAAAAATTAGAGAAAAGTTTATAAATTACAGAAAGAAGGCATTGTCATTTTCAAAATGAACAGGGTGGGGAGAGGGGGGTTGGTTTGAAAAGACTTTTTGTTTCAAAATTTAAATGAACTGGGTGTTTTTTAAATAAAATACCGACCTTGAAATGAAATATTTTCAAAAACCTCAAGATGAAACATTTCAGTTGACTCAAACTCTTTTTCCATCCTCCAAAGTTGATACCTTCCTCATCTTTTATTCTGGATTTGTATTCTGGATTCTGTTACAGTGCTATCATAAATCCCTCTATGACGGAGTACACCAGACCCTCTGAGACTCCTGCTGGAGGTCTTGTGATCCTGTCACACCCTGACCCCCAAAAGGGCAGTGGATAGAGTCCTCCAAGTTGCCTAGAATGACCATGAGGGACATAGGCAGCCAGGGCCCACCAACCTAGTATAAGAAGAGCTTCAGGACCAGAGAGAGTTCAGTTCCATGCTGGAGCTGCAGGAGTATGGATGGGGTAGGCCTGGGTGAGACCTGGTCTACACTAGGGAGTTATTTCAAAATAGCAGTAGTTTACACTACTGTGACGGATCAGGCCAGGTCTGGACACTGCTGTGGGCATCCGCTCAGGGCAAATTGCTCAAAATCAGGGCTCCTTAAAGCCCCAGACTGGACACCTTTCCCAAGTAGGCCACAAACCAGTCACACCGAGCGCATCAGCTGCCAATCCGGCCAGCAGGAAGCCTCACGACCAAAACCCCTCAGACATCCCAGCTTTCCCTGTGACACAATCAGCCCTGGGCCTGAACACATGTGAGGGGTTATAGAACCCAATCTCACCTACCCCCAAATGGGTCTTTTTGGTCCCAAAGAACCAGCCACAGATTCACAGTCAGTCATTTACACTTAGGATCTTACCCAAGAGATCACGCTGGGCCTATCCTTTAGAATCTATAATCTAAAGGTTTATTAATAAAAGTCTCCATCTACACTGCAGTTATTTTGGAATAAGCTATTCCAGAATAGTTATTCCAAAATAGCTTATTTTGAAAGAGCAAGTCTACACTTCAGGGAAGCCTCAAAATTAGTCCAAGGCAAACTTCCCTAACGTAGATGTGCTATCTAAATGTAGAGCCCCAGGAGGAATAGCTTTGAATGGCCCTTGTGAGTGGCTATTTAAAAATAGCAGAAATGGCGCATCTACACATGCCTTATTTTGAAATAGCTATTTTGGAATAGGCATTATTCTTCATAGAATGAGATTTACGGAAGTTGGAATAAGCCATCCATTATTTCAAAATTATTTCAAAATAATGGAATTGCTGTGTAGACGCTCACATAGTTATTTCGAAGTAATGGTCATTATTCCGAAATAACTTTGCTGTGTAGACACATCCTAGGACTCCTTTAGGACAAGGCCTTGACATAATGAGGAAGTCCGTGTGTGGAAGTGGCCTAGGGAAATTGGAGAAGTCATGTGACATAGTGAAAGGGAAACATGAGAGAGTTGTTACCCACAAGGGAGGGATAGCTCAGTGGTTTGAGCCCTGGCTTACTAAACCAAGGGTTGTGAATTCATTCCTTCAGGGAGCTATTTAGGGATCTGGGGCAAAATCTGTCAGGGATAGTGCTGGGTCTGGCCATAAGGGCAGGGGACTAGACTTGATAACCTCTGAAGGTCCCTTTGAGTTCTATGAGATGGGTATATCTCCATTTATTATTAAAATTCCCAGGCTGGGAGCTAGAGTAGTGTACAAGCCACCTCATTAGCCACTGCTAGGGAAATGGCCTAGACATTGGAGCATCCCAGAGGAGAACTGAACTATAGTGGCCAAGCTGGAGGTCTGTAGCCAGAAAGCCTAAGATCAGCGCTACTCACCTTGTGGCCCGGGGTGCAGTTTGGGTTTACATGGGACTCAAAACGTGGCCCATGGGTGGGATCCTTTGAACATGGCCTCCACTGGGAACACACACCACAAATGGCAAGTCAATATAATGGTCTTCTGTTCATATGCATTTTAGTAGTTAAATTCCTGGACTGTCATTGCTTATTGAAAGAGCTGTCACATGGGCAGAAATCGGGTAAATATTGCATTTTATTAATATTAGCAGAACTGACTTAAATGGGGCCTGTGTGTTGCATAATCTTGCCTTAATCTTTGTATTCATGCCTATCAGTGTGAAAGAATCTATTTGCATATATATTTGCATGTATATGCAACCACATTTAAATTGCGGCCTTCGGTATGTCCTGTGGCCCCCGTGTCTTCCAAAGTTGAGTAGCTCTGCCTAAAAAGGTGGACACATTCCCCCCAGGGACAAAACCCTGGGGCATGGCTATGACCTCGAGGAGGGATAATTTGAAAGCTAGCATGCAGGTACATGTACTTGGCCAAAAGTGTGCTCACATCAGATGAATGTGCCCTATTATACCCGCCATATTGCATTTGCATCTGCTAATTTTACACATCATTTGCCCATTGTGTTGTGTCTTTTGCTCTTTGCACAATAATCACAATGTGAAGAAACCACATTGGAATGGCTGGATCCTAAATAACCATGTTTAGTAAATATACACGATGCAATACTTAGCTATGTATGCACTACTTCTCTGACTGGTTTCTGTCAGCATCTGAAACACAGAACATGAGTGTCATGATAAGATTCACAGATTATTTGAAGGGATATTACCCTATGCCCCACTATTCCAATTTCACATCCTGCTCCTGTGTTGTGGGGGAATGAATGCTATCTTTCCAGGTGCCTTACACTCCACCCACATAAAGCCTGATTGTTAAGGATATCTGCAGGTGAATTGCTGACATAGTGAAGTGTCTAGTCCAATATAGATGATGAAAAATGTTAAATAAATAATAAAGCACCAAATAAGAGACACTTCTCAAAATACAAGATAGGCACTCACATTGTGATTATTTGTCAAACTCAACTGAATATATAATTTGGTCCTCACTACGGAATGATGTTGGCACTTCTGGCTCTGTGTGTTTATCAAAAACAAAATCTTATTTTAATGTTTCCATTTATTAGTTTTCACTGAAATATTAACAATGCACAGGCAGTTTCCCATAAACTAATTAACTCAGCCTTCGGATTCTTAGGCTAATCTAAACTCCTCTGTCACAATTCATATCCCTTGGCAGCATCATGCAATTGAACTCTAACCCCGCCCAATTCATTAAGCCTCTGTGTTGCCAGGGAGTTCAGAGGATATTTTTGTAACATTCCTTCCATTTCTTCTCTTAACCGTTTGTAAAGAAAGGTCAGAATAGTCTGTGGACATTACAATAGTCTGCTATGAAAATGCTTAGAAAGAATATTGGATAATTCTGGATGAACAGGAGAAGAAAACATTTGAAGGCGATGAACCTATAATCACTATACAGATGTATTCTTAGAAATAGAAGAAAAACATACTGGAAAAAAATTGTCTTTGTTTTAACTTTAAAAAATCTGAATAGTTATATTTACATAATACAACTGCATAGCAAAATTGATAGATGGGCTGACTTTAATATTGTATCCTTTCAAAGATCCTCTGTACTCCAGGCCTAAGTATAGTCTTACTAATGTTAGTCAAGATACAGAATAATTCCATTGATGCCAAATTAGTAACTCCAATTTACTATGACAGATTTTGGTCTATTTGGTTTATTCTGACAGAATTTATTTTCACCATGGAACAAGCATTACATGTTTCTTCAACAAGAGGGACCAAGGGTCAGAAGAGTAGTGATCAAAAACTCTTTATGCAATAACAGATGGTCCTGTGGCACCTTAGAGTCTAACAAAAACATATAGGATCATGTGTGGGTCTTACCCACAAAAGCTCATGATCCTATACATTTGGTTTGTCTCTAAGGGCATGTCTACAGTAGGAAATTATTTCAAAATAATGTATTTTGAAATAATAACTCCCAAATAACTATTTCAAAATAGTGAGTCCACAGTATAGGGAGGCCTCAAAATTAGTCCAAGGCAGTCTCCCTTAATATGGACATGCTATCTCAACTTAGAACCTCAGGCAGCACTGGGGAGTAATTATTTTGAAATAGCAGCAATGGAGCATCCACACTACTGCTATTTTGCTATAACTATTTTGAAATAAGCATTATTCCTCATGGAAAGCAGGAGTTATTACTTTAAAATAACCAACACATTATTTCAAAATAACGGGCCTGGTAGTGTGGACGCTCCACTTGTTATTTTGAAATAACTCCCTAGTGTAGACCAGAGCTTACATGCCACAGGACTACTTGTTTTTAAAGTTACAGACTAACATGGCTAGCCCTCTAAACTCTTTATGGAGTGTATTTGTAAAATAGTACTCTTAACTCCTGATCTTAATTTGAATGTTAGGATCAGAATAAACTCCTCCACCTATATTTAACAGATTTGAAGAACTGATTCTTTTGAAGCTAAGCAGTGTGGTGCGTACTTCATTAGAGAATGGAAAAAAATGTTCCAACATATTTATTTGCAAACATCATATATGGTAAGTAGCTGAAAATGTCCAGACTTTTGTTGTCATCTGGGAAACAGCCTGCAAGATTGCCACAAAGCTCAGTTGGTGTCATTAAGACAACTATTATTTGGCAATGGCTCCTTTGGTCTAATCAAGCTGTATGCCTTACTCCCTGTAAAAGCTAGTTCTGTGCAACAGAAACTGCTGTCCACAACATCCTAAAACTAAGACATTACATTAAATAAAATTGTGTCAATAGACTGTAGATATGCACAAAGGTTTTAATACCCCCATCCATGTATATGTGAGAGGAATACCTACCAGATTTCCTAAAAATAAACAAACTAAAATACACACAGACGTCACTTTGCTACTTTCAGAATGCACATAAACAGTGCTTAATCCAGAAAGATAATGAACTCTATCCTTCAGGCCTGCATATATATTCACAGACTAACTTACATGTTCTAAGGCCAAGCCTAGTAGTTTATCATCTTAATCATGCACAATAAACTAATATGCTGCAATATCTCATTAAACTCATTACTGCGATGCTGATGCTGCCCCCACCCCTCAAGGTTTTATGTTTTCTTTTTCCTGATCTGCTCTTGTTTTACCATACTAATCTATCACTTCTTTAGCTCCACAGATGTACATGGCATTTGACAAAAGTTATAAAGATCAAGGCCCTGCTTCAAGCAAGGGACCTGATTCAACTCCACTGGAGTCCTGCCATGGACTTCTAGTGGAGCTGGAGTGAGTCTAAAGTCCCTGTTCTCCAAAGGAACCTGCACAGCTCTGAATGTCTTCCATGGGGTTCCACAAAGGGATAAGGGTCCCTTTGTGCAGGATCAGGGCCTGTGTTAAGACAAGAACAAGTGATGTGTGTGACAAATGCACCCCCGCATTCACACCCTAATAATAATCTTTGTACAAGAGATACCTTGTAAGGTATTATTTGAAACCATAATTTGCTAGTCAGTATTGTCTTCATAAAATATGCATGGTAACACTGTATATGAAGTTATATGATTTCTTGCTGTGATATTATTAAAACAAGTTCCAAATGGCACAGTACTGCCCAAAGAGAAATGGTCAAACAGGTCTGTCCTAAACAAAGGAATGAGTGCTTGGCTTAATCTGCATTTAAGCAGCAAATAGAGTCATCAAGCGGGAAGAGAAACAGGAAAAAAAGACGAAGAAAAACAGCAGAGAATATCCTTCCATAAAGACTTGTTGTATCTCAGTTCTCAGCTGGAAATGTTTTTCAAAAGAGAGATCGGAGTTCTAAAAAGCAGAGGCATACATCCTAAGGCATCCCTTTCCCCTCTGTGTCCACATCATTCTCCACCCCGGAGAAGACAAAGGAAAACAACAATTGGTCTCTAGGCAAATGGTCCTGGCCTGAAGGTTTGGTCAGTAACCTTGCTGGAAACATGTGAGAAAGTCTACTTTGCAACTAAAATTGTCTCCTATGCAGATGCCAGTAAGCATTTATTTTTCTTGTAACCATTTCTGATTTTATGCCTCATTACTTATACTCATTGGTAATCTCTCTCACTGTAATTAATAAGCTTTTTTATTGTTTTATCTAATTCAGTGTTGAAGCGGAAGTGTCTGGGTAACTTTACTTAAGATAATAAATTGGCATGTTAGTTCCTAATTTCCATCATGCAGGGAAAAGCTGGGCAGTGTAGCATATAGATTTCCATAGGGAAATCTAGGACAGAGGATGTGTTGGGGGTCATCTTGTAGTATAGGGGTCTCCAACCTTTTTAAGCACAAGATCATGTTTTGAATTTGTCAGTCCAGGATCTATCTCAAACACAACTGCCTATGCCCCACCCCTTCTCAGAGACCCCACCCTCTTCACTCTGTGAAGATGAGGTATAGGGAAGGGGGACAGAGTGACATCAATGCCCCCTGCCTGTCTCCCCCACTCTGAAAAACTAATTCACATTCAGTTATGGCTCACAGGGGTAGCTCTGAGTCCCTGGGTAGGAGCAGCTGAAGTGCAGGCACTTGATAGCCTCCCAGCCAAACCAGTTAGGATCACCTATCAGAAGCTCCAAGATTTACCAGTAGATCCCGATCTACTGGTTGGTGACCACTGTTGTAGTATAACAAAGGCTAGTGAGGCCAGGGTATAACTAGCATGCTGCAGTTTTACACAGACACTCGGAATGGCTTGCATACTAGGGATACATCTACACTGCAGAGGGTATTTTTTGAAAAATGTCATTTACATCCACACTGCAATTGAGTTCTTTTGGGGGAAAAAAATCCTGAAAGAACAGAAGGGTTTTTCCAACATTGGTAAACCTCTTTCTATGAAGAAGAAGCCATTTTCTGAAAGAACTCTTTTGGAAAAAGGCATGTGTGGACGGGGAAGAGGAAGTTCTTTCAAAAGATGAGGAAAGAGGAAAAAGCACAGGTGCCCTGGGGGCCACTCCATCGATAGTAATCACAGCTTAAACATGAGATAGCGTCCATTCAGTGTGGACGCTATCTTTCAAAAAAAAACCAGATCGCTTTTTAGATGAACTTTGACAGTGAGGGCACTTTCTTTCGGAAGAAGTTTTTTCAGAAGATCTCTTCCAGAAAAGCTTCTTCCGAAAGAAGCCTGCAGTCTAGACATAGCCTAGATGATTGTGAGTAGCCCTGTTGGAAAGGCATTACAAGGCACCCAAGGTTGCAGGATAGAGGTGATACAGCCCAGACACTTATCTAGATTGTGCCCAGATATGTTGCAGTGAAAGACATGGTAAGAATTTGAGTGCAAGGGTGGCTGAGGGGTGAAGAACATCTCAAATTGCTTGAGTGGGTCAAGTTTTGAGGGTTATTTAGAGCTTTTTTGTGTGGTTGATTAGATTGTATTGTTTTGTTAATATAGAAGAGACTATAGTTTAAGTCACCTTGAAACTTTCTTACAAATTTTGCCTTAGCTCAATAGAGTCTGGTGTTTGCATGTTAATAAAGCTGATAAATATCTGATTTAAGGATAATATAAGATACTTGTAAGAACCCAACAATTAAGACTTTAAACTAAGGCTCAACTGAACTGTCAGGCAGCTCTATATCTCAAAGAACAAAATGGGCTTCTATTAATGGTGAATTTCCATTTATAGGAGAAAGCATAAACATTAAAGTAAGGAAGCTGATTAGATTTCAGAGGATAGAAATGAAGGTGGTAGGAATGGGTAAGGAAACTGATAACTCCATGAAACACTTACATACCCAATTAAAAACATGAACATCCCATCAGATAACACTCTTGTTTATATGAATTGTGAGGAGTCTCTTCTCTTCTGTTTTTGCAGAAAATAAATTTGTTTAGTGGGATTTAGAGGTCTGGAAACTTTCTATTCACTGTGATATTTACCACTATGGTATAGTTGTACTGTAGATTAGGTATCTGGGCTTAATATAAGAACAGAATTTTAAAGAGACACTCACCAGCAAAATAAACACAATACAGGTGTCACCAAGTAGATGCACAAGCAAAATGTATGATCGTACATACCAAAGAGATAGTTGGGTAACTGTATGTGCATTTAAATGTTTTTTGAAGAACTGCATATTGTACTCTGTGCTTACATGTGTTCATCGGCACCTGCTTTGCAAGCACAATTTAGTCACTTTGCAAATCCGATCTTCTGTAGTCACTGTCATGCCTCATTTTACTAACATAATATGTACAGAGTCACATTTAGGTTATGAAGGTCCCCATGAGGCTCTTGAGCCAAGAATGCACATCATTATGATGTTGCTAGCTTGATTTTATTGACATGTTATCTCTGGGAGGAAATGTTTTTGTAAGCACTGTTTACTGGAAACTTGTCAGAATTGTTTTTTCCTAGATTGCTTTATAGACCTAAAATCAAAAACACAAAACTCTACAGTCATCACATTTTGGAGCTCCTCTTAACTTATCAAACCTTGAACACAGATTTGATGGTCCCGAAGGCCATAACTGAATGTGAATTAGTTTTACACCACCTAAAGTAATTCACTGTTTTGATGTCTTCTTGTTTCAGTACTGCCATATGTGCAGACTTAGGTCCATAGGCTGTACTTCCAAGGCAGACAAAAGATACTGAACTTACTGAAAGTCTTATGGGAGTTTTGCCTGCATTAAGGGTCTAGAAGTGAGTCGAAAGGGGAGGCAGATAGACTTTAAAGAGAAAGAAAATGAAAAATTGCCCTCAAGTTAGTAACTAAATAGCATAATAGCTGCCAGTCTGGTAGATTAATATTATTTTTATATCATTTTGGGGATGAATAAAAAGGACAGCAGAACGTCGGCATGTGAGCAACAAATGAACATAAGAATGGCCATACTGGGTCAGATCAAAGGTCCATCTAGCCCAAGATCCTGACGTGTCAGGGGGAATGAAAAGAACAGGTAATCATCAAGTGATCCATCCAATGTTCCCTCTACTTTTTTCATGTGCAGAATACATTTTGTTATGTTCACCAAGGCATGTGCAGATGTATACCACCAGAAAAAAACAAACTGCTGGCTGTGGGTGGCAGTGGGTGTTCTGCTAATCAGCTGGGCAGTACCTGTATTTCTTTTGGGTGGGTACCCAAGCTCTCAGCTTACAGGGAACACTGTATCCATCCCGTATTGCCCATTCCCAGTTTCAGGCAAACAGAGGCTAGGGTTACTATCCTTGCCTATCTTGGCTAATAGTCATTGATGGACCTAACCTCCATGAACTTATCTAGTTCTTTTTTTAACCTTGTTGTCATATTAATATGTACAGCTTCTTCTGGCAAGGAGTTCCTCAGGTTGCCTGTATGCGTAAAGAAATACTTCCTTTTGTTTGTTTGAAATCTACTGCCTGTTAATTTCATTTGGTGATCCCTATCCCTTGTGTTATAAGGAGTACATAGTACTTACTCTACATCAATCATGACTCTATAGAACTCAATTATATTCCCCCTTTAGTCGTCTCTTTTCCAAGCTGAAAAATCCAAGTCTTATTAATCTCTCCTCCTATGGAAGCTGTTCCATAACCCTAACCAGAAAAGTATTTTAAGGATATCAGCATTTTTTGTGATCATCTTTAAAAACTTTTGAGATCAATTTCCCCCTTGCCATAATAGAGTGGCTGCAATTTTCTCTTCCTGCAGAAGGAGTGGCTACTACCCCCAAAGGGGAGAGGATAGCGGTGTCTGACCAGAGCTTTCCAATGAGTGCACTTCTCTGGAACTTTACCATAACCTCTCCCTGTTCTGGTCAGCACCAGTTTCCATGGTGAAATAGGGATTATTAATATCTGATGAGAGTAGGTCCTGAGGATATCTCAGATCAGGACCCCACAAGGCATTGCACATACATGTTATAAGAAACATTACCTGCCCCAAAGAGATTATATTCTAAACCAGTTTTACCTCTCTTTTACAGATGGGAAACTGAGGCTCAGAGAGACTGATTTGTGTCAAACAATATGTTAGGTAACAGAGCAAGGAGTTGATCTCAGATATTCTAAATCCCAAATCTGTGTTTTACCACCAACACTATCCTTTTTCTGAATTGCAGAGGCTTAGCTCACATGCTGTATAGCTTACCTCTGTGTGTTACCTAGCTGTCACACCACCACTGTGAATTTTCTTAATGTCAGCAGGGCCTGGGAAGTTGTGTTGAGTAAAGAGCACTGAAAAACCACCAGCACTGGATTTTGATAGAACAACTGACCCTTTCTGAGACAGATTAGAGCTGGTCAAAGAATGGGTTTAGAAAAAAAACAAAACTATTTGGCTGGAAACTTTTTTCCCCATAAAAAGTCAAAACTTTCTGCACAAAATAGGCTGGGAGTAAAAAATAATACTTCTGAGTATTTAATCATCCCATAGATATATACAAACTGTCCATCACACTTACATGGTAAAATTCAACTCAGGACAAAGAGACTGAGAATTGGGTGAATAATCTATAATAAATAATGCAGTTGTGGGGTTTTAGTTAATGTCTTTGTCTTCCAAAGGTCCTGAGCTTTCACTATTATAGGGGTTGCAAATTCAAGAGCAGAGGACATTGGTCTATGATCAAGAAACCTGGCTTCTATTCCTATGTCTGCTGCTGACGCACTCTTTTACTGTGGGCAAGTAATTCAGCTGTTTACATTTTTTAAAAACAGCCAGAGCAGGACACTGATTTGCAACTGCCTTTTACATTTGGTTGGCCCACACTGTGTCTTCAGATACACTGCTCTGAGAGTTAGCAACACTACCAAACCCACAAATGCCTATACACATATAATTCCTACCTGGAGTTAGTCTTCCAATAATTCCTACCTGGAGTTCATCTTCCAAAAATAGACTCCCCTCATGATGGCACCAACAAAATAACAGTTTGTGTTGCCAGGCAAGAAGTGGGGGATGTGATATGAAAATATGAAATCACAGAAATGATGCCTGAGTGGCTTATGCCTGCTGCTTCTGTGTTATATCCGAAGATTGTTAAAGGATTTCTATTATTTATAAGAGAACATTTTCCAGTAATATTTTGCTCTATCCTGTTAATAAAATCTGTAATTATGGATTACTTTTTCATAAGCACCTAACTGATTTAGAAGATTACATCCTATTGAATTTCAAGTGTCTAAAGCCCAGATTTTTAAATGTGTTTAGACACTTAATGCTGAAGTGTCTGAACTGAATGAGAATTAGACACTTAAATATCTTTAAAAATCTGGGTCAAAGAGTTTCAATATCTTTTGAAAATAGGGCTGGGAAAACGTAAATCAATTAAATGCTTTTGAAAATTTTATCCCAAGTGGTAGAGTTCCTGGCAATTGTTCTTATAACCAAATGTTTATTTGCATCTAATACAATAAATCCTTGTACTTTGTTGAGACTCCATACCCAAAATACGTAATTTTAAAATAATCATTCTATGTAATTCCCAATAAGCCTCTATCCGATTCCTCAAACAATACCAGCTCCTCAGGTGGTCAGAAATAAGCATAGGGTGACAAAAAAATAAAAGTGGAAAAACATCTATTACACTATCTAGTCCCTCCCTTTCAGTGGAGGAGTATTGTTCCTACAATTCATTTTCCATGTATTTTTCCTGCAAAGAGTGACTCAAAAGTACATATTCATGTGAATCTTTGAAATGTGATTATTATTTAGTATTTGTATAGCCTTTCGGAGCTCTAGGTACTGACCAGGACCCCAACATGCTAAGTGCTGTTCACAGAGGGTATGTCTACACAGCACACTTATTTTGAAATAGCATGTCTATACTACAGGGAAGCCTCAAAATTAGTCCAAGGCAGGCTTCCCTAATGTGGCTGTGCTATCTCCATTTAGAGCACCAGAAGGCACTGGGGAGTAATTACTTTGAATTTCCCTGGGGAGGACCTATTTTGAAATAGCAGCAATGGAGCGTCTACACAACTGCTATTCCAAAATAACTACAGTAGACTTCCGATAATCCGTCACCTTTGGGACCTCGGTGCTGCCAGATTATTGGGTATGCCGGAGTACCAGGAGGTACTGCATACTCCCAACCCAATCTCCCTTCCCCCTGCAACCTTATGCTCGGGTCCCAGAGCCGCTGGTACAGACGCATGTCTCCCTCCAGGCACTGGGGCACGTGAGCTGAGTGGCCAGCTTTTCAATGAGCTGGCCGAGATGCAGTGCATAATCCAATCTCCCTCCCCTTCCCCTTCCCCTTCCCCTTCCCCGGAGCCAAACACCTCCCCTCCCTGCTGTAACCCAATCCCACTCCCCTCCCTTTCCCCAGAGCCAAGCACTTCTCCTCTCTGCTGTAACCCAATCCCACTCCCCCCCCCCCAACCTTATGCTCGGGTCCCAGTACAGGCGCATGTCTCCCTCCAGGCACTGGGGCATGTGCGCTGAGCGGCCGGCTTTTCAATTAGCTGGCCGGGACACCGTGAGTGATCCAATCCCCCTCTCCTTCCCTCCCCTTTCCCAGAGCCAAACAACTCCCCTCCCTGCTGTAACCCACGTGAGAGTATCTGACCTGAGCAGTTCCGGGTTCCATCCCGGTTCCGTCAGGAGCGCTTGCCATTTTGATGCCAGACTATCAGGAGTGACGGACAATTCGGTGCCTGACTATTGGAGTTATACTGTATTTTGGAATAGGCGCTATTGCTCATGGAATGAGGTTTACAGAAGTCAGAATAAGCCATCCGTTATTTCAAAATAAATTTGAAAGAATGGAATTGCTGTGTAGATGCTTGCATTATTTCAGAATAACGGCCGTTGTTCTGAAATAACACTTCTGTGTAGACACACCCAGAGAGAATAAAAATAAAGTCCTTGCTCCACAGAATGTTACAGTCTCAGTGATATATCCCAGTTATGTATATATCCAATAACATCTGACCCCAAACAATTCATGTATTTTTTTTTAAAAAGCAAAGTTTAAATAAACATTAATTCACTTAAAAAGCTACAGAAGCAAATTCTGCTCAGAATTACAAGGTTAATTTGTAAGGTTTGAGTTAAATATGACATAACTAAAGCTAATGTAATGTCTCCTTTCCAGTTTAGAACATTTAAGGCAGAATCTGTCCTGGGCACTTGTCAGAGGAGGAGAAATGAGGGGAATGATGCAATTATGGTTTCCTGTGGGCTAGTCTGTGCCTAGTTGCATCTCCAATTTAGGGCTCATAAACCAGGTAAGAATTATCTGAGTACCATTGTGTTCTGCCACAGCCTGCTATGCCCTGCCCTTGATACATCCGCTATGTCAGAATGGAAGAGCAGGACATGTTAACACAGCTGTTGGCTATGTCAGCTTTATACTAGTTAAGAGCTCCCTGGTAGGGGTGATGTCAGTTGGCCAACTACTAGCAGCCTGTTGGCATCCTATTCCACTTAGACATTGTCCACAGTAAAGAGATTACATAAGGTTTTAAAAATAAAAGAATACGAAGCTACAAACCTTGTTTCCTCTCTCCTTTGCATGGACACTTCAAATTCAACCCTTTTCTGGAAAGGGTGATAAAATATTTACAAAGTTTGGAAACAAGTGAAATATTGACTTTTATGAAAACCCCCAAATTCTCCTGGTCTTTTCTCCAGACCCAACAACAAGTCAGTGCTGTTTCTGATTATGATTGTGGAGCTGCTATTTGAGTTATAGCCTTACTAACACAAGCATACTCTGCTCCTGTCCCAGTGGTTGTTCTTTGGGCAACTCTTCCTTGGGAGCCATTACTAATATAAGTCAAGAGCTTGCCACTCTTTTCCCCAAGCTAAGCTAGTCTCTTTTTTGCCTCCATAGTGGGTTTCATTTCACACTCCAGTGCCTCTCCAATAATAAGAAATCAAATTATCTAGACCACTGAGCAGATGGTGATTATTCCTTGAAATACCCTTCAAGCAGGTAAACAAATTCACAAGCCAAGCTTTACTTTGTTTACATTTCCTCCAGATTTAAAATTTTAAACTACTAAACCAAACATAGAAACCCTGATACCCCTGCCTGATGAATTCTCTTGTAAGGGTACGTCTAGACTACACGATTCTTTCGAAAGAAGCTTTTTCGAAAGATTATTTCGAAAAAGCTTCTTTTGAAAGAGATCATCTAAACAGCCACCACTTTTTTTGAAAAAGCGATCCACTTTTTTGAAAGAGAACACCCAGGCAATCTGGATGTTCGCCTTTGAAAAAGCCCTGTTTGCATTCAAGAATGCCTTTTTTCAAAAGAGTTCTTTTGAAAAAAGGCGTTCTTCCTCGTAAAATGAGGTTTAGTGCTGTCAAAAATAACACTGCGTTCTTCAATTTAATTTTGAAAGAACGCAGCAGCAGTCTAGACGCAAGTGAAGTTTTTTCAAAAAAAACCCTGTAGTCTAGAGATAGCCTAAGGCTCTAGTAAGATACATAAGTATGTGCCTAACTTTAGCGACATACATAATCCCATTATTTCAATGGGATTTTAAAAAATTTTCAGAGCTGAGGTAGAAAACAACAGATTTCAGCACATGCCTGAAGTTAAGCATGTACCTAAATGCTTTACTAAATTAAGGTTTAATATGGGAACCTAGGAAGTCAGCATTTTTCAGGAGATGCTCAGCACCTTGATCAGATGCTCTATTCTTGTTATATAATATGTAACTGTGTGTTATAGATTTCTGGATACTCAGTGGCAGAATAAACTTTCCCAAGATGAAGAAAGAAAATTGGGTAAATGAGTCAGGAAAATGGTGAAGACATAAGGAGATTTTTTCCTATAAGTCACCAATTCAAATGCAGCTCAGATTAATAGTCATTGAACCACAGGGTTAGAAGGAACCATAAGGGTCATCTAGTCTAACCCCTTGCCAAAATGCAAGATTTGTGGTGTCCAAGACACAAAGGGAAGTTATTAGAATCTGATGGTTCTTCATTCACTTGGTAATATGAGTTGGTGGGTTTAGTCCATTTCACAGTAGTGAAATGATCATATTGTTAAAACATACTGCCACAATTGGTACCCCTTTTTGGCAATCTCAGCAGAGATGCCCTGACTTGAATGGCAATGACAACTCTCTTCTAGAAGTGTTATTCCCAGGGTTAAGGAACATTTGTGAGGAACATGGAAGAAAGTCCTGCTGCTGCTTGTGCTAAACAGTTTCTTTAAATAAATCAAACGTTATATGCCTATATTATCAAGCCTTCATCTTTCATAAAGAATTGGGCATGGGGAAATAGGTAAGATTTTCCAGAAAGAGATTTCAGATCAATCTACCCTGTCTGTATATCATCACCTACAGAACTCTTCATTTTCTCTGTAGGTCAAGATTCATATAAAATTTCCATTAAGCAATGTGTGTCATAAAGCAAACCCAGAGTGTAGTCATACAAAAACCAAGGCTTAGAAAATTCTAGCCTTGAGTCTGAGGTCATCCTTTAAAACTGTATTTGCAGCAACCTTTCCTTGATTTTCATTCAATTCTGATTTAACCATGTAACTAAAACATTTACGAACCACAAATTTAATCACCAACCACGAAAAAGACAATATACTCAGTGAATGAAGAAAACATACCAGCCAAGACATATAAAACAACCAACAAAAAACAAATATGCAATTACTGAAGAAATGGATCCACTGGGATCTGGAGCAGTAATATGATACTCATTCACTTTCAAAGTCTAGAAAGTACAGCAGGCTTTAACCCCTCCAGTACTCAGAGTAAACCGTTGCAATTGCTGGTGGAATTAGTATTTATAAGACACTTGTCATTCATAGATCTCTGAAGGCTTTACTAAGGTGGATAAGTATTATTATCCTAAGAGAGATGGGATAGAGCAAATGAGAGAGAGCAAATTTTTCAAAGTTAAATTGAGTTTGAATGCCCATCCGTCTTTTGACCAATCTTCCAAGAGGATGAATACCTACTACAACAAAAGGAAGTCAATGGGAGTTATGGGAGATCACAACTCCCGTATCTCTGAAAAGCAGGTCCATGCTATCTCAAACTGTACACTCAAAAATTCAAGTCCCTATATGCAGAAGCCACTTTGGAAAAATGTAGCCTAATTGCCTTAATTAAGATGAGGCAGCAACTTACAAGTGGAGCTGATATGCTAGTTAAACCAACCTCACTTTACCAGAGATTGTGAGGGAACAGGGCTGGGCAAGAGTGGGGTGGAAGGTACAAAAAGGCACGTTAATTACATCCCAAGTTTCACAGCTACTGTAAACTAACTTTGGCGGTATTTTAATTGACCAAATGGTTTTTGTTTTTCTTAAAGGAAATATAACTGCTATTGGAAAGTGAAATGGTTGTATCTATGGGAAGGAGCAGACAGAAAAGAGAGAATATAACTGAAGAATTGACTGAATATTCTAATAAAATAAATAAGAATAAGATAAAATGCAAATCAATGCACCAGAATAAAGTAACAGAATAATAAAACACCATCAAATATATGTTAAAGTGAGCTAGGACTACAAATAGGTAAAAGTTAAAATATTTTTCCTCAACCCCTAACATTCATTTCTATTTTCAGTGGTTTTTTTCCTAAATGGTTTGCTCTGTTTTTTAAACATTCTTTTTTATTTACATTTGGTTTTAAATTGAAATAATCACTTGAGATAAATACTATATACTAAACAGTAATCACAGGGCTATGAGCTCCGTAACCTAAAACACACTGGTTAGGTATCATAAATGGGCCAAAATAGGCAACGGAAAGGACATTGTACAATAAATAAAGCAAGTAATGCCAAACAAGCCATCGAACTAGTAAAACACATACCAGTCATCCCTCTGACCACTTTGCTTTTATTCTGTATCTCTTTCGTCAGCTTTTTGTCAATTTATACTTTAAGCTCTTGCAACAGGAACCTCAAGTTTTTTATGTTCCTGTACAGCACATTGCATATTTTGGCTGCCACTGTAATGTAAACAGTGCAAATATTTTATTTTAAAAAGGACCTGCTACTGTGCAGAAAAACCTCCCGTTTGGTGGCTGTATTGATTCTTATGCATTCAGTATTCCAGGAATCATGCAGATTGGAAGGGATTTGTGCAGAAAAAAAAAAAACCTTTTTATTTACTTTGATAATCCTACTCAGCAGCCCTTGCATTTTGTCTCATATAGAATTCAGGTCAAATCTCATTGTTCGTCTCACACTGATGTAGAAGTCCAGTCTTAGAGCAAAATTTCTCTGTACAGTGTAGTAGACCTATTGTATGATATTACAAGTAGTGCCTGGCTACCTTTCTTTGTTATAAAACTAACACTCATTATGGACACATTTCATTGGCTCCTGGGAAAAGTATTAAAGAGAAACCAGAATGTATATTTCTATAGTCTGTCTGCTCATAAGGTTTTCTCAAGAAGTATAACTACAGTGTATTTTCACTCAGGATCATCACATTCAAAGCAGGATGTAAATTTTCATTCCCACTGGCTGTGTCTAGACTGGCACGATCTTGCGCCAGAGCTATGCAAATGAGGC
>CM057845.1:179475991-179493050 GCA_030068395.1 Apalone spinifera | reverse complement strand
CGTGCCAATCTAGACGCTCTGTTCCGAAAATGCTTTTAATGGAAAACTTTTCTGGAAAGCATTTCCGGAAAATCATGCCAATCTAGACGCAGCCTCCAGAGTGTTAAGATACTGTGCAGGAACCATCTTGGCTACTGAAACTGAAGTTATTCTCAGAGGGTCCTTGTAAGGTGTGCACTTTTGTAAAATGTAATTATAGCTGCTCCTTCTCATATTCCTACAGCTACCTTTTGTCAGCATTCCTGTGTTATAAGCCCTCTATGTTTTTACAGATGGCAATACACTAATATTTGAAAAGATTTTTCTGGGCTAAAATTTTGTGCATCAAGTTTTTTCACAGCAATATTGAAATTTAGTTTTGTTTTGTTTTTTGGCTTTAATTTATTAAATGGTTTCTGAGTTTGCTTGAGTTAGCTTTTGTAAGTTATTCATCGATAGTATAAACAAATACACACATTTGTGGATACTTAAATTCTATACAAATATCAGAACTGGACACTCAGTCTTCCAGCAGCAGTTGCACTAGTGCCAAATACAGAGATAAGAATATCTATCATCCATCAGCCAATCAAAACTTCTTTGTTTATGCACCAAAGATTGCTCCATCCCTTTTGGTGACGGTGTTTCACTGGGAGCTCAAATTCAGAGTCACTGTTTCTTGAGGTTAGAGTTCTCCTTCCTATAAATATGACATACATTCTTTGTTCATAAATGTATATATTTAGATTTGATTTACTAAAATGAATATTGTCTTCACTCATATTTCCAACTCATTCAGATTACTCTGTATCAATGACCTGCCTTCTTCATAATTCCTCATTTTTTGTGACATCTGCACACTGTATCAATGATGATTTTATGTTTTCTTTCAATTAATGGATAAAAATGTTAAATAACAGATGGCCAAGAACCAGCCCCTGTGGGACTTGCCTGGAAACACACCCAGTTGTGCCAATTTCCTGGTTTCAATTATTTTTGAGATATATCAATGAGCCATTTCTAATAGATGTAATGTGTATCTTATTTATTTTCTATTGTTCTAGTTATTGAATCAAAATATCATGTGATAAGTCAAATACTTTAAGAAATGTAAGTATATTACATCAACAGTGACCTTGATCAACCAAATTTATAATCTCATTAAAAATATCAAGTTAGTCTGACAGGATTTATTTGCTATATACTGATCCTGATTTGCATTAATTACATTGCCCTCCTTTAATTCTTTATTAATCAAATCTCACTTAGCTGCTCCATTATCTTGCCTGGATCGATGACTGGCTAATGGACCCACATCTCATCCCACTCTCCTACCAGTCTCACATGTACTTTGAATACAAGAGTTAATAACATAGAACTTAGAGATCTTTAATTGCACTCACTCCCCCACTCCCACCTCCCAAAAAAAGGAAGGTGGAATGGCTGTGAATGGCCAGAACACACAGCACACCATATTTTAATAGTTAATTTTTCACTAGAAAAGTGTGAAATGGTTCTCATCAATAGCTTAAAAGCACATATCTGTGGAAAGCGCATCTTCCCTCCAAAAAGGGATCAGATATATTAAATTCACAGAAGAGTCAATCTCAGTAGTTAAGAGAATGGGGTGAAAAATCCCCAAACCAACATTTTTTTTAAAAATGTCCTCCAAGTCATGGTTTTTGTCATAGAAATCTTCTGGTGCATGGTTTCTGGTGTCACAAACAATGAATTAGATGTCGGGTAAGTGAATGTAGCCACTCTATCACAGCAGCAGCATCTGGAGGTCTCACATGCATCCTGCCACCATCAAGATGATAAAGGGAGCAGTCCCATAAAAATGGCATGCTGTTTGTTCTTCAGCTGTCCTGGATGCACCAGTGGTAATACGAAGGACAGAGTTGATTGTTGAGTCCAACTTGCTGCAATGATGACTGAAGCCCAGTGCTGCTGCACAGTATTCAGCGGATGCAATAATTGGGGTAAGGTTGAAACACTAGCGCCCCATGAGTTTCCAGCAAGCCCTCAGAGGAGCACAAATCTCAATTAGATGTAGATGGATGTCTTTTCAATAGGTTACCAGTGAATGGCTTAAAGTTACACCTAAATAAGTAGTGTACATTTCAAAAACAATTGGCTGATTGTTCAGAAGGTCCAATAGCTATCAAAGAGCTAGCCAGTTAGCAAAATTAAAATAAGATAAGAGAGATATTGGTGCATTTGGTTTAAGTTGCCACATCAAAGCAAAATACTTGGCCAAGGTGCCAAGGTAAGATAATAAGCAGGACTCCAACCCCTCAAAACTTCTTCTGGCTATTGTGAGACAAATGTCATCAGCAAACATGAACTTTATTTCTGTGAGGGGTAGTATGTCGGTTAGGTATATGTTAAAGAGCATCTGAGTAAGTAGAGATCCCTGCAGAAATCCATTGTTCATGTGAAGTGGGCGATTTGAACCATCATCACATTTGATGATCACTTCTCTACAATTGCGTATCTTATTTCGAATCTATTTCAGGATTGCTTATTTTGAAATTTGGCATGTCTACACAGTGACAAATTTCTAAATAACGTGTTATTTCGAGCCATCTCTTAATCTTCATGTAACAAGGTTTACCGGGATGGTGAAATAGCATGCCCGTTATTTCAAAAAATATTTCAAAATAATGGGAGGCTTGTGTAGACACAGGGTAACTATTTCGGGATACCTCCAGTGCAGTGTAGACGTACTCTTAGAGATCATCTGCATAATAAATTCTACAAGGTTCTTGTCTGCAGATCTGCAAAAGGAAGGGGCAAGAGGGCTGCATCCCTGGGTCTTGGTGATTTAAAAAGGCTAGGGGCTCTTGGCTACTGCCACAAGTACAGCAGCAACAGCAACGGCCAGAGCCCTGGGCCTTTTAAATTGCTGCCAGAATCCGGGTGGTGAACATGGAGTGGACAGGGAAACACTGAAGTGATGTTGATCAAAGCATTTGCATGATAGTTCTTCATGTGATCCACCTTCCTTCCAAGCTTGAGAAGGGCTTCTATATATAATCTTCCCTGGACATTTGGAACTGTTTAACATTCCAGACAAGAACTGTAGTGTCTTTGCAGAAAGTCACAACAATATTAGTTCACTTGCTGCAGAAAATCCTCGTGGATGTGGTCAAGTCCAGGAACCTTGTAAGGCTTTGAGAAAGTAATCAATGATTCCAGTTCCTCCCTACTGAACTGCTGTGATAAGCTAAAGTCAGCTGAAGGGGTTGCCCATATGTTTCTGAGAGAAGACAATAGCTATGACAACTGTAATTATTGGTCGGTTGGCTGCTGGCCATAAGGTGAGGTGCCATAACATTTGCTGAAACATGTTTAGGACATTCAGGGGTGTCCTCTGCATAAAGACACGCAAGAAGGCCACAGATCTTATGGCTTGAGTCCATGAATTCCAAAGTTTCAACATATTTGTGCCTTTTCTGTTTCCTACTGCTCAGATATTCCATTAGCATATTAATGGCTTTTTGTCCCCTCAGGCAAAACACTCTTGACTTTTTGATAGAGATTGTTGTTACAGACATCATCCCAACAGGGGATATATATGTCCTATGGAAATCACATAGAATCGACTTTCTAGCTGCCCTTAGGAAAATTTCACGGAAGATTTTGTAAGCCAGATTCACATCATCATCCATACAGTACACCACATGGACAGGGATGGCAACTCTAGCCTCTGTTTTCTAGAAGCTAGCAATGGATGACAGGGGCTGAATGGCTTGATGATTCCCTGTTCTTTTTCACTCTCTTGAAACGAGTTAGCATTGGTTACTGTCAGAAGACAGGATACTGGGCTAGATGGACCGTTGGTCTGACCTAGGAAGGCCATTTTTATGTCCTTATGTTCTTATGACTATAAGGAGTCTGTCCATTTTTTCTCTGAACCTGTTCCAGTTGGTATGCTGGAAGTTCCATCTCTTGCATGTGTTTTCTTCAGCCACCATGAGCTCTAGCCCTACTATTACCATCAGGGACCCAACAGACTTACCAGGCCCCCAGGTGGGGTGAGGGGCAGCTCCTTGCTCCAGGAAGGGGCAGGGCCTTGGGAAGAATGGGAGGACTGGGGTAGCCTGTGCTCAGCACCACCCGGAATATGCTGCATTGTTCTTTGGGAACAATTTAAAAGGCAGTGGGCTCTGGCCACTGCCACTCCTGTGGTAGTGGTGATGGCAGCAGCTGGGAGATGCAGGAGTTTTTGAATCACCGGCTCAGGCAACTGTCCTCTTAGCTTCCCCTATTGGTAGGTGTGACAGAGTTGGTGGGCTCCACACTCCCGGGGCAGAGGTCGCCCGGGAGGAGACCCGCATGGTGACATGGTTACACGGAGACAGCATGGGCACCACTTGTGGTGGAGCTGCCGGGCTCTGTGTGCCGGGGCTGGAGATCGTGCCAGAGGAGACAGGGGTGATGGCGCTGCTGCAGGGCATCTGCTCATGCGCCGCTGAGGCGAGTGACCATGGCGAGCCGGCCCCTCCCTCATGTAAGGGGAGGGAAGACGTGCGATGGGCCGGTGTGCACTCCATATGGCTGGGGCAACGTTGTGGCACAGTGTTCAAAAGGGACCTGCCACTGATCAAAGGGGGCGAAGCAGGAGAGGTGAATGGGGACAAAGCAGTGCATGGGAGGAAGGTGGGGGAGTAGGTCCGATGCCAGGGTGGTCGGGTTGTGACGGGCTGAGCATCGGGGGTCGGGCAAGGAAGAAAGAGAGCAGGGAAGGGGGTGAGTAGGAAGTGGCCCAGGGCAGGGAGTGGCACCCATGGGTCGACACGTTTTGGGCAGTGTCCCCGTGGACTTTACGGAGAAGAGAGAGAACAACTCACCTCCCTTAGGGCCCTGGGTTGGGACCCGGAGGAGTGGGCAGGCCCAGGTCCCCTACCTCCAGTCTTGCGGGCGTGAAGCAGGACGCTGAAAGGGGCGACTATTGTATTATCTGGAGAACTAGTGACTACATTAAAGACACTGATCCCTCCTTAAGGATGCTGTTGTATGGTTTGTGGGAAATAGTCGGGCTTGGGTGGGCAATAGGACCCAGACCAGGACCCCGGAGCGGCGCACCCATAGGGCGTGGGGTTCACCTGCTTACAGTAGTCATGATTGCCATTAACAGAAGCGTGAATCTTCAAATATACTCAGACATAGAAAATGGAGCATCTAAAGAGAAGAAAACAAGAAATGGTGATGCCTCAATATCTTGTAATTGACAATCCTTGATGGAATGGGTGTCTTACAGTATTAAAATGTACATGAACATATAAGCAGCAAGAATATCACACATAAGAGTGATGATCCCCTTTATATTCAGCTGTCAGTTTGTTAGTGCTGATGACCACTATGTGTCAGGATTCATCCCTCCCGTGCTTGGTGGGCAACAAATAATGCCAACATAAGAGATCCTGACATGCCCCATCACAGAAATCATGACTATGACAAACATAAAGCCATACTGATGATGTGTTCTCACAAAAGCACATACCAAAATCACAGTTTTGCTTCCATTGAACTCCAAGGAGAATTTGCCATTGACCTCAACAGGAGAAGGTTCATCTTCATAATGTGGTGCAGTCACACACAAATTTAAAAAGCCAAGGACTGATCCATAATTACTATTCCATAGTTTTGCAGGTCTTTAAAAAAGACAAAATGTTTTGTGTCCTGATAGAATTGTACAAAAGTGATTCCTACCTTCAGAATATCTTTCATCGCTATCAAAGACCTAAATATGAAACAATAATGACACAAAACCCAGAACACAATGGCTTAAATCCTATAACACCGTATAAGAAACTGCTCTTAATTTCCCCTGTGGTTTTCTGTAATCTCTGACATTGTATTTACATTCTATGTAGCTCACTGAAGTGTGACAGAATCCCAGCACAGCAGTATAAAAGTAACACAATTCCAGAGAGTGATATTAGACTACAAGGGCTCTCAAAGACAATACATTAGCTATTGATAATCTTTGTAAATCACCATATAGCTTTTTTTATTACAGTGCTGTACAAGATACACACTTTTATTATTCTCTGTCCCCTTCACTTTTAAATGAATATTTTTAATAGGGTTAAAATATCCCTTTTCTATATGCCTTTTTAAAGTTGCCTTTCTAGTTTAGATCCCAATACAATTAATTATAACATTTTTATTTCTTGCAGCTGAATCAGTTTAAAAATAAGAAATGTCAGATTTTTTTCCTCTTGCATTTGTCTTCCTTCTTCTTAGTCTCTTTGTTATTTAACATTAATTTAATTTGTAAAAGGTCATTTGTTATATACAAGAATATGTTAATTAATAATTCAGTACTCTCACTAATTGGAATATTTATGGTAACTTTCAATAAAATAAATTATGTTTGAAAATATTGTCATAAACTGGTCTGAGGGCATACTTTTTATAATCAGTTTCAAAGGGGAACAATTCCAATTTCAATTTCTTTGAAAAGAAAGCAGATAAAAACATTATTTTCTTCTGAGTACCTACAATACAGGTTCAGTCTTAAAAAGTAAGGTTCTGAATTGATAGTTGTTTGTGGTGTAATACTGCCATTGGGGTTTTTTTTATATTATATGTCTGATCTTCAGCAGTTATAAATTGGCACAACTGTATTGAGATCAAGGAAGTTATATTTTTGATACCAGTTGAGATCTGGGCCTATGCCTGTTAATGAATAAGGCATCAAGAAGAGCCAGGTTGTCCATTAGGAAGAATAAGCTCATTCATTTTGAATATCACTATAACTCACCTTGATAGAATTGAACCCTCAACACACAGTGGCTCTGATCCAACCTTCCCATGTCTGCTATTGTAGCAAAACCCAAAGTTAGTTAAAAATTGAATACAGGAAAGGCTTGATGAAGATGGAAGGCCTGATTTTAACCTACCCTGCAACTTCTTGAGTTGTTTTTTTGTTTTGTTTTATTTTGTTTTGCAGCTGCTCAAAGTAAATCCTCAATGAGTATAAAATGCAACCAAATCTTAACAATAGCATTTTATACCGAGTTGGTGCAAGGCACAAGATAATAGAGAATCATACCTGCAGAATGGTAGAGGAATTCTGCTTTTAAAAAAGGAATGGCCATCACCAGAAAAGACAGAGCTATGTTATATTTACAAGTGGGCAGCTCGTCTCAGGTAGGACATATCAATGATTTTAGCAGTAATACTTTCATTTATGTCCCATCAGCAGAGACAGAGATACAGATAGAGAGAGAGAGAGAGAGAGAAATTGAACCCTGCATTAACAGGAGTATTGTGAGAAAGACACAAAAAGTCATTCTTCCCCTCTACTGCGTGCTGATTAGGCCTCAATTGGAATATTGTGACCAGTTCTGGGCACCACATTTCAAGAAAGTTGTGGAGAAATTGGAGAAGGTCCTGAGAAGAGCAACAAGTTTCTAAAAGGGTGTTACAAGGAGGAGGGAGGGGGAAAAAAATCTCCTTGGCCTCTGATGATAGGACAAGAAGCAATGGGCTCAAATTGCAGGAAGGGAGGTTTAGGTTGGACTTTAGGAAACAATTCCTAACTGTCAGGTGGCTACATAATGAAATAAATTGCATAGGGAGGTTGTGAAATCTCCATACTTGGACATAGTTAAGAGCAGGTTAGATAAATATCTATCAGGGATGATCTAGATGGTGCTTGGTCCTGCCATAAGGGCAGGGGACTAGACTTGATGACCTCTCTAGGTGTTCTATGATTCCATTATTAGATAGATAGATAGATTAGATGGAATAAAGTAATAAGAATCAATTTAAAATGCTTCTTTCATTAGACACTTCTAGATAGCACTATCTATTATTAGGGTTGCCTGACATTTCCTATTATAAGACTATGTTTCAGTTGTTCACATAGGTTTTTTTTTTTATATGCAATATACATATTGAGTTACCAATAGTTAACCATTAACTTCAAAAGGGGAACTGCCGATGAAATATAAGTTCTTTGGAAAATTTTAGAATTTTGATCCTAGAGCTTCCATTAGCTGAAAGAAGGCTGCTTTAGCACCACTGTCAAGGCATGTTTGTTTCCATAATTAAACTCCTCAAGGCACCCAAATTTTAACATCACAACATAAACTCAGTTGCCCAAATGCTAAATCACACCTAAACCCAGGCCAACTTCACAAACCAGGCCTTCCATCACCAATTCTGACTTTGGCACCCAATCTCATGGACATATCCTGAGCATTCCTAAAATGCGTCAGAGGTTGTACTCCCATCTTAAAAACATCATTCCAGTAACCTGAGCACTCACCCTGGATGTGGGAGATCTAGATTCAAATCCTTCTTCTGCCTGATATGGAACAAGGATTTGAACTTGGGTCACTCACTTTCAATGACCTATCTACTGGCCTTTGGATGTTCTGGTGTGAGGGTAAGTCCCTCCAATACTCATTTTAAAGTGGTTCATGGCTGTGACTCCCAAATGGAATCCCTTTGGGTATGCCTACATTACATTCCTCCTTCGAGAGAGGAATGCAAATGCAGACAAACAAAATTGAAAATGAAGCACGGATTTGAATTTCCCACACTTCATTTGCATAATCACGCCTGGCCACTTTTCCGAAATAGCATATTTTGAGAAAAAAATTGGGTTATTTTGAAAAGAAACCCTTCCTTCAAAATAACCTTTACTCCTCAAAAAATTAGTTATTTCGAAGGAAGGGTTTCTTTTCTAAATAACCCTGGGTTTTTTTCTCGAAATACGCTATTTCGGAAAAGCGGCTGGCCGTGATTATGCAAATGAAGTGTGGGAAATTCAAATCCGCACTGCATTTGCAATTTTGTTTGTCTGCATTTGCATTTCTCTCAAAGGAGGAGAAATGCAATGTAGACATACCCTTTGAAAGCTGTGGCTCAGGGCTGACATCATTCATTGGTATTACCCATTGACTTAGTTAAGCAGGTCCACATTTAGAAGGCTGCCGTTTGTATTGCCATTCTTAGCCACTTCTTTCTCTCCAACATCCTAAGGGCAGCGTATTCCAGTAGGTAGCTGGTTGCGTAAATTTGGTAGCTACAATGGTTCGCACTACACAGCCAAAAGTCCTTGTGATGCCCACACTAAGGCTACATCTAGACTGCAAGCCTCTTTCGAAAGAGGCTTTTTCGAAAGATACTTTCAAAAAAGCCTCTTTCGAAAAAGAGTCTAGACTACAATCAGTACTTTCAAAAAAGCAAGCCGCTTTTTCGAAAGAGAGCACCCAGGCAGTCTGGATGCTCTCTTTCAAAAAGCCCTGTTTGCATTCAATAATGCCTTTTTTCGAAGGCGTTATTTTCACTTCCTCATAAAATGAGCTTTACCGTAGTAAAAAAAAATGCCTCATTCTTTTGATTTACTTTCAAAAGAATGCAGCGGCAGTCTAGAATGCAGGGGAAGTTTTTTCAAAAAAAGGCCTTTTTTTTTTCAAAAATACCCTGTCGTCTAGACACGCCCTAAATTATTTGCTCAAGGTCACATAAAGGAAGTCTGTGCCAAAAGGAACCCAGATATTCCAGGTTCTAGGCCAGCAGTCTAATCATTGGGCTGTTTTTCCTTTATAGATACTGTAGTACTTGGAAGTACAAGTGTGAGGAGTGCTGCAGCACCCCAGGTTTTGGGCATCCCAGCCACATGTCCCTGTTGCCCAGGTACCTGACCATCAGACCCTGTTGCCCAGTGTCCCATCCGCCAGGCCTACTTTTCCCCAGGAGCTCTGCTTCCAGCCTCAGGTCCTGCTCAGCTGCTGTCCCAGTATGCAAAAGCTTGGGTGCTGGCTCCCCTTTCAGCCCAGGGCTCCACTTCTGGCTCTGGGTCCCACTTGGCTGCTGTCCCCATGCAATGGGTCTCAATGGCTGGCCTTGGGTTCTGTTCAGCTGCTAGCCCTGCTGCCAGGTCCCACATGCAGGTTCCTGCCCTGCTGTTGGGCCCAAAATCCTGGCCATTGGCCCCACAAGCGGGATCCTAGCTGCTGGTGTCAGCTCAAAAGGGTAATGAGGGGCACAGAAAGAGGTAAGGGGTGGTACAGCTCAGCACCCTCACTCCAAAAATTATTCCTGTCCCACTGACCTGACAGCATCACATTGATGAAGACATCTAGGCTATGTCTACACTGGCGCGATCTTGCGCCAGAGCTATGCAAATGAGGCTAAGCGTGGACTATCGCTGAGCCTCATTTGCATACTAATGAGCTGCCATTTTTGCAGAAGAGGCTCTTGCACCAGAAGGAGCTGTCTACACTGCCCCTTCTTGCGCAAGAAAAACCCTCTTGAGCAATGCCGTTATTCCTGAAAATAATCAGCGTAGCGGCATTGCGCAAGAGGGTTTTTCTTGCACAAGAAGGGGCAGTGTAGACAGCTCCTTCTAGCGCAAGAGCCTCTTCTGCAAAAAT
The DNA here is from genome assembly GCA_030068395.1 of Apalone spinifera. NCBI lineage: Eukaryota > Metazoa > Chordata > Testudines > Trionychidae > Apalone > Apalone spinifera. The sequence goes on along the minus strand of CM057845.1, from coordinate 179,482,668 downwards.
GGCAGCTCATTAGGTATGCAAATGAGGCTCGGCGATATTCCATGCTTAGCCTCATTTGCATATCTCTGGCGCAAGATCGCACCGGTGTAGACATAACCAATGTGTATTTTCCACAATCTGATTTCATTCTCATAAATACCTTGATGGGCCAGCACTTTTTGTAGTATTAAATAGGGTAGGATGAACAACAGTTTACTGTCCGGCCTGAGAACATCTTTAGAAGGCAGAGCTTCAAAGATCATAATGTCTTGTGTAGACTATAAAACTTTCAGGGACACATACCTAGTCATGCTTTCTATAACTGGCCTGTGAATGGTTAATGATCTTATAAAATGTGCTCTACAAAAAGAAAGCACTAAAGCCTGTGTTAAGAATGGGATGACCTTACAGATTCTAGAAACATAATACTTTTTACTTGTATATTTTAAAAGGCTTCTTTAGAGTGACTGGTTGACTCATGGGCAGGGCTGGTAGCATCTTACAGTAAATTATTTGACAATTCAGGGCCTGGTCTTAGCTTAAATCTATAGTTTATAAAAGCTAAGTTGCCCTATGTTAATCAAAATTCCCTTTATGTTGCAATGACTACTGTTTTTAAATCAGGTTGTGTCATTTAACCAATAGTCTGCAAATATTTTAAATTCCAGCACCTTTCAGTTTAGTTCCAGAGCAGCAGCAGTGAAGGAACAGGGAAATGACAGAGCTATTAGTGCTTCTTCAGTACCACGTTCTTCAGCCTCTTCACAGACAGCAGTGCTAGATAGTCATCTCTCGGACCAGCTTTGTAAGCTCCAGGGCTTTCCCCTCAAAGCTAGAGAAAACACATGACAATTCCCCATGATTAAAAATAGCCTGGATCTTGCAAATCAATGGCAAAGTTCTCACTGACTTCAGTGGGAGTAGGATGTGAGCCTGGGGGAATTCTTTCTGTTTCAGATTGCTATGAAGCCAGGTTTAAAGCTGGGTACTCACAGATTTCTCAGTGAAATTGGTTCAGCTATTTGCTTTCACAGCAATCTTTCTTCAGGAGCAGGGAGGGAGTTTAGATTAATATATAATTTAAAATAAAAAACCCTCCAATAACAGGAGAATCACCGAATCCACAATAGCCTTGACAAAAAGTGCAACCTTAGGCTACATCTACACTGCAGCACTATTTTGGGATACTGGAGGTATCCTGAAATAGCTATTCCGTGTCTTTTGATCGTACCTGTTATTTTGAAATATAACAGGTTCACTATTCCGATGTCTCTGTAAGCCTCATTCCACAAGGTGTAAGGGACATTTCAGAATAGTGATTTATTTTGAGATAAGTGTTGTGTAGATAGCACCAAATTTTTAAATGAGCTATTTTGAAATTCACTCGAAATAAGCTATAGAATTTGCATAGCTCAAATTGTGTAGCTTATTTCGAGCTACGGGTGCAGTGTAGACGCACACTTACTGATGAGATTTACACTTACATAGAAAGAGTCAACATAGCTGGGAATTCATCTCTCACCCTATGACTTTGGGCATACTCTCCCTGCACTGAATAGAAGGGGGTAACCCAGACCTGAGGGCTGAGAAAGCCACACCCCTTCTGCTCTACTGGGCATGCTCATGCTGCACCACTATAAAAGGGAGCAGCTCAGCTCAGGCTGGTGGCCAGAGGGGGAGGATGTGCACTGCCAGCTATGAGGCACTACTTTAATCCACACACCTATGGTGTGTGGTTTACTGTCCCATGTGATGGCACTAGACCACTTACAGTGAGAGATAAGAATGAGCAAGCTCCTGGCTGGCTTACCACTTATAACTACCTGTAGTCAGATTGAAACCTGGGACCTCTGGAGCTTAGCATAGGCACCACTACAGCTTGAGCTATAAAGCCAGCTGGTTCTCACCTTAGGCTGTAGAGCTCCTCATTCTTATCTCTCACTGTAGGTGGTCTAAGTGCCACTACATGGGACAGTAAACCACACCCCATAGGTGTGTGGATTACACTACCATGCAGCTCGGAGGCCAGATGTTCCCAGGGACCTCATGGGTTCCAGAGCTAATCAGGAGCTCCCAGACAAGGGAGGGGAGACAGAGATCTATGATGGAGCTGAGGTGACTGTAGCAGGAAGCAGCCCAGGAAAAGCGACAGCTACATGGTGAGTGAGTCGAAGATGGGGAGTCAGTGTGTTTCAAATGGTGCTTTTCTCTGCTGACTCAGTGGCTAGAAAAAGCCACTAAAAGGGCCCTCAGCTGGGAGTCCAGTGGAGAGGGAGGGTCTGAACCGCCCTGCTGGGGGATGTAAACCCTTCCCCATTGCTTGTCCCTTAAAAGGGGACCACACTGACTCAGGAGGAGTGACAAGTTATTGACTTGGCTATTGAACTGCACTGCCCTGCAAATAGAGGTGAATCATTGACTGTAGAAATTGGGCCACACTACCTCACAAGTAGTGGCAAATTATGGACTCTGACCATTAGGCCACCCTACTCTGTGGACTAAAGGGGAGGTTACCTACTTTGGGGGAGGGGCAGGCCAATCAGGCATAGAATTGTGGGCAGAGTTATAGAAACAGGTCTGGGGAGCAAAAGTAGAGAATTTACGAGAATACCAGAAATGAGATGGGCACCCTCACCCCATGCTTGGTGGTATCTTCTTCCCATCTACATCACAGGCCCATTCAGTGCCATCAGACAGCTTTTGTGCCTTACATTGGGTGGATTACAGTTCAGTTACTGATGGATATTGAGAAAAATATCATCCTCATTTTCATTCTTGTTGACAATCTCTGAAGAAGCACATACAGGCAATAAGAAGTCTACTTTCCTCCCCTCTTTGATCCCAAACCTCTACAGACTAGTGCCCACCACTCAAAAGCCTAAAGATGGCCAAGTCCTATTTGCAGGAAAAAGCTAAAACTATCCTTGCTATGAATTTAAGAGAGAACTTCATTTTCCAACGTCATCTATCAGACATTTTCATGACCATTCCATTCACTGAAAAATTAAAGTATCTATTTGAAGATCATCACAGGACACAAACAAGCCACTTTCTCAAAACAGAGGTCACAGAATAAATAGAAAGCATGCATGCTGACTCATCAGCAAACATGGAACTAGTGATGATGGCTTTCTGAGTCATAAGGCACCATTCATTATTTAAGTGGAGAGATGAACTGGGGAATATAATACTCAGAACTTCAGACAAGTAAATATTTGCCACAGGATCTCAAATCCAGCTGTTTGAATTATTTTGTAAGGTAAGCACTCTGCACAATTGCCTGCTGAAGACAGTGGGAGCCTTCTGATAGACTTCAATGGCCTTTGAATCATCCTCAGTGGTTGCATGGCTTAAGTAAAGCCTCAGAGAATGTAAACCATGAAAGGACAGGTTTTAAATTATGCATGTCCAGTGCAATAACATTCTAAAATCAAGCATAAATTTCCACTTTGCCATTCTCAAACAAGGCCATTTGGGGATCCAAAGGTAGGCTCCATCCTGCAATTGTTTCCTTATGCAGGGACCTCTCTGCCAATGGCCTGCACAGATCCACTTATATGGATTCATTTTTAGGAGCGGGACTTAATTTGACCACCACCAGTGCCATTATGACAAGCCCTCCCTTTGATAATATGCTATTATAGCATACAGAGGACACTTGATGAAAGAGCAGTAATTTTAAAATCAATAAAAATAAATATTCTACCTAATTTCTTGATGTAAGTCACTGCTACAAGGTTTTGAGTGAGATACTTTTTCTAGATTGCAAAAGAAGGCTGGGTAATGTAGTGACCTCAATAATACCTCTCACTAAGGAAGCTAGGAATATGATAAGGTTAATAAAATCTCATATTTCACAGCTGACGTTTGAGAGACAGGAAAGCTTTATCCTGATGTGTACAGAATTTGACTGGCTTCGTTATGGATTTGTTTTCACCTCCCTCCGAGGCACACACAAGAAGGATAGGCTAGGTTTTAAAAATTCAGCCCACTAGATGGGTTCAGCTGCACGGCTCTACCTATTCACTTTTTGCCTGACCTGCTGTGCACCCGGGAATTCTAAACCTGAGACCTGCCTCAGCATGCACAGACCCCCGACTGCGGTACAAAGCTGATTCATGCTGCAGCTGTCTAGCTGGCAGCTCAAGGCCAGCACAATGTTTTCACTGAGTTGGGAACTAAACCCAGAGATAGTCAGCATTAATCCACCAGACCAATTCTTTCTAGAATTATGTTTTCTAATGAGTAGTTTTACAACTATTGGGTTACTGTGTATCATGCTTTCCCAAACTGTCTCTATAGGATGCAGTTGTTTTCAGAACCAAGAAGGCCTGGCATGGCATTGATTATGAACCTGCACTAATTACCAGATTAGCTGCAACTAAATGTCTGGTTTATTACAGATATTTATGAACAGGCCAAAAGTTTTTTTACCAAATGAGCATCACGAGTTGGAAAAACGATCAACACTAGCTCTGTAACTTAACTCTTTTCACTAACTGTACCCTACTCTACGGTTTTACTTGATGGGAAAAGTCTTTAAAACTGCTTCTTTCTCCCCCTGTCCTCCTGCACCATTAGATAAAACTATTGTAAGAAACCTGTGATATCTTGTAGAGCTATTAAGTTCCATTGTGAAAACAATGTGAGTTTAATGTTCCTAGTCTGTTACTGAAATAGTGTAGTGGTACTCTTGGGCCATTAAAAAGCTTAGAACAGTTTAGCAAGGAGTAAATGTGACAAAACATTCCTAGCACTTTAACTATTTTAATGACCAAATGTGATTAGCCCACTCCCCAAAGACAGAAAGTAGATGAAGCACTTTTATTGCTTTAGGGCTGTTATGTAATAACAAACTTTGCTTTTTGTTTGATAGTTTAACTATTCATTTCTTTAGAAAGTTGAAACAAGTTTATAAATCCTTTCCAAGTAATTGTCAGAAACAAAACAATCATTACAAGAGTGAGCTTTTGTTTAAAGAGCCATTATATAGGAATATAGTCCTCAGATTTTTCTGTATAACAGGATGCTACCATGCCCTGTAGTGATGGGCTCAAAGGAGCTCAATCTATTTAGTTTAACAAAGAAAAGGTTAAAGGGTAAATTGACTACAGTTTATAAGTACCTACAGGGAGAACACATATTTAATTACAGGCTCTTTAATCTAGCAGAGAAAGGAGTAACACATTCCAATGACTGGAAATTGAAACTAGACATATTCATAGTTGGTAATATGATGTAATTTTTAATAGTGAGAATACTTAACTAATGCAACAATTTATCAAGGGTTGCGGTAAATTCCATCACTGGCAATTTTTTAAATCAAGTCTGTCTGTTTTTCTAAAAGATACACTCTAGGAATTATTTTTGGGAAGTTCTAAGGCTTGTGTTATACAGGTCAACCTGCTGATCACAATGGTCCTTTCTGATCTTAGAATCTATAAATGTTATCAAGTCAGAATATATACAACAACTATGCCATTTCTAACTAATTTATTACAATGAATGAAATCTCTATATACAAATTTACCAATCCAGTCATATCTATCAAGTATTAATATTAAACAAATTAGACAGGCATGTTGTGTTTTTTTCACATGAATGTACTTTGAGTATTGAATAAATGCTAACCAAATAGCTCAGTATCTACCTGTGCTGTTTATATTTCCCTGGATACATAAGTGATCTGTTAATTTTTCCACAACCACAATTTCATACTCTCATCATTTTTGGACCAACCCTTTTTTCTTACAGCAGATAAGGATGGGAAAGTTGCATTCTTTTCACTGAGGCATTTAGAATGCAGTTTTTAAAAACTTGACTACTTTAGGGACCAAATTTTGTTCTCAGACATACTTCTATAACCCAAAAGGAAGCCCTACAAGCTTGTAGAAGTGTGCGTGTATGTGATTTGTATATGATTTGGCCCTCTACTGCCGTGGTCACCAACCAGTCGATGGTGAGGCTTTCAGGGCCCCCATTTTCCCCCCATCCCCGAGAAGCCCCACTACCTACCTCCAGTGCAGTGCTGGTGGAAGGATGTCCTGCCTGCAGCTTCGCGCCACTTCCAGGGGTTCCGGAAGTGCTCTGGCTGCTCCCCTCCCACAGCTCTGTGGCGTGCTGGGTGCGCTGCAGGAGGGGGCATCAGCCCCGGAGGACGAGTGCAGCGGCTTCCCTTCACCGCAGGAGGGGTGAGTCGAGCTCAGGGGTTTCCCTGTGCCGCGGGAGCGGGGATCAGCCTGCGGGGGTTTGGCTGCACTGCGGGAGGGGGGTTTGGCCCCGGGGCAGGCACGCGTGGGGGTTTGGCTGCGCTGCGGGAGGCACGCGCCGGCCCTGGAGGAGGCACGCACCAACTTCCCTCTGGAGGGGGGAGAATCCTGGGAGGAGGCAGGTGCAGGGGACTCTCTGCCCCCACTGCCCCCCTGTTCTTTCTCCCCAGCCCCTTCTCCCCTGTTCGCTCTCCTCACTCCCCTCTCCCCACCCAGTACCCTGTTCCCTCTCCTCTGCCCCTCTCCCCTGTCCCCCCTGGCACCCTGTCCCCTGCCAAAGCACACACTAGCATCCTTCCCCAGTACTATGTCCCCTGCTCCCACCAACACAGTTGGGGCCACATTAGTGAAGCTTGGGGGGGTGGGGTTGGAGGAGGGTTTTTTGCATCTCACTTGTGTGGCCCCAATTGACTTTTCTGTGGGTCAGTG
>CM057845.1:179465247-179475891 GCA_030068395.1 Apalone spinifera | reverse complement strand
AGTGGAAGAGCAAACATGATCTTTCGGTCACCCCTATATTCCTCTTTCCACGAGCAATAAGGGGGCTTCCAAAAGAAGGATTTTTTCTGACATTTGGTGCAGTCTTTCCAACATTTGGCCTGTCTAAACTTCTTCCTACAGAAGAATTGGGGGAAAAAGCAGCAGTATAAGGTTTGGGAATAGCAAGTGATGGAGAAGAGGAGAATAGAGAGGGTGGGGCTTCAAGGAAGGGGCGGGGTGGTAGATCTTGGCTTGTTCTGTCATTTAAAAAGTGATCTTGGGTGTAAAAAGGTTGGAGACCACTGGTCTACTGTATAGTTAGCCCAATTAAAATGAACACCCAGAGCTTATTTTGAAAATTATCATCATTTGCTACTGAACTACTCTGTTTAGCACTAGGGTTGCCAACCCTCCAGGATTGTCCTGGAGTCTCCAAGAATTAAAGATTAAACTTTAATTAAAAACTACATCATGTGATGTAACCACCAGGAGTAGTCTGATCAAAATTGACCACCCTAATTAGCATTCTTTCTTAGACTGTCTTCATTTTAGAAGAGACAACACTACATTTTCCTGGATGATGTCTATAGAAAACAAGGCAAGTGTAGTAAATAGATGTTTACTTTATTAATTAACATCTTCCCAATTCATAAAGAAGACCAACCCTCCCATCCTAATCTGCAGTTGGCTCGTTGATAGTGAGGGAGCATTTGCTTTACAGACCTGGTGAATGAAAGTAGTCTTTATGTAGACTTGAGTGATTTATTTTTCTTTTCTGGTGGAAGCTGGCTGAAATTTCTCATGTTTTCAGAGAAGGAAGAGGCATTCCCTGATGGCTGGCCAAGGAACAGCATAGCTGGCAGCTGCAGAGGCAGCTGGACTTGCTACATTATTATGACATTATTACGGAAAGAAAAGATGAGATTAAGAATCCAATGACAAAACAGGGAGGAAAAATAAGGCCACACAGCATTTTCCATTTCAGACATTCTTTATGTGTTCTTAAATATGCTGTGGACTACTACAATTTATGCCAAAGCAACCCTAGCATAGCTGTGTTAGGTACAGATGTTGTATTCCAATAAAGAAAGCTGCTTCTGAGACAAGAGAAACGGGGAAACTATTAAATACAAATCCCACCAAGTACAGGTCACACAAACTTTTTTAGATGGGAGATTAAATTTAAGAGAAAAGTAGAAATACATACTTTGGAAGTGGTAACATCTAGAGTTTAATCATCATCCAGATGGGGTGTTGATGCACATATGTATTTCCTTTCCTAATTCATTGGCCACACATCGGTCAAAACTTCATCCACATGAAATTTTAGAAATTAGAATTTAGATAATGACTTACAGAAAATGAGGATAAAAATATGTGTAAGCAAATACGGGATGTTACATCATTTATCTAATAAATTATTCGCATAAAATCTTATTAATGATTCAGTATGAACAGACCAAAGAATGACTGCAAGTGGCGTCTCTTAATTAGAACTCCAAAATCAATTTGTACAAAGACCAAGTTAATTGGAAGCACTTTTAAAATGAAGAAACAAGTGAGTCAGTAAGTCCAAATTGGATTGAATTTGGTCATCTAAATGCTAGTGGATCAATATTTACCCAAGATGAAATAATATTTCAGATATGCAAATCCCAGCCAGAACTACCTTCTATCTAAATGTTGAACCAGCTAGTTAACCTGCCTCTTCCACCAGAATCTATAATAGAGCTGAACACCAGATGCTGTGCACCAAATCTTTGTGAGATGGGGGATACTAATTAAGATTAATGTTATCTAGTGCTATAATTATGAAAAAGTACATACTGTGGAGGGCCACTATTTTAACATCAATCATTAATTCATCATGGGTTGATCCTGTCTAATTGCTATACAGCCTCTCCCCGAGTTACGAACGAGTTACAGACCAAACACTTGGTCGTAACTCGATCTGTTCGTAACTCAGACCGCATTGAGTTACACAGCGACCGTGCTGTTTGTAAGCGCAGGTTGCATTCGTAACTCAGGGATCGCCTTTACGACCGCTTCATGGGAGCTTTGGTGGTAAATGCGAACAGTCGTAACTTGACTGTTAGCAACTCGGGGATTGGCTATAGTCAACTCAATGTCATTTTATTTATCCCTGCAATAGCCATTGTTTCAAAAAGGTACTAATGTCTATGGTTTCTTGTAAATGGATATTTACCTTAAATGTGATTTTCTGTCTCACATTCCTACAACGAATCCATTTCTAACTTAGGCTATGGTCCTTTGTGGCTGGATTCCTGTGCCCAAAAGAAGTCCAATTGATTTCAGTGGAGATCCATGGAGGCAGAGGATTTGCCCACTTGGTGCCTAATTTAAGTCATATGGGGTAGGATTCATACAGTGCATTTCTGGATGTCCTGCCACCTAGCAATACTGACAACTATTTATTCAGCACCCAGGTTCCCTATACAATGCAATGGAAAGAGAGAGTGAAAGTCACAAAAACCAACATGTTAAGTGGGTAACTGCCTAAATTACGCAATAGGAATGCTGAGGAGAGTGGCGTGGCCCAATCTCCATCCCTCAAATGGATTTGGGATCCAACTCCATGACAAAGGGAGGTACCTATTTTCACCTAGGATTTACAGCTGGGAACCCCCTCCTGGAGTTCGGTGACAGGTTAGTGATTTTGCTTGGAAAAAATGAAGAGGAATTTCTCACCTTCCTTTGTAGGATTTGGGCACTCACTGAGGATGCAGAAGACCCAGGTTTAAATCCCTCCACTGCCTGATGTGAAGCTGGGTTTGAGTCTCCCTCCTTTTAGGAGAATGACTCTATAGCTCAGTGGAGCATTCCCACTCTTGGGGTCCGTAAATAGTTGAGTATTTATGAACAGTGGAACAGCTCCAATAGCGGGGACTGAAATGTGTGGATAAGGCAAAAATGTAGGAGATGGGAGACACCAATTGTAATCCCTGATCCACATCAAGCAGACAGGAGATTTGAACCTGGTCCCTCCATCTTGGCTGAGTGCTCTACTAACTACACTAAAAGTTAGAAGAGAGGGGTACCATTTCCACTACCTTTTGTGTGAATTTACGCATGCTCTGAGATCCCTACAAGATCAGGCCCGGAAGACAAGACAGGAGGGAGAACACTTCATGTGTGAATCTCACTGGGATTTAGGTGCTGAGGAACTGGCAGTATCATGACTCTGGTGACTGAGCCTATGCCCAGCCACTGAAATGTATGCACTCTGAAGATTTTACCATTGGAAATGTAGGTGGCCGGAGAGTTTAGGTGCTTGCACATTTAGGCAACAATTGAGCAGCAGCTTTTTGGATGCTCAGCCATGCCTAAATATTGGATTTGAGTGCCAAAAGGGACAGTTAAATGTTTAATCTCCCCTTGTCGTGCCCTAGGGCTCCTTATCTACTTGGGGATTTGCCCACATGGAACTCATGTCAGGACCAGGGCCTTAATGTGAAGATTCATAAACAGAGGCAGGCAAAGAGGTGTGGTAAAGCAAAAAGGGATAGGAGGTGAACACGTCTGTCTACCCCCTTGCTCTCCAGAAATGAAAATTAAATTCAGAATAATTTTTTTTGTGGAACCAAGAGAACAGGAATCCCACTAGCTATGCCTTTTGGTAAAGAAATACATAAAATGAACGCCTGTGGCTTCGCTTTCTAGGCCTACTGAAATCCCAGCTTAGGAGCCAGTTTGCGAGATTCTACCCCATTTAATCAGGAACAATTTGCTGAAAGGTAACACATTAAGATAGTGCCCTTTATTGAGAATATTGCATTATGAACCGTGACTAAGAAAGGGGGTAAAATGGCAGCCCAGCAACCAGTAGCTATAATGATATTTACAGCTCTGTCAATTTAGTCCCTTGCTGTGAGTGTGTTCTGGCCTTTGCATATTTACATTCCTTATGCTTCATACATTGATATGCTTCATGAAGCATAAGTACTGCATCCCATCAATTAACATCACTTTTCCTGGTCTCTAAGAGGTAGCTTTTCATTGCCCCTTTGTTTCCCTGTTTCAATGCAATACATTTTAATTTTACAGTCAATGCCAGTTCACATTAACTCAGCTGTCCTCATGACATAATCTGACTTGAAGTTATGCAAATGATTTCTTTCCAGATAGCTCTGATTAGCTGAAGAAAACACTCCCTAATTATTTCTAAGATAATCAAGGAGAATTCAAACTTGATTATATAGAGTAGATTCTCTTCTCAAATCTAAATTGCAGTATTTCCTGCCATAGGACATTTTAGAAGGTGTAGTTTCTATCTTTTCATCCCCTGCAAAGCACTTCAACTATTTGCACACAGCTTCATCAAATCAACCTTTCCTTTTTATATTCACAGCTTTCCAGACATCATAAGGGGCATGCCAACCAGGCTCAGTGCAAATTCTGCCTCTTCCTAACAATACAAAGTAGTAAATCCCACTGGCAATGCAGAGGTGTCAGAAGGTTTTAACTATCTTAGATTAATAGAATCATAGTGTTAGAAGGCACTGTGAGGGTCATCTAGTCTAACCCCCTGCCAAGTTAAAGGAGAGGTGGCACAAAAACAGTTCTTATGATTAAAAAAGACATTATCAACCAGAAGCAAAGAGACATTTTTAGAGGTTTGTATTCTGTATTTTATTAGTAGTGGGGTTTTGCTGGGCTGCAACACACTGAAACACCTCTCAATGAGCTTCCCCGTTTTGAGATCATCACCATCCACTGCTATTTTGCTGCAATTGTGATGCAAAGGGTTTGTGAGTTGGGAATTATTTACTCCAAAACTTTGAAAATATAAAAAGTCCCTTCTGGTTTGAGTTTAGGGAAAGGCTCAAGCAAGTGGTACACGCTCTGGCTATGTCTACATTACAGGCTTCTTGCGCAAGAGAGCGTCCACACTGCAAAATCACATCAAAAAAGAGATGCATTTTTACATAAGAAAGAATCCAGAGTGCATGGACACTCTCTTGAATGGAGACCCTAATTGCTATTTATAGAATGACCACCAGGACACCTGGGCTTTTTTCGATTGCCTCTTTTTGCGCAAAATCCCCGTTTCCTATCCACACACATCTTTTTGCACAAGAGCTCTTGCTCAAAAAGGAGTTATTCCTCGTAGAAAGAGGAATACAGGTATCTACATAGGAAAAACCCCTTTGTTCTTTCATTTTACTCGCGCAAAAACACACTTGAGGTGTGGATGCAAAAACTTTGTAGTGTAGACCTAGATTCTGAGATACTGAAAATCCAAATTTGGCTCCAAGTTTTGCAATCATCCTTACTTCCAAAATACATGGGCTTTGAAGATTCATATCTCTAATCCAAATCAGTTCTCCTGTTCACAAAATGCTTTGCCACATGAAAGCACACATTTACAAATTTAAAAGCAAAACCTAACAACAGAATGGGAGAGAAATTAGGTATGACATATATATTTCAGTGGAGAGTTGAAAGGAACTAAAGATCTGATGAAATGAAGAGATATAGGAAAGCTATTGCTATCAGCAGAAGAGAAAATTATTGCCCCATCTGTAATAAGACTTCTTGGAAAGACAGGCTACATGTAGATTACACACTTCTTTCAAAAGATTCTTTCAAAAAAGCTTATTTCAAAAGAAATCATCTAGACAGCCACAACTTTTACCAAAAAGCGATCAGCTTTTTTGAAAGAGAGCACCCAGGCAATCTGGATGCTCTCTTTTGAAAAAGCCCTGGTTGCAGTCAAGAATGCCTTTTTCGAAAGAACTCTTTTGAAAAAAGACATTCTTCCTCATAAAATGTGGTTTATCACTGTCAAAAAAACCACCACATTCTTTCAATTTAATTTCGAAAGAACACGGTGGCAGTCTAGACGCAGGTGAAGTTTTTTCAAAAAAAGGCCACTTTTGTTTTTCTTCGAAAAAACCCTGTAGTTTAAACATAGCCACAGAGAGGATGTCAGTGCAGGATAACTGGTGAGCAGAGAGGGGATAAGTGAGAGACACATGGCCAAATTCTTCTGTCATATATGTCAGTACAAGTCCAGAGCACCTCATTTGAGATAAATCAAATGAATTTGGATTGGATGTGATGTAAATAAATGAGGGAAAGAAAAAATAAAATAGAGGGAACAATTTTGAATCTCAAAGATTGTTTGATTCCAGTATTGTGTGGAGTTTAAACCTGGGTCTTATTCATAGTAGTAGCCATCCCTTATCTCAACTACCACAGTGCTCTTTTATGCCTGACCTTCGCCCATTCCATTTCTCATCTCAGAAGCCTTTCCCTCAGTCCAATTCTATTCGAGGTTGCTCTTTTTATGTAATTGTATTATCCCGATGTTCACTTATTGTCCCGATGTTCATTTATAACATAGACTTGTTATTGTATTCTAACAAGGTAACAAGGATGCAGCACATTAGCATTAGTGTGAGCTCCACGTGCACAGTCAGGAGAAAAATCATAGTGCAGAATTTTGGGGGCTGTAGCTTGTCAAAGTCAGCAAGTAATTTATTATTATGCTATGATGACAGAGCGTATCGTCACAGAATAGTGGTCTTCTGTTGCTATGAAAATGCCCAAACCCTTATTTTATTTATTTTATTTAACTTTTATTTTATATAAAGCATGTTGAAGTGAATCCAAAAGATTTAATTTCAAAGCAGAAAATATCAGTCGTATAGAGTAACGAAGTTTTATAACATGATGACTTTACTTCTGTTATTCCAAATGGCTCTTGTTTGTGTGGTCATTCTCTTATAGATTTCAGAGGAATGTTCAGTGGAATTATATGAAAAAAAGAATTGTCACAGAGAACAGAGATGCTGTACCATGACTTACCTATGCATTTACAGCTTGATCCTGAGCTCATTGCAACCAATAGCCAAATGTCCACGGACTGCAGTAGTGCAAGATCAGGCTTTTAGTTCTAAGCTGTGCAATATCCTTGCAGTCTGATTGGCTGAGAGAGTCTAGTTTGCATAATAATGGAGTGGTTGCTGAGAAATATTTGCATAATCATCACTGTAGGCTAACTAAGAAATAACTGCACTATGATTATGCAAATTAGGCCCCCTAATCTGACTCCCAGATTAGAACTGCAGCAAGAGGGCAGATATTTTCCATTATCACTCTGTGGTTATTTCCTCATACTTGTGCAGTGATTGTGCAAAGATTTCTCATTTATTCTAGTACAAATAATTTGATTCCCTAATTACTTTCCTCAGAACATCCTATTAATATATACAGCCCAAACATAAATTCTGTGGCATATTCCTGAGAGCAAGGCTGCATAGGTCAGGGTCACTTTCTTCCTCATCACTGCTGCCTAGGTCTAAAAACTTTCCAAATTCTGGCCAAAGGTGTATTTACTATAAATTCTTTAACTTTTGGCCTTGTGATTTTGTAGCCCGGGTTATGTTCACTGCACGGTACACATACGGAACCCTGAAGTTCTTGTCTAAGGGCAATTTCTCAGTTATTCCAGTGTTAATATGGCGTCAGCCACTAGACTTTAGTGGGGTTTCTGTGAAGCAGCATCTGAAGGTGTGATGAGAAACTGTTCCAAAGTAGTAACAATCTAATTGGCTTATAAATCAAGCGTAGTTTGTGTTTAGGTCGATTATCCATTAATAATAGTTATTAAAAGGAACATTGCACTTTTAGGCAAATGCTGGTTCCTGTGGCTATTTTTGTAATTTTTCAGTGACTAAATGTCAGGCATACATCAGTCTGTTTGACAAGTACATTTTGGAAAAAGAATGCTTTAAAAATGCATTAACTTGGTCTGCTATCTCCTTTCTCACTTCCTCCTCTGCTGCTGCTCTTTTTTTATCCATCCTGTTCCTCTCTTCTGATTTGCCTCTCTCCTTTTCTCCTCTGCTTTTTCTGACAATTAATTAATTTTCTCCTCTACCTCTCCTTCCTCCTTTCTTTTCAGTTAGTCTCTACTGTGGTGAGGTTGTATGGGCTCTTTTTTTTTTTAAGTGAACATATGAGTTACCTTTGAAGGCACCTTTAAACATTCTAGGCTGCGTCTAGACTGGCAAGATTTTGCAGAAATGCTTTTAACCGTTTTTCCGTTAAAAGCATTTCCACAAAAGAGCATCTAGATTGGCACGGGTGCCTTTGCGCAAAAAGTGCTTTTGCACAAAAGCATCCGTGGCCAGTCTAGACGCGATTTTGCACAAGAAAGCCCCGATCGCCATTTTCGCCATCGGGGCTTTTTTGCACAAAACAGTTCTTACCTGTCTACACTGGCCCTCTTTCGCAAGTATTCTTGCACAAGAGAGGTTATCCCTGAGCGGGAGCATCATAGTATTTGCGCAAGAACACTGACAATCTTACATTAGATCGTCAGTGTTCTTGTGCAAATTCAAGCAGCCAGTGTAGACAGCTGGCAAGTTTTTGCACAAAAGCGGCCGCTTTTGCACAAAATCTTGCCAGTCTAGACACACCCTTAGTGTTTTTTAAAGCTTTTCTTTTTCTTATATACGTCTACACTGGTAGCTTCTTATGCAAGAACTCTTTTGCGGAAGAGTTCTTGTGCAAAAACTCTTCCAGAAGAGAGTGTCTACACTGGCATGTGCTTTTGTGCAAAAGCATCCATGCCAGCGTAGATGCTCTCTTGAGCAAGAAAGCTCTGGTGGCCATTTTAACCATAGGGCTTTCTTGCGCAAGAAATTCATGTTTCCTGTCTACACTGGCCTCTTGCGCAAGAACAGTTGCGCAAGAGGGCTTATTCCTGAGTGGGAGCATCATAGTTCTTGCACAAGAAGCCCTGATTTTATACAGTAGAACATCAGTGTACTTGCACAAGAACTCATGGCCAGTGTAGCAAGTTTTTACGCAAGAGCGGCCACTTTGGCGCAAGATCGTGCCAGTGTAGACACAGCCATAGAGTTGCAAAGCTGGGAACTGTCTACAATGCCTATGATAAGAACCCATGACTGGATAACAGATTTGAGAATGTAGAGTCAGCTGCAGGGTTTCTCACTAAAATATTTCAATGGGCTTTTCCCCTTTAATTGTATTATTTCATGGTGTTGACTCTTAGCACCCCAGCTCTTGATGCCACACTCATTCTCATTTAATGCTGCTAGTGTCATTGCTAAAAGCTAAGAGTGCTAACGTTGGCCATTTACCATGATCATTTCAGCAGCCTCAGATTAAATACTAAATAATGAAAGTTATTGCTCAGATTAGTTTTTAATAATCAGAGTGTGTATTTTAACAATCACATTTCATTATGTATATAGCTCTGTCTGTATCACTCCTCTTTGAGATCAGCAATATTCCTGGCCTGCCACATAGTCATACTTTACATTTTACTCATGTTGCTAATTAATATTGTATCATTATAAGAAACATAAAATTAAATTAATGTAACAGTAAAATTCTTGTTAAATCTAAATGGTTCCTTCTTATAACTTTGCATAGTAGATATTGGAGATATTAATAATTTCCACTTGCACTCTGCCTTTGGCTGATGAGTCGTAGGAACCTGTGCAGCCTTTTCTCAGCTACTACATCAGCTGATGCGGGGGTGAAGGGTAGGGAGAGATTTTACAATGAATCTTTGGCCCGATACTACAAAAAGGTAGGATGGCACAGAAGGATGGATTGAGAATCAGTGGTCGCTTGTTTAATGCTGAATTCAGTTACTTATGTGGGCTTCTTAAGCCATACCACATTCAGTAGTTTCAGTCTGGGGAACTGGCACATGCTACATGACTGACAGGTACTGACTAGTTGCCAGTCCCACTGGCTATCACAGAATTTAGGGCTTTCTCCACACTTCCCAGGATCCAGGCCAGGCTCTACTGTTAGGTTTGGTTCCGATGCTTATGAAAGCATGGACTGAACATCAAACTAATCTTAAACTCAAATCTGAAACTCAAGATAAAACAACCACTGGTTTAGATCAAAATCATAAGCCATGTCTAGGATTTCCATCCAAAATCATGAATCTTCCCTGCTTCAGTCAAAATCTGGTTGATACTTGCGGAAAGCTTTTGGATTGGCATTCACAGTCTTTGTCATTTAGTACCCACTGAAGATCCCTGATGCTGTCTGCAGCTGACTTTCCAAAGAAGCCTACATTTTGGAGCAGCATATTGCAGAGCTGCCCATGACTCTGTCAGTCCTTCACTGTAACACTCACATTTAATACATTCCCCATCAATGGCCATCAATGGCCTCAAAGGACATGAGTTAATCCATCTCTGGGACACTATAAAACTGCATGTAGACACTGGGGAGTAGGGAATTGAATGGACTTTTGCATTTTATAAGTTGAGGTTGCAGAACAAATTTGGATACCAGGATATGATAAGAAACAAAGTTTAGATAACAGAGAGGGATGCATGATTAGGGTCAGAAAATCAGGCATGCCTGTATTACAGTTGTCCAGTATGTACTCCTACTTCCTTTTAGAAACACTCCCCACCCCTATACAGCTCCATGGATTTTTTTTGTATCTGCCTGGAGGACATGATACAATACTACTATTGTCTCTTTACCTCTTCATGATTAGCATCTGTAATGGACAGAAGGAGTGATGATTAGCACCCGGTAATTAAGGGGTTAAATTCAGGTAGTTAGCAAAGGTGTTGGCCAGGGGGCCGGGAGAACCAATCGAGATAGAGGGTTGAA
>CM057845.1:179445447-179460137 GCA_030068395.1 Apalone spinifera | reverse complement strand
CACGAAAATGGCGGTTCATTAGCTATGCAAATGGGGCTCGGCGATATTCCAACGTTGAGCCTCATTTGCATAACTCTGGCGCAAAAGCGCGCCAGTCTAGACGTAGCCTAGAATTTCTAAAGACGTGTGTCATGCGCCTTCCCTGACCACTCAACAGAGATGTTGGTGAACTGGCCCCAATGGTCCGTAATGGCCTGCAGGACATCAAAAAGTATCCCTTCTGTTTGATGAAGAGAGATGCCCGCCCAGTGGTTGGAGGCCCAGATAGGGATGTGGGTATTGTCAATAAGGGAAGCCCATGTCAGTAAAGTCAGTGATGATTTCATCCATGTTGCCGAAATGGATGACCTGCACAGCAGGTGGGTGTTCACGGCCCTCATGACCTGCAGAAGGAAACAAACAGACAGAGATTCACAGGGGTGCCTGGCCCCCTGGGAGTTCTCCCAGCTCACCCCCTGTATCCCCTCCCCCACACACGCACCAGGAGCAATCCCCCCACTCACCTCCACCCCCAACAGGGCTTTGTGAGGGCGGGACTGAAAAAATCTCCCAGGGAGGAGGCTTGCACCACCATGCCAACCCCTATTCCCTAGGGAAACCCATTCCAGCAGTCCCCCCAGCCCCCCAGAACAGTAGCTCGAGAGCACCACACCTGCATGAGACAGCCCCAACAGTCGATCTCCCAACACTGAACTGGTTCCTGATGGATCAGTAGCTATCTGGCATGGCGAGCTTCCAGAGGGTGATCGCGACACACTTCTGGAGTGGGATGGCAGATCTCATGTGAGTGTCCCATCGCCTGAGGGCAGGGGCAAGCCACTCACAGAGCTCCAGAAATGTATCTTTACTAATTCTGAAGTTCTGGAGCCATTGTGGTGGGTTTCCCCACCGCTCCATAATGATCCAGTCCCATCAGGCTGCATGGTGTTCAGGGGAGGGCGGGCAGGTGGAAGGGATCTAGCTGCATGAGTCATGGGCAGAGATCCAAGGAGGGTCTCCCAGAAGAGCTGGGGGTTGGGTTCCTGCAGGGCCTGGGCTGCAGCCTGCAGAAACTGCTTCATGAGTTGCAACACAAGCTGCAGCAGCCATAGACTTCCCAGCATCGTATAGAGAAAGTGATGGAGCTCACCTGAAGTGCTTTTCCTGGGATTGTCTGAGCCCCTGGAGACCTTCTGGGAGCGGGGGACTGGATCAGGGCTGAGGATCAGGTCCTGGCTGGTGGGCATGGTGTCCTGCCTGGCCTGTTCCTTCTCCTCTTCCTCATGGTCATCCTCCTCCACAACCCCACTCTTGTTGAGGCTGATGCTAGCCATGTCCTGGCCGGAGTCACTGAAGATGTGGGAGAGGTGATCAGCCCTTCTCCCAGGATGGTATCCAGGAACAGCAGGTATGCGCTGCTACCCCAGAGCTGGAACTTTGCTCCCTGGCCTTTGTGTAGCCCTGTCGATGTTCTTTAATTTTCATCCAGACCTGGTCCATAGTCCTGGTGTGCCCTTTCTCTACTAGGCTGCTGGCTATTCAGCCATAGAGATTGGCATTCCACCTCTTGGATGTTGGTCTCTTCCCCCCAGACCTTCAAGAGATCCAGGACTATGGCACCAGTCCAGGCTGGTGCCCTCTTTTGCTCCTGGCCAGGGGCATCAGAGGCTGCTGCAGGCATACTGGCAGCTGAGGGGGACACAGAGGGAGTGCTGGGGTCACTTATGGCTCCAATGCAGAGTGCTGTGTGGCACAGGGCCAGCAGGGCTCTCCTGGTGCCACAAGCCTTTTCCTTTCTGCCTGCAGTTTTAAACTCTGCAGGAGAATGGGAGCATCAGAGTTGTCAGGGGTGTGGCCAGAGTGGCCACAAGGGGAGTTGTGAGAACCCTCTGGAAGCCAATTATTTCAAAATAGCAGCAGCTGAGCATCCACACTGATGCTATTTTGAAATAATGATTTGGGAGTAAGTGTTATTCCTCATGACAAGCAGGAGTTGTTATTTCGAAATAACCTGGCCGTTATTTCAAAATAACAGGCTTGGTAGTGTTGATGCTCTGCTTGATATTTCAAAATAAGGAGAGTTATTTAGAAATAACTCCCTAGTGTAGACCAGTCGACTCCTCGTTTTTGCAGATGCAGACTAACATGGCTACCACTCTAAGACTTTCTCCTATATGGTAAGAGTTAGGATAATCACATTTTGTACACAGCTTCTTCTTATCATAACTTAAAGCATGGTCTGGATTTGGTTGTGCCAGGACAATGGGATGTGCCTGGAATGTGATTGTTTCTTACAAAACAGAAAAAGGAGGGGTCTGCTAGCAGAGACAGTAATAGTGTATAATGGCCACAGGGGGAACAGCAAAGGGCCAGAGATGGGGACTAGGACAGCTATAACCCCATTGGGGCAACAGGGGCAAGAGTGGAGAAAAGGACAGCAATCTACTATCATATATATGAAAGCTTGTTTGTGTGTCTGTCCCGCAGCTGGGGGATTTGCACCCTTCCCCAGCAGTGCCTGTTGCACCCACAGCAACAATGGACAACCATTTCTTACCTGGCCCAAGCTGCTGAGGTGAGAGGGGCCAGGGTAGTCCATTCTTGTCTCCAGCCCCACCTCTGAGAAATTATTTAAATGAAGAAAAATCAAAATTATTTCAATTAAGGATCTGAGCAATACCAGTTAAATCTTCTAGTTTTATTATAAAAAGAATAAACATTTCATTGTCTTGCAAGGTGGACTGATGAGATTCTTAAGCCTGGTGTGGCATTCAGAGCCCAGCAAGTGTCCTAAGGCTTCCTAATATGGTCCACAAGAAGTGAGGGAAGAAATGTCCCTCCAGTATTCTTTCTTGGTTGCTCTGATACTCTGTGATTTGCAGCAGTAAGGCTCCCTGTGAAGAAACAGTATATAACGAAGATGAGAAGGCATTTTACATTGCGTAGGCCTGGATAAAATGTAACTCCTGTGGATGGATAAGATAGCATGCTTTTCTGATATTTTCCCACAGTCTGTTAAGATTATTTAAAAAGTGTAACCTTCACCCCATTTTAAACATCTCTGGGTTGTTGGCAACTCTAATATGTTTGAAAAGCAATATGCACTGGAACACTGGTATGTGCCTGCAACAAGAACTTCATTTTAAAGATGTAGTTTATGGAGGAATATACAGTTGCATTATATAGACTGTAAAAAGCAATACTTTGCTTATTGAAAATGCATTTAGGAGGAGAGATTTCAAATGCACAAATGCTGATTAAGCAACCAACTCCCATTGACTTTTAATGTTGAGTGCCTATGGCCTTTTGTGCCTTTTAAAAACCTCCCCCTACATTCTTATGAATAGCTGCTCATGCATGTAAATATAAATCTGAGATTAGGAAAAGTCTTTTTTAAAAAAAACACATTAAGTAGAACCTCACTCAAACTTCAAAATACCAAAGCTCAGCATCCTGTGTACTCCCTGCAAACATGCTTGGAGTAGAAGAGGATATGGATAACCCTTAGTAAGGAGGGATAGGAAAATAATAGCGTGAAGAAAGTAGACAAAAATGAAAAGATATTTTGTTTTCTATTTGATCTTTTAAATATAGATTGATAGAACCACATCCTAAAGTCTGACCGTCTTTCTTTTGTTCCTTCATTGCTGTTTTTCTTCTTCACATTGTTCCTAATTACTCTGTATTGTTTCTATAATCTAGGTTTATTAGTTGAGTAGTTCAAGTCTTAATATTCATTCACAGCTTTAAAAATGAATAGTGTTATGCAAATACTAATTATTAGTATAGTGCCACAAATTCTATGCTGAACTTTAGCTGTTGTTATATTCCAACATAAACATGACATAATTTACCCTAAGGGTCCACATTAAGGCTGGTAATTTGATTACTTTTATTGGAACACCAAAAATATACAAGCTTTCAGGATGAAAATGTCCATTTTTCAGCTGTTAGCACTAATATAACAAGTAGATATGTATACTAAATGAGCTGTATTGTCCAATATACTACAAACTTAATGTATTAAAAGCTTACTGTTGCACAATATAAAAGTGTATATGGATTTTGAAGGCATTGTCCATTTCATAGCAAGGAAAGCCTTTCATGTAACTGCCAGCATTTAAAAGATGCCCTTATGTATTCAAATTAATAGGTCCAAAAAAGAACAACAACAACAACAAAAAAAAAGATTTGCCCCATCTTCTGAACTGGGTGCAAATTCTCAAAAGTTCACACCGATAAAAGTATTTTCCTCCTTTAAATAAGCTTGTGATTCCACCTAAGCATATTGATGACTTTACTGTTATTTTACAGCTGCTCCAGCTCCCCAGGAAAAACAAAAAGCAGAAAAAAACCAAATACAACAAAACAAAAAAAATCCCACCAAACTCTCTCAAGCAGAGTTTTGATCCTGAAAAGAAAGAAGAGCCAAAGACTCTGCAAAGTCCACTAGGGAGCAGTTCTATTGATTTTTATGTGAAAGAGGCTCAGATAATACCATGATGGGGAGAAGTATAAAACCCTAAGATATGAAGATAGGTAAACATTAAACAGGAGCATCATTGGTTTACATTATTCATATTTTTTTTCAGCACTTGAGGGCATGATGGACATACTAATTTTAATGGACCAGATTGTCGTTTCCTATTTGAAAGCTTATGCAAGGGAGAATTTGGGGTGAAAAATCTCTAAGGGTACGTCAACACTGCACGGCTATTTCGGGATACTGGAGGCATTCTGAAATAGCTACCCCACATTTTAACAAGCCGCCCATTATTTTGAAATACTTTTTGAAATATTGGGCATGCTATTTCAGCATTCCTGAACCCTTGTTCCACAAGGTTTACGTGATGTCTTGAAATAGTGCATTATTTTGAAATTTGGCGCAGTGTAGACATGCCAAATTTCAAAATAGAATAGGAATAAGATATGCAATTTGTATAGTGCAAGTTGCTTATCTTATTTCGAGTTTAGAGTGCTGTGTAGTTGCACCCCAATTGTGTTAACTTCCTCAGTGGTGATAATGCTATCTCATGATTTAGTTCTGCTTCCCTTTGTGATGAGCAATCCCCCATTACATTGGTATATTGGGGTGACTTGGTAAATTAACTTCTTTAAATAACTCACCAATAATAACTGATCAGGAATTAGGAAGAATTTTATTTTATTTTTACTGCAATAGCATCTTCAGGCTTCAACCAAAATTAGGACTTTATTGTGCCAAGTGGTGTACAAACAGAATACCTCTCCATGGATCGTCTACCTTGTAGTGGTGGAGAGAACCCAAGAACAAAATTGTGGACTGAGAAAGCTCAAGATCTCCAACATCTCATGGACACCTATAATACATGTGGTTTCTTTAACACTATTAAGGCTGTTTATGGGCCAGCTCGTCATGGCATGAACCCCTTTCACTTCAAGGATGGAACCACACTTCTAAAAGGACAGTGAAGACATTAATTTTCACTGGAAAGAACAGTTTGAAGATTTTCTTAATCTTAACTCCATGGTTTTAGATGAAGTTCTTGAACAACCTTCTAGGGATGAGCTAATTTGCATGAGGTATATAATGCCATCGAGCAGATAAAGAACAACAAGGCAACAGATCCAGATAGGATCCCTGCTGAAATCTTTAAAGATAGTGGACCAGAGTTAATTTGGCATCTTAGCCTGCTTATCCTTAATATCTGGATAAAGGAGGAGATATCCAGTAAAATGAGGGATGCCTTGATTGTAACCTTCTTCAAGAAGGGGGATAAAGCATACTGTGGAAACTATTGTGGTATCTTTCTCATTGCTGTTGCAGGCACAGTTCTGCCACGGATCCTTGAAACACATCTTCTGACTCAGTGAATCACCATGCCCTTTGGACTGTACTTTCGAAGATTGGATGTCTTGATAAATACATCAATGTCCTAAAGTTGCTTCATGACAACATGAAAGTGACTGCTCTGAGCAACACTGGCTCCCAGAGTGAATCTTTCAAAGTACAAACAGGAGTCAAACAGGGCTGTATCATCGTCCCAACCACATTCACAGTCTTTATTGCTGTCATTTTCTACCTAATTGTTGGGAAGCTCCCAGCTGGCATTGAAATCATCTACTGAATGGATGGAAAGTTGTTTAGGCTTAGCAGGCTGAAAGCTAAGAGTAAGATTTCCACCACATCTGTCATGGAACTTCAGTATGCTGATGACGATGCAGTTTTTGCCCACTCTGAGAAAGATCTTCAAACTATCCTGAATATGTTTGCAAGTCTTGGTCACCCTCAACATCAAGAAAACCAAAGTGCTCCATCAACCTTCTCCAAATGAGGTACCAGTATTTAGACAGTGATCATCCATCAGCAACTTCGCTGGAATGGTCATGCTGTTTGGATGCCAGACCATCGCCTCCCAAAACAGGTCCTGTTTTCTCAGCTGAAAGAAGGATACCGTAACATGGAAGGACAAAGGAAACGTTATAAGGACTTGCTAGCTAGTGGATAACTTAAAGAAGTGCAGCATTGACGTTGACACTTGGGAGACACTCAGCCAGGATTGCTCAAACTGGAGACCAGTCCTATGCAATGGCCCCCTACATTTTGAACTTGCCCGCTGACAGGCTGAGAAGGAGAAGCGGTGCAGGAGGAAGAGGAGACTGGCTTCTAGTCATGGTCAACAGCCTCCTGCTGTACCTGGAAACATCTGTCCTCGCGGTAACGGAATTTGTGGTTTAAGGATTGGCTTTATTAGCCACCTGAGGGTCCACAACTCTCATCACAAACAGAATAAGACAAAATCACAAGAGCTAATGCAGTAAATATTATGAGTGAAATTGAGGAACAAAGAGTTGAAGTGACTAACTAAAGGACTCACAGCAAGTCAATGGTTGGATCAAGAACAGAATTCAGGTCTTATAGCTCCCAATCTAGTGCCCAGTTTGGTAGACCACATGAAAATAAGCTGATAACAGGAAGTAATGCTATGAGCCAAGCCAAGAGAAATTTGCTAGAAACTAAAAAAGGAGGAAGATCATTAGAGCAATAAAAGAATTTGAAGGAACAGACTGACCTAATGGAACTGGGGTGATTGAGAACTAAGTTAGGATATCTTTTGGACATACCAAGAGACCAGACTTATTCTGAGGTCAGCTCAGAAGAGACAGACTATATAGGTAAAAGCCAAACCCTATATAGTTCTTATATGCCACCAATGAGTTTCTTTACCTTGTATTTCAGCCTTCCTAGTCTGTTTGGGTATATCTACACTATAGTGTTATTTCAAAATATCTTATTTCAAAATAGTTATTTTGAAACAGCTTATTTCGAAATAGCGCGTCCAAACTGAGTTGGACTCTGAATCTCATTTAAGGCTGGCCGGAACCAGTTCCAGCAGGGCACCAGGTCCGGACTTACTGTGTGGGGCTGCTGCCTGAGGCTATCTGAGGTCTGTGCTTAAAGGGACTCCCCCTGGACAGCCAGTTCTCAGGTTTCCCTGCTTGCTTGTCTACCTCGATGAGGGACAGCAAAGCATTTTGTTTCTCCATGTTCTGGTTGCTCACTCGGGACACCACAGCACTCTGCAACATGGAGCCAGAGCTGCCCCTGGGCACTCTAGTGCTTCTTTTGGACGTGTTGCTGCGAGCTTGGCTGCACTTTCTGCAGGCTGCCATCCGGGAGGTCCTTTGGGGGGCTGTCAGTATCCAGGAGGCCCTGCGGGAGAACTTCCACCCTGTGGAGCACTAAGAGTCTCCCTGGTCTGCCCCACTGGGGGCTTGTGCCTCATTCCTCCCTCACATCCTTCCACTTACCCCTCCCTAACCCCCCTTTATGATGTCAAATAAAATACACGTATTTTCATGAACACAAACTCTCTTTATTTAATAAAACTGGGGAGGGAGGGAATGAAACTGGTGAAACTGGAGAAAGGAGGCGGAGAGCGGAGAAGGGAGAGTGGAAGAGGGGAGGAGAAAACCTGGGAGGAGGGAGCTGGAAGGGGGAAGCAAGGCGAGGAAGGGGGAGGGGAAGCTCAGGGTTGGGGGTCTCGCCGGACCAACTTGATTGTCATGTGAACCTGCTCCTGGGCTCGCATGTGGCCTGTGGTGGCCAGGCTGGCAGCTATCCTGTCATAGATGGCTGCGTTCCTCCGTCTAGTCCGTACATCATGGCTGTTGGGGGCGTCCCCCCCAAACCTGAATAAGGTCCATGATTTCCACTCTGGACCAGGAAGGTGCCCACCTTCTCTGGGCCATGGCAGGTTCCTGGAAGCTGGTAGACTGCTCCTGGGGAGCGGTGGAGGGCTGGCTGCCAGTGGCTTGCTGGCTCATGTTTTGGGGCCACTGGGTCAGGGGCAGTGACTGCTGGCTCTGGGCTGGCAGCCTTGGAGTTGGCACAGGCACTGTGGCCAGAGTCAACCCCTTTAAGGGCACTGTGGAGGGGGGGAGGGAGAGGAGTGTTCTTGGTTGACGCTGGAGTGGCCACCAGGGCACCCTGGGATGGCTGGAGGCCCCCTATTTCAAAATAAGTATCTACACAGCACTTATTTTGAAATAGTTATTTTGAATTTGGCATTATTCCTTGTAGAATGAGGTGTACCACATTCGAAACAAGTGCTCTGCTATTTCGAAGTTAATTCGAAATAGCGGTTTGGCTGTGTAGACGCTAGGAAAGTTATTTTGAAATAAGGGCTGTTATTTCGAAATAACTTTGCTGTGTAGAGATACCCTTTCAGAGTTGATCTGATTCTATATGATTCTCCACCATTTTACAAGCTATCAAATAAAAATGTATGTACATCGATAGCACTAAAGAGTTACCAAACGAGGACATCAACTCCTTTGAGTTTCAGTAAAGGGGAAGCATGAATTTCTAATACAAATGCAGTTTTCTGTAAGAAAGACTAATCTGCACTTTAAGCCCCTTTGTTTTAAATCCCCCACATTCTTTTAGTTTATTTTCAAGAAGCAGTTTTAATGATTTTACTGTAGTATATCACTATGCTCATTAAGGGTCAGAGCCAGCTTTCTCTGAGGCCAATGGGATTTTTGCAATTGGTTTTTACTGGGAGCAACTTCAGGTCATATGTATGAGAGATGGATATCACTTTTATAGGAAAGAAAATGTAGAATGTTCAGTACAAGAAGTTCCAGGTATTTCATGAATTTAACAAGTAACTCCCTTGGATTAAATAAGGCCCCGTCGGGAGAGAGGAGACAAAAGCAGCAGAAAGTTCCTGAAGTTGAGAATGACACAGAGGACAGATACTGGAATGAATAATGGTGCTGGAGCAGATCCCAGTCTCAAAATCAGAGGAAAGCAGA
Source organism: Apalone spinifera (assembly GCA_030068395.1). NCBI lineage: Eukaryota > Metazoa > Chordata > Testudines > Trionychidae > Apalone > Apalone spinifera. The sequence goes on along the minus strand of CM057845.1, from coordinate 179,450,858 downwards.
ATGAGTTGGAGACTAAGGGTGACTCAGAGAAATTAGGGGAAAATGATCTTGGCAAAGAAAGTATTGTAGAGATTAAATAACAAGGTAGAGTTGTAGAACAGGAAAGGGTATTCAAATCTCATAGTAAAAGGGATCTTAAAAATACTATTTCAACCCAAAGAGGAGACAGAAATTTCATATGCTAATAATGATTTAGACTAAGACAGAGTATTTTAACACCAGCTGCTGTTGCAGTATGGAGGGCACAGCAGAACAATTTGGCATATAAACCACAAGGTCATATCTAGGCCAAAATCATTATAACCTGAGGCTGGGGCTAAAGTGATCACTAAAAATGTCTGTTTTATACTATCACCATGTAATATAATGGCTCGGAGGGCATCACTGAGAGGGTCAAATCAGGGTGACTTGCTTAGAAATGGGGTTACTTACAGCCTAAGACTGGGTGTTCTCCACTATAAGGCATCTAACCAGTCACTAAGAGCACTTCAACTGCCACTCTGGCTAGCAAGAAATAACAAAAGCAATTTGCTCAACACTCCAGATTTTCCTGTGCCACAATCAGTACTGCATCTTACTCGGATTAGAGGTTATGAAAACCATTCTCACCAAATCTTAACACATTCTTCTGATCCCAAATGACCAAGTCAATTTATACCTTATATCTTACTCAAAATCGCACACTGTGACAGATCTTTAGAATCTAAAATCTAAAGATTTATTATTAAAAAGAAAGAAAAGGGTGAGAGTAGAATTGTTAAAGAAATTATATTCCATACACCAATCACAAAGTTCCTGGTGCAGGCTCTTAGAAGAGATGGAACAAACTGCTATCTTCAAGGACTCTGGAGTATAAATCCTTCCTTCAAAGCAAAGCTGCTTCTGAAGTGATGAGCTGGAGTGAAGACAAAGCTGGAGGATTCCCTAGGGTCCTTTTTATAATTTTGCCCATGTGGATGAAATTTTGTTGTTCTTGCCCAAAAGGGAGTTTGTCCCAGGAGCAAGTCATATGTCCATATGCTTTTAGGCAAGCAGCCATGGGTTGAATGTTTGACTGCAGGTTTGCTGCAGAATTCCTCAAGAGTTGTACTGGCAACAATTAAGGTTCATTGTTTGCCAAGTACTGCTATTCACTTGAGTAGACACTCTTCACAGTAGGTGGGTAATGCTTGTTGTTGACTCCCAGAGGTAAATAATTGAAATACCAGTACATAGCCAATACTTACTACTTGAAACACAAAAATCTTACATGCACATGGATTGTGCATACATACTCAACAAAGCATAAGCTTTCAAAAGACACTTCATTTGGGCCACTTTGTACAAAATTTGAGGCAGACATAACACAGTGGGCGCAACAATGATCTGCATGTTCACATTAAAAATCCAATAATGTCACTCACCACTACCTAGAATCCTAGGAATATAGAGCTAGAAGAGACCTGGCTATTTTATTAATATTCCAGTCAGCTCCTGGTTGCCTCTTAGGTCCACTTGCTCATCATCTCTCGGTTCAGCAATGAACTTAAGCACGTGCTCAAATTTAAGCATGCACACTGTGCTTCAAGGGGACAAGTCACACACTTTTAGTGTTCAAAAGCTTCAGATGGGTAGCTGAATTAGTCTGTAACTGGAAAAACATAAAAAACAATGAATAGTCTTGCAGCACCTTAAAGATTAACAAAACATGTAGATAGTATCATGATCTTTCGTGGGCACAGCCCACTTCTTCAGATGAATGGAGTAATTAAGGTCCAGATTCTAAATAAATAGGGTATGGGGGGGGGAGGGGGATGAAGGAGGAAGGAAAAAAGAAGGGAAAAGGGGGTGGGGTGGGAAATAGTACATTAGAATGTCTATGCTACATGAAGCTGATAGAGAAGGTGCACTTTTAGTGCAACATGCTTAAACCTCTTGCTGAATTAGGGCCTATAAACTTGATATATAAGTGCAAAACTCCTTGGGCAATTAAGTTACTCTGCAGTTACACTACTGTATTGAGAGAAGACTATAGTCCTTTATTGCCAGTTGGTTTTAGTCCTAGCTGTAATGTCTACTCTTATACACTCATCTTATCAAAAGATAATGCAGAAGTGAATGAATGTGTATTTAATAGAAGAATGCATTCTCAGCTACTGTACTTTGGAATATCCATTTTGGAGATGGTCAGTGGAACCCAGTTCTACTATAAGGGTGAAAGCTACTCATGAAACCACTGTAAACCCTGATTCAGAAGTAACATTCACGGTGTCATAGATTAGTGAGCAAACTTTGCCCTGGTCTATACTAGGGAGTTATTTTGAAATAACTCCTCTTATTTTGAAATAACAAGCAGAGTGTTCACACTGCCAAGTCCGCTATTTCAAAATAAGGGACTGGTTATTTTGAAATAATAACTCCTGCTTTCCACGAGGAATAAAGCTAATTCCAAAATAGTTATTTCAAAATAGTGGTAGTGTGGCTGCTCCGCAGCTGTTATTTTGAAATAACTACTCCCCAGAGTAATTCAAACTAATTGCTCCCCAGTGCTTCCTGGGGCTCTAAGTTGAGGTAGCGCATCCACGTTAATTGACCCTGCCTTAGACTAATTTTGAGGCTTCCCCATAGTGTGGACACCGTATTTCAAAATTATTATTCCAGGAGCCATTATTTCAAAATAAGTTATTTCAAAATAATTTCCTAGTGTAAACATGCTCTTCATGTTGCTATTGATGCTAGGAAGGATGCTGCTATTAAAGATCTGGGGTAAGCCTCACCTCCTTTTGTGCTATGTGAATAAGGCTGATGTGTCAGATAGTTTGACAACATTTCTCTTCTGTTTAGGTTTTTATACTGTTCTTATTCCCAAGTGTTTCCAGAGTTAAAACAAGCAAAATGAACAAGAACTTAATGGTCTGATAGCATCTCAGTTCCTATTTGTCAGAGAGTAAAAGGTGGCTAGAGTCTCATAAAAATTGTGTGTTATTTTCAATTATTATTCCAACTGTGGTTATTCCTTTGCCCTCCTGCTGCTCCATATACTCCTGTTTACACATGGTTTGCACTAGTCCTTTTGATCCCCAATTTTGCAGTGGGAGTTCATGTCCAATTTCATGTCAATAAGGTCTTTTCAGAGTTCCTGCTTTCCTGAATACAAGTTTCCATACTTTAACTATGGCCTGCATTAAATATCTCACCTTGCACTTAGCTGTGTATTGCATATTGTTTGATTGACTGTGCCCAATTTAAAGATAGCTCTGTAGAAATAATCTGATTTAATCTGATATCATTAATTATTGCACTAATTCTTTGTGTCCATCTGCAAACTTTACCAGAAACAATTTTATAATTTTGTCTAGATCATATATGATCATATTTCTCCCTGAAATAAATAAGAAGTGAGGCATGAAGGCAGAGAACTTTGTTCCCAAACTAAATTAATTCATAATTTTGTTACTGCTTAATCTATTGCTCCTGGTAGAAATCAGTCAAGACAAATGAATATAGTTGAAGAAATTTGTAAAGTTTTGAGTGCCTGGTTTTGTATGGCGTGCAGGAGATAGACATTTTCTTTTCAATATGTTTGACCTAGTCTCTGCTTCTCTTTAAAACTGTCCCTCTTCTTCCTTCATGAAGTAATTGGAGTACTTTTGAAGATAGATAGCACACAGCAGTTCAAAATTCCATCTACTTCAGCAACTTCTGTTCATTAAATACCCCTTAACAAGGGTAGCTAGGACAACACTTGGGCCAATATCCAGCAAAGCATTTATGCAAATGCTTAATTTTAAGTACCTGAATACTCCAGTGATTCCATGTTAATATGCCTTGCTGGGTGGGGGCCATTTTGGAATATAGCATTGATAGACAATTTACTTCCTCATCTGTTCTTAAAATTACATTTAGCTTAATCCTCTTCACTTTGTGCAGTTTTTCACTTTCTATGTTCTTAATAGGATACCAAATAATAAGAAGAAGAAATTTCAGGCACAATGTGAAGTGATGTCAAAATAGGACTTATCTTTGCCCAGATGGGCTAGCTCCTTTATCCAGGTTCCAGTGTGTTTGGGATGCCATGGCTTGGGGCACATTCAAGTTTCACAGCACAGCTGGAGCCACAGACTCAGAGATCTAGGAGGAAAAAAGAGAAGTACAGAGTCAATCTATCAAGTGGTGTTATTCTACCAAATGCCTCAGGTAACTGTCCTGGTGAAGGGAAGCCTTTTGCACAGATTGCTGCAGTATCATAGATGTAATGTTTAGATTTATTTAGGGTTTTCCACATTTGTTAAGGGTGAGTGTCCTTAAGTATCTTTTTTTTTCTTAAGAAAAAACAAACATTGCTGACAATAATCAGCTCTAATAATTTAAAAGAGGAGGTGGGGGCTGAATACAGGGATTTGTTGATTTACTTTTCAGCTCAAGCTACATGCTTGTTTTCTGAGCTGGAATTGCCATCTGGGTGTAATTAAATGTGTACCTACGCCTCTTGGAGTGACAAGCTCCAAGCCTTCAGTGTGATATGCTGAAATAGCCATATATATCATCTCCACTTCTTTTAACAAAATGCTCAGGGGCTTGCAAAGATGTGACAAAATCAGTCTGCCCACTTCTTTCTCTTTATTGCTTACTTTCCATTTTAAAGAGCTCAATTCAATGAAGATTCACCTTTGCAGCTGCTGGCACTGACACATACCTTGTTAACAGTCTCAGGCATTTTTCCCTTCTGCATCTGTGCAATGTCAACAATTGCCATAAGCTACCACCTCATTGCCAAGGCAGGAGTCTTTGATTGTACTCTCCCAGATGTCATGGGAATTAGCTCAGGATACTCTTATCTGCAGGGAGTCCCTTCTTGGTTGAAAAGTGGCAATGATGCTGTTAGGGCTGTTCCCCACTCTGGCACCCCGAGTGCAGAAGGTGAGGGCTTGCAAGAGAGCTTAAAACTTTGCCTCTACAAGCACTGATTACAAAAAGCTTCCCCCCAGAATCACAATACACAGATTTTGGGGAATTGCTGCCACCATCAAATGCTTTTTTCTCTCTAAAAACCAGGGGTGAACACTTGAAATCACCCCCAAGGGTACCCCAACCTCTTTTGCCCCCAAAAGAGCTTGAAAAAAGAAAAGAGAAAAACAAGCTGCAGTCTCTGGTAGCTGGCCCCTCAGTCAGAGGCACGCAGATACACACAGACAGACCTTCCAGGACACAAGAATCAAATCATCACCTTAAAAAAAAGTGATTTTTATTACAAAAGATAAACTTGATAAAGCATACTTGGTTGCTAGATGATACAGCAAAACAAATGAAAACAAATGAAAACACAGAAAAAGTCTCTGGGCACAATACAAGGTAGTAAATGAGGAGGAGAGGCACCAAATCACACAGAGCAGTTCAAACCAAACCACAAAATAAAGAAAAATTACCCTGAA
>CM057845.1:179431086-179445347 GCA_030068395.1 Apalone spinifera | reverse complement strand
AGGCCCCCTATTTCAAAATAAGTGTCTACACAGCACTTATTTCAAAATAGCAATGTAGAAATTGGCGTTATTCCTCATGAAATGAGGTTTACCAATTTCTAAATAAGCCTTCTGCTATTTCAATTTAATTTTGAAATAGCGGTTGGCTTCTGTAGACATACCCTTAGAGAGTACGTGAGGCACAGCACTGGCAGCAGGGAAAGGCTTTTGTGGTAGGGGCAGCAGCAGGGAAAGTCACCAGCATCTCTCCACAGTCTGAGCCTTTTCCCGCTACTTCCCTGTCACAGCCTTTCACTGCCTGTTCTGTGCATCCCTGTGAAGCACCTGGTATTGGCCAGAGTTGTAAGACAGGCTACTGGGACCATTGTTGTGATGCAGTATGGCTGTTCTTATGGCCCATATAGCACCGCATTGCAGAATGGACATAGCCAGCTTTTGGCTGCAACCTCTACCTACACATACCCAACCGGCTGTCACCAGTGGTGTGTAGTGTTGACATACCTTAAGTGATGGGAGGAGAAAGAAAAGCCAGCTTGTTATTTTTAAATGCATTTTCATTACTAGTATGTGCCTGCTAGGATATTTTAACCTCTTATTTGTAGAGTATAAATTTGGCCTGCAGTGTCACACCACTTTGAACCCCTCCGGCCCTCTGTACGTGCTTGTAGAGTGGGCCTGGCACAGATTGGAAATGTGCTGCACCCTCTGAACGGCTATAGCACAAGATGTGCCTGTCCCCCACTGCCCCGAGGGAAGGCTGGGAGAGAAAATGCCTCCTGGAGCTCTGCTAGACTAGTGGTTCTCCACAGCACTCTGGAAGCTAGCCAGTACCTGATAGGACACTGTGGGTATGTCAGGGGTGACCTGCCTGCGCTAGTTTGAATCTATCTGGCATTTGTAAGATTAGCAGTGTGCCAGGACTAGGCTTCAGAGCAAGATAGCAAATCTAGTGTGTACCCAGCTTCCATACTGGTTTAGTACTCTGAGGACCAGTGTTCCCTATAAGCTGAGCACTTGGGCAGCCGCCCAGGAGAGATTCAGGAGCCTCCCAATTGATTGGAAGAGCACCCACAGCTGGCAAATGTGTTTCTAGTGGTGGTGCACTTCTGCATCTGCTTTGGTGCACATAACAATATTTATTCTGCCCATGCATGGAAAAAAATACAGAAAACATAGGTCCCTAGGACACAACTCAACCCTCCTGCCCTGCCCTGCTGGATTCATCCCTCTGCAGGGAGCTCCCAGGACCAATGTTCCTTCTAATTATTTCTATCTGTGTATGGAATACATTTTGTTATGTGCACAGCGGCATGCACAGATATGCCACCAGTAGAAACATATGCTACTGGCTAGGGGCTCTCTGCTAATCAGCTGGTGGCATTTGAATGTCTACTGGGAGGCCACCCAAGTGCCCAGCTTACAGGAGCACTGGTGAGGACATACCCTTTGCTTATACAAATAATAACTATTTTCATTGCATGGGATTACTTTGCAGAGAATGGTTATAAGTAAATTGTTCAAACTTGGGCCCCTAAAGTTAAGCACTGAAATCTGCATTGAGGCACCAAAATAAATGGTCAGATTTTCAGAAATGCTTCACTTGTGCAGCGTCTAAGGGAAGTTAACAGTGGAAATCAGGAAAGAAGTTATCTTAGGTGCTTCAGACAGTCCCTATAAACATTAAAAATTCAGTCACTGAGAATAAGAATACAGCTAAGTTTGTATCAGTCTTCAGAACCACAGGTAACTCTGATGTAGGTTTCTTGCAATCAACAGAGGCACTTATGGGATCTGTTCAGCATAAATTCAACTCAGCGCTTTCAGATTTACAATTCTTGTTTTGGGATTCTTCAGAATTGAAATCCATGCACAAGTTTGTAATATTCTTCTGCATGTTGCTCAGAATGACTTACTCATTTCAAAATCTTTTTAGAGATGTAGTAAATTATGTTTATTAATATAACTCCATTGGTTTTGTAGTTTCTTCTCATTCCTCTAATGTGTATACAGTTAAAATTCCTATTTCATGTTGAATGGTTTTTCTTTTGTATTTCCTTGTAATTGTCATACTCACACAAGTGATGTGTTTATCTTAGGAACACAGTATCATCAATAGGGCTTTAGAAAAAAATGTATTAGTCAAAATCAATTTCTAATAAATGTAATGTAGTTTTATCATTTGTTAAATTAATTTTTCATTGAGGTGAAAAAATAATAGGATTCGGGGTTGTGATTAGCTTTAATGAAGATGTTATGCCTTTGTATTAGGGATGTTAAGGACTAGTTGACTAGTCGATCCCCCTCTCCCCCACACACACCCTTGCTGCCTCTATCAGATAGAGGCAGCAAAGGGGGATGGGGGGAGAAGGAGGTATTTCAAAGTGGCAGTGCCACACAGCTGAGCCCGGGATCAGCTGTGAGGTGCTGCCACGCTTGGAGCCCGGGGTTAGCTACACCCCAGCTGATCCCATGCTCCCATGCTCCAGTGCAGCATTTCCGCAGAACCTGGGATCAGCTGGGGAGTCCCCAACTGATCCTGGTTCCGTGTGGCATTTCAAAGTGGCAGCGCAGCATGAAGTCCGGGGTCAGTGGGGGACTCTTGTATGCTTCAAAGCTGGCACGCCGCATGCAGCCCAGAGTCAGTGGGACTTCCTGCTGGCCCTGGGCTGCATGTGGAGTTCTGCATTGCTCCTTTGAATTGTACAAGAGCCCCAGAGCTCCTGTACATTTCAAAGAAGGAATGCGGAAGTGCCTATGAAGTAGTCGAGCTCCACTTCAACTACTCAACTAGACAATTAACTGCTAGTTAACATCCTTACTTTGTATTAAAGGAAGGATGGTCTTATTATTAAAGGTTGAACCTCTCTAGCCCTTGGAACCTGACTGGTGCCAAACCAGAGAATTTGCCAAACCACAGGAGGTCAGTGTTGTCTAGCAGCATTATCAATACTTCCACTGCTTACTCAGTAGCACTTTAAAGACTAACAAGATGGTTTAATAGGTGATGAGCTTTCGTGGGCCAGACCCACTTCCTCAGATCAGATCGGTCTGGCCCATGGAAGCTTATCACCATCTTGTTAGTCTTTAAAGTGCTACATAGTTTTTTCCTTTTGTTTTTGCAAGGTCAGACTAACACGGCTGCCTCTCTATTACTATTCCACTGCTTACTGTGCTCTTAGAAGACATTTAGGGGTATATTAGAGCTAAATAACAGCACAGAACACTGAAAGACAGGACTGGTAGCTGTAAACAAGCTTTAGGGGACCATGGGAAACTTGGCTATCTGGCTAACTAAAATCATGCCGGACCACAGATTTTGCCAGATCAGAAAGTGCCGGATTAGAGAGGTTCAAGCTATAATGCACTGAACTGGCTCTCAGAGACAAGAGTTTAAGTCCACGCTCTGTAACAGATATCCTGCTTTGTCTTGGGTTAGTCACTTAATCTCAGCTGTGTCTGTAAAATGGACATAAAAATGCTTCCTCTCTTCCATCCCTTACTGTCCCGGCTTTTTTGGAATGTAAGTTCATCAGAGCCGGAATAGCCTCTTACTAGTGCATATGCAACACCTACCACACTGGGGTCCTGATCTCTCTCGAATAATCTAATCTAATCTAATCTAATCTAATCTAATCTAATAAACCCAGTGCCGTGCTCACCTATGGCACAATATACAAATTCCAAGAAATAAAGTTTGTGAGGTTTCTTTTCTTGCACTCACTCAGTTTGTGTCATGGAGGTCATGGAAAACAAAGACTTCCAGAGACCTCTGCACTTGAGCCCACAGTGCTTGGGAGCTGCAGGGTCCCTCCATTGCCTGTGACGCCTGGGAACTGTGGAGCCCCCAAACTTCTAGCCACTGTAGGTGGTGAGGATGCCTTGCAGCTCCCAGCTGCTCTGGGGGTCTGAGATGCCATGGAGCTCCCAAACACTGTAGGAAGTGGAGCTCCACAGGAAACTGGTGTGCTCTGAGCTCAGAGACATGGGTGGAGGAGGGATCCCACAGCTCCAAGCTGGGCCCTTGAGACTGTTGTGTGTACTCTGCAGCTCCCCGTTTTGTCATACATATTTTTAGTAAAAGTCACAGATAGGTCATATGGGCTTCCATTAATGTTTCTTTATTGCCCATGAACTGTCCATGACTTTTACTTTATGGAAAACAAAAACTTAGCTTTAATACTCAACTAGCACTGTAACTCAAAAATATGTTATCTAAGCAAAACAGTTTAGGAATGCTATCCATGGCATGATTTAGATGCATATTAACTTTTGGTATTAGCTAGTGTTTATAGTAAAGGGATAAATGTCAGAGACTTCTTTTGAAAAGGCATTTCTATTTAACACTATCATCTAGACTATACATTTTATAGAACCTGATTTCAGAGCTTCTGAATACCCTAAATTTCCTCTCGTGCACTCCACATTTCTGAAAATTCAGCTCAATGTGTATGCATAGATGCACTCTACAAATATAGAACTAAACTGTGGCCCAACCTAATGGTACCATGACAGGGCCTCTGGCATTGGTACACCTCAGTTCCCCCTGTTCTTTGCTTGAAGCACATAATAATCTAATCTCCTGTGAGCTGTAATAGTTGGGTCCAATTTTGGTTGTTGGTTTTGGTTGGGGGTCACTTAGTGGGGAGTGTTAGTGACCTATAATAGAGGAGGTCAGACTTGATAGCCTTGTGGGCCCATCACCTCTGTAACTCTTAAGAGCAGTGTAGTGGTCCCTTGCTATTCAGTCGGGAAGGAAATTACTCCACCTCACTGTGTCAGGCAATAGTCGCAGGGCTCCTCAAGCAATCAGCAGTCTATGGCTTGCAGCCTCTTGGTAGAACAAACAGCTAAAAATCAGGGTTCTGATCCACACACAGAACAGATCAAAAAGTAATTGTTAATCCTGAGTTTCCTGACTAAGGCTGACAGCAAGCAACAGACTGCAGCTGAGTCTGAGGAAGTCCTCACTAGCAGCCAGCCAAGTGGAACATGTGGGGGTCGAGAGGCAGGGATAAGATAGCGGGGAGAGGAACTAGGGAGGTGCAATGGAGGTGAATAGGACCACACTTGATCTTATTTAACAAGGGTTGATGCAATAATGCAAGTGGTTGATTACCTCTATGTCTGTTCTCAAATACTAGTGCAATGTGGTTAACTAGGGCTTATTGCAACTGCCATTAATGCCTTTCCATTAATTTTAACTGAACTGGGCTCCCACTCTGAATTGAATAAGACTGTCTTGTTCCACACTACCATAGCAATGATTTAGGTAAGTATTCAGCTCCATTCACAGTCACTTCAACACCAAGAGCAGAGTAACAATGGTTCAGGTCTTATCTAGCAAATCATAGAGCTGCCTTGCATAGAAACAGGTGGGGTAAAATGCAAAATTTTTCCTAGGAAACCCATCATCTGCAAGCATGGAAACTGATCACAGCAGAACACTTGGAAATGATCTTTTAGGTAACTGACACCATCTCCCTTTACATGAAGATGCCAAATATTTAAAACAAACACTTATGCATCTAATTAGATGAAAGGTGTATTATTTGCAACATGAGCCTAAAACATTTTTTAAAAGTTGCTTGCCATTCTCTTTCAGTTTTAAGGGACTGTAAATGTCAGACTCTGTTTGCTGGTGCTAATCCTATGGTATTGTGAAATGCCTGCATTTGGTAAAAAGTGAAATCCAGAGGGCTCTTAGAGAAATGAAATACCCATATTGCAAGCACTAAGTGGATCTAATGTGTGATCCGTTGTTGTTGTTGTTTGTTGTTCACACTTTTTTTCGTCCTTACTTTATCTGGTTGCCATAGAAATGAGTTCAAACTCTAAGCATGGTCATTTTCTCTGGTTTAAAGGCCACTCATTCCACTTAACAAGAGATATTCAGTACAGATTCTGAGAAAACTGAAGAAAGAAAAAACAATGCATTCAGCTGTTTAATAAAAAGAACCTGAATTTGCAAGGAGCAGTGAATGACTCACACAAAAGCAGTGAGAAAAGGTGAATCTGTGTACCAGAAGATTGCCTGCCTTTCCCTATTATTAGGTACATAAATAGAAAGGTGGTTTTAAATTGCTGCTAGTCCCATATCCTAAAATCTTGACAGTAAGAAGAGGCTGCTAGGTAAGCTATTCTGATATTTAGAAAAATTAAGACTATTTAAAGAAAAATGGGGAGAGACCTCTTTTAGATTTACATGTCAAAGAGACATGAAAGGCTTTATGGAGGCATGTTAATGAACTCTTAAGGTGCTAAATGAGAAGCAGTGTTTGAGCTGCTCATACATATGAGACTGTGTCAACTCTCACCCTCTTTGCTAATGCTACTAGATGCATGATGTAACCTGAACACATTTTTACATTTAAAAGGTTTAAGTGCAATAGATCTTATGCTTGTAAAGTGAGTAGAAATCACCAAGTCTTCCCTTACAGGAAGAAGTGGGTCTGCCCCGTGAAAGCTCATCACCTAATAAACTATCTTGTTAGTCTTTAAAGTGCTACATGACTGCTTCTTTTGTTTTACAAAGATCAGACTAACATGGCTACCTCTCTTCTCTTACAGGAGTTTATCTTTGACATTAGAGAGGAGGCATTGGGGAGGCAGCGAGCAAAGCAGGGTTTTGTTGGGAGATGGAGCTAAAGGGGAGTAAAGGTGAAACATGTCTCTAAAAGTAGATGGAGTTAGAAATTAAAAGCCAGATTTAAATGCATCCTCCATGTTTGAGGAATTCTAACACATTTTACTGGGAGTTCATAGATTTGTAGATTCCACAGCCAGAAAAGACTATTGTGATCATCTAACCTGATCTCCTGTAGGTGACAAGCCATAGAACTTCCTCAAAGTAATCCCTAGAGCAGATCTTTTAGAAAAAAAATCCAATCTTAATTTAAAAAATTGCCAGTGATTGATAAGCCATCAGGACCCTTGGTATAAGAACTAATTACCCTTACTGTTAAAAAGTACCCCTTTTCCAATCTGAATTTGTCTAGCTGGATACTCATCCTGAGGTGCCAGGAGTGCTTGTGTCACTCTGCTTTCAGCATGCATGTAGCAAGAGCCTTGAACATGATGTCTCTTTTGATGAGAAGTGGGCTGTTGAGTGAGGTAACCCAATTATTTTAGAAGTGCTGAGGAAGATATAAGTCACAGCAGAGAGCATCTCATCCACAGGTGGCCTCTCTTGTCCTGAACAGCACTTGATTTATCTCAGTTCAGCACATAATGGAGAGGTGATTCTAAGCAATAACCTTACTAGTGTATTTAATAATTTTGGACAAAATTCTGATTTCAGTTACCCTGATAGAACTGAAATTAAGAGAGTGCTACCAGAGTAGCTAGCAGCTAATTCAGCCCCCAGGTCCAAATTTAGGACAGCAGAGTAACAAATACTAGACTTCACACATCTCTGTTCCTAAGGGATGAAGTCCATGAAGTGGCTACAAAGTGAAGCTGGTCTGGAATTTTTCCTCAAAACATTTTTCTCTGAAAAATGCTAATTTGTCAAAACCAAAACCATTCATGTAGCAGGATCAGTTTCAAGAAGTTTCATGACTTAAAAAAAAAAGTTTAAACAAAGTAGTGGTCTTTTTTGTTTCAGATTGACTTTTCTTTTGACAATTAAATTTATACTAAAAAAGATCAAAATCAGAACTTTTTCATTTCTAATGGCCTGACCCCAAATTATGAGTATGTCCCCCCTCACCCTTCAGAATCCTTCTCTCTCTTATGCAGCAGGTCTATATTGGTTATTCTGCGGGGAAGATTCTGTGCCTGCAGAGGCGGGGCAGGTTTTGCCATGTCATGGTAATACATACATTTGGGCTTGACCTCTAACAATATCACATCTACCATCACTCTACAGAGTCAGTGGTGGGCACGAACCCAAGCCCTAGTGTGGAATCTGAAGTGACAACATCCAGGCTGAGGGGTGAGAAAGCTAGATATCAATTTGGAATGGTAACAGTAGAGTATCATACAAATGCAAATGGATGGAGAGCCGACTTTCAAAGTTATTGATTAAAATGGCACTGTGAAAAAAAAGAATCCAAAATATAAGACAGTAAAGAGGCATTACTTTCATGTACTTAATCCCCTCCCTCCCAATTTGTACAACCAGTTACTGAAGGAAGATATAGTAACACAGCAGCAAATGATAGCCAGATGGAGACTGTTATTTTCAATATACATATGTGTCAATCATAACACAGACTGGTAGTTGCAAAGGCTGACCTAGTTACTTGGTTTTAGTTGGAGTCCAATGGCCTGGCTATATAGGGGCCTGGGAGGGGAGGTGTGGAAATGATTAGAGCTATGTGGCATAAAAATGAGAAAAACATTTCATGAAAATTCACACTAGAGGGATGGCCTTTTAAAAACAGGAATGCAAGGAACTCATCTCAATGAATATGACCGACATGCAGTGAATCCAAGGCTAGTATAAGCATTAATGGCAGGATGTCTTCCAATTTTACTTTATCTTGAGGCATTTACCATGGCTGGCTAGAATCCCTATTACTTCTCATATTTTCATTGGAACGCCTTGCACAGCTGTTCCATAACAGTAATGATGTTAAGTGCTGTACAGCAAAATCAACGAATGAACCAATCAAAGATAGAAAAAAATAGTCTAACGCTATTAATTTGAAGAATTGGGTATTCTTTCTGATTTTAAAATAAATAAGTCTAAATCTCAGTTCCTTTATTTTCATGAGTCTACTTAAATGTAAGAGTGCTTAGCAACCATTTAGTTGATTACAATCTAAATTTGGCAGATTAAAACCTATATTATTTATTTTTGGAATTAAACTATCCCAAAATTAGATCAACTCCATAAAATAATTTGAAACCATTGTAGTTTCTGGAGAAGCTAAATGGATAGAGCCCTTTCTCCATAGTCTGTGTAGATTAGTACTATAGCGTATTAAGTGAATATTCTCACAAGATTGTCTTTTGCCTTATGTATTGTCCTAATTCATATTCTACTGTCCTTTTATGGTTTGCGTGAGCAAAGGATCACAATTCATTTGTGATGGGAAAAGACTGAATTAGAAAAAGTATTGATTATCACCACTGAAAACACATTGCAAACTTATTTTGCTGCCCAGTTTAATGAAATACATTGAATTCATGCATTTGACTGAAACTGAAGTGGGCTGCTCTGTGGGGTTCTGGTGCAGCTTCTATCCACAGGGAGCTTAGGCCTCCCATGGACAGGGACTGCTGCTGCCCTGCACTGCTGCTTCTGATACACTGGCTGCTGGCCCTGCCCACAGGGACTATTGTATATTCATATAACCACTAAGATCTGATGAGGCTACACAATTATTAAATTAATTGCGATCTAACATCCCTAGATCATTTCAAACATTATTATTTGAAATATTATGCTTCTTTTGTATAAACAGTTACTGTTTTACCGTAAATGAAGATGTCTGTGTTCTCTATGCTATTTAAAAATTAAGAATGCTCCATATTTAGGCATTTAAATGGCCTAATTTTCAGGGTGGTGAGATGCCACTTGAAATCATTGTTAGTTTATCAGTTGAGATGATATGATACAATTAACTTTTACACCTGTTTGTGTGCTGAAAATAAATCTGTGGGCAAGAATAATCACTTTATAGTTGCTTCTGTTATTCTAGGACTGAATTAGCTCTTTCAGCCTGCTCATGGCCTTGGCCCAGGATGTCTAAAAGATCACCAATGGCTCCAAATGATGGCTAGCAACTCAGGAACTTTCTTACCAGAAGGGTAGAAGTTGATCTTTAAAGAACACAGAGCTTTCGTGGGGGTTAATCCAATGCTTTGGAATGAATTCACTCTTTTTTATCCTTTTTCTCCCAGTTGCCCAGTGAAGGCATCTGAAGAAGTGGGCTGTGCCCACGAAAGCTCATGATACCATCTTCATGTTTTGTTAGTCTTTAAAGTGCTACCAGACTATTAGTTGTTTTTTAAGTTTGTCCTGTACAGACTAACTTGGCTACCCGCTGAAGCTTTTATTCTTCTCAGACTAAGTCATGTCCCCTTTTTAAATCACAGGTTTTTTTGTCCCAAGAAAATTGAAATTCACTCTCCATTGGAAATCTGGAAGAAAGCTGCTAAAACAATTAAACTTAAAACTTACTCATCTTTGTTTTCCAACTAGACAATCCTGGAACTTTGCCTATTTAGAAAAGAAATCATGTGACAACTGGTATCTTTGAGGAATTATCACCATGTTACATCTGGTGGCAGGTATATAATCATTTCTATAGAGCAGCTGAAGAATTCAACTCAAGCATTTCTTTTATTATATCAAAAACGTATTAAGTGAAACTGAACAAATTCTTATTTCTTTCTTTATCTCCAAAGCTCTCAACTCATGTTTCTATGCCAGCCTACTGAATATAAGTGATAACATATCTAGTCAACACTGAACAGAATGGAGCAGAGAACTTAATACTCAGATATTAGACAAAGCCTGGAAGGTCAAATATATACTTTTTTTGTTCCCTCTTTATTTCTATACCCCAAAGGAAACCCAGTATCAACATTTTCTGTAGAACACGCATTACACTAAAAAGATGCCAACAAATGGGACAAGTGGACTTAGCAATTTTCAGTGCAACTGTTAGGGAATAAGATATTTTACTCAGGTGTGGGGGTTGTGACCAAGGATTACAAATTACTGGATTTAAATTTGTAACCTTCCGGAGTTGATGGCATTCCCCTTTTGAAAGAATGACCCAGATAACTTTAGAAGTGTCATAGTAACTTGACCAGATATGAATGGGTTTGTGATCAATGGGAGGGGTACTACTCTTTTCTGGACATCCCAATCATTCAGTTAACTAAATTGCCTGTGAGAGATAAATCTGCAGACAGTAGGTCCTAGAGAGTCTCTGGGCATGTTAGGAAAGCAGGATTTTATGGCAGGAAGCCTGGAAAGCCAATGAAAACAGTGTGGGTTTTTGAATTGGAAGTTGTGACCTTCCTGCTGCAGTCTGTATGTGACCAGAAAAGAGCTGGATAGACATGAGTTAAGCCAGGACAACAGGCATGAAATATTCAGAGACATCCATGCCTGAAGAAGGATAAAATCTTGAAACTACAGTTATGTAAGTAGAACCGGAAATGTTTAGGCAGACACGATCAGATTATTTTCTTTATTTTAGGGGTTTGTTGGACTTCTCTGTGCTGAACCCAAGTTAGCTCCCCCCTATGCCCTGTAACTTAAATTGATTCCCAGGAAAGCAATTATCTGTGCCTTTAATCTTACTATTTTTGGTTGCTCTGTAATGCCTAGCAACCAAGTAATGCTTTACTAAGTATGTTTTCTTTGTTTTGTTACTAAAAAAAAAACAAAAAACACCTTTTTAAGATCATGATCTGATTCCTGTGTCCTAGAAAGTAGGAGGTTGTGTGTGCATGTGCCTAAGACTGCAAGGTCAGCTATTAAGAGAATAACAGGATTTTATTTTCAAGCTCTCTCCAGAAGGAAGGTTAAAGAGGTTGAAGGTACCCTACAGGAATACATTCCCAAATGCATCTTCCTGAGTTACCAAAGGGGATTTTATATTTGAGTGGTGCCAGCATCATCATACTCAGGGAATCAGTGGCCTTGAGAAGTTTTTTAAACAGAAGCCTTTAGTAGAAAGGTATTTTAAAGTTTCTTGGGATTTACACTATACTGCAGGGTTTAATTCGATATAAGCTATGCAAATTGAGCTATGTCAACTGTGTATCTTTTTTCGAAATTGAGAGCATCTACCCAGTACTTATTTCAAAATAGAACACTCTTCCTCCGACTATCCTTATTCCTTGTACAATGAGGGTTACAGAAGTCGGAGTAAGAAGTCCTCCAGATTGACAGTATTTTGACATTATTCCGAAATAACTGCCTGCTGTGTAGACGCGGACTAAGTGATTTCAGAATAGCGCTAGGTTATTTTGAAATAATGTTGCAGTTTAGATGTACCCTTGTAGGCCTTCACCTTCTGCACTCAAAATGCTAGAGAGGGAAACAGCCTTGACAGTGGCAGATATCATCAGGTATCTATCAGTGATGCAACTGTCACTGAAGGCCACTGGTGGGGCACATAATACGTAGGGGGGGGAGGCATTGCATTCCCAAACCACCAGCCTGGCCCTCCATACCTCTAGAACGCCTACTGTAGATGTACTGGGGGTGGAGCGCTGCTGCCCCCCAGCACCTGCCCTCCCCATGTTTCAGGGTGGCTGGGGCCACATGCCCTCCATCGAGGGCTGGGGGAGGCTGAGGCTGCCCGCTGCCCGCTGTCCCCATGCTCTGGGCCAGGAAGGCTGGGGCTGTGCACTGCCCATCCTAGAGGTGCTCTGGGGACAGGGAAGCAAGGGCCGCATGCCACCCTACCTCCCTGTGATGCTGTGGGGGTGGCTTGGCTCTCATGTGGGTCAGGGCCTGGGCTGAAGGGACAGGGTTGGTGGCGGGGTTGGGGGCTTGCCTCCCCTAGCCCTACTTTCACCCACCACCCATGCTGAAGCCAAAGCAAAGATTTTCATTCATAAGAAAAGGACCTGGATCAGGTCCTTAATCAGTTTTTACTAGCATCCATATTACTTCTGGTAATGTAAGAACATAAGAACGGCCGTACTGGGTCAGACCAAAGGTCCATCTAGCCCAGTATCCTGTCTGCCAACAGTGGCCAGCACCAGGTGCCCCAGAGAGGGTGGACCAAAGACAATGATCAAGTGATTTGTCTCCTGCCATCCTTCTCCAGCCTCTGACAAACAGAGGCCAGGGACACCATTTCTATCCCCTGGCTAATAGCCTTTTATGGACCTAACCTCCATGAAATTATCTAGCTTCTCTTTAAACTCGGTTATAGTCCTAGCCTTCACAGCCTCCTCTGGCAAGGAGTTCCACAGATTGACTACACGCTGGTACCTAAAATGACCTCTCCAAATCTAGGTTCCTACACCATGAGATATGGTTTTGTGTCTCTGAAGGGGTTTACTCACTTCTAGTACCTCCTTGTGAAATAGAAGCTCTTTTCCTTTCAGGTACTTGCTGCCAAAGATCACATCAGCCTCTTCCTGAGACTTTGGCCGGAAGCCAGGTCACTTCTCCCCCCTTCCTGGATAGTCCATACACAGAAACCATAGGGAATTAGCACAAATAAATGAGTTAATAGGAAATAGAGGAGAATGATTCCCTCTCAGGGTGAGCCGGAATCTGGCCTGCCCTTCACTCAAAGAGGGTCCCACCCACAATAGGTATTTGGAAAGTTCCTGCCTTCAGTCAGCCCTTTCCTCAGGGTCTGTTCTCTTCCCTAGTGTGCCAACAAGTGGGTGCCTCTGATCCCTTTTTAAGCTCTTCCTCCAGCCTATGCATGCTTTGCCAGTGTGGCATGGCAGAGCTGCCTCAGCCCAGAGCAGCTCCTTAACCCTTGGTTGTCCAGTAAGGAGTTTTGTATGCCCCATCTCACTCCATAATGGGAGCCCACTGTTACTGAGGAGCATCACTGAATCTGATCTATGCAAAACAGAGAGAAAGTCACCAATGTGAACATGGGCCTGCCTCTGTTCCCATACTGCTGGTACCAACTATAACCAGAATATCAGTGATGAGAGCAAGAAAGCTGAAAGCATGCATAAGAGTCATAGGTGCATGGGCAGCAGATTGACTCCCAATTTGGAGATGTTAGGCCTCAGCCCTGTCCCTTCCAACAGAAGTCCCACTCCCCACACACCAGAGCCCGGAACTCCTTCTATCCCCTTAACAAAAGGAGCCCTGAGAGTCCCTGCAACCACAAGAGCAACGGCCCTTTCCTCCAGATACACCCCCCTAAGTGAAGGCTGAGCTGCCAGTCTCCCCAGGCATTGAGCTCTGGTCCAGACTGAGTTGAGTGATGGGCAGGGCAAAGCTGCTTGCTCCTTCCTACTAGTAAGCCCCCACAATTGAGCTGGTCTGGCTCCAGAGCTAAGCCGAGTCACTAGGGCCAAGACACTAGGTAGGGTTACCAGGTGTTCAGTTTTCAATGGTAATGCCCAGTCAAAAAGGGACCCTAGCAATTCCAGTCAGCACCATTGATCAGGCTGATAAAGACCAGTCAGCAGTGCAGCGGGGCTAAGGTAGGCTCCCTTCCTGCCACAGCTTCACATGGTCCCAGAAGTAGCAACATATCCCTCCCCCTGGCTTATATGTGTAAAAGCAACCAGGGAGCTCCACATGCTGCCCCAGCCCCAAGCGTTGGCTCTGCATCTCCCATTGGCTAGGAACTGTGGACAATGGGAGC
>CM057845.1:179367851-179396332 GCA_030068395.1 Apalone spinifera | reverse complement strand
TGAAGCACGGGATATTTAAATCCCGTGCTTCATTTGCAATTTCGGTCGCCCTCAGTAGCCTCCCTAGTTCGAACTAGGGGGCTAGTGTAGATGTACCCTGAGTGCAGATGATCAACTGAATAGGATTCAGTTCAAGATCAAATAACAGCAAAAAAGATGAACTCTTGTTTTCGTCCTCCTCCACTATGATGTACATATTATATTTGCGCTATGAGTAAATGAAAAACAAGTCTGACTTTCTTCCTTGTTGGCATTAACCTCTTTTCACTCACATCAAGATCCACAAAATTGCATATGTAGGGGAAGGAAATAACATTCTGATTTCAACCTTTGTTGTAAAACTAGACTTAAAGACACTTTGGGCCACGGTGGCATTCAGTGCAGAATTTTTGTTTGTTCGTTTTATTTTTTAACTCAGCAGTAAAAGTCTTTTCTGCTTTCAATTTGATCTATAGCACCGTAAGTGGATTTTAAGTGGCAAGATTCAACTGAGCTCTGATAGCTGTTTCTTTTCAATGTAATCATATCTCAGAGATCTCAAAAGGCAGCTGAAGTGCAATTAAATTTCTACTAGTTTGTATTAAAATGAAAGTAGGTAAAATAAATAATTTGATTAACTATTGCTAATTATTTATCTACTTTCATACTATAACTATATCAAATACATGTATTGTTTAAGATGATGATATATACTGAAAAATTAAAAACCACCTGTGACAGGGTGAAGCAACCTTGCACTGACCTGAGGCGCCGAGAGTCCATGGAGGAGGGGCAGCCCAGCGGAGACTATCCCAGGGAGGCAACAGGGGAGGCTACTCAGACCCCAGCCTGGGGACTGGCTGGGGCCGAGCGGAATACCGGCGCAGGAGCAGAAAGTGCAGGACGTGCTAGCGGGACAGGCTCTGGATGATGACATCACCCGCTGGCTTAGGCGGGGACGTCATAAGCGTGCCAGTACGGTGAAAGGGGGATAAAAGATGGCCCCAGGGGCTTGCCAGGGAGAGAGGAGGAAGGCCTGGGATTCGCCAGCGAGGAGGACGGGTGGGACCGCGCCGGGAAGGGCGTGGCCTTTTCTTTTCAAGTAAAAGGGCGTCCTTCCCCTAGAAGTGAGAGAGGGGAGGACCCGGACGCGGAGGTAGGAAATGGCCCAGGGCAGGGTCATGGAGCCTGCGGGCTGACGCGTTTAGGGGTAACTCCCCCATGAGCCAGGCCAGGGAGAAGCCATCCCTGTCTTAGGGCCCTGGGCCAGGACCCAGGAGAGTGGGTGGGCCCAGGTTCCCCTACCCCGTCGTACGTGGTCGGGTGCCGATTACAGGGAAGCTACAACGCAAGTAAAGTTGACTTTCTTCATTGCAGATGGTGCCGGGTGTTTTAATAGGGTCATTATGGTGACGGGGGGACCACAATAAAATGAGTCAAGAGTGCAGACTCCAAGGTGGTCCTTCTACACCACCCTTTTGAATTCCCCAAATGAAGTTTTATTAAGCACAGAAAATAGTTTTCCATAATGTGATGGATTAAAGCAACAGTCGAAGTTGATTCAGGAAACTCCATAGATTTCTCTTCTAACCAACAAACCCAGACAACTATAGAAATAGTCTTCCAGCTGAAAATAATTGTGACTCACTACAGGAATCAAGGGGTGTGTAACTTTCTTCTATCAGTGGCCCTTTGCATTTTTAAGCAACTTTGCATAGTCACATTGTTTACTCCATATGCTACAATGGGAGACATTAAAACCTTTGTTTCTGGATTAAACACAGTGCCCTAAATCCATTTCTAACCAAAACTCATCTTCTTGATGCATCCAGATTACTGCATCAGGTACTAGAGGTAAATTAATAAATCTTTTAATACCCAATGATTATATACAGATATATACAGGAGTGACATACAATTAATGTAATCATTTTGTGAGTACAGAGGCTTTGCAAGACTTACCAGAACATCTCATCAAGTCTCATGTGTTGGAACTGGCTTTTGCATCCAGCTGAATGAATCTAATTAGTCTTCTTGCTTGATCCATTTAATTCTGAAAACATGCAAGGGCATAGATCCATATAAAACCTGCACAGAAAACTCCCAGTGTTTCAGCAACAGCCCAAGAAAACCAGACCAAACTGCAGAGTAGAAGGGATGGAAAAGTGGGTGGGGGGAGGCAGAGATTGCCCAAAGTCTGTTCAAGCAAGAAATTTCAAATAGGAACTTCTATCAGGAAGTTCATTTTGGTGTGGGGTTTGCTCATCCATCAAATCTTTGTTGCCCAGGAGCTAGGGCCCACCTCTGGCAGGTTATTTCAAAACAAATTATTTTTAAAAAACTCCAAGGATAACAATTTCAAAATGAGCTTATTCCTCTTCACAAGCGGGAGTTTTAGGGTTGCCAGATAGTTTCAACAAAAATACCGGACACACTTGACAATACATCACAATCTACATTACATCTTATTTAGAAAATATTGGACATTTATATTTTCTCAATTTGTTGCCCTAACAGAAAGCTCAAATACTGGACTGTCCGGTTCAAAACTGCACACCTGGCAACCCTAAGGAGTTATTATTTCAAAATAACAAGCCAATTATTTCCAAATAACAGGCCTGGCAATGTGGATGCTCGCCTTGTGATTTCGAAATAAGGGGAGTTATTTTGAAATACCACTCCAGTGTAGGCACAGAAAGCAAAGGGGCTCTGCTGAAGGAAAGTTTGGGGGTTCTACCCATGATGGGGAGCGAGCAAATAAATGACTAAAGACTTGGAAGTTCAGTCTGTTTTGAATCAACATCTGAAAGCTCAGTTGCTTATTGGAAACCCTAAACCATCTGAACTGACCCCAGTGCACAGTCTCTGGTGGATTGCTTCTCTCTTACTGCAGAAAGGTCCTGAATCCTCCTCTCATGCATCCTAAAGTGTTACTTGAATTGTCCTTTCTTTCCCTGATTCACTCTACTGCCACTCCACTGCCACCAGGCTATCTACTTCCTGCCAATAGAAGGCAGCCGAAGCGTCCCATTTCCCCCAAATTGGAGTTCCTTTATCAGTTGTTACTTTTTCTTTCTTGCTTTCTTTCTCTTTTCATTGTTACAGCTGGATTCTCTGCCAAAGCCATTCCAGACTTGAACAGCATGGCTCATACACCACAAGTAAATGTTAACACTGACACACTGACAGTCCCAGAGAGAGAAGGAGAATTTGTTCATTTGAGAGCCATGTTGTTTGTGTTCAGTAGGTGTCCTCAGATTACTTTTAGTCTTTCTCGTCCCTTTCCTCCTCAGACTCCTTTGGGAAGAGCTGATAAACTGCAATCAGATTGTATCTCCTTGCCAATTCTGGATCTGGAATGAGATGGTTTCTGCAATGAAGAGTGTGACAGTGACTTCTAGCCCTTAATTTATCTATGACAACAATGCTGTTTGCTGCTTTCATAGATTCCCCTCTGGGGTTGCAGTGGGAGACAAAGTGTGAGCACCTGCAAGACAGCTGAAAGGAGTACGCAAAAGGCAGAGGCCATAATTTTCCAGTGTGTAAAGTAATGTAAACTGCTCCACCGAGTAATAATGACAATAGAAGATGTTTCATTTTCTGATCATATTTAGGCAGATTGTGCCTGCGCATCACAAGGTAGCACAAAGTCTGCTTGCCCTTCCCTCCACGTGCATGTCAGGGAGTTCCTGAAGGCATCACACTACAGCAAAGGAGAATGCCTCTTGCTGGCTCAGTTAAGGCTCAGGCAAAATTATAGTCCTTGCACTCAGACACAAAGGGACTGCTCCATCCTTGGGTCACAGTGATGTAAAGGGAGTGACGAAGAGGCAAAGCCAAGATGGTACCCAACCCCAATACAGCCCCAGAGCTGTACTGAAGCTGAAGTGGAAGAGAGAGCAGGCTACACCCAGATGAATGAAATATCAGCTCTGTTCTCTCCCCACCCCAGATTATTTGCATATCAAGGAGTTCCTGAAGGCATCATGCTGCAGAGGAGAATGCCTCTTGCTGCTCCCTGAAGGTTGTATGGCTTCACTTTAGTCTGTACATTCAGTGGGGCCAACAGACTTTCTGGGCCCCTGGGCAAGGCTGGGAGGTGGGGCTGGCTTTACACCTGGAAGGGGTGGGACCTCAAGAGGAAGGGGCAGGACTGAAGGCATTCCAAAGCACCACCCAAAGCATGCCACACCTACCCCAGGCAGCCTGAAACATGCCATGCGGGTCTCCAGTGGCAATTTAAAGAACCAAGGGCTCTGGCTGCTGCAATAGCAGCCCTGAGCCCTTTTGAACTGCTAGACCCCAGGACAGTTGTCCCTCCCCTCCCTTCCCCATCTGCAAGCCTGATAATTCTTAATATTTGTGTGGTGTAATGAATAGGAAAAGTGGTAACTCATTGAAACTTCACTCTACCCACTTGTTTTCTTGCTATAAGATGTGGGAATACAAAGCACAAGTAGGTTCAGAGCCCAGATCCTCCATGCTTACTCACACATGGGACAACTGCTGCAGTAAAAGACTGTATGTTGTGAGCAAGGAGTGGAGGATTCAGCCTGGCATTGGTAGAGATGGCTTCACAAATTCTTTATTCCTAGTCCTGCTTGCAAAACACTTGACCATGTCTCTCCTCTGGTAATACGGGGGGTGGTCTCTGAAAAATCTTCAAGGCATCGCTCAAGCTCAAATAGCCATCTCCCAGCTGAGGATGTAGCAGTGGAAAATCTCCTGAACATAGAGATAGAAGAGGAGGCAGGAGTAGGAAGAGAGCAGGTGGGATTCTAGTAATTGTAGATGGGATAGGGATGGGTAGGGCTTTGGAAATAATAGGAATCTCAGCTGATAAGACACTGACTGGCTCAAGTAGCAGGCATTCTTAAGAGATAATAGACTAGAAGATTGGAACCTCTGAATAGATTCAGGACCACTTTGGCCAATAGAATACATCCTATTTCTGTTGCTGCATTTTTTTTTCTTGGTAACCCTTTAGATAATTTTTGAAGCACAACTGGAACACACGGCAGTGGTGCTGCCTGAGAAATTGGCAGCTGTGCTGTGCTGTGCTGTACTGCTTTGCAGCTTGCAATTAAATGGGAAATTCCGTCAGCATTTTAGTAGAACAGTTCATTCAAAACCGCACTATTGCTGAAGCGGTAACAGGAGCAAACATAACAGCACTCTGCACCTGTCTGCCCAATATTATCTCCACATTAGCTAGTGGCTGTTCAGGCAGACTAATGCGCATGAGGAAACTGAACTAATCATTTATTGGGCACGTCATTTTCTAAAAACTAAATCGTTGCTAGCACTTTTTATAAATAATTCAAAACCAAATGAGAGCTGTGGAAAACACAGCTGTAGCTCGTGCCCCATCACCCACCTGCTGGCAGGTCTACCTCGCTGACATCTGCTCATTCAGTCTTGTTGACATGGGCCGAAACCAAAGCCATTAAAAATGAACAAGCTAATAAACATCAACTGGCAAAACCTGGCTTTTGGCAAAGTGGCATCAGCTGGTGCACCAGAGTACTTCCCCATTCCCAAGCAGCGCCTCCCTCAGCTGCCTGACTCACCCCTCCCTGGCAGCACATGTTGCTCAGAGAGTGCCTGAGGCAAGCCAGAGTGCTTCTTATTGCACATACTGTTAGTTCTTTGTACTGAAAACACTTAGGGGGAAGAATATACTTTAAGTTCCACTGTGTATAAATGGCTCCTGTATGAGTGTGCTTCACCCCTATCGTTGAAGTTCTCATGATAGCAAGTTCCCGGAGAAACTAGTTTCTACTCCAGATTTTCCCCCATCCCAAATGGCCGGATATATGCTCCAGCTGTGGCTAACCAAGCACTGGACATTCCAATTTCTGATCAGCTTCCATTGGGTCTGGACCCAGCTAACTCTTGTGAATGGACATATGAGAATACCATGTCCTGGCCCTCAACTGATCTGAGTTGGTGTAGCTTAACTAAAGTCAATGGAGATGCCCTGATTCGCACGCAGGGAGTGTTAGACTCTAAGCCCTGGTTTCAAAATAACTCCCCTTATTTCAAAATAACAAGCAGAGCATCCACACTACCAAGCCCGTTATTTCAAAATAAATCCTGCTTTCCATGAGAAATAACGCTTATTTCAAAATTGTTATTTCAAAATAGCACACTCCACTGCCACTATTTTGAAATAATTACTCCCTAGAGCCATTCAAAGTAATTTGCTTCCCAATGCTTCCTGGGGTTCTAAATCAAGGTAGCATGTCTACATGCAGGGAGCCTGTCTCAGACTAATTTCAAAGCTTCCCTGTAGTGTGGACACGCTATTTCAAAATTGATATTTCAGGAGTTATTATTTCAAAATAAGTTATTTAGAAAAAAAATTCCTAGTGTAGACATGCCCAGAAAGACTCCTTTAATTACACAGTTTGTTTATATCTGCTATATAGCCATCTAACCAGATAGATAGTTGTTTTCCAGGCAGGAATTCTGCCTTGTGAAACATTTCTGTGTTCATTCATATTGGTTGTTTATCAGGCCACCAAATACTTGCTTGAAGTCTATTTAAACCCTGGTTACCCACTAACTATATTCAGCCTCATGTTGTGCGACAAAGAGCAACAGTGAGTACATACAGGCAGTGGTGAAGTGAGTTTCTTTTCTTTCTTGGAAATGCACCTGCATACCATACGTACAGTACTCCTGTATTGTACTTTCTTTATTGAGAACACCTGTACAACTCAGAACAATGGAAAAAGACATAATGATAAAAAAGGAGAAAAATAGGGAAAATATCAGACTGACAAAAATGAAACCATGTTTTAGTTAAAAGCAGGACGGAATAGGATGTGGGAGGTGGGGAAGTTTGATTGTGTTTGTGATGAGAGAGACATTCACATGCCATAACAGGGAAGGAAACAGAGATGTGGCTGATGTTTAATAATTAGGCCCCAGACCATATAGATCTTTAAAGTTCATTGCCAGACTCAAATCTGTGCACAGGGATTGGCAGTCCAAGCTATGTGCAAGCTTTTCTGGGCATGCAGTTGTGCATACTAGTGTTCTGACCCTCTAATAGTTCTCCCTACTTTCTACTGCCCCATCATGCTGCTTCTCCCACAAATGGCTTACAGTCTCAGGCACCTTGGTTAGCCAAATTAGTTATGAATGTTCCATTTTCCTCTTTGGTGCCTCTTATATTCTAATTAGCTGCATACACAAGACAATGGAGCAGACAGAGTGGGCAATGTGTGTTAAGAGGTGAAGCTAATCTGCTGATGATAATAAAACCACCACCTAACTCTTAGCTACTGTTTTTTATCTTTGTGTCTCAAAACACTTTACAAAGAAGCACAGAATTCCTATTTTACAGAGTGGGAAACTGAGGCACAGAGAAATGAAGTCATTTGCCCAAGGTCACCCAGCGGGCCAGTGACATAACTGGGGCACATGGTGCTGGCCACTGTCGGCAGACAGGATACTGGGCTAGATGGACCTTTGGTCTGACCCGATACGGCCGTTCTTATGTTCTTATAGGAATAGATCTCAGCATTCCTTAATCCCAGTCCAGTGTTACATTGACAAGGAGAATAATGCATGGGGATGGAGAGACTGAAATGTAGATTCAATATGTTATTAATAAATGTATTATTTTTAGTAGCAGACCATTAAACTAACCTGTACCTTAAGACTGACAATATACTTACTATTTTCATGCATATGGTGCTTGCAGAAAAATATTTCACATGTATATATTTATGTTTAATTATGTGAAATATTCAAGTTAGTAAATGGAATTTTCAGATGCTTGTATCTTATCTCTCAAGGACAAGCAAATATCAGGAAAAATAAACTTGGCTTTATGGCCATAAAATGTTTATTATTGTCAAGTGTGTTTACACCGACTCTGGAATGAAGCTATATAACATCTATTTCACTGTAACATTCTAATCAATACTATTATCCTTTATACTAGGCTTTGAAAGACATATAGAAGACTTAATTGTTGTGACTCATGCTTTGTACAGAATTTAGGATAAGAGTCTGTAGTTACAAGTTGCAAATATACTGCAAATGGCAGGTTGTAAATCTAGACTATTTAATTAAACAACCAAACAAACCAATTAGAGAGTCTTATCAAAGAACAGGACAAATCCCTTATGTATGCGGTATCAGTTTGGTATAGATATGTTCTTTATAGCAAGAGAACTGATTTTGTGAAATATTCATGTTTTAGAAAGACACCTGATTGTAAAAGGAATCTGAAATGTTAACAGAGCAATAAATCTAAGTAAATGCACGCAAAGTATTCTAAAAATATCCCACTTAAAAAGAATAGAATTATTACTCTAAAAACATCATCCAGAAAAGCCTCCAAGAAAGATCTATGTAGCTAGAAGTATTTTAATCTTTTGTTGTTTCTCGAATGGTTAAGAAGGCATAAGCTTCTTTTAGATTATATTTGCAAATGTTTTCTATCTAAAAACAAGTTGTCATATAATAACTTCCCCATATCGATACACAAAGATAAAGATGTTTTAAGTATAAGTATAGCAAGGTCATTTGATGCTATAACTAGTTACTAATTCTTTATTCCCAGTCCTGCTTACAGAACACTTGACGACCATGCCTCTCCTCTGGTAGCGGGGGGAGGGGGGGAGGGGAGTCCCTGACAAATATTCAAAAGGCATCACTCAAGCTCAAATAGCCATCTTCCAATGGAAGGTTTAGCAGTGGAAAATGTCCTGAACATAGAGATAGAAGGGGTGGCAAGAGCAGGAAGAGAGCAAGTAGGCTTTTGAGTATAGAAATATTTATTTTAATTGGGAATTAGTTATGTGGCAATGTTTAAGCAACCCCCTCACCCATTAGGAAGACAAAAGTCACCTCTCCAAAGACTGAAAAAAAAGAAAAGACAATACCTTCTTTGATGACCATTTAAGCTTAAAGACTCTCTTTAAGAATTTAATTTAAAAAGACTCATTTGATGGCTCATTTTTATCGAGAGAACAGAAGTGTTTGGACTCATTTTGAAAAATAATTTCAACTCCTATTAAACCTTGATGGAACTAAAGGGATATCTCTGAAAACTGACTGAATAAAAGGAACAGTTAAAATTCTAAATCTAAATACGTTCTGAGATTCTCTCACAAAACAAAAATTGAACTGTCAAGAAAGAACTACAACCCTAATGCATATATGCATTACCACACTGCATATTCATAGGATCAAGAGGCTCCTAGAGGACTACCCTCGAAGGCATAGAACTTATGAAAGAGTAAGATCAACCAACTTTGCATCTGAACAAGCCTGAAAGAAATGTGATTTTCTAATTCATAGGACGAGGAAGGAAAAGTGCATAAAATGCTCTGAAGTAAGTGTGACAGAAATAGCAATTTCATGCAGAATCTTTTCAAACCTAGTAAGGAGGGCTTTAAACTAGGTCTGTTGGGGGATGGTGACCAAAGCCCTCAGGTAAGTGGGGAAGTCGGATACCAGAAAGAAACACAAGGAGGAACGAGCAACAAAGGATGACCCCTGATTCAAATGAAGAAGGTAGGGCAATCAATTGGTTATCTAACGTGTTTATACAGAAATGCAAGAAGCCTCGGAAACAAACAAGAAGAATTAGAAGCCCTGGCCCAGTCAAAGAACTATGATTTGATTGGAATAATGGAGGCTTGGTGGGATGACTTGCGTGACTGGAGCACTGTATAAACTGTTCAGGAAGAACAGGCAGGGGGGAAAAGGAGGAGGAGTTGCACTGTATGTAAGGGAGCAGTATGATTGCTCGGAGCTCCAGTATATAGAGGAAGAAAAGCCTGTTGAGAGACTATGAGTTAAGTTTAGAGGTAGAAGCAACAGGGGTGATGTTGTGGTTGGTGTCTGCTATAGACACCCGGATCAGGTGGATGAGGTAAACAAGGCTTTCTTCAGACAACTAAGCGAAGCTTCCAGATCACAGGTCCTGGTTCTCATAGAATCATAGAATACTAGGACTGGAAGGGACCTCGAGACGTCATCGAGTCCAGTCCTCTGTTCTCATGGCAGTACCTAAAACTGTCTAGACCATCCAAGATAGACACCCTAAAAGTTAGGAAGCTTTTCCTAATGTCCAACCTAAACCTCCCTTGTGGCAATTTAAGCCCATTGCTTCTTGTCCTATCATCAGAGGTCAAGGAGAACAATTTTTCTCCCTCCTCATTCTTGAAAACTGCTATCATGTCTCCCCTCATTCTTCTCTTTTCTAAACTAAACAAACCCAGTTCTTTCAGTCTTTCCTCATAGGTCATGTTTTCTATATATTTAATCATTTTTGTTGCACTTCTCTAGACCTTCTCCAGTTTCTCCACATCTTTCTTGAAATGTGGTGCCCAGAACTGGACATAATACTCTACCTGAAGCCTAATCAGTGCAAAGTAGAGTGGAAGAACTATATTGTGAGTCTTGCTCACAACACTCCTGTTAGAGAAAGATTGCAAGGATTTTGGCCTGCTGAAGTCCCATAAGACTGGATGCTTTGTTCTCAGCTGAAGATCTGATGAATTTGTGACCACTAGAAAAACTTCTGTGTGGGCCTAAAGAAGTAATCATCAGCCAGAGCCCTTACTGGGCTAATAGGGTGATCTTTGGTAAGCTTATAAGTATATGTGTGAGTCCTTTTATTGTTTTAATATGTTTCTTCACAAATGCTTTTTCCTTAAGAACAAATGTGCTTGCTTAGAAAGAACTGTGTGGTAATTTAACAGAACCAATTACAAGATGTACCATCTCTGAGGAGAAAAGCAAAGCAGGCCTGCTCAGATAGCCTGGTTTTACTGTAGAGAACATAACATAGTATAGACAGGAACTGTGCAGTCTGGAAATATCCGAGTCACGTGGGAGTGAGACACATATGTCCTATCCAAAAAAGATGTCTGAGGAGCTGAGAACTTAGAATGGGTGTCCTTGCTAGACTATAGAGGAGGCATTTAACTTGAACTGTGACAGTAAGGTCACCTCCCTACACTCCTGACATCCTGCTTAGACAGCAAGCATTCCATAATTCACCCTGTCCATCTCTGAAAGCAAGTTGTCACAGACAGATAAGAAAAACAGAAAAAAGACTCAAGAGGAAATAGGCTAAACTTAGATGAACGAAGATATAGTGAAGTTAAATTGGATTTAAGAGTCTTAAAATCATAATTGGTTTGTCTTAATATATAGGGAGATATACCCATCTCATAGAGCTGGAAGGGACCTTGAGAGGTCATCTAGTCCTGTGCCCTGCCCTCATGGCAGGACCAAGTACCATCCCTGACAGATTTGCCCTAGATCCCTAAGTGGCCCCCTCAAAGATGGAGCTCACAATGCTGGGTTTAGCAGGCCAATGCTTAAACCACTGAGCTATTCCTCCCCCCTTCTTAAAACAGCCTCTCAAATGGCTTCTTTCAAGTAACGGAGTTAAATATTGTCTTCAACAGATTTAGGCAAGATCATTCACTGTGCCCAACTATAAGATAGCTGGCTACTCATAACCAACAAGGCCATCTGCCCATAGGCAAAATAATTTTGTTTATCTATAAACATTTTTAGTTGTCTAAGAATAAACTAAAGAATGGATTGACAATAATTTGGGGGAGCCAATATACTTCAGTCTTCCCCACCTAAGCTGATTCACTCTCAAGCATGTAAATCTCTGATAAAAGTTCTTCACAAAAGGTATATTTACAATTCAAACCAAGGGTATGATTCCTACCGAAAAGACATATATTAGCACTAGCTTTTCTAGGGCTAGCATGCTAAGAATCACAGTATAGATATGATAGCAGGAGCAGCAGCAGCAGCATGATTAGCCACCCCAAGTACATACCAATGAGATCTGGATAGGTTATACTAGGGTGTCTAGCCTATGATACTACTGACCACTACCTGTGCAACATGGCTACTCTACTATTTTTAGCATGGTAGCTTGATGACAGCTAGTGCAAACATGCACTAACTAACTGTGCTCAGAATCATACCCCTAAGTTCCAATTGCAGATATAGCCTATGAGACAGAGACAGAAGACTGTAACCAGTTTATCATTTGTTTTCAGTCATTTGTGTAGTATAGATGATCTTTTCTTCTCTTTAGTCATACAATATCCATGACTGTTAATTGTAATTATTTTGCTTGGTGTTGGTCATGATATCCCTTACAGGATGTTAAAGAACCCCTGAGACTGAAGCAGTCAAAAAGTAGTTGGTAGTAAGAGAAACAATTGATAAGAGCGGCCCTAAAAGTTCTTGTTTCTCTGAATATTTTACTGCTTAAAAATACTTAAAGTGCAATAATTTAAAATTACTGTTTTCTATCCCACAGGGATACTTTGGAACTCCGGGGAGACCTAACTTGAAAATACATAATCATGGGATGAATATTACAAGGAGAATGTGCCAAATTTGAAAATAAAATATTCCAGGTTTGTGGAACTGAAGCAGCAATTTGACTTTTTTTTTTCTTCTCTACACTAAGGAATGTGAGGGAATCTAAGCCAAAGGCAGGGCTTGCAGAAAAACATAAGACATATATCTATGCTAGGAAATTATTTTGAAATAACTAAATTTGACTTAATAACTCCCAATTTTATAAATTGAAATAGAGTATCCACACTGCAGGAAAGCCTCAATGAGGTAAGCTCCCTTAATGAGGACACGCTACCTCAACTTAGAGCCCCAGGAAGCTCTGGGGCGTAATCAGTTTGAATAACCCTGTGGAGTAGTTATTTCAAAATAGTGGCACCGGAGTGTCCACAGTACCTATATTTTGAAATAACTAATTCGAAATTAGCATTATTCCCCGAGGAAAGCAGGAGTACAGATTTCAAAATATGCAGCCCCTTATTTCAAAATAATGGGCTTGGTAGTGTAAACGCTCGACTTATAAATTCGACCTAAGGGGAGTTATTTTGAAATAATGCCCTAGTGTATACCAGGGCATAAAATGGCTTTCTACATGGGTGAGAGGTGAAGCCAGTAGCCCATTTTTTGTCTTGTTTCAGTCAGGTTTTTACCTGTACAACAGTAAATAAATAGAACTTTTTTTTTCATACAAGAACCAAGTGTTTGTGGGATTTATAGACCTTTTCAGAATCTTTTGAGTTGAGTTTAACTGCTGCTGTATTTAAAACTAAGTACCATTCAGCAGAGATTTGGCCAAAATGAACATAATCCCTAGTAAAAGTGCAGATTTATAAGAAGCACTTTCCCTTGGAAATCTTGGATATATTACTTGCATATCTTTTAAAACCCAAAAGCTTCAACCACTGTGCTAGGAGACCCTGCCAGCATAGTGAAATCAAAGTTGACTCGGAACGGTAAAATATAGATTACAAAATGCAGTAGGGCTTTGTGCTTTAGCTCTATAGCTTTCCAACTGTGGACTAGCTTTTAATAGTTTGACAGATTTCTGGAAGACATTTTCTTCCCACATCATCAGAGAGTGAGGAAGTGTTCCTTTCGGGTCTTGGAAGCCTTACTGCAGTTATGATATCCCCGCCTGCCCTCACGGGAAATACTTTTTTTCTGTATTAACAGACTCCTGAGTTACAGGCTAAATTCAACACAACTCTTACAATTGTACATGATTAAAAATAAGACAATTTAAAACAGGACATTCTGAAATGTACTTAAATGGCTTAGTTTATTAAATGATAGATAAGAAAAAATCAAGATTCCCAAACTGTTACCCCGCCTTTATAGTTCAAATATGGACTACTAGAAGATTTACCCAGCATTGCTCGGGTCCTTAATTCAAATGATTTTTGTTTTTTCTTTATTTAGATCGTTGATTTGGGGTGGGACTGCTGCAGATTAACCCCATTACTTCCCTGTTTTGGCTTGTGTTTCTTCTTTGTCATTGTTCATATTAATTGCATTGAGTTTCCAGTTAACCATTCAAATGAAGACTGAAGCAAAATAGCCTTTTTCATGTTATCAGTTTTCCTTTCCCCACTAGGTAGATGACATACATTTTCTGTAATGGTGCAACTCACAGCTGTAGCACCTCCTGCCGGTCACTCAAGAATTAGCTGCACTCAGCACTGGAGCGCCCCCTTCTGGACAGTATCTCACCTACTGTTACGTGTGTGTGTGTTAATAATTCTGTCACTTTACATTCGGACCCACATCTATCCCAGACTACAGCACCTTCCCCACTGGATACTGCCCTGCCACAGTGCCTCCACATTCTGGGGTTCTCCCTTTCAGGGAATCCCCAACTCTCTATACCCACCTTGC
Organism: Apalone spinifera; assembly: GCA_030068395.1. Taxonomy (NCBI): domain Eukaryota; kingdom Metazoa; phylum Chordata; order Testudines; family Trionychidae; genus Apalone; species Apalone spinifera. Next base: position 179,382,112 of record CM057845.1, on the reverse strand, counting down.
CTCAGTTACCCACTGCAAGTCATCTAGCCCCTGCCTCAGAGGCAAACTGCTGTCTGAAATGGCCACTTATCATAGAATCATAAAATCATAGAATCCTAGGGCTGGAAGAGACCTCAGGAGGTCATTGAGTCCAGCCCCCTGCCCAAAGCAGAACCAATCCCAACTAAATTAACCCAGCCAGGGCTTTTTCAAGCCAATTCTTAAAAACCTCTAAGGATGGAGATTCCACCACCTCCTTAGGTAACCCATTCCAGTGCTTCACCACCCTCCTAGTGAAATAGTTTTTCCTAATATCCAACCTAGACTTCCCCCACTATAACTTGAGACTATTGCTCCTTATTCTTCCATCCGTCACTACTGATAACAGCCTCTCTCCAGCCTCTTTGGAACCTCCCTTCAGGAAGTTGAAGACTGCTATCAAATCCCCCCCTCACTCATCTCTTCTGCAGACTAAATAACCCCAAATCCCTCAGCCTCTCTTTGTAGGTCAGGTGCTCCAGCCCCCTAATCATTTTGGTTGCCCTCTGCTTATCATTGGCAAAGGGGTGTGGACTTGCTGCCTTTCACTGCCCTAGCTGTGCTCATGTAGCCTTAGTACCTTCAGGCCTTGTAGCCTGGGAATGAGATCAGACCAGAGCTCCCCAGTTCTGTCTGCCTTTCCCCAGCACTGCTCTATCTCAAGAAGCTTCTAGCTTCCCTGACAGCCAGGTCCCTCCTAGTCCACAGATGGAGCAAGAGTGAGCATGTTCTTACACTCAAGAAGCCCTTATTTATACAACCCCAGCTGGCCCTTAATTACCTGCAACCACTCAGCCTCCCTAGACTGGTTTTAACCCTTATAGGCCAGTGCAGGGCAGACACCCCATCATACTTTCCTTCAGCTTTCTCTTGCTCCTAATATATTTAAAGTACCTCTTCTTATTGTCTTTAATGACCTTTGCTAAGTGTAATTCATTTTGAACTTTAGTTTTTCTGAATTTGTTCAGCACAATGGCTGTGCTATTTTTTGTACACTTCCTATGCAATTTATCCATGTTTCTACTTTTTGGGGATTCCTTTTTATTTTCTGGTAATTAAAGAGCTTCTGATGTGGCAGCGTTGGCCTCTTACTATTCTGACTATCTTTCCTTCACACTGAGCCAGTTTGCAGTTGTTTCTTTAATGCTGTCTTCTTGAGAAAGTGCCAGCTCTCATGATCTCCTTTATCCCCTTAGATTTTCTTCCCATGGGACCTTGTATCTCAGCAAACTAGTAGGTTAAAGTCTCCTTTTTTGAAGCCCATTGTCCTTATTCTGCTATTTTCACTCTATCCTTTCCTTAAGAATCACAAAATCTGTCATTTTATAAGCGCTTTCACCCAAGTTGCCATCAACTACAGATTCCTTCCACTTGGTGAGATTCAAGTCTAAAATAGCTGCCTTCATGGTTATGTCTCCTCCACTTTCTGAAACAAAACCTTGCCCCTCTCTCCCAAGAACTTGTGGGAAATTTTGGTCACATCTATACTAGGAAATGATTTTATAATAACTTACTGTGAAACAATAACTCCTGAAATAACTATTTTGAAATAGCAGGTCCACACTACAGGGAAGCCTCAAAATTAGTCCAAGGCAGGTTCCCTTAATGTGGATGCACTACCTTGACTTAGAACTGCAGGAAACATTGGGGAGTAATTACTTTGAATGGCTCTGAGGAGTAGTTATTTTGAAATAGCAGCAGTGAAGCATCCACACTACCACTATTTCAAAATAACTATTTTGAAATAAGCATTATTCCTCATAGAAAGCAGGATTGATTATTTCAAAATAACCGACATGTTATTTCGAAATAACATGCTTGGTAGTGTAGACCAGGGCTTTGTGTCTTGCCATATTCCTTTTCCAACTGAAGTCTAAATAGTTAAAGCAGCCATTATTGCCATGTCTTATATTTGGGATATTTCTGTTGTTCTGAAGTGTCTCATCCACCCCTTCCTGATTTGGTGGTCTATGTGTAGCATGGTCTAATCCTTAATTTTACCCCTTTTATCTTTACCCACAGACTTTGAGCTCATCTGCTTCTTAGCTGCTTCTGTATGTGAGAACAAGTTAACATATTCTCGATATATAATGCAACACCTTTTTTTCTACCCTACCTCTCTCTCCTGTACAAATGATACTCTCACTCCCTGTATGCTAATATTCCAGACATAAGACTTATTCCACCAACTCTCTGATGCCAATTAAATAATAATTTAGCTTATGGACTAATAATTCCAGTTTTTCCTGTTTACTTTTCATACCCCTTGCATTTCACTATAGATGTCTAAGATGTTGAGCAGATTTCCCCCTCATTGTTTCTATAACCCTATGCAGTCCATGGGTCAAGGATGTGAAGCAGAGATAATCATTTCCTTTCAGCCAAGAATTAGACACCTAACTACATGACTGGGAAGGTCTTAAGAGACATCCTTCCATCAGCATTTCCCATTGGCAAGTTTAAGAGATTCCCCACCTTCACACGAGCTTTTGCAGATCCCATTTTCAGATATCTCTCCCATGCAATGCAGTGTGTAGAGTCTAGAAGCCTAATCCTGAGTTTGTGGATTCCAGTGATTTTCAACAGATTTACAAAGTTCTAAGTGATGCAATGCCTAAGTCCCTTCTTTATGCATTACAATTTCAAGAATTTTCAGATGCATCTAACTGATTTAGGAGCATAACTGCCATTGAAAATTAATTGGACTTGTGCTCCTACATCACTGAGGTGCTTGAAAATCCTACCCTATATTTTTATTTAAGTCTTCAAGTATAGACATTCTTTATACCCATTCCTTAAACATTTCTAATAGTGGAGATTATTTTAATATAGTGTGTGTTTCTCTCCAGACCGACTTAACAGCAACATGCTATCAGAAACACTGACAAAGCTCTAACTACGACCTTTCATAAATGATACCAATTAAAATGAAAATCTTGATGCTTCATTTTCATGAAAAATCCTATGATGGAAAATAATAATCTAAATCCCCTCATGACAATGCATGCGACAAGTATGGAAAGTAGCATGAGTGTAATCCATTCCTACTTCTCATTTTAGCATTGTTACTCCATGGTTCACTTCATCTTTTGATGGCTGTTCCCTCACCAGGAATCAGCACATACCAGTTAAAGGTGATATTGACATGTATCATCTTCAGCATTGCAAGGATAGTGTGTGAGCTACATTTCTAATAGTCACTTTTGTATCTGCAGTGTGCACCTGTATACTGATTTGATATAAAGAATTTTCCTGCAGAGGACAGCCTACTATAATAACTTTTGGCATAATGAAATATATATTTTACTGCAAAATAATCCAAATTACTAAAAAATTCTCCTGTGGAGAAAGCTATGCAATGACCACTTCCAGAGAGAGAGAGAGATTTACTTTAGCTGTCACAGTGTCCACGGTTGTAAATGGTTATAGCGTAACAATTCCATTTTCAATGGCATGTTACCTCCTTTTCAAAAGATTCAAAAACTATGAAGTGGGGAGAACTGCTTTGATGTTACCACATTTTTCTGTACCATGTTGACTTGTGCCTATAAAAAGTGCCTATTTAAGTTGCTCCATTTACAAGAGTGTGCTCTGCATACCTGACAGTTATGTATACCTATTTTAACAAAGAGATTTATATACCTCAGTCTCCTGTAGAGTTGGTTAAAACTCAAACTTTCCATTTCATGGGAAATGGCAACATTTCATAATTTGCTTTGAGATCAGAACAAATATATTTTTTGAAATATCCTGCAAAATGGGATCTAGTATCTCAGAGAACCTTTTTTAATTTTTATAGCTTTATTCTTTTTACACTATGTCATGACATGTCAGTAGTAGTGCATATAACAAGATGTGCTGTTGAACTCACGTTTTGTGGCTTTCATCATTGTTCCTGTAGTTTTTCTAGGACCTCAAAATTTGGTGTTGCAATGCTCAGTGTTACAATGCTACATCCCTCTATGGACCTGGGCCTATGTGTTGCGTAGGGGTATAAATACCATAAGGTATGGAATAACCAAACTGCTTAGTTCTTGGCCTTTTTAGTTGCTGGTAGGGTCAGCAGGTGTCTGGTATTGAACCTGACAGCCCAATATTTGGGCATTCTGTCCGGTAAAAAAATTCAGAAAATACCGGACATGTGAAATGTCTGGTATTTTCTGATTTTCCTAGCTCGGGCATCTGCCAGAACACATGCAGCTCGGGCTGGCTGGGGCAGGGGCAGGATGAAGCATCCCGGGTAGGGCTCAATGTAAAAGAATGCAGAGTACTGGGACCTAAAAGAACAGACTTCTAAACAGTTGGGTTTTTTTGATCAGCTACTGCAATTGTTTCCCCTTTTTGATCAACTTTTTTTTTTTTTTTTTTTTTTTGCACAACATAATTTTTTTCTGGTATTTTTTTGGAGGGGGCTGGGGGAGGGCGATCAGTATTTTTTGTTAAACCATCTGGCAACCCTAGTTGCTAGCTTATGCAGTTTAGCAACTTTTATCTTAGTTAAGTAAGCTTAATGTGTAGGAATTAATAAGAAAATGTCTGATTGGATAAAGGAGGAATAGTATCACGAGATTAAGAGAAACTCCTCTGAAATAATGGAAGATGTGGTATACTTATTTCTAAGCAGCCCATATGTAAAGTCCTGTTGCAGAATATCAAGAAATGCCTTCCTCCCCCACCTCTGGTATATAAGGTCTGCAAATCTGGTGGCCCCATCTGCTACAGATTCAAAGGTTGCACGGTCACCTCACAGGATGGAGAGAAAGAAAGAAAGATGGGCTGTTGCAAATGGCAGCTTCATAGTCTCCCCTACAGGTATTTTTATTATGTGTCTCAGTGGTGAAGAAGGCTTGTCCGTGGGTGTCCCAGTGTACTAATGTGAACAGCAATCTTTGGAGCTATGCTTTGATTACAATATCAGAAGGAGAATGGGTTAAGGAGCATGTTGACTCTTTTACTTCTACATTTTTTTTACCTAATGAAAGAAGCTAAATCATACAGGGAATAAGAGAATCATATGCCATTTGCTATTCAGAAAACAGTATTATGATGAATGTTGTTACTTACCTCTTTGTATGTTTTTGTGCCACTGACGCAGTCTCTCAGTGCTATTGGCTGATCTTGAAGTCAAAGGGTGCATAGAAATACGCCCTGTGACAGTCTCACTTGACAGCTTGGCTTCTTGGGAGGGACAGAGACAAATAGAACCAGGAGATGTGAGTTGCCATGGTGTACCAGAACATATACACTTCCTCACTGTTCATGTAATCTGCCAGTGGACTCATATGGAGTAACTTTTTCTCTGTATTTGTTTTCACTCACAAAGGATTAGGAGTATGCTCCTGAATAAGTAAGGCAGAACAAGATCAGAACACACAATTCAGGAGAACCTGAAAAGAACCAAGAATCCTTTCGGCACAGTTTGTTCAAGTTTTCTGCCAGCAACCAAAGTCATGAGCACAACTGACCCAAGCACTGCAGAGTTAGCGTATCAGAGATTATAGGCAACTGTTTGCAGCATTCATTATACCACCAACTTCCTTTTGCTGAGGCGGGGAGGAGTCATTATTTACCTATTTTATTGCTACAAGCCATTACACAGGTTTCTCAGCTAATGTTCAATTAAAAAGTTGTAACTATTGTTAAACCCTTTTAAAGATTTTGGATTATGGTGTTTTTTCAAGGTTTTCAGTCTATTAATATGATAATTGTTAGACTCTATAGCGTCTGTTACACTAGGAAACTAACTGACCATTGCTGATAATGGTTCTCAGCAGTAAGTCCCTCTGCATAATTTTTAAATGCCAGACTTTGTCATGAGATGAACTGTTGTTGACAACTATTGTCACACAAAAGGCCACTTTCCTAGAGGAGATGGGCTTATTTTATATTGCACCTTTATACAGTATCTTGTACATATCTCAGTGGTCTTCATCAAATAAACAATCTTGATACCAGAAAAGAGCATGAGGTTTTTGATGTCAAGGATTTAGAGCCCTACTCTGGTGCAAGAATTTAGAGTTTTACCTAGAACTCAGAATAACTTGCATTAGTTGTGTATTTGAATAAACAAAATGACCAGTTTTCAAATCCAATTTCATTCTTTGTGTGCGCATGCTGCTAGTTCTATCTTATAATATTTAAACTTAGACTTTGGGTCAGGTGCTTAGCTGATATAAATTGCTCCATTTAAATCAATAGCACTTTACACCAACTGAGAATCTACCCTAGGAATTGCACAATGTCTTACATAAATAATGTCTTAACAGAGCTATTTTCTTCTTTATATAGAAGAACATCACTGTCAAAACAATGCAAGTTTATACCCATCCATGCACTGGTAGCCATAAATTATACAAAATGCTTGCAGACTTCAAAGTGCTTTTAAGGTAGTCTACATGCATGTGCTTGTAAGGAGGAATGAAGGCTGCTGGCTCACATGTCAAGTTGTGATGTATAACACCATGTTGCAGAAGTCCTGCTGTGTGACATAATATAGGGAAAAGACACAGCTCAGCATGATATATTACGGAGTCAGTGGGGAATGTTAAAAAACAACAACAAAAATCCTCCTTTTCTAAAACAGAATATTGTAAATAAACTATGGTTTTCAGAAAACTGCCTTTTTGATACATTCTCTTTTGCTGTAACAACTTATTTTTATTTTGACTTTCATCCAAATATCTCTATGCTCTTTATCAACTTTATAAATTATGTAATCTGTGCAGACAGGAAACTCCTCCTCCTATTAAAATGTAGCCGTCTCTTATTTGCAAAATGGTAGCACCTAAATGTTTTAATCCAAAAAGCGAACTAGCTAACTTACATTTGGGTGGTTTTAAAAAAAATTATCTCCTAAAATAGAACTCGTGTTGTATATTCATGATAGAGTTTTTAAAGTCCTACCTAGCTTGTAAAAGCTAGGATTGAATTGGATTTGAGAGAATACATTAGAAAACCACAGGTTCTGAACAGTCCGTGAATTCACCCAGTTTACCCCTCCCTAGTGTATTTCATTCTACCAAGAAAGGGGGGAATCTCATGTTTCTCTTTATAACTTGGATGTAAATCTACTGATAGGAGAAGTGGAACATGGCACTTATATGCATCACTTCATCCATCCTGCAAAGTTTTGGCCACAGTGTCAAAAAGACCAGGTCAGATTGTACCTGGCCCTACACAAGCATTTTCAACAATGGAGAAGGCACAAGTAACTTTGCTTTACCCTGTATCTCCACAGAAGCCACAGTGCAATTTTTAGCAAACCTGAGTACAAGGACTATGTGAAGTCTGTGCATCTATAGGTGCTGGAGAGTTACAGCACGGAGAGAAGTCAGGACCCCCAGTTGCCTGTGCCATTGGCCAGGCAAAGAAGGGGATGCACACTGAACCCTTGGGAAGGACAGCACAATAGTTACATTACTCATGGTCTCACTGGTGGGAGATTTGCAATGTGATGTGGCCATGCAAGCCACTTCACCAACACCAGAGCAGGCTGTGCCTTGAGGGAATGTTTGAATTTAATGATCCTGACCTGTCTCACCCTGGTACAAATGTAGAGCAGCTCTACTGATGTCACTGGTGCTATATTGATGTTAAACTGCTATAGGTGAGATCAGACCTATTGGCTTTACTTTTTCTTCTCCATTAAAACAAAGGTAAAGCAAATAGCCTGAGATCTTTCCAGGAACAATGATATGGACAGGCATGATTTTCCCTCTGGCTGCATATTCAAGAAAAAGTAGTCTCAAGTGGAAATTAAAAAGTGTCATCAAACTTACAGAGTAGCGGATTCAAACAGCTATTGATCAACTGGTCAGAAACAGCCCAGTCAAAAGACATTTAATCAATGCAGTTCAGGATGAAGCCAGGAGGGTTTGGTGTGTTAGAAGCTGAAAAGAGCGAGGGAAGTCTTTGTATTTTTGCTCTTTCTTGGGGCACTTCAACTGAACCAAATCCACCGGTGCCATACACCAATCCTACATGACTTTGTTGTGTTGCTGACACCCCCTCGGAATTTTTCTTGCTTGGATGTAAAATTTCAATAAATGAAATTCATAAACCCCCAAAGTAGTACTGTTTTTATTCTTTTTACTCATGCGAAAATTTTAAGCTGCTCCAGCTGTGTTCCCCGCAGTAGTCATGCAACCTCCTCTTGTCAAGACAGAAATATCAATATATGCTCACTGTGTAAAGACAGATGAGCGAAGCATAAGAGAAACAGAACAAAGACAAAAGAGATTTGGGACCTAGGGAGGTCTCTTGGCAACTGTTCATGCCAATATTTATTGTGTTTATTCGAATAAAAGAATCCTCCTAAGAATGCTTTAGAAAGGATATATTGCTTATATAAAAATTCTGCTTTTCCTGAACCGTATAAATATTTTCAGTTTCTGTTCTCTCTCTATATTTCCTTCTAGACAATGGCCACTGTTAAACTAAAGAAACATGTAGTTCAGGACAAGATTGAAGTGCAAGCAACCAAGGAAAAATTAACGAGAACGTTGATAAGGCACCAAATAGCAGGATAGGCATCTGTAGTTTACTGCAAAGAATGTTATTGTACATGTTCTCCTCCACAGGCAACATCAATCTTGAGTCTCAGACTACCGCTTCAGTGTAACTGCATTGTACAACTATCCTTCACTGGCACCTTGATGAAACTTGCATCTTGCTCGTTCTGTTTTCTGGTAGCTCTAAACTGCAACACCGGCATCATGGACATTTGAAAAATGAAGAGTTGTCATTAGTAACAGCACACTATTAATAAACAAAAATCACTCGATTCCCAGCCACAGTTCTCATTCGTGATTTTGGCTGTTGCTATTTTTGTTTTTCTTGCAAGATGAGTCTCTTTTATCTCCAAAGTCATTTCATGTTGGAAACTTTATTAACTCAGGAGCAGGCTTTACTGAGACTTGAAAAAAAATAGAAATGGAAGAAAAACATTAAGATAAATTTTCAGACATCGGAGGTTCTGATGCTCAGACAATAGATGTGCTTGTCACAGATAACTAATCATAGAAAGTAGAAATTACAAATGCATATATATGTGTGTATGTGATAGTTCTGATTACCTGTCTGTATTTGTACTCTTGTTTTTCCCAGATGCTACTTCTACTATACATTTGAGAGAGTTTGTTTGTCCGTCTGTACCTCTCTTTTTCTGTCTGTTCAAGAACTCCTCCTAAAAGGTAACAGCCAGGACCAGCAAATTCAGTATTACAGTTCCTCTTAGCATAATTTAAAGCAAGATTAAGGTTTGGTTGTGCCAGAAAAGTGGGATGTGCCTTTAATGGGCTTGCTTCTCAAACCATACAGAAAAGAGACAGAATCATCAGGCAGGTGAAAATGGCAGGCTGGGAGGCATACCCCACCCCATTCGGGACAGCTCCAGCCCCACGCCTCCCACCCAGATTAACGTAGGGAACCTCCAGCCCATGGGCTGGATCCAGTCCCCTGCTTAATTTCATCCAGCCTGCTGCAAATCTCTGTACCATGAAATTAAGCAGGGGACCAGACCTAGCCCACAGGCCAGAGGTTCCCCACCTCTGCCCCTACATTAATCCAGCCCTGCCATTGGTGCCCCATATTTTCCGATGTTTTATGCAGTTGTGTATGCTACGTATGCTTGAGAACAGCCCTACTTGTGGGTGAGCATTGGATAGGCCTTGTTCTCTAGTCCTCTGCTAAAATTGATATTGCACCCCTTCGTCTGTCAATTGTATAATTAGAGCCTTGTGCAAAGTTAAACCACCGTGGCCCAACTCCCACACAACCAGTGTATGCTGCAGTCTCCTTAGGCAGGGGCCATATTCACAGAACCAAATGTACCACTGTGGCACATTCTACGTGAGGGAGAGGATATGGGAGTCTCCGCATGGTACTGCAAGCTTATGTCTGTGTTGCTAAGAGCAAGTTGGGCAAAGGAGCAGCAGTTTAATAATACTGCCTACGGCCTCATAAATCCTAAAGATGGCCCTGCCCAGCAGCAGCAGTAGCTCCAGTACCATGTATGTAGGCCCATTTCCCCAATCTGGGATTGCAACATGGGGATGGCCGGCACACACCTGAATGGGGCTGTGAGTCTGTGTTCCAGGTCACAACACTCAGCCAGAGAAGATGAGCGAATCCCATGAAACTAGAGCTGATGCTGAAATGAGTGCAGGGCTGGTTCACTCTCCAGCCCATTACCAGTATCCCATTGTTCATCCCTGACAATTACAAAACCTGCCTCTGACACTGCCTACTACAGGAATAGCCAAATGGGTGTTTGAATGAAGAGGAGAAGTCAGTCGTAGGATGTTTCTATTATTTACACATACGACATCGGTATGGTTTTTCTTTGCATCCACATAATTCTGTTTTGTTTATATGGGACAAAACATTTCAAAGTATTTACTCAGATTTCCCTCAAAGCAAAACTCTTATTGAATTTCCCTGAGTAAGGAATTTGCAGAAACTGCACACAAACCTCAACATTTGGCTCAAAATAGCAGACCAGATAGAAATTAACTCACTCGGTATGGGATTTTGATGGGCTGATTCATTTTTCTCGTTTTAAAAAGAGAACTTTTCTTCTTCCTGTCCCTCCAGTTTATCAAAAGATACATTTCTTTAAAAATTTCTATAATGAATTTTTGCCTGGAATCATTCACATTTTTTCTCCCTTGCAATCCCTAGTCTTGGCATCCTGTTTAAGTACCATGACATCATGCTGCACCACCTGAAAGCACCAAGCAATTTGTTTAGACAATCTAGCTTTGAGGGAGTATTTATAGCATGGTCTGCATGCTGAAATTCTGCCATGGAACAAAATAAGCTCTAATCTTTTGGGGATCTACATGATCAAGTCAAATGCCAGCACTGACACTTGGTGTGATTAAAAAGACTGCTTGTATCTTTATAAACTGATTATACAGCAATGCAGTTTGTTCTGCTGGAGGGAGGTGGCATTAATGCTAACACTATCTAAAAGCAATCTCTTTTATCCTCTAATATATGGCTGGCTCCTTTGCCATTCCACAGCTGATGTCAGAGGGAATGATGACTATCAAACACTCTGAAATTAACTAATGCAAATATCACTATTAACTTCATTCTTTGTTAATGTCAGCATTAAAGTCAACAGCCCAGTGCTCTGTGACACAGTGAAAGCCATCATCATATGGGCTTGTTCATCTGTCAATGGAAACAATGCCATTCATGATGACACCCTTCAAGAAAATGAACAGAGTGAATATCACAATGCATGATAATGTTGACATCAATATTGATGTTTGACAACCAGTTTTAAAAACGCCTTATAAATCAAAGAAATGAAGAATGTCAAGAGTTTACCGGCTCCTTGATATCAGCATTGCCAGAAAACTGCTGCTGAATGCAGATGGAGTATGTTCCTCTCATCACATGATTTCTTGGACAGACAGAAATCATGTAGTGGGCAGGGGGGAGGGAGAAAGGAAAGAACCCTTTACTTGGGGAAAGAGCAATTGGATGTGCAGAGGAAATAATGCCTTGTGGGTAAGGCACTGGGTTGGGACTCATGAGATCTGGATTTAGTTCTGACACAGACCACCTGTGTGACCTTGGACAAGTCACTTCATCTCTTTATGGCCACAAATTGGGGATAATTATGCTTGCTTCCCTCTACCTTTTGTTTGTACAGTCTATTTAAAATGTAATCCCTACAGGCTAGGGACTCTGTTGCTATTTAGACACAGTAGGGCTGCGGTCTCCATTGTGAACTTTAGATGCTAGTATAAAATAAACAAATGACAATAGTTTAGCTTACAAAACTTGCAGGAAACATATGTTATACCATAGCACAAAGGGTACATTTATAAGAATTTTAGTAACTATATTGTACTTTTGAAATGCTTCCATTATTACCTTGAAATACAATTCAGTAATTTATTCAGTTTTGAAGCATCATATGAAAACCCAGATTTTGACACTTTTTAAACCAAAGTCTGTTTTGTTATTTATAGAATCTCACATTTCACAAATATCAAATTCTCATCTTATCCCTAAAAAGCTCTGTAAAACTTTTTAGGGGAACATTTTAAATGTGTGGAAGGGGATATCTGCAATGCGGCTAGGAGGTGTGGTTCCCTCACATTGAGAGAGAGCTGCTGTAACATAGCTAGGACCAGAGATCTACACTGCAGCAGGAGTGGGAGGTTGGCTCAAGGTAAACAACTCCAGCTACGTAAATAACGTACCTTAAGCTGAGCTTGGCACCCTCTCCACAGCAAGAGGTCAATAGGAGAAATATTTCTGTCGACTTCACTTCCTCCTCACAACAGCAAGGAGTATTGATGCCAATGGGGGTGCCCTGAGCATTTGATTTAGTGAGTCTTTACTAGACCCCTGTATCAAACCCTGGCACATCGATTGCCGGAGCGTCAATCTTTCAGTAAGTGAAGATGTGGCTGGCACACTGAAAATGGCAATGTGGATACTGTGGCACTGGGAGAGGCTTGGGTTAGCCTCTAGAGCTCAGACCCAGAAAGTTCAATGGTTAGGACACTGGTGGCTAGCCCCTGCTGCAGTGTCCATGCTACTATTTTTAGCTTAAGCTTCTACCTGCACTGAAAATCATACCTTTCAACTGCATAGCCTAAGTGACATAGACTAAGTGATCAAGGAGCCCCCCCAATTTTCAAAAGTTACATAATAGATTCATTGGGTTTTAAACTACTAAGCCAGAGGTTCTCAAACTTTTTGGGCTCCGGAGCCCTCTACATGCGTAAAAATTTATGCAGAGCCCCAGCGGTCCACTGATTGTATATGTTGTACCTATCGATGTTTCCAGTGTGTCAATCTCGCGGAGCCCCTGGAGATGTCTTGTGGAGCCTGGGGCTCCGGGAGCACAGTTTGAGAAATACTGTACTAAGCAGTTTAGTAACTTTTGAAAATGGGATTTAGGAGCTTTGGAAAAAAGTCCCCTTTGTGTTTTAGGCTGGAATAATTTAGGGAACCTACCTCTGTTAATGCCCTTTAAACATGCCAGCCTTGATTATTTTGGATTTCAACATAATTATTGTTATATCTGCTTATTGAATGGTATCTGAGGATATCTCATTTACAATATTTTACTTTAAACTGGAAAGGAAACTGTAATAGGGCTACCATTTTCTCCCCCAGATTCCCATAATGGAGCACCTAAACCCATATTTGGGTACCTGAATAAGTGGCCTGATTTTTCAAGAAAGCTTCATCAGATTCCACTAAAGCCAGCAGGAGAAAGTTTAGACTCAAGATCAATTCCTGCAATAGCCCTGTATTTATGCAGAGCCCCACTGAATTCAACAAGGATTTCACAGAAGGGTCTGCCTACATGGGTCCTGTTGTAAGAACAGGGCCCAACTAAAGATCTCAAGGTTTCATCCTGTTAGAGGACAGTGATCTCTTCTCCCCTGCAAGAGAACACAGTCCTACATTGTTCAGGGTCTTGTTGTTTTTAAATAAAGGTGGGAAATAATTGGCTCCCACCCTTGTTGGCAATTTCATTAGAGAAGTTAAGGACTTAAAACCTGTCATGCCACTGATCAGTGTGGGGAGCTTGAGATGCCTCTATCCATGCAGTATGCTCTGTACATGAACAGATTTCAATCCAGCTCCTGTGTCAAACACTAAACTCGTTTCTGTGGTAAGAAGAAGCCTTATTTTGAATGTCTGTCTTATTGTAGCCTATTTCAGAACAACATAGTCTTAGGGTACATCTACATTGCAATGCTATTTCAGGATACCAACTTTTTTGAACGTGTCCACTATTATGAAAAATAGCAGACACGCTATTTTGGCATCCCTGTAAACCTCATTGCACGAGGGATAAGGGATGTTTCGAAATAGTGTTGTATTTAAAAAAAGAACCAAAATAGCACAAATTGTGCATCTTATTTTGAGCTAAGGGTGCAGTGTAGACCCTTAGGCCCATTTGTCTTCAGCTGCTTATATGAGTATGAATTACTCAGAGAAGGAGAAAATCCTTAGCCCTGATTCTCTGAATTGTGATAATCTTTCTCCAGCCTGAATAGATAACATTCTGCCTAGATGGAGGTTTTGTTTTGTAAAGTGTCATGCTTACTCATATATTTGAACTTCACTTGTACAACAGAACACTAAGGTTTGAGTTCCATTTAGGAAAATGGAAATTAGGGACCTCTTTCTCATCTAAAATAAAACAGTATGGCTGTGCCTAGACTGGCGCGATCTTGCGCCAGAGCTATGCAAATGAGGCT
>CM057845.1:179320205-179336363 GCA_030068395.1 Apalone spinifera | reverse complement strand
TTCAAATCAGTGTTGTTAAGAGACAGGTATTTAACTAATCAAGCAGTCGATAGACTAGTTGACTACTCCCTTACATCTCTATTTCAGATCCTGGAGTAATACCCACAAAATAGCTAGCCAGCATGTCTGAGACAGACTACTGATGTTGATTGGCTCCTCCAGAAACATTCAGCTAGCATGGGAGACTCCCATCTACACTGAAAGGACTATCCTGTAAACCTGTATTCTGGAACTGAGTCATGCATGACCAGGTGACTTATTCACATGACAAATTCCAGCATGTAGCTGTACTTTTCCATAACAAGAACAATGGGATCCCCCTCCGGATGGCCAAAGATATATAAGGCTCATATGGGAATGCCTCCATTTTTTGTCAGTCCTGCTTCTCACCTCTGAAAGATCTTTGTTATGAACAGTAACTAAAGAAGGTACTGAATGACCCATCCTAACTTCGGATGTACTAAGCCAGCATTTATTCCATCTCTGCTTCAAGCCCGCACCTAGAACTTTGTAATTGTTGTAGCTGATTCTTTTAATCATTTTATCTCTCCCCCTTTCTTTCATTCCTTTTATGAATAAACCTTTATATTTTAGATTTTAAAGAACTGGAAACAGCTTGATTTTGGGGTAAGACTCTAAGGTTACGTCTACACAGCAACACTATTTTGAGATACCAGAGTATCCCGAAATAGCTTTCCCACATCTTCATATCAAGTCCATTATTTCAGGCTCGCTATTCTGATATCCCTATAAACCTCATTTTACGAGGAGTAAGGGACGTTTCAGAATAGCATTTTATTTCTAAATTTGGTGTAATTTGGCACAGACAGCAGCACCAAATGATGAAATAAATTATGACAAAATAGCATCAAAATAAGATATGCAATTTTCGTAGTTCAAATTGAGTAGCTTATTTTGAGGTAAGGGTGCAGTGTAGATATACCCTACATTACTAATTGACCTGATAATGTGGCTGGTCCTTTGGGATTGGAAGAACCTTTTTATTTGATGAGATTGGTTGTCACTTTTCTGTGTAAGGAGGCTTACTAGCGCTGGTATAACCCACACACTTTCTGGGTGTGGTGTACTGTCCTATCTAGTGGCATTAGGCCACTTACAGAGAGAATAATGTCTGCTCTACAGCCTTAGCCAATAGCTTTCTGCTTTATTGCTCAAACACTAGAAATCACAGGTTCAATTCTGCCTGCAGAAGACTGGGTCTGTTGGCATTACAATGGCACAGGAGAACAGGTCCACCTAAGAAGATTACTTGTATGGCATCTTGTTAACCAGTGTGGTGAACAGAAGTGTTCTTGGTGAATAGTGTGGTGTGCCTTACAGCAGAGGACCCTCAATTTTGGGCTGTAACTAGCCCTCTCTATAAGAAATTCACCTGGAATTGATACTCTCAGGAATGTCTCCCAAGACTCCTTGTTACATGGGGTACCAGTGCTGCCTCAGCCTTGCCAGCTCTATGATGATGCAAAAAGACTTGAAGTGTTATTCACTATCCTTACCATCGTCACCACAACCAGCAGTTACCACACAGGCAAGGGTACAGCTTTTATAATGTGTTTTGCTGACACCACTATACCTAATATGTATTCAAGAGGGGCTTCAGTCCCTTATTCTTATTTGAACTTCCAATAATGTTGGGGGTGGCCTTCTCCCACAGGCTCCTAAGCCTTTTATCTCAAGTTTATTAGCATATAAATCAATTAGATACCATTACATTTTTGTGGTTGGACAATGTACTGAAGTCAGTATCAACTGGTTTCTTGTAGGTACCTGTCAGCAGTTTAGTCTATCTTGGATTATCTTCTGAGTAACAATTACTCTAGGTTAGCTGCTTATGCTAAGGATTATTAGCCCATGTTTAGTTTAGCTAAGATATTGTCTTACAGGTCTGGAGGCTTATTAGACCCAAATTGCAATAAACTTACTCATACCTATGCCTTGCCTAACAGATGCCAATGCCTACAGGCTTCTAAATGCTATTTCTCTCTACTCACACCAGTTCTGCTCATTGTCGTCAATATGGGTGTGTCTACACTACACCATAACTCAAAATAAGACATGTAATTTGACTTATGCAAATTGCGTATCTTATTTCGATGCAATTTTGTAATAGCTCATTTTGTCATTTGGCGCTCTCTACCCAGTGCCAAATTTCAAAATAAAGTGCTAATCCACACGTCCCTTACTCCTCATAGAATGAGGTTTACAGGAACATCGGAAAAGCAATGTCAGCAATCTTGCTGACTAGATGCAGGCTAGCTATTTCGGTTTACTCTAGTATCCCGATGTAACATTGCAGTATAGACATAGCCTATGTCTATAGCATTATGTTTAAGGAGATTTATGTTGCAAAAAGGTCTCACACTGGCCTTCTGCCTGAGGATGAAATTCACTTGTAAAGCCACAAGGGTATCATGTCACTGAGCAGGCAATGCTTTGTCTTACTGTTATTACTTAGTGCTTGTCTTATTGTTACTG
Organism: Apalone spinifera; assembly: GCA_030068395.1. Classification (NCBI taxonomy): domain Eukaryota; kingdom Metazoa; phylum Chordata; order Testudines; family Trionychidae; genus Apalone; species Apalone spinifera. The sequence continues at coordinate 179,333,867 of CM057845.1, read as the reverse complement.
CTGCTCATACAAGGTAGTTCTACCTTGCCAAAGTCATTCTGTAACAACGGCATTGTCAGGCATTCCATGTATATTGCTTGAGACATGCAGAAGGAATCCAGAAATAATGCACAATTTATCAGAACGAAAAAAAAAATCTCATGTCTCTTTCACTACCAGTACATCTAATTCAGTCTGAAATTTAAGAATCAGTTTGTGCCTTTTCCTTCTTGTGCGTTTTCATTACTGATAAAAGTTCTGCAAACTTAAATTGACCTTACCCAGCCGTATTGCTCTAGGTTTTCAGATTATGCTAACAGTGACACCTCGGCCATCTTGTTATTAATGGGTTTACACAAATGTGACTGGAATTTATTAAACAATTATGTGGATTATGCACAAGAAGGAACAGCATCCAGTTATCTGTAGTGGCTCTGTAGGTTCATCCAAAACAAAAATATATTTTATCTTAAATATTTATGTCACCCTAGGCAGGTTACTAAATCCATGCTTGAAGAAGAAAGTATGATTTTTACATAGCCTCTTTTTAGAGGGACTGTTTTCTGAGGTGAATGTTGCTACAGTTCAACCTGACAAAGAAAATTCTGCACATTTTGACAGGTAAAGTACAGAGAGTGAGAGACAGTTCTAGGATGAGGTCAAAAAACTGGTTTATCCATAAAACTGCTAAGAAAGCCACTTGAAAGAGTGACCATAGTAATTTACTCTTAATCAAGAAAGTTGGTAGAGATGATCCACCATTAGGAGCCAAATGAATATGGCACTGCAATAGGGCCTTTAATGGCTGGGCAACCTAGTGGTTAGATCATTGCTTAGGGGTTGTTGGGGGGACCTCACCCCTCCTTTTCCATCAAATCCTAGCTCAGAGTCCTGGGTCACTCACACCCCTAAATGTGGCCTGGGGATGGGTCTTGCTCCCAACCATGAGGAGGGGTTCAGGATCTGTTGTCCTAACCTGCTCTCTATGATAGTCCTTTAGATTGGGGCGTGGGCCCGTTTGTCCAGTTTCCTCACTGTTGGGGCTTGTCTGCAGACTCCCTTTGGCATGGGAAGGTTATTTTCCTTCAGAACCTGCATTCGCAGGCAGGTTTGTCTGTGCCTTTAAGCAAGCACAGAGAGCTCCCCTTCCAAGCCTGGCATTGGCTGCAGGTGTAATGGGGCAGTGCTAGCTGAACACACAGGTTTTCTTTAAGCCCTGCTGTGCCTGGCAGCCATCTTTCTGCTCTTTCACAGGCAACCTCCAAAATTTTAACAGCAAATGGGAAATGAAGAAGAGATGGATAGGAAATTTGGAAGAATACTGGCTAAGGTAACTTTAGGTGTTTTTTTTAATGGCAAAAAGTAGCAATTGTCTACTACAAAGTTGCTGGCAAAAGCTGTAGGCATTTTCAACACATGGTACATCATACCAGAGGCAAACAGAAGTTAGAGGAAAATTGCCACTTGTGCTTAAATCTGTCACTTACAATGTGACTCAACTGCGCATTTATTTGTTGCAATGGCTAGAGAGAAAAATATCAAATACATTTGTCAAAATAAATCTGCACTTGATTTCCAACTTTTGTTTAAATGCACAAATCTCAGAGAAATTAGAGTAGGCTGCTTATGGGAATTTACCTGGTGTCTTGTTGCTAATTTGCTAAGGTAAGTAGGAAGAAGATGAAAGAGAATACTGGGTTCTTCAGGGGACCAGTATTGGTAATAAGACATGAACGCTTTCACCATTAAGTCATTTGTTCAAATACAGAACAAGATCACAATTTATAATAATTGTTCCCTGCCCATTGTGAACTGTGCTGGTGGTCTCAGTCCAGCAAATTGCTCAAGCGCACACATGGACTAGTCTACATTATTTCACATACTAGAAGTTAGACACAAACTTCAGCATCTTGCTGAAGCAAGAACCTAATGCATATTACAGTCACATATTACAATCACAAATGGCATGCTCTCCTATCAACAAAAAGGCCAAATATCAAAGGAGCATGGAAATCAAAATACTGTTACATTTCTAGAGATGGTCACTCCAGGTCAAGCTTAAGACATGTTGATGGATTGTTTTGACTGTTCTGCAGGTAACGGAAGTTTTCAGTCTTTGGGACCTTTGCTATGGTATGTTCACAAGCATTAAATTAAGTGAAGCCAAGATAGAACACAGTATAATAGATGGAGTTGATAGTCCAACACTTTTCGTTATAAGTTTTTAGTTACTTTTAATTTTGCCAAAACTTCAGTAGTTCAATTTGGGATTTTCTATGTCGTGTCTGCCTTAAGTCATTTTTTAAAATTTCACTTAAGACATAAAAACATAAAATTAGGGGAAAACAAGCTTGTTTTGCTCATGTTAAAGAAAACATTTCTCATTGCGGTTTCATAGAGGAGTTCTGGCATGCCAACACTGTTAAGCAGGTGATTTGAAATTTGGCAAGGAGGATAGCCTGTGTGCCAGGGATGTACCATTTACTCTTTCCATGGGAAAAATGCCCAAGTTATAAGCTCTCAAAGAAATCCAACAAAAAACCTTTGTACATGTTCAGTAGAAACTTGTTAGCATTTGGCAGATAAATTCTCTAAAAGGTCCATCAGAATGAGCATGCTCTGACATGGAGCTGCAATGGCTGAACAGGATTTTGCTAGGCTACCAGATATAAGAACTGAGACCATGAATATGAGATGCTCTCCCCTGTGTACTGCATGCTCCCTCTGCTAGAGGCCTGGCAGCAAGGATGAGAAGGCAGAAGCATCCACCTGAATGAAGAGTGGGAGAAAAGAGTGTATGTGGTTTGTTTGTGTGGGCAGGGGGAGGAAGAGTCCACAGCCAGAGACAGGGTTGCAGGAGGCAGAGAGCAACTGAGGAGTACAGGAGAAGGGGTGGAAAGGCGCCATAGTGGAGCAGAAGCTGGGGTGAAGGATGGATGGGTACAGAGGGGGAGATGAAAAGGAGCTGAAGAGAAAAGATCAGGAATTGGAGCCATTGGGGGAGAGTAGACAGGAGATGAGGGAGAAGTGGAAGCAGCTAAAGGATGGATGGGAAAAGAGGAGGCAGATCAACACTAGGAACACAGGAGTAGAAATGTCTAAAACTACTAGTGAACACTCCTTTAAAGAATGTGGAGTTGAACCCAAGAATCCTCAGTTTTTACATTCATAAAATAGCTGTGAAGCCTACTGGCAGAAGTGTCCTCATCCTGTTCCCCTCCAGTAACTGGTTTACATAACAGCTTGCTACTGTTACCAGTTATTCCATGAATTCAAGTTTCAGAAGTTTTTGCTGTAGAACTAAAGATCAGAACTCTGCAGTTAATGCGACTCACTGGGATCTAAGATGTTTAAATTTGTTTTTTCCCCAATATTATATATAAATAAAAATTATATATATATAAAAATTATGAAATTACATTAAGAGTAACTTTTGAGAGTTTAAATTTGCAATCTTATAATATGGGTTTTTTGGATGCAATTAGAAAGGCTTAAAAGAACAGCAGTGATAGTGGGTATCAATACTTCCAATTATTCTTCCAATGAATTTAGAGGATGAAACAAGTCAGTGGGGTAGGAAAATAGAATGCATTTTATGGAAGAATATGTTCCTTTCCTACATTAAATGTAGATCTAATAGTAGAAGCAACCAAGAGAAGAAAAGATGACAAAATAGGGAAGATGTCAATATTGCATAAGCTAAGAAGGTAAGGAAAAGGGCAAGTCCACAGAAATAATGTCCAGTAAGAGTCCTGGAGAATTAGGATAGAAAAAAAAGATATCTACAAGTAAATTGTCTCCACAAGTGCTGTTATAAAGAGTTTCATGATCACTGAAGAACTTAAAAAGAGAACAAACAAGCATGGCTTTCTATTCTAATTCTCTTCAGTGCCATGGAGGAGGAGGGGAGAGGGAGGACGAAAGAGGACAGTAACACAATAGTTAGCTGCTGTGTTGTTTGAAATGTTTAAATGGCAAGAAGGTATGCATATGGGAACCTCTCTTTTAAGAAGACACTTCAAAATATGTGGCAAAAGACTTGGAGGGAAAATCTGCACAACATGAAACAAGCCATTAGTAATAAAGCTGGAGAGGGGCAAGGCAAATAGGAAAATCTGAGGACTGTAAGATTAGCAGATATACTAAGGATGGCCAAACCATGTCTCATGAGACACATGTGGCTCTTTTCCATTTAAAGTGTTGCTCCCAGAATCTGCCAGGCCGCCCAATTCTCCATCTACTAGATTATGTTGGTGGGAGCTCATGGCTTCTCTGCAGTGAGATTGTAGGGCTATGAGCTTCTGCCAGAGATTACTGGTGCCTGTTGAGAGTGTGAGGGGGGTGCAATTTAAAGGTATGTCCCTCCCCAACAGATTTAGTCACACCTCCCTCTTATCCTACGTGCCCACCCCTGCAGCTCCCAAGAGCTACCACTGTGTGGAGAGACAGTGACAAACAACTGGGAACTGCAGGGAGGGCCTTCTGCTTTAGTGCATTGAGGAGAGGGAGAAACAAAAGTAGCAGCTCTCACTGCAGCTCCCAGCTGTTTGCAGCTGCCTCTATCTAAGGTGTAGTTAGATAGAGCAAGTTAGCTGCAACACGGTAGAACCATGGCTATGTCTAGACTGCAGGCTTCCTTCAGAATAACCTTTTCTCAGAAGAGATCTTCCAAAAAAACTTCTTCCAAAAGAGAGCCTCCACACACAAAAGTGCATCAAAAAAGTGATCAGCTTTTTCAACAGATAGCATCCACACCGAATGGATACTCTCTCGCATGTAAGCTGTGATTACTATGGACAGAGTGGCTACCAGGGCAGCTGTGTCTTCTAAGCACAAAGGGCATGATGCTGCAGTTCCCATTTATTTACATCAGTGGGGATTTCAGTCAGTAAAAACTCAGCAGGAGTGGGCACAAGAAGTTAGGGGAAGCAGCATCATTCCAGTGCATTGTTGTATGTACTATAACACTGTGTTGTAACAGTGTGAATGATGGCCAGTTAATGGCAACCACACTATAGAGGGATATGGTGATTTGCAGCATAGATTAAAACCTGTCACCTGCCCACCCAACATTCAAAGAACAGTGAAGTTCAAAGTCAAGCATTTAAGAGATAGGAAATGCCAGTGTTACAGTTACCTGTGAAACTTAGGTATACAAGATGGTATGATAAAGTATTTAAATGACATGACAATATACAGGTTTTTCCCCCATAAGACCTTCCCTCCTTCAAGGAAATGCTAATAATTCAACAGTCAAAGGAGAAAGATTTGTAATGAGTTAATAGAAAATTAATTAACAAAAACCTAAAGACCCAAGAAATTATCATTACGCGGTATTATGGGGGAACCTGATGAATAAAAACAAACAAACCAGAAAAGCTATATCACAATATCCAAGATGTGGAGACTAAAATAAGAAACATACAACCACTGATAGTATAGGCAAGAGCCAAAAATATAACCAGGACTCTTTTCCTCTGCCCCATCATTGAATAGGGCCATCTCTGTTTATTGTGAAATGCCATGTCTGCATAGTTTGCATAGTATAAAAAATAGTATTCTCTCTCTTGCTCCCTCTCTCTCACACACTCACACAAACACACACACTTGTTCTCAATTTTTAATCTTTCTTCCAATGTCTTCTCTGGGCCGGTTCTCTATTGCTCTTGATAACTACATTGCTCTTCTTATCCAAGCTCACAAATCCAAGCATTTGCCTCTTTCACCTTTGAATACTTATTGTATTCCATTACTCCTTCCTCTTCAGCAAATCTAAAATTTGCCCCTTCATTTCTGATCATTTGAGCTTAGGGTTGCCAGCACTCCCAGACTGGCTGGAAGTCTCCCAGAATCGGGCTCAATCTCTGAGAAGCTACTGAAGCCAATCCAAGAGATTTTAGGTGGTTTAAAGTCTGGTGGCGCAGTGGGACACTCAGGCTCTCTACCTGCCATGTCTCCATGTGGCTTCCAAAAGTGACCAACATGTCCAGCTCCTAAGTTCTGGGGCAGTCAGGAGTCTCTGCAGGCTGCCCTCACCCTTAGCACACTGGCTGTGCACCTCCCATGGGCCAGCAACCACAGACAGTGGTAGCTGCAGAGGTGATGCCTGCAGGCTGGGGCAGTACACAAACCAGCCTGGCTGCCCCTGGGCCTAGGAGACAGACATGACGGTCACTTCCCAGGAGCTACCCAAGATAAGCGCCATCCAGCCAGAGTCCACACACTTCATCCCCTTCTTCACCCTAACCCCTGCCCAAGCCCTGAGCCCCCTCCTGCACTCAAACTCCCTCCCTGAGCCTGTACCCCACATCCGCTCTTTCAACGAATCCCATGCCACAGGCTCAGCCCAAAGCCCCCTCCTGCATCCCAAAGACCTTGGCCTCACTCCCCAGACCTGAGCCTGCACCACCTCCTACAGCAAGCCCCTGCCCTGACCCAGTGGAAGTGAATGAAGGTGGGTCAGAGCGAGCAATGGGCGGGAGGGAGAATGGAATAAGTGGGGGCAGAGGAGGGGCATACGTGTTTGGGGTTGTGCAATTAGACAGCTGGTAACTCTATTGAACATCATTACTGTAGAATGCTTTTACAAAAACAACCCTACCACAATATTTTAATGAGAGCTCCCTGACTGACCATCTCATGGATTTCTTCCCTCACTCGTGTGCACATTATGATCAAGAAATCAATTAGAACTGTTGCACCTCTTCTGTTTTTAGGTTCCTTAATTCACATGAGTTCCTTGTTACTGCATAGACGGATATGGGGGAAATGGAGGCTATTTTCCTCTTTCATGTTTCGTTTTCACCCCACAGGTTATTTTATTTACTTTTTCACAGCCTCTTTGATAGATTCCTCAGCCCAAGTTACTTTCATATATCAAAGCAAAATTCTTCAAGCTGCATCTAAATAAGTATGCAATCATCAACAGAATTGCAGCAAACTCCTTGGAAACTGTAAATAGATTTTTTTATTGCTTCGCTATTTGCTTCCTGATGAACAAAGACCTGGGATAACAAAATGGAGAAAGAGAAACATTTCTGCTTCTAGATTAGATTAGCTGAGCACATTGTGTGTGTGTTGGGGAGGGAAGGGTGGAATGAATGCAGAAGAAGTTAGTAATGTTATAAAAAGTTATATGTACATATTTTCATTGTAAACAAGAACATCAGAATCGTGTCAAAATAGCTTTCTGATAAATTGCTTGTGTTGACCCTGGTTACTTGTAAATCTTATCAGTAATAATAAATGTAATGAATAACAACATCCAGAAAATCCAGCCATATCACACTATTTATTGTGACCCCAAAAATGTTTTTACTTATGTACAATACACCCAGAATATCGAAATCCCAGAGAACTGTATAAGGCTGGCATACCAGGTGCCAGCTCATACTAAGGCCTTATGCCTCACTAAATACTGATCAATACATAGGTGGATACCAGTACAGTTCACCTCTGTGTTAGCATTGTTAAAATAGATGTTAAATTGATAACAATATGTTCAGTACTCATGAATGGCTTGCAGGATGCAGCATGTATTAATCTCTCCTATCTGTGTCCCATGTCAGTGGTTCTCAACATTTCCAGAATATTGTTTCCCTTTTCAAGATCTGAAGCCCAAGCCAAACCACCCATAGCTGAAGCATGTAACTAAGCCTCACAGGGGTCTCTGTAGCATAGGGTCCCTGGCAATTATCCTACCTGCCATCCCCTAATGCCAGGCTTGCTCTCACAACCACCCCAAACCTATCTCCCATGACCTTCCTGGGGCTCATAACCCAGAGGTTAAAAACATTTTCTATATGAGTGGATGTACTGCCTGGAAGACCTCTGCATACTCCCACTCATATGTGTATCCTTGATTGGGAATCACTACTTCATGTTATAGAGCGACCGCAAATGTTTGCATTGTAAGCCTCTGTAATTATGGCTAGGTCTATACTGCAAAGATAAATCAGAAAAAGAAACACAATTTCCGCTTTACTGTTGAAAGAGCTTTTCCAAAATTTGGCACGTCTACACAGTGCCAAATTTTGGAAAAAAGTCCTCTTTTGACACATCCCTTCTTCCTTGTAAAATGAGATTTACAGGGATGGTGAAAGAGCACGTCCACTTTTTTGAAAATGTGAAAAAGCAGACATGTTCCTTGGATGCAGCATTGCATCCCGGAAAAGCGTTGCATTCTAGATGTACCCTATGTAACTCACCAAACAGGAAACAAATAAAATAAAGTGCTCATCCTGCACAAAAGAGGCCTCATAAAGGCAGGTAAGTCACTGCAAAGCATCAAAGGACAGAGACTGGTGAGCCCATTCCTCATCCCCTCCAGGAAGGAAAGATCTGTGCATGAACTCACCCCTGACAAGGAGCATCATGGACTCCAGATGGGCAAAAATGGTTAAGCTTAAAAGGAAAACCCTCAGCTCTTTTCCTGGGATTAGACTCAAAGGACATATGCAGTCCGCTTATGTGATAGAAGTTTTAGAAAAGGGAATAAGAGATCTTGCGGAAAAGGCTTTCTTTTCCGCAAGAGCCCTGTCTAGACTGGCGCTTTTTTCCATCAAAACTCTAAGACAGAAAAAAGCGGCAGCCATGTTCATGCAAATGGAGCGGGGAAAATGCAAATCCCCGCTGCATTTGCAATTCCGACTGGCCTCCTTTGCATGACTTTTCCGGCAAAGGGGGCCAGTCTAGACGTAGCCTATAAGTAACTCTATTTCTTTTACCTAGCTCATAAATGTTTAGGTAATTACTGGATAGGCTATAGATGCTGTCTTTGGTTTGCAGTCTGAGATATTGTTGATCTGGGGTGAGGGACTGATTCCTGGGAGCAAACTGAATATTGTGATTTTTGCTGTGTAAGTGGCCACTTCTAATTCATAGCCCAGCTTGCCTGGGTAGCAAGATAGACTGAATGCCTAAGGGAATGTCTGTGACTCCGTGGTAAGACTGTCATAGTTCTATAGGCGTTCATACCTGTTATTTGGTTGGTGACATCTAATTATACAACACACAACCAGTTTGGGGGTTTTGCTCTACTCCTTGACAGTCTGCCCTGAGGTTGGCACTCATGGTTCTGAGCCGCTCCAGATGGTGTGACAGATACTGCTGTCTGAATCTTTCCTTCTCCCCAAACACAGTACTGTACAGACCACTAGGCATAAAATTAATCATCACAGAAACTGCTTTTTACACCATCTGAGCTAGTTTATACCAGCTAAGGACCTGACCCAAGAGTGCTTAGTGTTTCTTCTCCAGTTGATTTATTTATTGACTCTGCTTCATGGCAGCAGTCAGAAGTATTATGAGGATAATCACTCACTTTATTTAGTCAAAACCTGAAGTCACATCAATGTGAATCTAGAATAACAGACAGCAGAATTTGGCCCTTGGATTTTAATCAGTCTGTATTGAGGCAAACTCCTAGTCTTCTCTTCTTCACTCTACAAGTGGTAGGCAAGTCTTCAAAGAGATCATCTAGGTTTCCCTCTTTAAAATAATGCTAATTTCAAAGCCAAGTGATGGCAGTTTCAATGTCAACACTGTTAACTATTGTGGTCCTTTTCATTTTAGCAGACCAGAGCCTCCAATTTGTTACCCACACCTTCCATTGTGGGAAAAGTCCCAACACATACACACAAGACCCAGCCACCCAAGCATCTGATTTTCCATGCTTAATACAGTAATCTATTTTCAATATAAAAAATGCCAGCACATTGAAGATGAAACACTAGAGACTGTATAATAACACAAGAAACATTGGACCAATTGTATTATTCATATTTAATACAATCAACTCCTCCCTTCTATGTACTTAGATCAACTAGAAGGTGCTACAGAATCTCTGTTCTGTCCCATTAAGGGCTTTGTTGCAGAATTTAAGGAAAGCTTGCTATGGAGAACATGACATGTTAAGTATCATAGATGAACTAGTCAATGTTTGTTTCGTTATTTTGGGGACTTATATTTTTAAGAGGTGTTGATGATTTGGGGTGCTTCCCTTTTGGATATGCAGCCTAAGAAACCTGAAAAAAATTGCAATCTGAAATTTAGGCCCTTTTTTAAAGGTGTCAAACTTGATATCTAAAATTGAGATATGCAAAATAACTAATCACTTGTGAAAATATCTTGGTTTGTCAACATTTCATAATTAGAAAGTAACTTAAGGGAATGCTAGATAGTCTGCTAGCACCATATATTTTAAAGTGCCATTTGCCTTGCATTGTGAACACAAATGGACAGAAATATTTACTTTTCATTCATTGAATTTTAAAAAAATCATTTCCCCATAATTTAGTGACTAATTACTTGAAAAATAATGTGAATAAGGTATTTTTATTCATAACATTTTACAGACCAAAGAATGGTTTTAGCAGATTTTTCTGACAGAAAAGCAGGATATGAGACAGAAGACATCAATAAACATTAATAAACTCTGAATGCATCAACACAAAGTCTTTGATCTGAAAAAGATTTTAGGCTTTGCCATTCACATGTTTGTGAGCTCAGAAGATACAAGGAGAGGTTACAGAGAAAATAAAACACTGGAATACAAAGAACTACTGCATATATATTTTGCTTCAACAGTTCAACAACCCAGTCATTAGCACACCACATACATTTTTCTTAAGGATTGCAAAACACAACCACACTGACCGCAAGTCACTGAGGACTGGCACTGAGACACTACGATAATGACTACCAATTTAAGAACTTAGATATTGCTCTTAATTACTACTTATTTCCTGTCACAGTATTTATTTTCATCGTAATTATCCTGATTAATAAAAATTATTATTATTATTACTACTATTATTATTATAAATAGTTGATTTTACAGCACACCAGAGAAGGGGGAAGGAGGACACTGTGCAACAGAATAAATAACAAAACCATGTAATAAGAAGAATATTCTTTGAAACTCAAAATCTGAGAGAGATGATGCACTATGTAGTATTTGAGGTTAATTGTGCGGCGGATGAGATTATCAAAAATTTTCAATTCGGTAACATTAAAGTTGCAGTTGTAGATTTACACTCATGGTGAATTCTTAAAAGAGGGCCACAAGAAGCAACTTGCCAGCCCCTTTTCTCTGCCCATGCCAGCTAAAGAGTCTCTGTCTCATAGTCGTAAATTCCTTTTGCAAGATCCATTCACTGGCATAAAGGCATACTGAGAACTGCTTTCCCCTTCTCTTCAGATATGAAGAATGCCTCATCTTCAGCATGCTTATACATTGTTAGTACATGTCCACATGGACATCCTGCTTTGTCAAGGAGTCTGTGGTCCACAGTCAGTTTCAAAGGGACCATTCACTTACTGTATTTATCAGTCTTCTAAGTCCGCAAGGTTTGTGTGTTCATTTACCTATTCCAGTACAGCATTTCACTGTTTCACGTTATACTGTGGACAGGTTTTTAGGGGCTGCAATACCTCTCTTTGCTGTCAATAAAATCTTACAATTTTTTGGTATAGTATTGATATAGCACAATGATGACTGATTGGTTTCATGTTGACGTATTTTACATGCCATTCTCCCAGTACATTTTTATGCTGCAGCACAGACGCTCACTGATGAGCAATGGCCACAGCCTATCCATTACATACCAAACTGCTTCTGCAATTCTATAGAGATTTTTTTTCTGACATACTATATGCTTCCTGTTTCCTAATACTGTAGTTTATTTCTGACCCAAGCACATGGGAGAAAAGTCTTCTGAATGCAAAGCTGTCCAATAGACTGTTTTTGCCAAATTATCAATGATATATCATCACTCCACAGATCTGAAGCCATTGTATGTGCTCTTTTTGCATCATTATTGACTGTCAGCTGGAAAGCTTCAAACTTCTTAGAAACATTTTTCTTGGCAATCAATCTTCAGCAGGGAAAGTGTTGTGCTCTTTCTCCTGTAGCTGTGAATTTATGGGAACCATCAGCCATTGACAGCAGCTACGACTGCATCATGCAACACACAAATACTACACATTCCTAAACTAGATACATAGGTCATTAGAGTACATTGCACTCATGGCATACTTTTCAGGCAATGTACAATGAGGATAAAGTATTTCTCAGAAGAGAAGAAGGACTGAACAAGATTACTCAGGGAATATGCAGAGATTCAAGAAAAAAAGAGACTTAGAAAAGTAAGTACTATTGGGGCATCTGTTACTGAAAATATGCCTCCTATTTTTTTAATAACAAGGACTTACTTGAAAAAAAACCAGTGCTCTGATAGTACAAGTGTACACAGCAGGGCTAAAGTCAAAATAGGTTATGCAACTTGAGCTATGTCAATTACGTACTTTAAGTTGAAATAGCTTATTTCAGCTTTTGCTGCTCTCCACACAGCAGGAAGTCCGAGGAAGAGCACTCTTCCTCTGACTTCTGTAACCCTCATTTTATGAGAAATAAAGGACGTCAGAGTAAGAAGTCCTGCACCGTGACAGTATTTTGACATTATGTCGAAATAACTGCTTGTAGTGTAGACATGGACTATGTTATTTAGAAATAATGTTAGTTATTCCGAAATAATGCTGCTGTGTAGTGTGACAGACTATTTGGTGTCTGGGAGGTGGGCGGGCGTTAGCCCGCCCACATCTAAAGGACCTCCCCCGATGTCTGTGGGGAGGGTCCACAGAACCCAGAAGAACCAACTAATTACTGGGAACAAATAATGAGAAAATAGGGATGGCTGTGAGGGTCAAAGGGCTAAAACGAGGGAGCTGGATGGGGATACCGAGCAGAGAACCCCGGACAGCGCCCACTGCCCCTCGAAGGTCTCGAGAGAGCCAGCGGACGCTGCCCACTGGAACTCTGCCCGGATTCGTGAGTGGATACAGCAACAAAAATAGTCCCCAGAGTCGCAGGCCCTTCCCCTGGCCAACCTCTTCTCTCTGGTTTTATAGATTGCCAATTTGGCCATAGCCAGGAGGAGGTTAACCAGGAAGTCCTGCAACTTTGTGGGGCTATGGATGAGATGTGCGTATATTACCAAGTGGGGGGAAAAGTGCAGCCAGAAGGGGTTCAACAGGAGGTTCTGGAGGAGCCGAAAGAGGGGCTGTAACCTGGCACACTCGATGTAGATGTGCACCAGGGTCTCCCTCACGCCACAGAAGAGGCACGTTTCAGGGGTGGGGGTGAACCGCGCCAAGTACACGCCCGTGCTCACAGTTCCGTGCAGGATTCTCCAGCTGATGTCCCCAGTGGGCCGCGGAACTAAGGTCGAATAGAGGCTGGCCCACCGGGGCTCCCCACCCTCCATTGGTTGTAAGAGGTCCTGCCACTTGGTGTCTGGGTGGGACACGAGAGTGGGGAAGTGGAGCGTGTGAAGCATGAGTATCTACAGGTGATTCTTTGGCGCGGTTCGGAAGGGGATTGGGTGCATTGCGTGCAGCAGGCTAGGATGACAAGGGGGAGGCGGTCGGGAAGGTACATGGGGCTTGGGGCCGATGGAGAGATCGGGAGGGCTGGGGGTGAGGGGTGGGCAGGGTGCACCTTCTCGCAGGACCTTGTCGAGATAAACTTGAGCAGTGGGAGGCAAAGCGTCCTTCACCTCCTGAAGTACGCGCCGGGGAGTACGTAGGGTGGAGAGCCCCATGCGCTGGGCGAGTGCCCAAGGATACACCAAGGCTCCCCAGTGGTAGTCCAGGGAGACTCCGCCACCTGCACACGTAGATGGG
>CM057845.1:179297075-179317288 GCA_030068395.1 Apalone spinifera | reverse complement strand
AGGGCACACTGTTGACTCATATCCAGCTTCTCATCCACTGTAACCCCCAGGTGCACTGCACTGGGCAATGTCTCTTCTCCCAGGCAGCATGGCCAGAGACTGCCTGAGAGAGTTGAGCAAACACGCAACAAGCCCAGAACAGCCCCTTGCCCTCCCGACCTCTGATATTGGGCAGGGGGGAGGCACTTGATCCTTTCTGCCTGCTCCCCACCCCCTCATTGCCGTTGATTATCACAGTCCTGGGAGACCGTTTAGCCACAAATAACATTTGCCCCTTTGGAGGAAGCATGTCCCATGGGGTATGAAAATAATCCAGTTCCTATAGTACTCTGGGAGTAGAGACTGAACATTTCTTCCTGTTTGGTGTAGGGAGTTAGGAATTTAGGGGGCATAAGGACCTATGTTAGGGTTAAGCACTATCAACTCCAAAGGAAGACAATACTCGGGCATAGAGTAAATAGATTATATTTACTCAAAATAGATTATATTCTCCTTGCTACAGATGTTCTACATTGCTTCAGCAGAGAACTGAAAGCCCAAAGGGGCCACAAGTAAGTGAGCCAACCTCCAGGAAGCCTAATGATTGTGAGTAGAAACTAAAATTCAATGTTTACCTTTTTGGAACATCGAGAAATACAAATTAATGTACAACTAGCCAAATATTAACCCCAGGCTTGGGGATGGCCATTTTATCTGAACTTAAGCACAATAATGTTTGTAGTCATGAATTAGATGTTTGATCACTATTGATTTCACTGTAGTCATATTGCCATAAGAGTGATGAGTAGGCATCACAGCCCATCTATATAATAAGATTATAGGAATGTCATCCTGTCACTCTGAAGGCTAAAATGTCTGCTGAGTCAGTGTGAAGAGAATAACCACAAGCATGGCAGAGAGCTCTCTTGCTTTAGGACATCAGCAGGATCATTCACACACAGCACCTAGTGTTCTGTGACTTGCCTATTTTTAAATTCTCAGACATTTTCAGCATTTATTTTTTTGTTTATTTAAAAAAACCCACACACAACTTTGTGTTACACCCACAAACAGTACAGGTTTTCTATTGCTGAGAAATAATTGATTCTAGTCCTACTGAGAACCATTACATAAATTTACATTTGCATGATTTATATACTTTTAAGAGGAATAACATTTTTATCTTCTAACGTGCTTACACATCAAAAGACAAACAAATAATTTGGTAAGTATGGCCCATCCAAATGCTATTGAGCTGTGGAGGTAGTGAGGGATTACTCAAGCACAGATTAACCAATGTACACATTCACAGGACCCTATCTTGGGAGAGGGGAAAAGGGGGCCCTGACCACGAGGAAAACATGCTACTATGAGAGTGCTCTATAGCCTGGGGACCATTTGCTTAAGAACAGAGCATGCACAGGCTATAGCTGCTGCCTAACGGCTTTGGAAACTGGGGTTGCTTGCTATTGTCCTGTTGAATGGTATGTAGCCTCTCAATAACAATAACAGAAACAGTACGGACCAACAAAAGATTTTAGGAGATTTTGAGACTCTCCACTACCACATACTCTGTCTAATTTTAGGAAGGAACAACTTCTGTATTTCACTTGTCCCAACATTTATTTAATATGGTTTTGGGTTTCTTCCTCTGTCCACTGTGAATATAAGTTGATTTGCTAAAGAATTCTATCCTGCATTAGGAACATAAGAGTTATCATACTGGGTCAAGCTGCACCTATATCAAATCCAGTATCCTGACAAGGGCCAATACTGGGTACTTCAAAGGAATGTGTGTAAACCTTGCAGCAGGCAGATGTGAGATAAATGACCACCTACACTAGGTCTTGTGTTTGTCTCAGATTTAATATCCCTTCCAAAATGTTTATAATCTATTCTTGACATCCTTATAAATGTCCAGCCCCTTTTTCAGTTTTGCCAAGTTCTTGGCCCCAATGACTTTCTGTGGCAATGTGTTCCACAGTTTATTTACACACTGTATGAACATTAATCTCCTTTCATCGATTTTGGATTTACTAATTTTTACATTTGAATTAACATCTATTATTCTTGTGTTCTGAAATAGGAGAACCAAAGCTCCAAACCTACTTTTTCTATATTATTTATTATTTTTATCACATCCCCTCATTTTCATCTCTTTTCTAATGTAAACAATCTCACGCTCCTAACCCTTCTCCTTTCCTTTCTTTGATCTTGCTGTAATTCTCCAATGTCCTTTTACAGATAGGGTGACCAGTACTGCAGATAGTATTCCAGATGAGGAGGCACCATAGATTTCTATAACAGTACTTTAATATTTTCTGTATCGTTCTCCATCCCATTCCTTTAGCAGCTTAACGTCGTGTTAGCTCTTTTTATCACAACTACACATTGACTACTGGTCTTCATTGAGCTGTCATGGCTAGTGCTACCCAGGTTCTTCTCCCATGTTAATATAGTTAATTTAGAAACTTGTAAGATCTAGAAGTAATCTATACCTTTCCCACCAATATGTGATTACTTCCCTCCAATTCCTTTATACCCATCTCCTCAGAGTTATGCATACTATGTGGCAGATTATAAACTGCTAATTATTAATATAATGCTTAAAGGCCCCAACTGAGCTCAATGACCCATCGTGGTAGGCATCGTACAACCACACAGAATGTTCTTATGTTCATACATAAGACTGGCTATGATTCTTTTGTTGACATGGACTTAGTCAAGATAAGACAGAAAAACGCACTGAAAGGTGAAGTGATTTGCTTAAGGACACAGCAGGTCCGTAGCAGAACTCAGACAGAACTGAGTTTTCTTCACTTACAGGGACATGCTAGAGCTCGTGTCCTCTGCTGTGTTCCTAAGTGGCACCTCCTAACCTAGCCTAACTACTCTGAAGAATTCTACAGAACAATCAATCACATTTCACTTTTTAGAATTGGGATCTGCTTTAGCTGAATTTGACAGTAACAGCATTGTGTTGGTAACCTGACCAGCATCTACCTGGTTTATAAGAGCAGACAGTATAAAGTGAATTTGGTTTTATTAAATGTTTTATTGAACAATGAGTATTGTAGGACAGAGTGTATTATAGGCTATAATAATTCTGGGACAGTAATTACATACTTTACTAGTAAGTGATATGAAATATTCCGGGGGACTGACTTTGGGCTATAACTGCTCAATATCATGCCCCAAAGGAAACATGCACATAAAAGTGATCTTGATGGGATTTGAAGACATTACATTAAAAACTAAAATGGTCTCTTTGAATCTGAGGGATTTGATTATCTCCTACTAGCTGTGATTCTTCTGCATGACAGTAAGGAGATGCACAAAGGATACAAACAGAACCATGAATGACTAGAGGCATTGAAAACATTAATTGGTGGGATAAAATCATAATGGCATCATACGCCTAAAGCCTCAACAAGGACATGTTTGTGGAAACTGACAAAAGAAAAGGTCAGCTGAATATTAGGAATTTTCATTTAAGATGCTTGAGATAAAGACAAAGCCAAGAGGACAAATCCATCTGGAATCTAGGATAAGTAGCAACTGCACCTACAGCTTCATTGTACACTGGTGTTACAGCTGCACCGGTGCAAATCCCTACTGTTGTCAAACAAATCTCTCTATGCTATAATTTGCACCAGTTTAAATTTACACTGGTTTCTGAATGTGGTACATGGCACTGGTAGAAATCATAGGTTATAGGGCATTTTGTCTATATTTTCTAGGCCTTTGTGTCAATGCAGCTATGCCTTTGGTGCAGGCAAGAGAGAGTTAGATGCCTAGCTCTTATTAATTTTCAGTGGGAGTTTGGCATTTACCAATCCATTTGTGCCTTTGAAAAATCTCCCCCAAAACTGGTAAGTGCAGGGCAAGAATGACAATTGAATAAATAGTCCTCAGGGTGCCAGCACATAAACCTTCATCATATTGTATGTAGCATTCAGAACCATATTTCAAAGCTTTGTTTCTCAAAGGCTAAAATATCTTCAAAGGAATCCGGCAATAAAACAGACATTCTTTGCACACAAGCCAATATGTAACATGTAAGTGATCTCTGTTTTACCAGCTCATCTAGAAAGATGTCATATAGTTTCACGTAGCAATGTGTTGGATTATAAACATTCCCTAGATAGGCACTGAAAAGTTAGTCTTCGGGAGGATTACTAATTAACTCAAATAATCATGTGTTCACAATTCAAATTAATTACCAGGCAAAAGGTGGTGTGGCAAAGTTCCATCCACCCCCAGTGGGTGCTGAACTTCTAAGTGGTTCTTGTATGCCTCAGAGGTTTGCTGTGACCCTCTTAACTTTTCTACAGGCCAGAGTCACAGATTATTGAGCCATCCTCATCAGTGGTGTGGGGAGGGTTGGGAAGAACCTAGGCCCACCCACTACTCCAGGTTCCAGCCCAGGGACCCTAGGTAGTGGCAACTGCCAGGGGTTTTCCCCTAGCCCCATTACAGCAACCTTTTACCTAGGCCACTTTCCAAAATGCTCCCCTTGTACACCTTCTCCCTGGTACCAGAGTGAATCTTTCCTGCTTCAGCACAAAGACTCTTTCCTTTTTTCAGTCCTCAGTGCTCCAGCAATGCAACTCCTCATGTCAATCCTTCATTCTTCTCCTTCTCCCTCCCTTACCAGAGGGGAAAAATTTTAGAGTAACACAGCATGCCTTAATTGGCTGCAGGTGCCTGATTAGCCTGCTACTGCAGGCAAGCTCTTAACTAATCTCAAGTGCCTGCCTGTCTTGATTATATGGCCATAGTCTCTGGCAGTTTATTCAGGGAACAGAAAAACATTCACCCGCCTCCCAGTATGTCTGCCCTCCACCAAACTATTTGTAGCCAGCTGCCCTGGGTCTATCGTAGTGGCTACTATTACGCAGAATCTCCCAATGGGAAGCTACACAGCTGAGTTTCAGAAGAAAGAGTTACTCACCTTGTGCAGTAACGGTGGATTTTCGAGATGTGTCCCCGTGGGTGCTCCACTCTGGGTGCTGGTGCATCCTCATGCCAGCAACTGGAGGCTTTACCAGCAGTTTTTACTGCGCCACATATGCACTGTAGCACCTCCTTGTGCCGTTGGAATCCGTTAGGCGCATGCGTGGTGCAGCTCCTCTGTTCCTTCTCTACCTGTTAGAGCATGGGGCTCCAAAGCAGGGGAAGAACAGAGGGTAGTTGAGCACCCAAGGGGACACACATCTCAAAGAACCACCGTTACTGCACAAGGTGAGTAACTCTTTCTTTTCCTTTGAGTGGTCCCCATGGGTACTCCACTCTGGGTGGCTAGACAGCAGTTGTCAGCCCGCGGAGATGGATCTAGAGCCATGTGGTAGTCACTGTAGATAATGACTACAGTGCCTGCCCCACAGCCACAGAAGATGCAATTGAAGAGGAGAGAGCGTAATGTTGTGCGAATGTGTGGGCAGATGACCATGTGGTGGTGTTACAGATGTCTTGAAGAGGGACGTTGCTGAGGAAGGCAGTTGTAGAAGACATCGCCCTGGTGGAATGTGCTGTAATGGTTTCAGGTAAGTCTTTGTTATATAGTGTATAACATGTTCGAAAACAGGAGGAAATCCATTTCGAGAGCCTCTGAGATGAGACTGCTTGTCCCCTGGATCATTCTGGATAGGACAAAAACAGTCTAGGGGAGACTCTCCAGGCTCTGGTGTGGTCCACGTAAATGCAAGTGCTATGCAGACGTCAAGAGTGTGCCATGCAGCCTACACTGGAATGTCATGGGGCATGGGAAAAAAGGCAGGTAAGTGTATGGGTTCGTTGACATGGAAGTGAGAAGGGACTTTGGGGAGGAACTTTGGGTGGAGTTGGAGTATCACTCTGTCCTTGGTGAACACCATGTACACGGGTTCAGCCATCAACATGGCGAGTTCACTCACCCTCCTACTGGAAGTTATTGCAACCAGGAAGGATACTTTCATCGAAAGATAAGACCAAGAGCAGGTGGCTAGTGGTTCAAAGCATGGCTTTGTCAAGCTCTTGAGAATGTGGTTCAGATCCCAGACAGGAACTGGAGGGCAGATGGGGGGGAAAGTGTAATGTAGACCCTGAAGGAACCTTTTTGTTATCGGGTTTGCGAGGAAGGAAACCCCTTCATCGGCGTAGTGGAAAGCTGCTATGGCAGCAGGATGAACTTTGATGGTGCTAAGAGCGGGGCCTGACTGTTTCAGGGGTAATAGGTAGTCCAACAGGATGGGGAGGAGGGCAGATTCCGGACATGTCATGTGTGAGTGTTTAAACCAGTGAGAAAATCTGTTCCATTTATAGAGGTATGTTCTCCTGGTGGATTGTCTGTTGATCAGTAGCTCTTTCACCGGTTCTGAACAGGTGTTTTCGGCATCCTGGAGCCATGAAGGAGCCAGGCATGAAGATGAAGCTTGTGGAGTTCTGGATGGAGATTCCTCCCGTAGTTCTGTGATAGGAGGTTGTGATGGAGTGGGAAGACATATGGGTTTACCATCGCCATCTTGTGAGGGTAAGGATACCATGTCTATCTGGGCCATGCTGGTGCCACTACTATGATCCGAGCTTAGTCTCGCCTGATCTTGTTGAGGACCTTGGGAAGGGGAAAGGGAGGGAAGGAGTAGAGGAGAGGAGCGTCCCACCTGATAGAAAAGGCATCTCTGAGGGAGTGCTTCCCTAAGGCTGCTCTGAAGCAATAGAGGTGACACTTCCTGTTGCTTTTTGTGGCAAAGAGGTCTATGTCTGGTTGGCCCCACTGGTGAAATAGTGGAGCGAGTGTGTGCCTGTCTTTCTCCATTTGTGTTGATCATGGAATATGCGGCTTAGGATAGCCGCTGTGACGTTGAGTACTCCAGGAAGGTAGGAAGCTATCAGGGTGACCTGATGTGCCAGGCACCAGTTCCACAACTTGATGGCCTCTGTGAAAAGGTATGGGGATCGTGCACTCCCCTGCTGGTTGATGTAGTACATGCAGGTGGTGTTGTCTGTCATTATAAGAATGGACTTGCAAGCTATGTACGGTTGGAAATGTTGGCATGCATATCGGACTTCTCATAATTCGAGGAGGTTGATATGAAAAGTTTGTTCTGTGAAGGACCATTTGCCTTGTGCTGTGATGGTCCCTTAGTGGGCTCCCCAACCCATGAGTGACACGTTGGTCATAATTGTGAATGTGGGGGAATGAAGCTGGAATGGTACGCCGTCTAGCATATTTCGAGGATTTGTACACCATTGAAAGGAATTGAGGATGCGTGTGTGGTTGGATAGTCACTATTTTGGACAGTTGGTCTCTGGAAGGCTTGTAGGTTATGGACAACCATGGCTGCAGGCCCCTCATGTGGAGTCTGGCCAACTTGACGACATATGTTGTAGAAGCCATATGTCCAAGGATTCTGAGCCATTCGCGTACCGTCATGGTCGGAGCTAATTGTGCACTCGTGATAAGGTCGTGAATGGTGTTGAATCTGTGTTCGGGCAGAGTAGCCTTTGCTGCTACCGTGTCAATGAAGGCCCCTATAAACTCCAATTTCTGGGTTGGATCTAGTGTGGATTTTGAATGGTTTATATGGAAGCCGAGGTTGACCAGAGTGTCCATGGTAGTGTCGGTCATGGCCTTGGTTTCCTGAAGGGACAACCCTTTTATGAGGTAGTCATTCAGATATGGAAATATCATGACTGCTTGATGCCAAAGTGAGGCCATTATGACCGCCAGAGTTTTGGAAAATACCCTGGGGGCGATTGAGAGGCCAAAGGGGAGCACTCAGTACTGGTAGTGTTGGGTGCCCACCATGAATCGTAAGAAGCATCTGTGTGCGGGATCGACTGTGATGTGGAAGTAGGCATCCTGGAGGTCAAGAGCTGAAAGCCAGTCTCCTTGATCCAGTGCGGGGATAATTGTTGCTAAGGTTACCATCTTGAAGCGGTGGTAAGCAATGTATTTGTTGAGTCTCCTCAAATCCAATATAGGTCACCATCCTCCACTTTTTTTTCTGGGTTAGGAAGTAAGTTGAATAGAAGCCCCACCCCTGGAATTCTGGTGGTACTTGTTCTATGGCACCCAATTGTAGAAGGTGTGAGACTTCTTGGTGTAGAAAGGTTTCGTGAGATGGGTCCTTGAAGAGGGACGGGGTGGGAGGGGGCAAGGAAGTGAAGGGGAATGCATAACCGTGTTGGATCAGTTCCAGGACCCTTTTGTCTGATGTAATTTGGGTCCATCGATGGAAAAAAGCTCAGAGAGAATGGTTGAATTGAGAAAAACTGGGCACAAGTGGTATTGGGGAGGCTTTCTGGCTCTTGACATTTTTTAAATTTGTTGTTTGGCTACGGGTGGGTGGGTTGCAGAGGAGTGTTGTTAATGTTAGCGTTGGGGTCTGCGACATTGTGGCCTTTGTTTTTGACGGAAGTCATATCTGGGTTGTTGTATGCAAGGCTCCATGGGCCTCCGGTAGGTTCAGTACCTCGTTCTCTTAAAGGAGGGAGTGTACATTTCCAGGGTCCTGAGAGTGGTACAGGAGTCCTTCATAGAATGTAACACCTTGTCTTAGCAGCGAAGAGGTTGGTCTTGTCAAAGGGTAAATCTTAGACTTTCTGTTGTAAATCTCTCAGGATTCCTGATGCCTGTAGCCACGAGATCCTGCACAGTACAATTGCAGATGCTGTAATACATCTGGGCTGCGGTGTCTGCTACGTCCATTGCGGACTGTAGGGAAGTATGGAAAATGGTGTGGCCCTCCTGCATGATGTTAAGTAGAGTTGGTCTCTTATGTTCTGGTAGGTGTTTAACCAGGTCCTGAAATTTCAAATAATTGGCATGGTTATAATCTGCGAGCATCGCTGTGTAGTTTGCCGCTCTAAGGAGCAAGGTGGCCAAGGAATAGACTTTGCGGCCCATGATGTCGACTTTTTTGTGGTCTCTGTCTTGTGAAGTGGTCCTGAGGTTAGGCTGTCTTCCCTTATGTCGAACAGAGTCCACAACTAATGAGTTTGGTGGGGGATGAGTAAAGAGAAAATCCATGTCTTTAGGAGCAATGAAATATTTGCAGTCTGCCCTTTTGTTAGTCGGGGTAATGGATGCAGGAGTCTGCCAGATGTTATCCGCAGGGTCCATAATAGCTTCGTCCATGGGGAGTGCTATTCGGGAAGTAGTGGGAGGTTGCAGTGTGCGTAAGAGTTGGTATTATTTCACTTGTACCTCCTGAAGTTCTCGCTCTTGCGCTAAGGCCACTCTTTTGAAAAGGTGCTGGAATTTTCTTCAGTCTTCACCAAATGGTGGGGTTTCGGCTACGACTGCCTCATTGGGTAAGGATGAGGAATTGTGCAAGGGGGATCTGTCTTCCCCTTCTGAAAAGGAGTCCTGTATTTTGGAGTGAGCTGGAGAATTCGGCTCAGTTACTGAAGTAGTAATAGGAGGCGATGCTGGTGGTGGTCTGGAGATGGTAGAAGGGGCACGATGGTGGCTCTTCTTGGGGCGCGGTTCCCACAGCTGCCACTGAGTGGTATATGGTGGCGGTGGGCAGCCGTGCTGTTGTGCATACCAATGTGGTGGAGGAGGTGGGTATGCGCATTGCACTGAGCCGGGTTGCCAGGAGGGAGGTCTGTGAGCCGGACTGGAGTGTTGGGAGGAAAATTGACTCCATGATTCCATGCCCACCTCGCTAGGAGACCGTGAGACATTCCACGATCTGCGGGCCTGCACCGATTGAATGGAGGAGCCAGGCAAAATTGGTGCCGTTGGCATGTGGCTTTGCACTGGGGATGGGTAGTGTGCTCGTTCTTGAGTCGGTGCCAAGGTGTGTGCTTTACTTGGTTCCAATGGCAGCACCGTTGCCGAATGGTCTGGTGGAGGCATGTCGGTGCGGGGCTTCTTTGGCACTGACGTTGGTGCCATTTGCTCATGGTGTTTTGGTGCCAAATGATCCTTATGTTGGCCCACCAGTGCGGCCGGTGCCGTAGGTGTACCCGGTGCAGCTGGTGCGGAGGGTGCTGATGGCCTCTGTTTCGGCTCTGAATGAGCTCTCTTGTGCAGCGCTGGCATCTTGGATGGTGCCGTACCAGACGTGCTGGGCCTATCCGTGGTGCTGACCTGTGCGGTCGTCAGTGCCAAGGGTAGCGAACGGGTTGGAGAAAGGCCCGTTTTTGATGCCGTAAGGTCAGAAGGGACAGAGGGACAAGATGTATACATACCCTTGCTCTCGGAGGCTGGTTTTGGAGCCACTGTAGTGTCCTCTGAAAGTGGTCGAAGAGACTTCTCGTAGAAGAGAGTCTTCAATCTGTTTGCCCGATCACAACGCACTCTAGCCGTGAGTTTTGAACAGTGGGAGCACTTTTGTGTCTGATGTGACTCCCCCAGACACTTTATACACTTGGAGTGCCCGTCAGAAATGGGCATAGCATCACAGCACGTCTCGCACCTCTTAAAGTTGGGAGAACCCAGCATGAGGCGTGGGGGAAAGCGGCAAGCCACAACGAAAAACTTTTTTTTTTTTTTAACTTTTGACTAGGGTGGATAGTGGGGTTCAAATAACTTGGATAATGAGGTAACTGGAGGGATTAACAGGGTACTTATCTAATTTTTTACAAAGATCTTGAGAGAAAAAGAAGCTCCGTCTGCTGCCAAGGACAGTAGAGAAGGAACTGAGGAGCCACACTGCGCATGCCTAATGGATTCCAATGGCACAAGGGGGCGCTACAGCGCATGCACGGTGCAGTAGAAACTGCTGGAAAAGTCTCCGGTCACCGATGCGAGGATGCACCAACACCCAGAGTTGAGCACCTATGGGGAGCACTCAAAGGAGAATCTGACAAACCTATGAAGAATTAGAATACAGAGATGCCTGATTTTAAGTGTCCCCAGACTTCACACTCTGAGGTAGATGTATGACTTTTTATCCTCAGGAGTAATGGGTGGGGGAAAGCAGGAACTCTGATCATGCTGGGGCATCTGAAAGCATTTTACCACTGGAGCAGGAGCAGGCACAATGTCTCCAGTGCTGATGGTGAATGCAGGCTTATCTGTGACATTTGCTAGCTGTACTTAACAGCACTATTTTGGATTTCCCACTTAGCACACAGAGACAGAGTCATTGTAACCCCTGTAGGGGCTACAGTGGTGCTGCATGCACTGCTAGTCCATGTCCAGTCCTGTCCAGTGCTTTATAGTCAAATAATGGCTACCTCCTGCAACCGTGTCCTGGGAAAATGATGGGGCTCCCTGCACCCTCTCCTATCTCTAGATTACACTCACAGGGCAGCCATCATATGTCCCAGGCTGTAAATTAGGTCTAAAAATATAATATATAAATTATAAATCAAATGCATGCAATACTGAATTCTGTAGCACATGCTATTTAGAACCTATGCTAATAAATAATGAAAGCTAAACAAACTGCATGTGTAGCAAAAGAGGAGGCAGCCAGAAATGCCAGTGGTATGAGACTGGTATGCCTCATATAACTCACAGTCCAAAGTAAATACCGGAGGAACCAAAAAGGGCTTACCCTATTGTGTATGTGTATAAGGTACATTCTGACAATATAATATAGTAGCACATTACAGGCTGGACCTCTCTGGTCTGGCAAGCTTGGGATCTGACCAGTCACATACCAGGGAATTTGCCAGACCAGGGGATGTTAATGTCAGCCCCTCTACTACCTGCTGCCAGCCCCGGGGGCTCTGTTGTACTAGCCCCTGTGGCGCTGAGAGTCTGCTCTTCTGGCTCCCAGGACTCCCCTGCTTCAGCACTGGGTGCTGGGGCTTGAGGCATCAGGACTCTGCTACTTTTGCCATTGTGGTGCTGGGGCTCCGTTCTTTCCTAGTCCGGCCCACCATTTTTTCCCCATGAGTGCTCCAGCCCCAGAGTACCCACAGCATCACTATCAGTGCTGGACCGGGGTGTTGGCGGACTAGAGAAGTTCGGATTACAGTGGCTCAACCTGTACAGTTAATTACGTTCAGGTCCCAGATTGGACTGGAAGACCTGTGCAAACAACAAAATGAGTGGGTGCGTCCTTTTACTATCACATGCCTTGCTTAAGCAATCCCCTTTGAGAGAAGGATGTAATCAACGGGTTCCTAAACTTTTGGGCACACAGCTTTCACCAAGTTCAATAGATGTTCATGTGCAGGACTTGCAGGACTGGACCCTTGTTCTTATCAAAGTGATCATTTATTGCTGTAAATGAGACAAGGATACCTCTTACTAATGCTGCCCCACATTCAAGATCAATTGAAATTAAGCCTTGCACCAGGAGTAAGGAAAAGCAGAGCCCACCAAGGCATTGTGTTACATTATCTTCCTTTTAATCTTTATTATTGCATATATTTCCATTGATTTACACATTTCAGACAGGTGAACAATGATGTTGAAACACTGTATGAAAACTGAACACTGAAAAGAAACATTAATATTAAATTGTGGCATCAATCCTTTCTCGTTCTCAAAGAATTTCCCCTCAAAGCCAGGAATTTCCTTAAAGGAAACTTTGATTGTATGAGGCAGATTCTCTGCTGAACCTAGCAAGGGGTAAATGACATGGCACTGGTTAGGGGTCCCCGCTTCTCTACCCTAGCCCCAGTTTTGCCATAGATTAGCCTGCTCTAATTTGCACCAAGTGGATACCCTAAGGGACATATGCTAGACAGTGATAACCAGAGCCCAAACCACTATGGCCATTTCATTGGCGCACTGCTCTCTCTCCCTATGCCAGGCAAGGTAGAAATGGAGTTATTAGAAGACGCTCTACTGCAACTCAGGACTCTGCCACATGGTGATATACCCAGCAAAAGACCCATGAGAAGTTTAAGTTCCCTTTGTTGTACCTGAGTGGTACAAAAGCACAGAATTTACTTCTCTGTGTTCAAATGCTCCCAAAATGGAACATTTAGGGTTTGGCAATTTTGGTGCTGGACCTGTTGTAGATGTCACTTTGACTACAAAGGGTCTTCCTCCAGATTACTATGAAAAGCATTGCCAGAGCTTGCCCCGATATCCAGTAGTCTTCTCCACCAGAAACACAGGAGGGAATTGGCAGTTGCTAGTAATACCAGTAGTTGCTTTTCAAAAGCACCTAACATTTATTCAGCTCTGTTCTCTGTGAAAGCACAGCTTCTTTTTTCCTCTGGAAACTTTGATCAACCTATATTGTCAACATAGTTCTTTTAAGACATTTCACTGGTGCTGCATTTTGCAGACAGCCTGAGCCAAACATCTTTTGTAAATGCTACTGACATAATATTTCCTTTGCTTTTAAATATGTTTTTGCTCTTGTATTTGTTCAGGCAAGATTAGCATATGTGGTACCTTATAAAGTGGCAGCACCTGCTTTAGGCAGTCAATTATCAATGCTGACTTCCTGAGTGATCATCTGAGGGCTATTGACAAAAGTGATTACCTATTGAGAACATTATTCTGTTTGCCAACAAGCATGATGTGTCAGTCAGAGCACCTTTGAATAACATCATCCAGGGTAAAAAACCATAGAATGATTATGCTATTTTGGCCTAGTTTTCTGAAACCATCCAGATGCTCAGGGTCTCGTGAATGACTTGCCTTACTTGCAGTGAACAGATTGCTTTGGTATGTAGGTATATATTTACTGTTTCTTTAAAGTATTGTAGGAAGGCACTCCAGGTGGGCACACAGGAAGATCTATGAAAAGACAAAAGTGAAGAGGATGGAGAAAGAAGAGTAGCCTTAACTCTTTTTTAACAAAGTTCCTTCTTTGTTGTTTGAAGAAAGCCATGGTTTCTGCAATTTTGTATCAATGAGACCTGCAGGCATTCAGAGCCATGTTTAATTTGGACCTTCATGCAACGGAAGTAAAGGATTGTGAGATCTGAAAGAAGACAGATAACAAAGATATACTCAAAGCCATTTAAAGTCAGTATGTAAAGATTGCAATATCACAGATACAAATCAGAGCTGGCAGTGTTTACTCTGTTTCCATAAAGAGCTGCCCATCAAAACAATGAAATTATTGAATGTTATTTGTGCGGTTTTATACTTTAGTTATGAATTCAGAGCAAAAATGAGATATGGAAATTGACTTGAGAGACAGTCTATTTCATAACTGCAATACAGTGATATGAACATGACATATCTTTGGTAGGGCAAGTAGAGGGTAGTAAATTTGCTTATTAGTTTTCTTATCCTCTATCACACAAGTCCTTGGTACTTCCTTAAGCTACAGCATACCCATCTAAGGAGGACTATATTAAAAATATCTGATCCAAGTAAAAAATGTCTGGAGAAAAAGGTACCTGAATCAACTTCTTGCTGCAGGATTAAAACATGAACAGTGAAGACAACTTTTCAAGGCTATGCCATTTGACTTTCTGACCACATTACAAGGGGAAATGGAGAAAAGGGACTCAACACACTATAGTTTCTCTCTCCTCAGTACTAGTGCAAAGAGGTAAATCTTTCTGCAATGCCACCTTCATTCATGAGCTGGACCTATTACTATCAGCTACTTGTTAAGCATCAGAAGTGTGCTTAATATTGTAGGTGCTAAGGATCTTAGAAGCAAAGGTTTTGCTGGCCTCACAGAATGCATTAATTTGAAACCCACATTTCTTTCTTCCAGTTTTCCTTTTTACCTGGGCTTTGTCAATGAAGCTTTTTCTGACAAGTATCTTCTCTTTCTTTCCTCAAGGTAAGTGTATCTTGAAAAAAAGAACACAATTTGAAATGTGTTTATAGTACCCCTAAAATGAGTCCCAGGACTGGCCCAATCCTGCAAGAGACTTGCATATATGATGCTGAACTTTCAGCTCTGAGAAACAGTCCCATTGATTGGAATGGTACTAAGCTCAGCCTGTACGTATCTCTTTGCAGGCCCAGATCTTTGTTATTTCCTGTTTTTATTTTATTTTTTTAAAACACTGTCATACAGAGCTTGGGCTCAATCTGACAGAGGCCTTACCAATAATCACACTGTGCCTGGGTTCAAACCTAGTCAGTATGAGACTGCAGGCTTGAAAGATTCATGGGTTGCTGCAATGAGTTTGTCTGAAATAGCTTGAAAAAAAATAGACCAACTTTCAGGGAAAGCATGGTTGTTACAAGAATAAATGCAAACTACTATACAGATTAGATGGTGCCCTTGCAGTCTTGGGCTGTGTCTAGACTGGCAAGTTTTTCTGCAAAAGCAATTGCTTTTGCGGAAAAACTTGCCAGCTGTTTACACTGGCCTCTTGAATTTGCGCAAGAGCACTGACTTTGTAATGTACAAAATCAGTGCTTCTTGCGCAAATACAATGACGCTCCCATTCGGGCAAAAGCCCTCTTGCGCAAATGCTTTTGCACAAGAGGGCCAGTGTAGACAACCCAGAATTGTTTTGCACAAAAAAGCCCCGATGGCTAAAATGGTGATCGGGGCTTTTTTGCGCAAAAGCGCATCTAGACTGGCAAGGACGCTTTTCCACAAAAAGTGCTTTTGTGCAAAAGCATCTGTGCCAATCTAGACGCTCTTTTCTGCAAATGCTTTTAACGGAAAAACTTTTCTGTTAAAAGCATTTGCGGAAAATCATGCCAGTCTAGACGTAGCCTTGGTGTCTCAAATCTGCATATCTCTAATCTGAAGAATCAACTCAGCATACCCACAGTACTGCTCAGGTTCCCCCACCCCCATCCTCAATATACTATGAACACCACATATTTCTAGTTTTGAAGCTTCCACTGAAACCTCCCCTGCCCCTCCCCCACCCCCACATTCATATTTTATCATAATGGCCCAAAATACAAGTTGGAAAAATTTCCTATAGTGTGTTGGGCCATTTCTGTCATTGAAAGAACCGTGCCCTACTCAGCTCTAGTCAACAAGCATTTTGCCATTCTCTCAGGATTATGAACATAGGTCCTGACTCATCAGAGCACCTAAGGACTGCTTATGTCCCATTGCAGTTAATGTAATTTAAACACATGCTTGAGTGCTTTCCTGAACTGAGGCCTAAAGGAAAGGGATTCTGGGGTGTTTGGTTGAATCTAGAAAGGAAGCACTCGTAGTTGATTTTTATTTTTATTATTTTTTGTCATTGCAGTTCTGTGCGTAAGAGAATGGCTCAGCTGAAATATGTGGAAATTAGCCCGTGGCAAGAGGTTATGGAGATGACACAACCAAGTGAGAAAACAATAAAGCAAAAAAGTGTTCATTTCATTTTTTCAGAATGTTAAATTTTTCATATCTGATGACAAGTAGCTTTGAATTAAGTCTCCCACGACCTCAGATGGCCTGAACCACACAGTTCAGTAATGATAGATAGATAGATAGATAGATAGATAGATAGATAGATAGGAGTCAATAATATAGTTTTTCACCAAATATGAGATAAAAATATTTGATACACAAAACATATAAGCAACACAAATTTTCAGAGAGACTGAATCACCTAACAACAGCACACATAACAGTATGGCAGTAAAATGTGAAGATGATGGGGGGAAAATGAATTGCTCATTTTAAAATGTTTATTTTGGGACAAAGAGGATAAGTGTATAATCCAAGCATTAGGTACTGAATAAGAGATGCAGAATTTATTGATGTGCCATAGCACAGAAACTAAAATAGCAGAATCTTCTGAGTCATAGAGAACTTCATTATAAACAATTTAGTGGAACTGAATTTGCAATCTGTACATAGTACTCCATTAATTCTTTCAGTGCTTTATCAAGACGTTGTTTGCTGGGGAAAGGGTCTGCTATCTATAAACATTGTATATTGTCCAGGGATCTTTATGCAAATATAGCATTTGTTTCATACTGTTTCCTTCACCAGAGTCTTTTCTCTCAATCTAACTTTACTGCATGCAGATTCAAAATCAATTAGCATTCACATTCTCCTTCCTCTCCTGCTGTTAATGTGATGAGTCAGTCATACCAGGGTCATGTATAATGGAGAGGGGAATGAAACAGGGGCTCACACCCCCAATAGTCAATGGGGATACAAAGCTCCTTTAGTCCCACAATGGCAGCAGAGGCACAGAATCTGCCCCTCCAAAAGTGGAGAGATTTAAATTCCTGTGCATGCCTCTGGGTCATACTGAACCTGCTATTATTCAAATTTAACATCATTTCTTACTTGACAGCATAGTCACTAATTATATCCAGCAAGAAGCAGAAAGTCATATGTTGTTGTTTTGAGTCACTTTACAATTAAAACAACAAGTCTGGTGTCACTTTAAAGACTAACAAATTTATTAGGATATCAGAGCATAAACTTTCCTGAGCTACACCCACTTCCTCAGATGAAGAAGAGAAAAAGAAAGACAGAAAAAGGAAGGAAAAAAAAGGATACAGAAAGGGGAAAGTACCAACAGTGCTAATTAAATCAGAGTGAATGTAGCTGATCTCCAACGGTATGTCTACACTACAGAGTTTTGTCAGAAAAATAGCCATTTTTCCGACAAAACTTGAGTTACGTCCACATTGGAATCATGTTCTTTCTAAAGTAAATCGAAAGAACAGAGGGATTTTTCCAACAGCAGTACTCCTCTTTCTATGAGGAAGAACACCTTTTTTGAAAGAGCTCTTTCAGAAAAAGACGTGTGTGGATGGGGAGGAGGGTTTTCTTTGGAAAGAAGAGGCCTCCAGGAAATAACACAGGTGCCCTGGTGGACACTCCGTCCAAAGTAATCACAACTCTATAGTCCCTGTCTCCTGGCACCTCTTAAAGCTGTAGGCACCCTGGACAAGCCTTGTGGCAGGAAGCCAGCCTGAGAGCAGCACCTTGACCATGCAGCTCTCCCTGCCACAGGCCTTGCCACCCATGGTGGAGCCACAAGCCCCTTGACGCCACCCTGGCCCTCACAGGGTCATACAATTCTCCCTCAAAGAGTTCAGTCACAAATGTAATTAATATGTTATTTTTTAATGAGCATCATCGGCATGGAATCATATAATCTGGAATGGTGGCTAAAGTGAAAAATTTGCAGATGAATATCGATTCCAATCTCTCTCTCTCTTTCTCACTGTCTCTCTCCCTGTCCCTCTCAGTTTGGCTTCCCATTCATTTTCTCCATCCTAACATCAAAAATTCCAGCACTCGCCACCAGGCAACTACAGTGTGAAAAATATAAATAAACTCCAAGTGTCCCAACCAACTCCACTGCACAACAAACACAAAATTCAAGAAAACAACATCACCACATCAACCAAACAACAAATTTCACTGCAAGCAAGAGAAGAAGAATTACACTAAAACACACCTTCTCAATAACGTTGATTTAAACCATTCCTCCCAAACCAACCATGTCCTTCCCCCAAAAATCCACAGTTTCACTGCAAAAATAACCTGGCACTCAAAGCTGGTTCATTTAAAAAAAAATCTTCAGAGAAAAACAAAATAGCTACCATTTCCCATTGTTCCCTGTGGGTTTGTGAGCACAATTAGCCTCCCTTAAAGTTTTCAAAAATGCCACAACCTCCTATAGTTATCAGAGAAAATAAAGCCAAAAGCCAGCTTTGTTCAAAGAAAACTGGAATCTCAGCCCCATAAACAATGACAGATGAATACCCTTCCCAAAATGGCCACTTACCTATGGCTCACTCTCATTGAGAACAATGGGAGATGGCAGCCATTTTGAAAGAGGGCACGCCTGCATGGAATTCTCTTTAGCACAGGGTTTGACAATAATTTTTGATGCGGAGGGACTCCAAGATTTTGGTAAGTGGTCAAGAGCCACACTTTTCTATGGAGGTGGTGCAGAGTCTAGGATGGAGATTGGGTGTAGAAGGGAGCTCGGCGTAACAGACTGGGGTGCAGGAGATGGTGTGGGGTCTGAGAGGGAGTTTAGGTGAAGAAGGAGTGGTGATCAGACGAGGGTGATGGGGTGCAGAGTCCGGAAGAGATATGGGTGCAGGAGAGGATTCTGGCCTGGAGGAGGTGTGTAGGGGGTGCAGGGTCTGGGAAGGCGTTGTGATCTGGGGGAGGAAGCTGCAGACGGTTTAGGTGGAAACCAGCCAATAGGACCTGAGAGATTGTGCTGGGGGCAGCTCAAAAAGCCTCCCTGTGGTGCCCAGAGCAGAAAGCCGCAGGGAGCAGCAACAGCAAGCCACTTAAAGCAGCATGGGACTATTCAGAGTCCTGGCATGGCAGCCTGCAGGCCAGATCCAAGGACTTGGAGTGCCTATCTCTTGCCCACCCCGCTTTAGCAGAACATTATTGTCTACCCCTCTTGGAGAATCTTTTAGTTATGAGGGAGAATGTAAAAAATTACTAATAATCCTCAGGTATGTCCTCAACAGCAGCCAATGTACAAAATTTCAGTGAATTAAACTTTAAGGGAAGTTTAAAGCATCTGTGTTATTCTGTTGTTAGCATCTTTTAGGAGAATGAAATCCTGTGACAGTAGGTGCTAAGTCTCCTAAAGGATGAATTTTATAATTAATTTTAACGCAAACTAATTAACACATTTACTTGTACATCCTCAGAATGTTAACTCAGAACTCAATGGATGAGTGCTGCAATTTAGCTGTATTAATTGCCTATAGCAAAATGGTTGAATTCCTCCTTCCTCAACTCATGCATAATACAGAAGAAATTGACAACTCGTATTCCTGTGCTTTAGATTGTTACACTACCTGGGTCAGATTTTCTGGCCTGCTTCAGCCCCTTTCTTCACACTTACGAGCAGGATGACCAGGTGTCTAGTTTTTGACTGGAACACCTGGTCAAAAAGATACCCTGGTGCCTCTGGTCAGCACACCACCCCCTGGGCCATTAACAGCCTGTTTGGCAGTGCAGTGGAGACAAGACAAGTTATTTCCTACCTGTCTTGCAGCATCACACTGTGCCCCAAAAGCAGCCTACAAACCTAGGCTTGGGGGGTGAGAGGGTGAGGAACAGGGCTCCATATGCTGCCCCTGCCACCCTAAATACTAGCTCCACACTCCCATTGGCCACTTCCTGGCTAATAGAGCTGATAAGGGCACGGCTTGTGGGCTAGGGCAGGTTGCATGATGCTCAGCTGAGCCTTCTTCTCAACCATCAGAGCTGCACTTGCTGGCTGTTTCCAGGGTGCAGTGTGGTCCCCGAGGAGAAGCAGACACCCTGCCTTAGTGCCACTGACCAGTAAGCCAGAGCTCCAACCTCCCACCCCACTCCTGAGCCCCCTCAAACCTGAAGCCACAAACCCCTCACCCCCAGGCCCACCCTAGAGCCCACATCCTCATCCCAGACCATTAACCCTCCTTCAGCTCCCCTGCCCCAACACTGAGCCCCCTCCGACATCCTGAACCC
>CM057845.1:179281571-179294187 GCA_030068395.1 Apalone spinifera | reverse complement strand
AAGCAGATGATTTTCCGCAAAAACTGGCCAGTCTAGACGCAGCCTATGTGTAAAGCTGTGTTGAGCATAATGGTTAGGAACCTACCAAATTCATGGCCCATTTTGGTCAATCTCACAGTAGTAGAATTTTTAAAACAGTAAATTTAATGACGGTGTTGTAATTGTAGGGGGTCTTGGTCCAAACAGGAGTAGGCAAAGTCATTGTAGGGGGAGTTGCCCAATTCCTTCAAGTTGAGTAAGCATTCTAGTATGGTGGAGATAGGTGTGGTATTTGTTGCCTTTGCTGACACCATGCTGGGAACTGTTTCCATTTAAACTGGAAAGTCTTTCTGGTTGTGGGGGAATGGATATTTATTAATATTTGTTTTGCTCTGTCTGAGCAGGTCTCTTTAGCATGATGGAGCTATGGAGCACCCAGGCTTTGAGGTGAAGCATTGTTGGATTTGGATGTAGCGATCGACCATGGTGTTGCGATAAGAGATCCAGGTGGTGTGGTAGCAAGTGAGAACTACAGAGTGTCAGTTGCTTGAGGTAAGGGAACTAACTCTGTCTGGGCCACGTTGGAATGATCAGGATGATGTACGCTTGGTCTTTGCATATCTTTTGAATTACTCAGGGTATGAGTGGTATAGTGGAAAGGCATATAGGAGTGGTGAAGTCCATGGGAAGAGAAAAGCATCTCTGACCATTCCATTGCCAGAACCTGCCCTGGAGCAGAATTGTTGACATTTGCAATTCATACAAGTTGTGAAAAGATCGATTTGCAGATGTCCCCATTTGTGAAATATCTTGTGAATGACTGCAACGTGTATCTCACTCATGATGTTCTGAGAAATGATGGCTGAGACTGTCCATTGTGGTATTGAGGGAACTGGGTAGGTAGGCCTTCATGACTGTAATATTGTGACAGAGGGCTTCTGCATAGAGGAAATGCAATCATACCCCCTCCCATTAGTTTATGTAGAACGTACACCTGCTAGTGTCTGTCAGAATCCTTACAGTTTTGTTCTGTATTTTTGGGAGAAAGTGCTGGCAGGGGTGCACCACTCTTAGCTGCAGCAGGCTGATGTGTAACTGGGATTCTTGGGGGAACCATTTGCCTTGGATCATGTGGTTTCCCAGATGAGTTCCCCTCCCGGGAGCAAGGCATCAACAGTTATGACACAAGTTCCTGTCCTGATGGAAAGGGATACCTTGTGTACTATTTTGTGCTTGTACCCACCAGCCTAGGCAAGAGAGGACATGTGGTATTGATACTCTTGTTTAGCCTGTCGCAGCATGGGATATATACTGTAGCAAGTCAGTTCTGGAGACCACACATGTGGAGTCTGGAGAATTTCACCACATATGTTATGGTTGCCATATGTCCAAAGATTTGAAGGCAGGTCTTTGCAGTGGGGAAAGAGCTGAATTGACTGTGGTAATAAGAATGGTGAGGGTGTAGAATCTGTGTTAGGGCAGAGTTGCTCTGGCTTGTGTAAAGTCTAGGGCTATGTCTACACCGCCGCTTTTTATCGGAAAAAGGTATGTAAATGCCGCTCCGCAATTTGCATATCTTTTTCCGATAGTTTTGTTGGAAGAGGCTTTTCCAAAACTTGGCCCATCTACACTGGGCCAAATTTTGGGAAAACCTCCTCTTTCAGAAGAGCCCTTCTTCCTCGTGGCACAAGGAAGACAGGGTTTCCGAAAGAGTGCGTCTGCTTTTCTGCAAAAAATGTTGGAGGAGCAGACACGTTCTTTGGATACAGTGGAGTTTTTCTGGTATCCCAGAAAAACTTGGTAGTCTAGATATAGAATTTATAGGGGCTCACTTAGGCTAAGTTGTGAATTGGTTCCAGGATAGATTTTTGGAAGTTGATCTGTGGTCCTAGACATTGCAATAGCAATATTGCTGTTTGCACCATTTTCAGTGTTTCTTTGTATGTGGTACCTTTTGATTAGGCAGTCGTCTAGGTAGGGGAATATTATCATCCCTGGTCATAGGCGCTGTGCTGCAACCACCACCAGTGTCTTGGAAAAGACTCTTGAAGCCATAGACAAGACAAATGGTAGCATCCAGTATTGGTAGTGTTTGGGGACCACTGTGACGCATAGGATGAGTCTGTGTGCTAGATGAATCATGATGTGAAAGTATGCATCTTGAAGGTTGATGGCTAAACACGTATCACTGTCTAGAGCTAATATAATTGTGATGAGTGACCATCTTGAACCTGTGATAACATATGAATTTGTTGAGTCTTCTGAGATAGTGTTGATCGCTAATCCCTGGGTTTTGTTGAGGTGGCAATAATTGAAATAGAAACCCCTTCCTTGAAATAGACATGGGACTAGTTTACTGCTCCTATGTGTACTAAATGTTGCCCCTCCAAGTGTAGAAGGTGCTCGTGGAAGGGGTCCCTGAAGAGGGGTGGGGGAGAAGCTGGAGGGATGGATGTGAATGGGATTGACTAACCTGATCGTACAATCTCTACGGCCCATTGGTCTGATGTTATGCTGGCCCATTGTTGGAGAAAAGAGTGCAGGATATGACCAAATAGATGGTTGGTTGATGGTTGTGCCTCTGGAACTGGGTAGAGATCACTCAGTTCCTCAACAAATCTTTCAAAATAATTGTTTTGACATAGTGGGTTGAGTCACTGAGGTTTGTGAATGTTGTGGTCAGTCTTTGAGGCCATTGTTTCGATCTGTGATCAGATGGTCTCTGCTTCTGTTGCTTGTAGGTGTCTCTGGCCCTTTGGCATGGGATGTATCAAAATAATGAGCTTGTTATTTTGAAACAGTAACTCCTGCTTGTGAAGAGCAATGAGATTATTTTGAAATAGTTATTTCAAAATAATCTAGTAGTGTAGACTTAGTCAAGGAGTGCAGATGGTGTAAGCCTGAGTCAGAACACTGGGCTTACACTGAACATTTATCCACAGAGTTCTTTGCTGGCATTGTGTCATCAGTTTCCAATCCCAAAGAGCAGAGGAGATTGGTGTGAGAGCAGAGGGCTAGAAACAGTATTTAAGTCAAAAGGAAAGCTGATGACATCATGTAACTGTAGAAACCAGGTCCCTAGGAATGTACTTAAGTGCTGATGCTGTACTCCGGTCCCAGATATATTTCATACAGGAATATAAATTGTGAAGCAGGTTTCTTGTCTTTCTATTAGATCTATAAAGTATCTAATAGTAATTAGCACAGTGCAGTAAAAATAATTATTGAGGTGAAACTGTTCAGTTTCACTGGTGCAAATTCAGAGTACCTCCATTGACTTCTGTGAATTTACTCCACAAATCCACCAACATAACCAAAGCTGAATTTGATCTGATCTCCATGCACTTTTTATGCAAAAAGCTGCTTGAAGGATCATCTGTTATACCATCTTGTTAGTCTTTAAAGTGCTACATAGTTTTTCCTTTTGTTTTAGCAAGATCAGACTATCACGGCTACCTCTCTATTACTATTGAAGGATCAT
This sequence comes from Apalone spinifera, assembly GCA_030068395.1. NCBI lineage: Eukaryota > Metazoa > Chordata > Testudines > Trionychidae > Apalone > Apalone spinifera. The sequence goes on along the minus strand of CM057845.1, from coordinate 179,290,727 downwards.
GGTACCAAAGTATGAAACCATGTCTTCACTATCACCTATTGTGGCAAAACTTATTTCACTAAGGGATATGAAATAAACACACCAAGCAATACATACAGTGCTACAACATGATCCAATACATAGCGCTGTGACAGTGTGAGAACTTCTCCTACTGACATAACTACTGCAACTCATTGGGGGTGATTTCCTGATGTCATCAGGAGAGCACTCTCCCATTGGCATAGAGCCATTACATGAGAAATCTCACAGCTGTGCAGGCACAGCTATACTATAGTAAGGTCTCTAGGGTAGACACTGCCCAAGTCAGAAGCTTAAGTAGTGGTTCTATTGGATGCCATGTAGGAGAACTAAGCATGGCAGGTCTTCAGGTTGTGGAGATGGAGACATCTCAATGGTTACATTGTCAAACTTACAACAATGGGGCAAGGCACTAAATGGTTCTGTGTCTAGCAAACCCTGGTGGCTGGTCTGCTGCAGATAAAAATGAAGCTAAATCATTAGATGTTTGTTCTTTTACTATTGTTTCTTTATCTGATATATTCTGCAATTCAGTTTTAGTTATTAAATATCCAGCAACTTGTGCTTTATGAAAAATAGTATATCTGTCAGCTGTAGGATATTTAGTTCCACTGAAACCTCTTGTGTTGATTTGCTGAAAGTCCTTTAATTGAAGTGCTCATGTAAGTCTGTTGGTTGAGTTAGTTTCTAGTTTGGATATAGCCATGATAAACTCATTTATTATACAGCATTATGAAATATTTCTGAAAAAAATAGCTATTTTGGGTTAGCTCTCAGTAAAGACTAAGGCTATCAATATATTGCCTTGTAATGGAGAAATTTTGACTTTTTCCTTTAATTGCATTGACGCAGTCTGATTTATAATTCTGCAGGCATTGGATTCCTAGAGGATTATTTCAGTTCTCAGCTTTGAACCTCATGCCACTTCCTGGAAAGTTCTGGTTTGTATTTCTTAATTACTGCAGCTGTCACTAGTAGCAGCCGCTATAGTTTAGGATGCAAACACTTTCCATTATAATAGTGCATAAAAACAGATTTAATTTCCACAGTGTTCTTCTTTTGGTGCTCAAGTTTTCCATTTTCAGTCTATGCTCAAATATGATTTGATTTGGAAAGTGAATAAACTCCATTCATCCATTTTTGAGCTATGAGAAGAAAAATAATTGTTAAAGTAATAACCAAGAGCAGGTGAAAAGCTGTACAAACCACCCAGCTCTGACCCCAAACAGCAAAGCCCTTCACCCCCTGTGACAAATGTAATATTTCTTATTCATATGTGTACCTTAGTTTCACTGTATATTTTACACTTCTACAATCTGAGGCTGTCTAGACTGGCCAATTTTTCCAAAAAATCAGCCACTTTTCCGGGAAAAACTTGCCAGCTGTCTACACTGGCTGCTTGAATTTGTGCAAGAGCACTGACTTTGTCATGTACAAAATCAGTGCTTCTTGCGCAAATACAATGACACTCCCGCTCGGACAAAAGCCCTCTTGCGCAAATGCTTTTGCTCAAGAGGGCCAGTGTAGACAATCCAGAACCGTTTTGCGCAAAAAAGCCTTAATGGCTAAAATGGCGATCGGGGCTTTCTTGCACAAAACCGCATCTAGATTGGCACAGACGTTTTTCCGCAAAAAGTGCTTTTGTGCAAAAGCATCCATGCCAATCTAGACGATCTTTTCTGCAAATACTTTTAACGGAAAAACTTTTCTGTTAAAAGCATTTGCGGAAAATCATGCCAGTCTAGACATAGCCTGAGTGTATAAGGGGAATAGGGTCTGTCAGAATGTCACATCGTCTGTCCAAATTGGAAACAGAATTTAACAAAAGCTAGCTGGAATCCATACATACCAATTTAAAAAAAAAAAGTAGAAGGAACCATGGAAGCCCTTGTGGCCAGAATATTCATACTTAATGACTGGAGACACAAGCAGGCTGAACATATTAGTGTGGTTTTGCAATGGAAAGACAATGGATAGGGGTGTCGTGAAACTTGAAGAATTGGCATAGAGGTATCAAGTACGTCTGCGCTATAAAATTATGTTATTAAGTTACAAAGAGACACATCCACCACATAATGAAGTCACTTTTGCCTGGGATGCACATCCTCACTACCAGCACTTGCATCGATGCAGAGAGTAGTGCATTGTGGGTGGCTCTGTCAGTGTGGAATTTGCCACCACCTTACACAGGATGTTTTCAGAAGGATTTGCACTGCCTTATGGCGGCAAACAAGGCACATAGAGATGACTGGGAATATGATTTCAATATCCCATAATGTAGTTTGCACCATCCTATTATCTTATCATAGTGTCCCATAACGTTTTGCATCTCTTTTCAAAATCCTTGCAAATGCACATCTGTCAGAGAACCATGGATTCTGCACCATTGGGTTAAGTATTGTGAGCACGGGTGATTGACTCTACCATACCTGCAGAGCTGCTGGAGGAGCCATGTGGAATATGGCAATTATTTGGAGGCTAGATTGTTGTGGGACATAGAAAGAAACAATTCAAGGATGTTGGCAGTATACAAAGAACAGCTGCAGATGGTGGAGTGCCAGACCCTCAAGGCCACACTTCCAGCCGCAAAAAATACGAAGCACAGGGGTATGATTGTGAGCATATTCACGTGATAAATGGAAACATGATGTACAGAACTCACTCTCCTCGACCCACACAAGTTCCCCTTGGGATTCACGGAGCATGGTGGCAGCCTCAGTGATGGTAGGTACAACTGGCGGGAGAAGGGGAGTTGAGTCACTAAGTCATGGGTAGCTCATGGGCATGAGTGATAGGTTCTCCCTGAAATGTCACCAGGATCTGGGATACCATTGAGCCCCCTGACACACTAGCCTAAGTTCCTACTCACACTGCATTGCTGTGACAAGCTGCCATCCCCCTCCAGCCTGCACTTTCACCAGTATACCACAGGTAGGGACACACCCAGCTGCAGTTACATGCAGCCCCAGCATAGGAAGGCTTCAGCTAGGGCAGGGCTACTCAACTGTGAAAGACCCAGGAGTCATAATGACACTCACAGCACATGCTGAGGGCCGCAACTTAAGTGTGGTTGCATGTACATGCAAATATATATGCAAATAGGTTCTTTCACACTGAACAGCATGAGTACAAAGATTAAAGCAAGACTACACAACCCACAGGCCCCATGTAAGTCAGTTCTGCTGATATTAATAAAATGCAATATTTACCCAATTTCCACCCATATGACAGCACTTTTAATGAGCAATGACAGTACAGGAATTTACCTACTAAAACACACATCAACAGGAGACCATTTTATTGACTTGCCATTATGGAGCATGTTCCCAGTGGAGGCCATGTTCAAAGGATCCCACCCACAGGCTGCATGTTGAGTCCTGCATAAACCCAAACCACATCGCGGGATGCAAACAAACAGGCTGTGGGCCGCATGCAGCCCATGGGCTGCATGTTGAGGAGCCCTGAGCTAGGGCAACAACCAGTCTTTAGGCACACACCCCCTCTAGAAAATAAACCCAGAATGGTACCGTCTTGCACTGCAAAGGGAACTGTATATTAAAAGCTCATAAAATCCACTCCCTCCTTTAATGTAGACAGGACTAGGCAACTGCCTTTTGCCCCAAGTTATGACTCCACACACTGGATTAGATAAAGCAAAATCAAGTTTATGAACTACCAAAGATGGATTTTAAGTGTTAGCTCACAGATCAAAGCAGATTACCTAGCAAAACACAGAAACTAAGCTTAATATACTAAGTTGATTGGCAATGAATAGCAGTTTCTCACTGTCAGAAATGATAGAAGCAGGCTGCAGATTCTTAAGAGGCAAGCTGGACTTGCTTACAGCTTGGAATCTCCTGGTGTTGCATTCATAGGCTAAAAATCCCTTTAGTCTGGGTCCAGCACTGCTACTACCCCACCTAGTGTAGTCTTTGTTCCTCAGCTGTTTCCAGGAGTCTCTTCATGGGGAGAATGAACAACAACAGATGATGTCACTCTCTGCCTTATAGAGCTTTTGCATATGGCAGGAACCCTTTGTTTCAAAACTTTGCTCCCAGAGTAGTTTGTGGAAAAAATACTGACATCCTAAAGTGGAGTCTAGAGGCATGTGATCTCATCACATGTCCTTGAAGAGTCACAGCAGCCATTACTGGACACTATCTGTAGAACTCGCAGGAAATCTCCACAGGTGGGAGATTTGCTTGTCCTAAAACCTATTGGTTTTTTTCCTAATGCTTCATTGCCCTTAATAGGCCCTTCCCTACTCAGCTATCTAGAATGAAAGCATCTTGCATAGTGGGGGTTCTTCAGGTGTAACGGCATTACGAAACACAGATATTTCAGGCAATAGTCAATAATCACAATTTTGGATAAAAAAATGATACACTTGAACAAATGTAGGGTAACTATATTCAGGAAATCATTACCTTTTTTTCAAATGCACTTGACTTGACTTGCATAATACACATAATTGTCATAAGTAAATAATATGGGGTACAGTGTAACAAGGATTATATGCACATAGGGCAGTTAAACTGCCCTGGCACCATTTTGCACAGGCAGTGGTGACTTTAGCTGATATTTTACTCCTGAGGGTATCGGAAGTGAAAAGGCAACACCTCCTGTAGGCATCTGGCTGCAGACTGGGGTCCTATGCTGCTAGCCTGTGGGGTGAAGTAATTGCTGAGGAGCATGATAAAGTATCGTACCGTGGTGGAAGAAATAAGGAAGCTGTCCCCAGAAACCTTTGGCAGGGGATTGTTGTCTGCCTTCAGGAAAGTTTCCTCGAACTCTCAGGAGGGTTCATGGGACATCCCAGTGATGTACATAACCTGTTCTGCAGATTCCCATCTGCCTAACTGTATGAGAAGCGATAGAAACACTTCTCCTGGTGGCTTCACTGCTTCTTTCAGTGTAAGTATAAAAGAGTAAATCAACAGAGGTGTCCCTGAAATTTCAAAGCAAACTGCTTACTTCCCAGAGATTCTTTCCTTGGCTTCAGGCTCATGTGCAATGGACAGTAGGGAGTGGCTGACGTCTCTAGGAGTCAAAAATAGGTCCTGGCTTGTTGCTCCACTGGATCACATGGTTGCCTGTCCCCCATACTATTCCTGCTCCTCATCGCTGTTCACAGTGTGGCCAGTGGGCTTTTCTGGGGGTAGTGATGAGATCTCTGGTGAGGATGGCATGCAGCTCTTTGTAAAAGTGGCATGTTTGTGGCTCTGCACCTTAGTGATTGTTAGCCTCTTTTGTCTTCTGGTATGTCTGCCACAGCTCCTTGGCTTTCACACGGCACTGCTGCTGGTCTCTCTTCTATGCTTCTCCTCTGTGCCCGGAGTGATCGGCTCACAGATACTGATATTGATATGGCTGGATCAGAGCTGTGCCTGCACAACCTTTTCTCCCCATAGATCCACGAGATCCCCATCTCCTCTGTACTGCAGGTAGGAGTGTTTCTGCAGCTTGGAGCCAACCTGGCCAGCTGGGTAGTTGCTGGGCATCCTTGAGAGGTGCTAGGTGAGCCCTCCACACCAGGCAAATAGGAAATGGAATTTCACAAATGTGTGCAGCTTAGCTGTACCTCACTGCTGGGCAGCCAAGTTCAAATCAGTGACCAGAGCGATCAAGGTGAGGCATTGTGGGACACTTCCTGGAGGCTACTAAAGTCAGTGTGAATAACACAAGTGTCCTGATAACTTCACTTCCACAAGAGGCCTATTAAGTCAGCACAGTGGACAGTTTACCTCAATGGTCGTGACATTTTAGTGCAGACACTTAGTCAGATCAATGATGTAAGCAGCCTTACTTCAAACTAACTCTCTATTGTAGTCCAAGGCACAGAGTTCTCTTAGGACTGGAAGACTAAGGGGACAAAGGCTGAGGGTGGGAGCAGGGAAGCAGGGTGTGTCAATGCTCTGGGTTCCTGAACCAGATCCTAAGCCTGTCTCTCTCATGGTACCCCAAAGCCTTTCAGATGCTATATTCCAGGGGAATTTATAAATTGTTGCCCCATTTTGAAAAAGCTGCCTGGTATTGCTGCAGATTGAGTGCACAATGCCCTGAAGAGGAGGAAAGGCCACCCCACAGGAGCATGGCATATCTGGTCTGGCTGCAGGGAGACACAGAGAGATGGGGATTCAGCAGTCCAGTTTTGGAGTTCTACAAGCCATGGGCCTACCTCCTGTGGAAACATGCAGATTCCTGGAGTTTGGAGCACAAAGGAGCCTGGTTAAAAGTTGGGGCATAGACCAGACTATCTGACCACACAACCCTGTCCTCACATACACAGATACTTGGTGAAAATCAGAAAAGCCTGCTTTCAACTAAAATCAGGCTTGACTGGTTTTCTGATTCCTTCCCCTTCCCCTCCCTACCTCTCCCCGCCCTTTCTCCCGCTCAGTCTGACACCATAGGGTTCTGACCAGAGGCAGGAGAGGCCTGGCTGGATTGCGAGGGGCAACAGGCGCCCCCCACCTCCATAGCAACTAGGGTGGGGTACAAAGGGATGAATTGGGGGAGGGACTACTCAGAACGGAGTGAGGGCCTCACTAATCCTATCCCTCACCATAATCCTGAGGTCCCCATTGTGACGGACCTTCCCTCCCCCTCCTCCCCATGTTTTATGAAATGGACTCATGGACACAAATATGTACAACTCAAAGATGTTTGGGACAAATTGCCTCATGTAACCTAACAATTGTAATGTCTTAATCTGCTGGGTCTATCTTATTTTGGTGTATGCATTGTTTTTGTGTGTAAAGTTAGCTATATGGAGTATGGAATGGTTTATGATTTTAAATGTGCAAATGAAAGCCATCAAGGGTGTTTCCAATGCAAGGACACCTCAATGTCTGGGCAATCATATGTAAATGAACCATTTTGTCCTTTATGTCGTAGCAGTAGTTGGTCCTAAGAAGTCATGTAACCTCCTTAACTGGTAGGGACTGGCCAGATAACTTCCCATGTAAAAGTGGAATCTATAAAACAATGAAAAGCTTAGCAATTGTCTTTGTCTTTAGCTGGCGTCGGGAGTGGCTCGAGGAGAGCTGCCGATAACTGGCACCCTAGGCGGAACGCATGATCGGCGGCCCCACCTCCATAGCTCTTCAATGGCATGACGTCATCATTGGGCACCGCGTTAAACACGGTGCCTACGCAACTGCCGAGGTTGCCTACATCCACGGGCCACCCCTGGCTGGCGTGGTACATCCAGGAGGATAATTAAAGACCCCAGGGAACAGGAGACTCCCCTGGTTTGGAGGCTTAGCTGGAATAAGAACAATTTTAGGGTGAGTTTGTAGTAAGTTTGTACTGAGGTTTTAACATTAGAATCAGCTAAGTGTTTTCTGTTTTTTAAATTTGTAATCCACTTTGCTCTGTCTGATTTCACTCATAACCTCTTAAATCCTACTGCTTGTACTTAATAAAATCACTTTTATTTACTGTCAAGCCCAGTGTAAATAATTGTTACCTTGGGAAGCAATTTGTATGCACATTCTCCTTTCATTATTAAAGGGGACTCACCTAAATTCATTTGGGGTTCTGATCCTATTTGGGGAGTGGTCTCCTAGGAATCTGGGCCCTAAACTGCATTTTCCTTGGATCTAAAGAGTTTCAGAACTGCTACGGGGGGAGGGGGGGGAGCAGCAATCTCAGCTCTGTGCCTTGGCAGGGAGAGACCAGGGAGCTGGCCCAGCAGCCCAGGGTAGGGAGAAGCCACGGAGAGCAGGAATATGAGTGTCAGTGGCTTTGTCAGTACTTCGGGAAACAGCCCCCAATGCGTCTTCTGTGACCTTACTCCATCACACCCATTTCAACCCTGGTCTCCAGAGAAGCTAAATTGTAACTTTACTAGACATGTTTTTAATGTTCTCTGATTTTTGTCAAGATCAACACATTTCTGACTGGAGTAGAAGGTGGGGGCCTGCATGTTGTAGGAGTGAGGTTTCTGCCCATGGATGCCTACAACATTCTCTGAAATGCTTGTGTTTTTCTAACCTGTTCTTTATAATCTCCAGTGACAGAGATTTCACAATCTCCCTTGGAAGCCTATTGCATCTATTAGTTAGTTTGAATGTTTTTCTGAAAATCTATCCTAAATCTTCCTTGCTGAAGATTAAACCCATTACTACTTGGGCAATCTGTAGGGAGAACAATTAGTCACTGCTCTTTTTATAACTGTCAACATGTTTGAAGACAGTTATCAATTTCCCCCTCTATTTTCTTTCTCAAGACTAAACATGCTCAGTTGTTTTTAGCCTTTCCTCTTAAATAACTTTTGTTTTTCTCATTGGGGCTCTGGTTTATCTACATTTCCTGAACTGTGGTGCCCAGAATTGGACACAGTACTCCAGGTGAGGCCTCATTAGTGTGGAGTAGAGTAGAACAGTTAGCTCTGGTGTGTAACATATAACACTCCAGTTAAAACATTTCAGAGTGATATTAGCCTTTTTCACAACTGCATCATACCATTGCTGTTCTCCAGCCCTTTGTAGGGTGACCAGATTGCAAGAGTAAAGTATCAAGACACATGAGTGGAGGGAGCAGCCACACATGTGCAACCCTGACCAGAGCCATGGGGGAGCTAGATACACAGATGTAGGAAGCTACTAGGCATAGATCCACAATAAACCGAGATCTTTTCAGCAGCACTCCTGCCTAGCTAATTATCCCCCATTTTGGAGTTGTGCATTTATCTATTCTAAGAATACTAACTACTCCATTGTCCAAATCATTAGTGAAAATGTTGACTAGATACCAGAAGCAGGACAGACCCCCGAAAGGCCCAGCTAGACACATCTTCTCAGTTTGACAGCAAGTCCAATTTGTGCTTATTCAGCAAACCAAACTGACCTTATCATGACTTTGTCTAGACCATACAGTAATTCCTCATTTAACATGTGCCCGCTTAACATGTTTTCGTGATACCATGATTTTTTTTTTTAGGGAATGTTTTTTGAATTACATGACTGTGCCCAGAATAACACTATTTCCCCAGTGTTGCTGGCGGCTATGCAGGGCTTCCCCACCCCCCCTGCAAAGCGGCGGCAGGTTCACTGCTCGCCGCACCGTTCCCCCCTGCTTCCCCCTCACCAGATGCCTTGCCCCATCTCCTCTGCCCCCAATTGCAGGCCGGTG
>CM057845.1:179253218-179267623 GCA_030068395.1 Apalone spinifera | reverse complement strand
ACTTTTCCGTTAAAAGTATTTCCGCAAAATCATGCCAGTCTAGACACAGCCCATTTGTGCTTCTGGAAGCATCTAACTAGGTTTTCTCAAAAGCTTTAGCAGAATCACCTTGTTACTTATACAATAATCTTCACTGAAAAGCCATGCCCATGTACCTATCATAATACTTACTTTCTTCTTCAGCTGTAATTTAACAAGCTGCCTGAGCCCTATTTCCATTGGTATTCAGTACACATGGAAGATTTTAATTGAGGCATGTACTCCAATGTCACAAAATGAGTGACCCACCTAATGACATGTATTTGTAACCCACACATCTAGTGGGTGTGGTTTACTGTCCTATGGAGTGGCACTTAGACCACTTACAGCAAGAGAAAAGAACAAGGATGCTAATCTGCCTAATCTGAGAGCCAGCTGGTTTTATAGCTCAAGCTATGTAGACTCCTATACTAGGTTTCAGCGGTCTCAGATTCAAATCCACCTGCTGGCAATTACATACCCTTAATAGGGTTGCTATGGTGATAGACAAAAGAGAGAATGTAAAGAGGGTCAAAATAGCAAATAAAAACTATAAAAATTAGCCTTCATTTGATGACAGTTTTTAAAGATGGACATTCACACTAGGAAATAATTTCAAATAAGTTCATTAATAATACCTTCCAAACTTTTTCATCATTTTGTTCCACTGCCATACTGTGTTTTCCCTAATTCTTCCTCTCTTCTGTCTTGATCATATGGAGAAGTCATAGTGCTGAATTTGAGGCATATCTACAGTATACAATTATGTGGGCAAAATTAAGTTACAGCAGCACTGTTGACACAAGGCACAAAGTGAGTACAAGCAATGTAATAGCTGCAGCAGCTGTTTGAGAAGTGCTAGCATCTCTTGCTGCACATCCCTCCCCCTTTCTCGCACCTTTCTCCTCTCCATTCTAACCTTGTCCATGCTCTGCATGGGTAATCCTCCAGGCCCTGTGCTCTGTATCTGATGCAGCCCTGGCTTTCCGGATCCCTTGAACACATGTCATCCTGAATCCTCTTCTTTCTCTCCTTATCTGGTTCAGGCTGTCCGTGGGTATGGAGTGGGAGACCCTGAAGGCTGCAATGGCAGCAGCTGCAGACACAACCCATCAGAGGTGCTATTGTCAGTGTTTGCATGATGCAAATTGAAACTGAAGATGCTGAACTCACTCCCCTGACTGCAAAAGTTGTAAGCACTGCATTCTCACTTCTGCTTGGGATTCATAGGGCGTGGTACCAGTCACAGCACAACCATGGCATGTAGGGCTTTTGGGGGGAGGGTGTTGCAGAAATGAGGTGGAAATAACTCACTTGCAAGATTCTAGAGGTACATGACAAAGGAACTGAATTCTGGCACTACTACTTACGGGCAGTGGTGATTTTAGCAGATCTCTCTCTCCTGAGGGTAACAGAGGCAGAGAGAGGACAGCTGCTGCTGCTGTGCCAATGCTGCTTGGACCTAAATGCTGCTAGCCTGCATACTTCAGTGGTCAGGGCCAGATTAAGATCTTTAGAGGCCCTAAGCACTGAAAAGATTATGTGCCTGCTCCCCCCCCCCCCCCCCATATGTAATTCAAAATAAAAACAATACTATACTGAAAAATCTTTTTTTTTTTTTTGTGACCCTGCTTTGCTGGTACCCTAAGCACGTGCTTAGTCTGCCTATTGGGTAATCCAGCCCTATCAGTGGTGCCCACTGAAGTAATTGCTGAGATGCATGGGAAAGTGTTATACCATGTATGATGAAATAAGGCAGCCCTCCCCAGAAACCTTTGTCAGGGAATTGCAGAATGTCTCTATGAACATTTCACTGAGATCTCTATGGACGATTCACCAGACATCCCAGTGCAAATAAAAAAAAATCCCAAAACCCTCACTTTGCATGGATCCCTCGGCCTAACTCTAGGGAGGAATGGAAAGCGGATATCAACTCTGTTGTCTTTGTTCCACTGCCAGCACAGGTGAAAAAGAACAAATTATAGACGGCTTGTTACTTTGATGGTTCCATCCCTGTAATTTCAAAGCAAACCACATACTTACAAGACATTCTTTTCCCTGCATCCAACTCACCCACACTCAACTGACAGGACTGCAGCCGAGACAAAAATGTATCCTGTCTTGCTGCACAGCTGGGTCCTCTGGTCACCAGAGGTCCCTCTAATTTTTTCCACTCGGGAATGGAATGAATTTTCTTATGTGCACCACTGTGAAGGTGATGAGCGACATGGAGGCAGGCCCACCAACAGAGGGGACAAAGGGTCAGCTGCCCTGGGGCCCAGTGATTCTAAAGGACCTGGGGCTTCCAGCTGTCTCTGCTGTTACTGTAGAAGCATTGGTGCTCGGGGCCCCAGTCCCTTTAAATCACTGCCAGAGTGCTGCGCCACACAGTCCAGGCGGTTCTATGGGCCGGGGGAAAAGGGAGTGCTGCAATCCAGGCGGCACTGAAGGCTGGGGGAGGGGATTGGTGTGATACGCTTGCTGCTCCAGTCTAACCCCTTCTGCCTGGGGCCCCACCCCTTCCAGGATCATGGAACTGGAACCTCCCCATTTTGCCCAGAAGCCTGGCATGGCTGTCAGCTCCCCTGCAAAGAGGTGATGCGTGACACATCACCTTCATATGAGTGCACATAACAAAATTCATGTCACAGGGGTGGGGCCCAAGGGTTCTGAGAGTAGGAGGGGGGTTCAGACCCAGCACAGAGGGTTGAGGTGCAAGGGTGAGAGGGCTCTGGCTAGGGGTCCGGGCTCAAGGGTGGGGCTAGTGTTGAGGGACTGAGGGCTGGGACAGATGGTTGGGGTGCAAGCGCTCTGGCTGAGGGTGCGGATCTGGAGTGGGGCTAGGCATGAGGGGTTTGGGGTGAAGGAGAGAGGTGTGGGGAGGGGCTCTGGGCTGGGGTACAGTCTAGCAAAATAAATACTCATTTTAAAAAGTTAACTGGTTAAATGATATATTTTTAATCAGTTAACCATGGAGGGCTGTAGTCCCATGGGGGAAAGGGCTGCTCTAGACAGGGGTCCTCACAGCTGGGTTCCTACCAGCCACCCCGCCATGGGCAGGGGGTTCCTCCAGCCCAGCACTGTCCCTCATAATTATCCTCTTTCTTGTTCACCTCATTGTCCATGTTGTTCATAGCAGGGGCTTGAGACTCAGGCTCCTCAGAAATATCCATGGTGCTCTTGGAGGTGGTGGCAAGGTTTCTGCCAAGGATGAAAGTGACAGGTTTATGGCTCATCCCTGGGTCAATAGTTGGCTTCCTTGGCCTACTGGTATGCCTGACGCAGCTCCTTTGCTTTTATACTGCACTGTTGATAGTCCCTGTGGTAGCCCTTCTCCTACATCCCCCAAGCAATCTGCTCAAAGATGTCTACCGTTTTTATGGTAAATTGGAGTGCCCTCCCCATAGACTCAGGAGATCCAACACCTCTTGTCTGCAACAAACTTAAGAGTGCCTATACTGTGTAGTCAGCTGGACATGGCCAGGCAAGAGTGGAGAAACATTGGGGCTACATCTACACTGCAGGGTTTTTGCGCAAAAATTCTTTTGCGGAACAGTTCTTGCACAAAAACTTCCTGTGCAAAAGCGTATCCATGCCTCAAAGTGCATCGCTTTTGCAATGCGCTTTTGCACATGAGCGCATCCACACTGCATGGATGCTCTTGCTCAAGAAAGCTCTGACTGCTATTCACAGAATGGCCATCAGAGCACCTGGGCTTTTTCGGATAGGCTCTTTTTGTGCAAGAAACCCCTGTGAAGAGTCCACACATGCCTTTTTGCGCAAGAGCTGTAGTGCAAAAAGGAGTTATGCCTCGTAGACTGAGGTATACCTACACCACAAAAAGCCCTCTGGTCTGCCATTTTACTGTTGATTTACTTGAGCAAAAGCATGCTTGAGGTGTGGACACTCCGCGGGTTTTTGTGCAAAAATCTTGTAGTGTAGCCATAGCCTAGGAGTGCTCGCTAAGCTGTGCAAACAGAAAAAGGAATTTCAGAAATTAATGGATCTTTAAAAGGAAGGCTTCCTGTCTACCTGGCCCTGGGCAGCAAAGTTCACAGCTGTTAGAGGCCAGTAACAGGTTGATGTAAGAACAACAAGGAGTCCTCTGGTACTTTATAGACTAACAGATTTGTTTGGGCATAAGTTTTCAAAGGTAAAAAACACTTAATTAGATGCATACCCATGAAAGTTTATTCCCAAATAAATCGGTTAGTCTTTAAGGTGCCTCAGGACTCCTCTTTGTTCTTTCAGATACAGACTAACATGGCTACTCATCTGAGGTAACTTACACAAAGTCTACACGATCATTGTGTCAACCTAAGTATATGGACTGTGATTCTTTGCCACTCAGGGAGGTGGTGTTAGTAAATTGGCACAGCTGGGTACTTTTGTCAGCAGGAGCCAACTTTAAGTGAAGGCACATACCACCAGATCAACATAAACTGCCATGCATTAACCTAGTCACATAGTGTAAACCATGACCCTAATGTAACCATCACAGAATTAAGGCTACATTGCCTACCAAGTCCTATTATTAATGCAGAATGAATGCTATTAATAATGCATTCCTGTTATTAATGCACCATGATTGGTGGCAGCAACAGTGTTGCTACTGTGACACGTGGCTATGCAAACATAGCAGTTGGAACTTGCAAAGGAGTTAGGTACCCAAATCCCCGGAGGCTTTTTTTAGAAATCTCAGCCTACCCAATAACTATTGTTCAACTATATGCCAATACACAGATGAAAAGATCCCAGAAATGGTTGATGTAGTGTGTCGCATCTGCAGCTGAAATATGATTGTATTTTGTTCCAAGACTTCAGCTGCTGTTTCTCACCTTGTACGGCCGCTCAGATTCAATAGAAAAACATTTTTTTTCTGGCGCACGGGTGTGTAATTCATTGTGCCTCTGTTATAGATCTTCATGCCAGTGGTTATAAACATGTTGATTCCTCTAGCGCCCCATTGGAGTTGGCTGCTGTCAAACTGCTGCTCAGGGCGAAAGATACTTTTGCTTGCTTCTCACAATCCTAAATCTGCAATCAATAAATCACTGTAAGTTCTTAAGTTGGAGTCCATTGTGAAGTCATAGAGGATGTGCCATTTTCACCAACTTTGTGCAGGTCACGGTCAACACCCAAAGGTATGGCTGCTACCTCCGTAGTACAACCCCCTTCTCCCAACAGCACCATAGGACTTGAGCCCATAAAACTGGACTGTTGGCAGCCTGAACCTTCACAAACTTCCTAGGACAGCTACCTCCCCCCCCCCCCCAAAAAAAAAGACTACCCTGGGAGAACCTGAAGAGGTGGCAGGCCTTCCTGAAGATACCCTGGCAGCAATAGTAAGCTTGAATTTGGAGCTATTCTTTGCTTTGCTCTGCAAATTCTGTCAACAATTGAAAAGTGGTCATCCCAGCCAGTTACTTAATTGTAATTTTATTGCTTTACCACTTATGAGGGATAGTCTCTTTTTTTCATAGGTTTAACTTGTTCGTCTCAAGTACCACCCTGTTTAGAAAGTCTTACTTCCAGGCTGTGTCTACATTGGCGCGATCTTGCTGCCTGTCTACACTGGCCACGTGTTCTTGCGCAAGAACACTGATGTTCTAATGTATGAAATCAGGGCTTCTTGCACAAGAACTCTGACGCTCCCGCTCAGGAAGAAACCCTCTCATGCAACTGTTCTTGTGCAAGAGGCCAGTGTAGTCAGGCAACATGAATTTCTTGCTCAAGAAAGCCCTATGGTTAAAATGGCCATCAGAGCTTTCTTGCACAAGAGAGCATCTACACTGGCATGGATGCTCTTGCGCAAATGCACATGCCAGTGTAGACGCTCTCTTCTGGAAGAGTTTTTGCACAAGAACTCTTCCGCAAAAGAGTTCTTGCACAAAATCATGCCAGTGTAGACGTAGCCTCATTGTTTTCATTATTACGTCAGCATTTTCAAACTGAAGACTTTCTGGGATCACATCCAGAATATGACTTTGCAGTTGGAAAGGCTTGGGCAAATGGCTTGCTACCCACTTGTACCCAAAGCTACGCTTTGTGTTGGCTCTTCTCTGCCACATACTTTTTAGCAAGCTTCAGGTCAGACCTCCCTTTTCCAGCACCCTTGGGACCTGACCTGTCTCAAAGGAGGGAATTTGCCAGATTAGGGGAGGTTCCTGCTACCGGCTTCCCAGGACTCTTCCCCCTCCCTGCAGCTGGCTCTGCTCCAGCCCCACTACTAGTGGACTCCAGCCTGCCTTGGACTTGGGCTCCGACCCACAGAGCCACCCGGGGGACAGAGCTCCCCAGCTGTAGCAGCCCTGCTTCTCCCCTGCCCAACCAGGAATCCCCAGGGACGGGACTTATCAGATGCCCCATTTCTGCTGTTGCTCTCCGAGGATGAGGCTTGCCAGTGCCACTGCTGCCCTGCCCAGCCAGGGCTCCTTGGGGATGAGGTTCACACTCCTGGGCATCGGGGCTCTCTGATACAGTAATACCCATGGTCCTGCCAAACCATGGATGTTCAGACCAGAGAGTCCCAGATTTTGGAGATTCAACCTTTACTTTACTTTGACAGCTTTTACAGTGACTTATTTTGGAGCTGCCAGAAACAGCAGCTGAAAGTTGCTCTTGACCACCAATGGATGTTTGCGAGACCAGTTGGCAAAGTTACAATTGTAGTCATTATAATCTCAGCATTCACCAACAAATATCTATGTGTGGTCTTTGAAACAGAATAAAAAATAACCTCTATATTTAGTACAGTTAAGGTGAAATAGATATTAGAACCTAGATATTAGAAATTACCCACTTGCCATAGAATGTAGGTATCTCAAATACTGTGAAAGCGACAAGGAGTCCTGTGGCACCTTATAGACTAACAGGTTTATTGGAGCATAAGCTTTCGTGGGCATCTGACGAAGTGGGTCTTTGCCCACGAAAGCTTATGCTCCAATAAACCTGTTAGTCTATAAGGTGCCACAGGACTCCTCATCGCTTTTGCAGATTCAGACTAACACGGCTACCCCTCTGATACTCAAATACTGTGGTTAGGGATTTTAATTTTTTCTGTATTAAAGAGTAGCCACTGTTCATAATCAAATTTAAATTCAAAGGATTGGAACATGCCTACAGGCAAACTCCTCTGGTGTCCATCATGGATGTTTCTATTCTCCAAGGGCTGTTATTAGTGGCTAGTTATTAATTTGAAGCAGCAATAATTCATGCCTACTATCTTGGGGCTGCTTTACCAGGTAGGGGTGTTCTTGCATTTTTTTAAAGTTCTTATCCCTTATAACTTTGTCCAGTCATCCCCAAACTCCTTCCCCTCCTCCTTCCACCAAACCATCCCTGATGTTCCCTTGGATTCTTTCAGTCCCACATGTACCTTGTCACCTGTGACGGATTACTTGAAAGTACAGGGGCTCACTAGGTACTTTTAATTAGTATTCTTTTTTTTACTCATCTACATCCATTTGCCCTAAATGTAGCTTCATGAAAAGAGAACATGGATGTAGATGATTTTCAGATGCAGTGACACCCAAAGTGTTTAGCTATAGCTGACATTTTTTAATAAAAAACCCTTAAACAACTAATAGTCTGGTAGTGCTTTAAAGACTAACAAAATGTGTAGAGTCTTTAAAGTGCTACTAGACTATTTGTTGTTTTTTACATTTTTCCCATTACAGACTAACTCGGCTACCCCCTGGGACATTTTTAATAAAGTTTTTGGAGGCATTGAAGGAAGCGGTGTGGGCTGGTTACTAGAGTACTGGATTGGGACTCAGGCTATTAGGGTTTCAGTTTTGCCTCTGCCACTAGCCTATAGGGTGGCCTTGGGCAAGTAATGCCTCTTTGTGCCTCAGTTTCCCTCCTGTCAAATGGGGTAATGACACTACACTTCCTTATAAGGTGCTTTCAGAACTACTGTAAAAAGTGCTGCATAATGGCTAAGTATTTCTGAAAGATGTAGGGTGCTGTTTGGTGTCATTGAACATGAGCAGCTTTTACAAATGGATCTAGATGGCTCTGCTGCTCTTCCTAACCTGCAATGCTGCTCTTATTTGTGGTACAATAATACAAGTTTGAAACATCATGGTTTAACTTATATTATAGCCATTATTTACTTAGCAATTCAATGATTTTTTTTCTTCTGTTTACAATAGCTTCCCTTTTTCTGTGCTCCAGATCTAATTTTCCTAGGATCACTTATTTAGGATGTCAAGACATTGGCTCTCTGAACATTGTTCCTAATGTAGCATTACTTAATTCTCCCCCTGAGGAGTTTATATTCTTTCTTTTTAATAGATGTTTGCATGGCACCCAGCACAATGGAATCTTGATTCCTTGGGCCTCCGCATACTACCAAAAGTTGGAAAAAAGCTTGATTAATTTATATGCAGCTAGTTGAAGTTACCCATTATTACTGTTGTTTTAGACTCTTGATGATCCACTCAATATCCTTTTTGTGACCCAATAAACTGGTAGTTATTACCTTATTAATATGTGTGTATTTTGGGGGATTGAATTTATATCCATAGAAATTCAACTGTGGTTCTCTCTGCTCAGAACGTTACCTCACTACAGAATATAGACTCCTTTTACTATACAGTTGCTATTCCATTATTTCAAAGGTCTGTTCTCACTTTCCTGAGCAGTTTCCAACCAGGTATTACTATATTCCAGTCTCAAGGTGCTCTTTTCTGTTGCTAGGCATTCTGGTGCTCCTATTTTTGATGTTAATCTTTTGTATTGACATATGAAGATAGTGTAGTTTCTAGTTCAGTGTGCGGGACTATAGTGATTTTACCTTATTGTCTGACCCCTTTACTTTCCCTGAATGTAACTCTGTGATCTTCACTGTCCTTCTTCCAATTTCACTTTAATTTCTGTCTTATCCTTTACTTTCAGATACATAGATACTGTCATATTACTTACATCCCTAGTAGATATTGGTGTCTCACCTGAGTTTTCCTTAGCACCTGCCAGTTTTCCTTTTGCACCTAATTTAAACAATCCCTTTAACCTTGTTGGTAGATGTGTTGTCCTGCTTTAGTTAAGATGTAGCCCTTTGTGTAGAGGCTGTCTTCCTCACAACCCCCTCAAAATCCCTCAGTACTTTTAAATATAAAATTCCCCAGCTTCATGCCATCTTTTCTTTCATGTATTGAAACCTCCAGCTTTCCTCTGTCAAGCTGACTCTGGGAGTAAGCTTATTACAAGGGTGCCTAAAATGGAGGGAGAGGTACGCCTAAGAAGAATGCCTATCCATGCTCTCTAGGCACTCTTAATATTACTCAAAAATATACCTTAAGTGCAGCAAAATACTTTAAGCTAAACATCCATTAGTAGGCCAAGCAATTGAAACTCAACTTTCCCCTTTAGAATTTGCCCATGATTACAAATGTCTGAGGAAAATAGACAGTCTTTGCAACGTGCTCTGAAGATCATCAGATTCAGGCTATCTTGGACCTAAAAGAATAAAATTCCAAAGCTATTGGGCCCTAATGTAAGAGGTCAAACAGCAGCCCTCACCATACCAACAGGGCTACAACTTGAGTGACTCTATTGATCTCAACCATGACAATATGGCGTAGGAAGGGAGTTGATTACATTGAGTTTCCAGGACCTCTCTTATACTTGCCTATGTACCTCAACCACCACTGGCTTCTTTATGGCACATGGTGAGTTTGTCTTGTGAATTCTATAACCTTCACATTCATTAGGCAAGTCACTAAACAACCCTGAGTCACTGCACCCCCAATTATTGATATCTTAAATTATGTAGTGCTCCATTAACCTGCATGTGTCTGTCGCTGGGAACCCCCTGCCATGGAGTGACCTCTGCAGTATAGAAGGAATCATTACTCTGTTCTGTTGGATTAGGGTTTCTCTTGAGAATATTTGCCCTTCCGTTCCAACTTGAGCATCTCCCATCATAAGACCAGCTTCTGCAATTGCATGATCAGACTTCCCAGTTCTGAAGGTAGCCCACTTCAGTGTCCTAATACTCAGTCTTTAGAAATACTTTTTCTCCATGTATCCTACCAGCACTAGGGTCTCAAGATACTGGGTACTTAAGTAGCTGAGCTTGCTAAGAATACAAATTTAATTTTTTTTTTAAAGACAGAATTTTAGCATTAAGCAAGAAAATAATGCAGAAGATAGATTGAATCTTCAGGTACCTGGGAATGTAAAGTTGCCATCTAGCTCAATGACTCAGAGAGTCATCGTACAATTAGAAGCTTGGCATTTGAATATAACTGAGAGTTTATTTCATGTGAAATCTAAGACTGCTGAATCAGTGCTATCCTTGTGTGCATCACAAAATTCACATTAATAATGAATACATCTATACATTCTTCTTGCCGCTCACATATTCACTTTGAATTTCTAAGTAGAGATCTGACCCACCTGCACATTCATCTTGAATTTTTTCAAGTGCACAGCTCAGCAGCTGTGTATTTATTTTACAGTTGAAGGCCCACAAATCAGTTCATCCCATAGTTCTGCTGCAAATAAGTGCATGTCAGCCCCAGTTATGTGTGCTAGATAGAGGCAGATGTAATATTTATTAGAGGCCTAATTT
This sequence comes from Apalone spinifera, assembly GCA_030068395.1. Lineage (NCBI taxonomy): Eukaryota > Metazoa > Chordata > Testudines > Trionychidae > Apalone > Apalone spinifera. Next base: position 179,257,026 of record CM057845.1, on the reverse strand, counting down.
TCAAAAGTGGCTCCTAATTTTAGGTGCTGAACAATGTACAGATCATGGTCTCATTTTTCCAAAGGTGTTAAGCAGCCAAAACTCCTTTTGATTCTAGTTCATGTTACAAGTGCTCAGCATCTCTGAAAATCAGGCCCCAGTTGTCTCACGTTATGCAGCCAAACAACCGAGGCACCTAAAATGATCCAACACTTGAAAAAATTGACCTACATGTACCACACCACTTGTATGTTATTTTAACTCCTTTAAAGCCCATGTCATGAGAGAACTGACAGGAATTTTTCTTCACCTGGATCGTTCTCCAGAATTAAGAAGCCTGCTTGAGCTGTGCATTCATTGTGTGCCTCTCAGAAGGTTTTCTGTTTCTTCTATGGAGACTCCCAGGTGCAGTGGTCAATCTTCTGCTGCAGTACCACATGTGGTACGTGGACAGTATTAAGACTGAGTACAAGTGCAGTTGCGAAACTTGGCATATTTACTTTTATTTAGGATTAAAAAATGGGCATGGTTATTGTTTGCCGAGCATACCTGCTTTGTAACAAACCTGTGTACGCTGTATATGAACTGCTCACAGTAATGTCCGTCCCAAAACCTGAATCGTATTTAATGGAAAGATTAAACCTTTTGATTATTGTATAGATGTGTATGCGCTTAAAACAGGTGGTGACACTGATCCATTTGAAGAATGTCAGAACTTCACTTCAGGATGCTTGATTCTTCTGTGTTGCTCTGAGACCATGTAACCACACTTGTGCCATTCTGCTATGGTAGCATTTTCGCACTCACTGTGCACCGATGTGAATAACTACCAAGGGGGATGGCAGCAAAGGAGAACAGCGGTCTGTGGGCTGGATTTGCAAAAAGACTTGGGCATCTAATTGCCTATTTAGGCATCTAAAGCCCAGCATCAGGCCTCCTGCTAGTCACAAAACTACTGCTCAGCTATTGTTAAACCCTGTAGGCACCTAAACTCACTCAGCACTCTTGATTTTTTTTATTCTAGTTCATGTTACAAGTGCTCAGCATCTCTGAAAATCAGGCCCCAGTTGTCTCAAGTTATGCAGCCAAACAACTGAGGCACCTAAAATGATCCAACACTTGAAAAAATTAGCCTGCACATACCACACCACTTGTATGTTATCTTAACTCTCTTAAAGCCCGTGTTGTGAGAGAACTGAACGGAATTTTTCTTCACCTGGAATATTCTCCAGAATTAAGAAGCCTGCTTGAGCTGCTTGCGTTCCCTCCACATCTGTATTTTTTGCAATAAAAGTTCTCTAGCTACCTAAGTTTCTGCCTTTGCATATGTGTACTGAAGCTCCACACCAGGCATCCAGAGGTGCCTATGCCCTGAAACAGTGCATGGACATGAGGGGAATAGAGCTAGTTCTTTGGGTAACCCACCTGTGGGACCAGATCCAGTCAGGGCTCAGAACTGGTCTACTGGACTGGGTCCCTGTCAAGAAGCTTATGCTAAGGGGAGTGGGAGAGGAGTTTGACCAGTTCCCTTATAACTTTGAGCCTGATGGTGAGAGTGCTCATTTGGGAAAACCCCGATTCAAGCCTTCCCTCCAGCTCAGGTGAAGAAAGGATTTGAACAGTGATTTATGATCACTCAAGAATGGGCCCTAACCATTGGGCTAGCGGCTATTCTGATGAGAGGCTCCCTCAGGTCTCCCAGGGAAGTTATTTTACTGCACATAAACATTTTTTTAAAAAAGTCACTGGTGAAGGGGAATTGGATCTGAGTCTCCTGCATGAGTGTTCTAACTACTGTGCTACAGAGCCATCCTCACGCGTGTTCTCTTTCGCGCTCTGGTCCAGACATTCTTAAAAAAACATGACTCACTAACCCCACTAACTGCCATAGCTAGCTAACACCAAGAGAGGGTTGGCATCTGAGGCCCCCAAGTGGAGAGAAGCACATCCATGCAGCCTGGGCTGAGGCATCCATCTCTGAGTGAGGGTATCTCCCATTGGCTAACTTAGGCAAGGAGGCATCTAGTGTGACATTTTTTGTAAATCCTATTCTGAGGCAGCTGTCATTCTGCTTGCATTGTATAGGGCACCAAACCCAGAGATTTTTCCAGGCACCTAAACATAAGACATGGTGATGCACATCATCACCGTGCTTAAGTTTCTTCATGAATAGCCTTGTTTGTGCCTATTCTGGCCCACAGGACAGAGAGGCATTCAGAAATATTGCCTTCTCTGCCTTCACTGTTTCATTTCTCTCTCCATCTTTCTTTTCTGAGTCTGCATATCTTGCAGAATGCAGAGAAATCCTGCACCAGAGAATGTACTTGAAAGATTCCCCCTCCCGTTCCTCCACTCTTTCTGAAAAGCATCTGCCCTTCACATTGTGACCTTGCTGAGTTATTAATGTGCCATGGACTCCCAATTAAAATATACGGTTACAAGCCAGGTGTCCCATCAGTGGTACAATGACTGAAAGAAGGTAAAATATGGAAGAATATGTTTCATGTCAGTGGAAGCGGCAGAGGCAGGAGACGAATTGGATTCCTTTTAGATGAATCTTTTATGGATCAGCAGATTTATTCAAAGTTATTTAAAAAGCAGTTAACATTCCATTAGCAACAAACTGTGATCTGTGTCAGCAGTAAGACACTGTTCAGTCATTTATTTTAGAGCAAGACATCTCTGCAGGGAGAAATACAAGTATTAAATCTCTCTTGCAGGCAGATAAATACCAAGACAAAACCAGGGAGTTTATCTTTTTTACTCTAAATGTTAGGCCTGCCTCGTAAGGTCTTATTTACATATTTGGTTTGGGTTGGGGTTTGTTTTGTTTTAGTTGCTTACTCTATATGACTGAAAAAGGCAAAGTTACCATTTTCAAGATAGTTTATGTTTGTGATAGGTTGTTTGTTTTTTTTAAGTAAAGATTTGGCTGCTGCAGTGTCATTTAAATCAAGCTGGAACAGAGTTGGCTCAGCAAACCCAGCTTGGATCCCAAAGATCTTTCTCAGAATAATACCTTCCCAGCTGCCTTGAGATAAAGCTCTTTGTGGGTTCATGCACTGACATGGTCTTTCCCTCATTCCCGCCCCATTAGACAGTCTTTATCTCTTCACATCTCCTGACACAGGCAAAAGCTGCTTAGAAATGGGTGGCAGTTTTGTCTCCAAAAAGGTTCCTGAATTTGGATCTGAATGCTCCTTTGTGCTTTGTGCTGTAACCCATTGCATCCAGCTTTTTATTCTTGGTGGGACCCCAAGCAGCCAGAATTGTTCCTTAGGCGTGTGAGCAGGTGGGGGTAGAGGGAAAAACTTGCAGCCCACTGTAAGTTATGTACTTGCTTGCCTGATCTCATCTGGCTTGACTGAGGTGGGGGGTAAACTGGGGCACAGAAGACATAAAAATGCCTCAGGCCATACTAGTCCCTTCCTTCCTGCCTGATCCTGTGCCAAGCAGAGCACAGAAAGACATCAAAGAATTTCATCTCTGCTTTTTACCTCTCAAAACAATGGTGTGATTATACAGTGTTTGAAGTACAATTGCTGTGTGCTTCTGTGAACCGAGATGCCATATAGATTTAGTAAGTGATAGCTAGCAGCTTCACCAGTTCCTTCCACAGCAGCTGAATAAATATAAATGCAGGCCCCCCAAAAATAGCATGACTCGCTTATTTTTGAGCATTTTAACACCATTTACTAAAGGAATCACATAGTTACAGGAAGACATAGATAAGCAAATGATAGAAATAAGAGAAAAATTAACAGTCCATGATTACTAATGAGTCAAACCAGGATCTGTTGTAATAAACCAACTTTTGAACAAGTAGTGG
>CM057845.1:179229330-179253118 GCA_030068395.1 Apalone spinifera | reverse complement strand
ACTCTTGCGTTAAAAGTATTTGCGCAAAATCTTGCCAATGTAGATGTAGCCTTAATGTATCAATACCAGGGCTTAGGTCTTTGCCTTTTGGGGGGTATGAAATTTTCACACTCCTAAATTCCATAGCTAGGCCAACTACTCCTGGGGGAATTCTGTGCCAAAAATTAAAAATTCTGCATCTTTTATTTAACATAACACAATATAAGCATATAACTTTCAATTATTTTGCTAATTTATTTCAAAATACCTCTCAGCAAGTATATCTGTAACTATACAGACAACCAAAAAGATTCAGGAAATGTTTTTTGACACATAGATTCCTTATTAGGCATATTTACTACAATATAGAACCGTACTTCCTGCACCCATCAGAAATGCAAAGTTTTGGGGGAATCGGGGGTAATGCGGGAGCTTAGGGAAAGGCAAGTAATTGCTGTGAAGGAGACAGGGTATGAACTTGAAGGTTTGTAGGGCATTAATGGGAAAAGTATGGAATAGCCTAATATACATTTAGTCTTAATTTTTGAAGTTTTTTATGTAAGAAAATGGTGAATAACGTATTTTTCTTTTTACTGGATTATTATTTTACTCATGACATGGGTCAAGCTGTATTTGGATAGAAAATAGAGTTCTTTTAAAATTAACAAAATCAATGTTACAGAAATTATTTGTATTAGTTAGATAAAATTACCTTAAATCTGTTAGATACATTTTTTTCTTATAATATTTTTCATTACAACCAATTGACTTGTTTATAATAAAATAACAGAGGAAATATTATCTGTAGTAAGTGAAATGAATTGATTGATTTTTGGTCATCATGTCATTGTAGATTTCAGAATTAATAAAGCTCATTATATTTCATCTTTATTTATTGAGTGGTTGAAAAAAACAAGTATTATAGAGTGGTAGAGGAAAGAATGTCTTCTGCTTTTTTCAACTACCAATCATTTTTTGAAATTTGAATGACCTACTTATTAAGTTCAACTATTTGAATAAACTTAAATGAAAAAAATTTCTCTACATTTGCAGAAGATGGTATTGCCTTCAAAAGCTGGTCTAGCACTTCACCAGACTGTTTCCAAGTGCGTAGCCAGTGATTTCTCCCAATTCAGTGGTTTGATTTTTACTTTACTTTGTGCTGCATATTTTTATTGAAATGATTTTAATAATTACAGTAAGTTTTGGCCTAACTATAAATGTCATAACTTCAAATTTAATTCACTTTAATTAACTTCATTTTAAAAATAAATATATTTATTTGAATTGGAATGTTTTAAAGTGAATATTTTTGTTTTTAAATTATTTTTTATCTATACTCATTTCCAAGTAGCTCCTGTTAAATTTTTGAATAAATGGGATGTTAAAATGTTTTAGAGTAGGAAGTGAGGGGATATTTCATAAAAATCCAATCTATTGGATCCTATCAAACTCTGCACTGAAGGCAAGACATGAGAATTAAGTATTCCTCGCTACACTGCACTGATAATGCCTCAGTTTGAGTATTGTGTCTAGTTCTGGGCACCACGTTTCAAGAAAGATGTGGAGAAATTGGAAAAAGTCCAGAGAACAGCACCAAAAATGATTGAACATCTAGAAAACATGACCTATGAGGGAAGACTGAAATAATTGGGATTGTTCAGTAAGAAAAGAGACTGAGAGGGGACATGATAGCTGTTTTCAACATCTAAAAGGGTGCTACAAGGAGGAGGGAGAAAAATCATTCTCCTTGGCCTCTGATGATAGGACAAGAAGCAATAGGTTTAAGTTGCAGCAAGGGAGGTTTAGGTTGGACATTAGGGAAAACTTCCTGTCAGGGTGGCTAAACACTGGAATAAATTGCCTAGGGAGGTTGTGGAATCTCCATCACTGGAGATATATAAGAGCAGGTTGGATAGACATCTGTAAGGGGTGATCTAGATGGTGCTTGGTCCTGCCATGAGGGCAGGGGAGTGATCTTGATCACCTCTCAAGGTCCCTTCCAGTTCTAGTATTTTATGATTCTATGATTTTGCAGACTCTTGTCTATGTGTGGCCAGAAGAGTTATATATCAGGCCAGTTCTGGAAAATAGGCTGCATGTGTGTGAGAGAGAGGCAGAAAGAAAGAGACCACTGCAGAAAAAACAGGCATCCTTGGATTAATTCTATCAATGATACTGGGATGTAGAAGATTGGGATTTATTTGTCATTTTCTTTGTCACGTGAATTTCTCCAAGAAAGTGGCATGTGAGTGAGCCATTCAGAGGTGTAGTATCAAAGGTTATCATCTTTCTGATCTCTAGATGTTATCATCTAGAGATTGTGATCTCTTTTTCTTATCTAGCGGTTGCTGTATATTGCAGGAATGCAGGTAGTTATGCAAATACAGCCTTCCTAGTTTGTACAGTGGAGATATAGGGGGAAAGTTCTGGTAATCAACTATACAGGTATGCCATTTTGGAAAAGTCCAAACAACAACCTGGACTCCATTTTGGCTGTCCTTCTCCTTCTGACCCTGAGGGCATTTCCCCACTCTTGTGACATTTTTGGCAGGAAAGCTAGACAGACACATGACCTAGGTTCTGCCCAGGCAGCAACAGCTTATTTAAGCACTACCTCAAAGGTTCCAAGGGGCTGCCCTTCTCAGTGATGGGAAGTGGGAGAGTCCAGAGCCAGAGGTGTACGCCAGCACTACGCATATAGGTTTCGGTTGTGGAAGGATGAGCTTACCTGAACGAAGGGGTGTGCTACCAGCTGCCACCCCTCACCCCCCATCACTGAGGAAATACATACACCCACGACAACACAGGGAGGGGAGTGGGCCGACCATTGCTGGAGCAGAGCTGACACAACCTGATTGCTCTTTACCTGTGATACCATCTGGAGACAAGATCCAGAGCTGTCCCACTGCTGTGAGGATCCTCAAGCTGCAGGGATAGGTCGTGGTTTCATATCCTCCATTTCTTCACCTGGGTCCCGTCCTGGGGAAGGGAACTCACCCAAGTAGCAGTGAGCACACCACCTTTTGTTACTTACCTTTAGTTGTGGGGGTCCTTGTTATACCCATGTTCTTTATTCTTTGGTTTACCTTTCATTTACTTTATTTGAACTGTTAAATAAATGTCCTGTTTGTTAGCACCCACGTTCTACTTGATTTTATTTCCCCTAAGGGGCTGAGACAAGCCCTAATGACATAAGAGGGAAGGGACACGTTCCTTTAGGCTGATTCCCTTTTTGGCCAGGCATACCAATCAACAGGATTAGTTGTTCAAATAGTTTTAGATCTGTAATCAGCTGGCAGTTCTCTGGGGGTGGGGGTGGTGACAAAGACTTCTGAATTGGCCCCTGGTCAAAAATGATTGCCCACCTCTGGGCAAGAGGTACAATGGTGGGGATGGAGCAAGGATGGAGCTTTGGGAAGGGGTGGGGCAGGGTCAGAGTAGAAACAGGGCAGGGTCTGCAGTGGGGGGTGTTGTCCTGGGTCTGCACCCCATTAGGGATGGCCTTGGTAACAATATCCGGGAGCAGTGAGATGTTGAAAGTTCCTTTTCCTTCAGATTATTTGAAAATACAAATTGTCAATTTCTAACACTACCCTAAAACAAAGGGTAATTCTTGAGGACTTCCCTTTTTTATACTGTGCCTCTACATTGACTTTTCCTTGGGGCTGTCTGTTCTTACGTTGCTGTGAACCAACTCTCAAATCCAGTCACATCCAGCTCATATTTACAGTGGTAGGGCTAATGGCTTTGGGTCAGGCTCGCCAAGCCAAAGTAGCAGAAGTGGCACTCTTTTTTGTGTCGTTTCAGCTCCCAGCTTCCATTTAACAACCTTTACCATGACAAAGCCAAGTTGGTCTAGAGCAGGGTCGGCAACTGATGGCACGCATGCCACTTCTTGCACGCAAGCTGATTTTCAGCAGCACGCATGAGGGAGCTCAGTCCTGCCCCTCTTCCTCTGCTCAGCCTCTGGAGAACGCTCCCTCCTCCATGCAGCAGGTTAGCCTATAGTGGGAGGAGGCAGTGCTGGGACAGAGACTCCTCAGCAGCACCTTAGCCGGGACCAGAGGTGCTTCTGCCATGGCCACGGGACAGCCAAGAATCGCATGGCAGTAGCAGTGGAGCCTCCGGCGCTGGCCCTGGACCACATGGGCCCTGACAGTGGCAGCGGAGCCTCTCTTCAGGGCGGCCCAGGACAGCATGCCCACGGCCATTGCTGCAAGGGAGTGCAAAGCCAGGTAAGGTCCCCCTCTTGCCCAGGATCCCCCACACCCTAATCTCCTCACTCCCCTCTCCCACCAAGACCCTGCACCCCCAACTTGCTCTGACACCCTCCCTTGTTCCTGCACCCTTCCTCCTGGCCAGACACCCCATCCTGCTCCGGAATCCGCCTTTGCTGCTGCATCCTCTTTCCTGGCTACACATTGCCCCCTCCCTTGCTCCTGCCCCCTCCACCTGGCCAGACACCCTACTTCCAGCCTGCTTCCACACCCTCCCAGATCCTGCCTCCCATCCCTATCCTATTTGCTGGCAACCCTGTATCTCAAACTGTACCCCTCATTTTTGTCCCTACCCCAGAGTTGAAGGGGGTCCATAAAATCCACTAACTCCGGAACCCCAGAAAAGTAAATTTGGTCTACTGGAAGCCCTGAACCTCAGTCCCCCCCACCCCTTCCCTTTCCCTCACCCCATGAGGCTGGGGCACCAGAGGAGTGAGGTGTCTTAGTTGGGGGCCACAGCAGGGAGGGTTGGGTGGTTTTGGAGGAAGTTTTTTGCTTCTCACTTGTGTGGTCTCCAACTGATTTTTCTGTGAGTCAGTGATCCCCGACCCCCCCAAAAAAAGATTATCATTGACTTTAAAAAGTATCACCAGGACTCGGACCCGTACATAGAGGTCAATAAGTCAGGTCTCAGCACTCCATCTCTGAAAGGTTGCTGACCCCTGTTCTAGAGAAATTCTTTACAGAGAGCTTCTAAGAAATATAACTGATCTACCAGGAAAACCTTCTGGCACTCTTTCTGGGGAGTCCAATGTGCAGTACTAAGACACTTGTAATACTATTGGCTTTACATTATTTGATTATATACAGAGGAAATTAATCCCTTTTTATTATCAAGAGCTATTTTTTTCACATCACTACTCGATGTGGAAAACATGAAGCCAGAAAGTGTAATAAAATTCAATATTAATATAGCAACAGACAGTACATAGCCAGTGGAATCTACATATATAGAATTTTGTACATGCTACCAGAATACAAATGATCTATCTGTTGCAAAAAGGTTGACTTCAGCTCTTTAACTCTGTTAGATACTATGACAAGTTACATCAAGCAAGGCGAATAGCTGATTGCGTGTAACCCATGAGTGATTCTGAATATGTGGAACATCTATAAACTAGTCCAGGATTCCCTGGAAGGAAATATTAATCTAAGTACAAAATGTATTAAACTGAAACATTATAGAACATAGCTGTGAGGGCATTTTTATGGTATGTGTGTATGATGATGCTTATGTCATTTGTGCAGATAAGACTTGTTAAATAAATGCCACATGTAGATAAAGTAATCACGGGATAAATTCCTTTATTTCTGTAATCCTAGAGTGAATTGCATTTATTTTCACCTTTTGATTAATTTATCTGCATTTTGCCCAGTAAACCATCTCTACCAGGATTACCACATTTTAACACACTGTGAATATCTTGCAAACAGCTGTCATTTAAAAAAATGTTTTGTTCAGGTAAAAGTAGGCCTTCAAAAATGCCAATAACCAGTCCTGAATCAATGAGAAATTTAAATTCCAATCTCTCACAGTCCAAAATGCACTTGTTTCATCGTTCCACAGAGAGAGATCTTAGCTTTCCAAATGAGATATAGCAATATCTCTAGGCCTGGTAGCATATGAGATGATGTACCTCACAACTGCAACATCTTTATAAATAAAAAGCCTATTTTAGATCCATTTTAGCATAGATTCTAGTCTATGCTTCATGGTTTTCAGTGGACTTACTGTTGATTTTATACAGTATCATGTCAGAATCAAGTCCATTGTATTTAAGATAGAGGGATTAAAAATTAGTAATAACTATTATATAACAATCTAAAACTTTCATAATAGCATTTCTGTAAAATATATGGCATAGATAACACATTTAGTGCATTGTGGTAAAATGATTTTATTGGTGTTTTTTTGCACTGAGCTACCTAAATCATTCACAGTTTCACCAGTCATAAGTAATGTTAGTCATTCTATCTATACAAATGTCAGTAAAACACTTACACTTGCCATATCATTTTTATTCTGTATCTAAATCACACTTTGGAAAACAAAGGAACAGTTACAATTTGCCGGGTACAAGGAATAAAACAGTCTTAATAGTGCATATGAATAAAGAAAGCCCTTGAAGAATCGAGGTGACTTGCCAAATTGTTCCTTTCAACAAAGACTAACTGGACATCTCCCACATTACCTCCAGATGCAAAAGCAACCTACATAGCACAACAGAAAACTCTCTCTTTAACTAATCAGTCTTGACAATACATGGAAGTAATAGCATGATTCACAGTTCTAATGTAATGGTATTTTAAAAAAGAAATAAAATCTGAATACCTATCCTCACTAATTTTTCGTGTAATTTTTACAGTTTGGAATTAGCACATTATATTTTGAATGAAGGTGTAGAAAGTTTGCTTAACAGTCTGAGATAAGTTTTACTTCTTGGTTTATCTCTCTTCCCTTTCCTCTTCTGCGCCCACCATGTGCTATCCATGTGCAGAATGACTTTTGTGATGTAATACATGAAAGCAATTCTGCACATGGACATAAAAAATGAGAGGGAATGCTCCTCCTTCACATACACTTGTGCTCGTGTATATGAATCTCAGTTTTTGAAATGTTTCTGAATAAATGACAGTCAGGATCCCCAGCTTGTACAATGCTGGAAGATTTAAATTAGTGAAATACACCACATTATCCAAAGCATTACAATCAGAAAACCATTTAAGCTATGATTATATGCTTTGTGAACCATTTTTAACTTTATCAGAGTGCTGCAAACGCTGTGTAAGTGATTTATCTTGAAGGATATCAGGGGCTGACTTGTTTAGTTTTGCACGGATATAGTATAGAGTGATGACAGAGCACTATGTGCAACAACTGTAGTGTCGCCTATTAAAACCTTACTCAAACTGTGAAGTGCTTTAGTAAGTTCAGCATTAGCCCAAAGCTCCAAACCTCACTTTTTTTTTTCAACTCTGTTTTTCTCTCATTAAAGGAATTCACTGCAATACTACAAACCAATTTGTATGATGTTTTTATATTTTAAAACCTTCAGGTACAAATCTAAAATCTTTTTTATATTTTCCAGTGAAAAAATAGAATATGCATTATTCTAATATTCATAAAAATCCCAAAGTTCAGATAAACTTAAGGTAAATTCTTATCTCCTTGTCTACATAAAAAAAAAATGTTCCTGGCAGACAACAGAATGACATCATCTTGACATCAGCATCAACAGGCTCCACCCTTGCACTGGCTCCCTGTTCGGAGACCGGCAAAGCCACCTGGCAGACCAGCCTGGGCAGATTCCACCTCCCAAGAGTCCTGTCTATTCAGCTCTGGCCACAGCCTTTCGGGTGGCCTTTCCCCCATCCCAGAGGGCTGCTTCAGCTGCTTCGGCAGGTGCAAGGCCAAGGACACGGCCCACTCACACCAGGAAAGAAGGCAGAATCTGGCCAGGCCTGTCCTGGCCCATATTGGAAACACAGCAGGGGAACTGGGGGAATGCCACGCCACAGGTCTCCCCCTGAGCTAGCAGCTCCGTCATGTGCTAGTGGCCCAGGGCCAGGCCTCTGGCTCAGGTGCACTCTCTTGGGCCTGCCGTGAGCTGGGCAGGTCTTGGCCACACTCCAAACCCAGCACTTTGGGGACGGCACAGTTATGCTGCACCCCGGCCACTTCCCTTGGTCTCCAGAGCAGCTGCTCTGTGTTCCGGACCCCCGGGCTCGCTACAGAGCAAAACTGCCCCAGAGGCTGTTCACACGGCATTACACAAACCCCAACAGGCCCATTTGAAAAGGCTGGGCTGAGCCCAAGCTTGTAGCTTGACAAAACCGCTTCCTCGTTCCTGACCCTCCACCCAGCCCCCTCACACACCAGCTCCAGATTGGCCTCTTCCTGCTCCCACCGCAGTAGGGAGCTCACGCTGGCACTCCAACCTCGCACCTCTCCTGCTGCCCCCCGGTGAGGTTGAAGCATCAATGCCAGCTTCCTGCAGTGGGGGTTAGAAAGCCCCAAGGCTCCCCATGCACTACCATTTCCCTTTCCCCTTTCCTAGCTGGGGGAACAGCAATGCTCTAGCCAGATCACTCATATCCCTCCATGCTGGGACCCCACACCCCACCTCCCTCACTCATCACCCTGCTGAGACCTTGCATCCCCAGCCCCATCACTCACCCCTCCCACTGAGACCCGCCACCCCCCAGCCCACTTTTGCCCCTCCTCCCCCAGGCAGACACCTACCCTCAACGTGCTCCTGCCCCTCCCCCCCCCCGGCCAGACACCCACCCCCAGAGAGATGGGAGTTGGCAAGCATAGCAAGCAGGGTGTGCAGCCCTCTAGTAATAGAAAAATCTTAAAACCTAGTACAAGACATGTTCCTTTTATGAATAAATGTCAGAAACTCAAATCCTACATCGTAGGAGAAAGGAACATTTTAGAGCTCCAGTAATGTGACAAAGTTTTCATCCAGAAACTCTATTTTTATTATAATTGTCCTAGTGAACACATATTGAACTAACCCTGAGAGTTAGGGACCCTTTCTCACTAGACAGACCTTTCTTCAAGACAGAAAAAAAACACTTTTAGTTCTCCACAGCCACCATCAAAGCCGAAATGGGTTTCAAACTACCAAGAAATTATATATAATTTTAAAATGTCCTCTTTGCGCCTTTATAATTTGTTTCACAAAAGGCTACTTTTCCACAGATGGCAAATTAAGACAAGTATATTTTTATTTTGTTCTTAAAACCAGAGGTGTACCTTTGACAGGGGAGGATGCACCCGTGGTAATTAGCTTCAGATTTTCACGCAAAAAGTTGCGCTGTCGAACTGTGGCTGACCTCAGGTAACCACTACTAGAAACTACTTTTGCTGACGCGGTAGGGGGTGTAGTCTGTGGAGGCAGCCCATTGATCTCATATGTCCATTGCATTGATGCAGTCTGAAAACAAAGGAAAGATCCGATATAAAACAGTCATGGCCTAATACCTTGAAACATGCAATAGCTACTTAACACAGTGCTTTAATTAGAAAGCTATTTTGTAGTTCTCCATGTAGGGTGCCTGAAAGTCACAAAACCAGAACTGCACCCATAGAGAAAAAACATTATCATGCAAATCTAGGAAGAACATTTTATTTTATGAACTAAGGGCAATGCACTAAAAAAGACACACAGCCTAGCCCTCTAGGTGATCTAAGCATTTCTTTTTATAGTGAACAATAGTCATGTATGTTGTTTTGAAAGAGTTCTTTCACAGTATGATGTAAATGAAAGGAATGCATAGGTTGCTAGGTTTATTTATACACTAGAATTTAATTCCCATTCTTGGAGTAAATAGTATTCTAAGTTCAGATTACTTTATTTGGATAAGATAGGTAACAACTACAGAAATAAGACTCAAGGTATGGAAAGTGAAACTATGGAGTCATATTGCAATTCTAGTTTGAGGAATCTTGACATGCACCGAATATGATATTTTATACCTTCTTCATGTATATTTCTGTGTATACAGCAGTGACCCAACCAGGCATCATCTAGCTGTGTAATGTACATTTCTATTTTTAAATCAGCAGTCATCTCCTGTATTGCTTGCGTTTATTAAGGCAATATGGTTCCTGCTATCATATGCTATATATTTGAGCCCGTGTGAGTGTCTATCTGTCCATCTGTCTGTTTAGGAACTTCTCCTAAATGGTAAGAGCTAGGACCACCAAATTCAGAGTACAGCTTCCTCTTACCATAACTTAAAGCAAGGTAAGGGTGTGGTTGTGCCAGGAAAATGGGATGTGCCTGGAATAGGATTGTGTCTCAGCAGGCAAGTGAAAGGGGCTGACTGGGAGTGCCCCCTCCCCCCCGCCATCTAGGACTGTCCCAGCCCGGAGCTTCTCACCCCCATAGGTGTCCTTTTTTAGCAAGGGTGGAGGGGGAGGGTGAAACTCCCCACCTGATTCTTACAAGAAGATTGCTGGCTGTTTTCCGTTTGTCAGGGAGGGAGGGAAAAATACACAGTTTGCTGCAATCCTCATTCTGGCTTGAGGACACAGAGGAGCAGATGAACCTGGACCTACCCCAGCCAGGGGGATTCACCCCTCCCCAGCTGTGCCCGTTAGAGCTGCAGTGGCCATAGAAAAGCACTTCTTACCTGGCCCCAAGTTGCTGCAGTGAGAGAGGGCTGGGGTGGTCCTCTTGCCCTGTGGTAGCCTGCATATTGAGCTCCTCATCCCCAGCCCCACCACAGAGCAGTGAGTTAAATGAAGAAAATAAAAAATTAGTTTAGTTGTGTTAAGGACCTGAGCATTGCGGGGTCAATCTTGTAGTACTCTATTTAGGATTTTGGTGTGGTGAGGGTCATTTAATGCTGCTTGGATATGCTCAGACAGCACTGCTCATGTATTTAGTAATTTCATAGATGCATTTCAAAGCTTCAGTGCTGTCTGTTATCGCATATGTATCTGTGTTTGTCAAGGCAGGATTATGATTGCAGTCATTTCCTGTGTTTGTAGCTAGGCAATCCCTTGCAGTCATTTCTTCAATATCGGAGCTTTAGCTGCTTTCATTTATAGAGGCACTTAAATCTCTGAATCACTTTAGGACTGTCCCCTCTGCCATTATCTCTGTGTATGTGTCCAAGCAGTAAGGATCTTTCAATCATTTCCTCTGCAACTAATTGTAAATTCATTGATCTATAGGTTTCTGTTTGCTTTTTGCCTGTAAGAAACTCAGGCCTGGATTACTACAAAATGTCCTCATTGTGAGGCCTTCTAATGGGGTTAAAATTGTGTGACCAAGGTCTGCATCAGGCCAAAAGAATGACTTGCTGCGGATGATTGTCTCACAACCGCATGCAAATGATAGTACCCTTTCTCTCTCTTTTGATCTATGGCTGTAGTAACATCTACATAGCTGCTTTGGGGTAAATAGAAAAAGGAGCAGTAGTAATCTGGGATACTAATATGCATCTCTCCCCTACAATTTCCCCCCAAAAGAAAAAACAAGACAATATAGAATCCTCTTCTCTCTCCCACTGCAAGTCACAAGGGTTTTATTACTATAGGTAATTAGCATTTATATAGTACTTTATGAATTTACTATGTTGAACAAGCATTAAATGATCCTTACCACACCATTTAGATTTTTATATGTAAATGCTGATGTCCCCCAACAGACACAAACTGATGAAAAAAGAAATTTGCACTGATAACAAAGAAAAGTTACAGAGTGGCAGAGTAAGAAAAATGCTGCTTGAGAACTTAAACTTTGATAAGGTGGGTGAAGAAATCTTTTGTTATGATCTTTTAAATCTCTTTTGATTTAAAAATACTTGTGTTGTATATTTAGATGTGCTTTTGACAAGTTGTAGTTCAATGTTTTAACTTTTTGAGTATGTCTGTTGTCAAATAATTGTCTGACACTCCCCATAATTTCCCACAACTCGGAAAGTTTAAAAAAATCAAAATAAAAAATGCTGAAATGTTGTGCAACTGTGAACATTAAAAATAAAATATCAATATTGAAAAATAAAAAATGAATTATCAAGATATTTATAAATAGTATTATCCATTTACAACTGGTGGGAAAATGAGGACTAAGTAGACTGAATTCTCTAAGAAACTGAGCAGTTCAGTGTCAGATTCAGGTTTAGAACTCAAGTGTTAATCACAATTTTATGTTGAATCCATTATACTATGCTGCTTGTAGAACAGCCTGCTTAATTAGTTGAATATCCTATTCAGTCTTCCTGCTATGGGCAGTCTTCCTACTATGGGAAGATTTTTGACAGCTGTATAGTGTCTATGCTCCAGGACTGAGCATGCTTCTTCTCCTTAGATCTGAGTAGTGTTCCCCAACCTGAATTTGACCCAAACTATTAATAGTGCTCTAACCCACCAACAAAACCCTCAGACCAAACATGGACCATCCAATACATATGTGACCATACATCACAGAGTATGAAATGTTAATTTCCATAATTATTTAGTTAATATGACCTGGGTAAAGCACTTCAAAATAAACTAAAAGGAGTAGTATGTTTTCTCTATCTTTAATTTCCACTACAAGTACTCCATGTTTGCAAGATGAGATGATCTTGAGTGGAGAAAAAAAGGGGAAGGGGGACCCTTACAAGAAGGGAGAGGGAGAAAAAAAATTACTTGTCAATTGTTGTCCTGATGTGCATGAGGCTAATTCAGTGTACTGGAAGTGTTCTATACTTAGCTTTTGATGTCAATAGGGTGCTGAATGTCAGGAAACCTGGTGTTATAATATGTTAACCAGTACAAGTGTTTGTTCAGGCCAAGGAAGACGGTGTCAAATTTGCATAGGAAATTCTGCACTTTCTCTTTGTAGTTGGCTTGTGAAATTCCTTTATAGAAGAATTCCATTGCTACATTTGGCAGTCATTTATTATATGGTTGCACAGCCCAACCTGGTTGTGGCTTCTAGATGCTACTGCAATATAAAATAGTTAATGATAATGCCCCTTTTTATGAAATTAATCTCCAAAATTAGACAAGGAGTTTAAATGGGAATGTTTCATCTGTGGTCAAAAGCGTGACTCTCACCAACAGAAGTCATTCTTAACAAAGGTATTACCTCATCCACCTTGACTCACTGAGAGAGGGAGCAGCTTCTCCTGCTGAGCCTTTACTACCTTTCCATTTATAGGGAATATTTTTTAAACTGACTGTCTTTAAAATGAGCATGCTTGTCTTTTGGGGTGTTAAATTAATTGTTCTGTGCTAAACAGAATTACTCTGCAAAAGTCATGATATTTCTTACATTTTATTTTGGTATTTGTATGAAGTCTTATTAGATCATTCATCATGCATGCATTTTTAAATCATGTTACTAAAATATGAATAAAAATCTAATTTTATATTGAGTGTTACTACCATGTATAATAAAACCGAGTAGTCAATCCTTATCCTAAACTCTATTTAATACTATACATTGATGGACCTGCCTTCATTTTCTGGGACGATAAATGCAGTTAAGAGTAGGTGCTGACAAAAGCCAGCACCAGGCCTGTATGTCCAAAGATAAAACTGTACTTTTTAAACATAATTTTTAATCTGTGGTTAGCTAATTGCCTTATTAACTCTGGCAGAAGGTGAAATGGTTTGTCTTTCTTCGGTATGTCAGATCCACAATTTAGTTGGAAGAAAGTTTAACCTCAGGATCATATTCATTGTGTGCATGATTCATTGAACACTTCAAGGCTGGAAAAAAGATCTGATAGGCTAGAGCTACTAAAATTCACACTGAGGTATAAAGTTACTAAGAAATCACTCCTGCTCATAAAATCCATATGTGATGTAATTTTACCATCTGCAGTATTCTTATATTGTTTTTGGGGGGGTGATTAAATCAAGTTGGTAGACTGTATCATCAATCAGTTTTATTACCCAGCAGTTTTTAAACAAACTCAGTCGCCTTGTGTTTTTGATATTTTATCATTACGTATGCATGTTTATATTCATTTCTGCTGTATTTGTGACTAAGTATATCATCCGTTGTGCTGCTTTTTCATAAGTACTCTCTACTAATGTGCAGTTAACAAAATGGCAGTTACATAGCTATAGCAGATTTTAAGTCAATAAAAGACCATTGAATCATATTCCTTCTTCTGAGTTTCATCTTATTTAAGATAGGAAGAAATTTACGATCTGAGGATTTGGGATGAATCTATGGTAATGTACTGAAACAAAATATTCTTTAAGGATTCCTGTAGTCCATTGTGAATAAAAAAGTCATGATTTAGAATTATGAAGAATATGACCAAAACCAATTGCTTTCTCAGTGGACTGTCATGATGAGCTTTCCCTTTAGTTGTAGCTAATTTATAATCTGCACTAATGGTATAAAATTCCTGCCATTAACCTAGGACTGAAGTAAATATTTCTTCCTGTGAAATTAGGTAATTAAAAGAGAGGCCCTTCTTTCGATGCAGAGATTGCTGAAGGGGCAATTGCTGTTCTTTCCAAGACTGAAAATTATACAGTACAACTACCAACATCATTTGTTTAGTGTAGTAAGGCGACCTGGAATTCAGCGTCAGTCAATCTTTAAAATAGGTTCTCTCCAGAGCTTCATGGTGCATGAGGGAGTGAGCAGGTTTCAGGGGGTCTTACAAGTATGGCCAGCATTAGACTTGCTGGGGCTTAGGACAGAAAGTTGAAGCCCCGCTGCATGGGGCTGAACCCTGAGCCCCACCATGCTACCTGGGGTAAAACCAAAGCTTGAGCAACTTAGCTTCACAGAAGGCCCTCTGATATGGGGCACCAAGAAATTTAGTACCCCTCCCATGCTGGTCCTAGCTTTCATATGCAGAAAACCAGTTGTTGGGGCACAAGTGGACCATGATTTGGGAAAGAGAAGCTCAGAAAGAAAAAAGTTGAAAACCTCTGTTTTAAAAGAAATGCATCATGCAAACACAACATAATAAGAACATAAGAATGGCCATACTGAGTCAGACCAAAGGTCCATCTAACCCAGTATCCTGCCTGCAAACAGTGGCCAGTGCCAGCTGCCCCAGAGGGGATGGAGTGAAGACAATGATCAAGCAGTTTGTCTCCTGCCATCCTTCTCCAGCCTTTGACAAACAGAGGCCAGGGGCACCATTCCTTACCCCGTGGCTAATAGACTTTTATGGACCTAACCTCCGTGAATTTATCTAGCTCTTTTTAAAACTCTGTTATAGTCCTAGCCTTCACAGCCTCCTCTGGCAAGGAGTTCCACAGATTGACTGTGCACTGTGTGAAGAAGAACTTTCTTTTATTAGTTTTAAACCTGCTACCCATTAATTGCATTTGGTGTCCTCTAGTTCTTCTATTATGGGAACAAGTAAATAAGTTTTTTTTTAATTCACCCTCTCCACACCACTCATGATTTTATATACCTCTGTCATATCCCCCCTCGGTCTCCTCTTTTCTAAATTGAACAGTCCCAGTCTCTTTAGCCTCTTTTCATATGGGACCCATTCCAAACCCCTAATCTTTTTATTTGCTCTTTTCTGAACCTTTTCTAATGCCAAAATATCTTTTTTGAGGTGAGGAGACCACATCTATACACAGTATTCAAGATGCAGGTGTACTATAGTTTTATATAGGGGCGGTAAGATATTCTTTGTCTTATTTTTTATCCCTTTCTTAATAATTTCTAGCATCCTATTTGCTTTTTTGACTGCACACTGCATAGACATTTTTAGAGAACTATCCACGATAACTCCAAGATCTCTTTCCAGTATGTCCCTACTGGCTCAGGGTGTGTGTTATAGTTATACAGATTGCACCACACTATTAATTACACTTTTATTAATTATGAATAACTGTTATTCTTTCACAGAAGTCATGGATTCCGTGACTTTCCACAAAATCTGTCAGGGGCGGCCCTAGACTAGCTGCCAGCAACTGGCGCCCTAGGCAAACCATGCAATCAGCACCCCCACCTCCAAACCCCTCAATGATATTGCGCCACCATTTGGCTCCCCATTTAACGTGGTGCCCTAGATGACCGCCTAGTTCGCCTATAAAGAGGGGCCACTCCTGTCTGTGACTTCCATGATGGTTGGTGCAACTGACTATAGGGTCACTTGAGCATTTGTTCAGTTGAACTAGCCACTGCTGAAGCAACCTGAGGCGAGCTGTCCCAGGAGTTTCTAGGGCCAGTTGCACCCATGACTGGTCAGGAGGTCCTGGGCAGTTGGCTCTGGTGATCACCTCAGTGGCAGTCAATGTGGCTGTTCCTATGGACTGCCTGAGCAGCAGTCCTGGCAGCAGCCCTGGGGAGTGCCTGAGCTGCCATACTGGGGGCTGTCCCAGGGTCAGTTGTACTGGCTGGTGCTCGGATAGCAGCTAGCTCTGGGGACCACCAGAACAGGGGCTGGTGTGGCTGGTTCTGGGGTGCATCTGAGCAGCAGTGGCCCCAGGGGGACCCAGAGACTCTCTGGAGAGCAGTCCTTGGGAGCAGCAGCTGGGGGGCGGGCAGTCAGCCCCCTGGACTGGGACAGGCCTCCAGCGTGGTGGGGCTTCAGAAGTAGACAGTTAGTCATGGATATTTATGGTAAAAGTCAAGGACAGCTCACAGGCCATGAATTTGTATTTACCACCCATGACCTCTCCATGAGATTCACCAAAAATACCCTGGACTAAATTTGAGCCTTAATTATGAATATTCTAATCTTCATAGCAACTGCAGATTGGCCCAACTGGCCAAGTTTAGATCCCAATCAAAGAGGTTAAACACATTCAACCTCTGGATTTTGGTCAGACTCTTTTCAGAGAGAGAGACTCAAGTGTGAAATGTTTGGGAAATGAGGTTTAGACAGAGGGTTATTTTAAATTAAGTCTCAATTTAAATTCTTCTTTGCTGAAGGAATAATGGAAACTTGCACCCTTTCTCTTCATGTTACAATGATGAAACATAATGAGGTACTATATAACAACTCTGTTGAGAATATAATACGCACTAATGGAATTCTAAAAAAAGCACATTGCTATAGATTGGGGTACTGTATTATAGATACAAAGGAATGTCTTCCTGAAAATAAGAGGCAGGGGTCTTTGAGAAAGATATATATTTTTTAAAGTCTGTGATCAATGCAATGTTTGTATGGTCTCTTTCATATTTATTTTATTGTTTTTGATAACATGGGTTTGAAGTACTACAGCATTTCACTTTTTTTTAGTTTTCATGGAGCACTATGCATATCAAAATGTCATGTTTCACCACAGCACCAATTGAAGGTTGGAACTGTTTACTGAAGTAGCTTAACTGTTAACTCACACTCCGCCTTCTGTGGGGACAGGATGGATATTAATAGCAGTGGCAGTGGGAGGTGTTCAAGTGTCAACGAGGGGAATGGAATGGAGGAGGGGGTGTATCTTATTTTAAAAACACAAATTATAAAACTGCTGCAGATGAGCCTACTGTTACTTTGCTCATATGTTGCTGCTCTTTTCTTTAATTGTTGTGACTACTTAAATCGTAAGTTGATCATGGCAGAGACTGTTTCTTCCATTCTATGAGGCTCCTATCAGACTTTGGATGTATTAAATAACCGACCCAAGTAGTAGACTTTCTGTACTGTAACTCCTCGCAGCTACTGTATGTTCTAGTATCACGCTATTAGATAAACTTATAAACTTCATGAAATCTGTTAACATGAGTGCAAGGTGGCACAGTTCTAATCAATGAATCCTCATAGGGCAATAAGTTGCCACTGCAGCTTTTCTGTACTTTTTCCAGATTTATTTTTAACATTGTTCATAGAATAGAAAGCAACTGGATTTAAGCAAATTCTCTCACCTGCAACTCCTGCAGTATAATGTTTAGAGCAGAACCACAGTGTTAAAGACCCTGGGAAATGGAGGCTGAACAAAGAGCCGTTCAGGCTTCAGCTCCGGCAGCTGAGCTCCCTCCTCAGCACAGGCAGTTTCTTTCTCTGGGTTGGACGGAATTTGTAAGGTTTTCCCGCTTTTGGCTGGGGGAGGAGGGATAAAACCAACACACACCACTTCTGGTTGGGGAGCAGGAAGGATTAAAGAAGTACCTACTGCTATGCTGCTCCTACTTTGCTAGCTCTAGCTGTCTTGGGGTGGCAGACCCGGCATCTTCATCTCTTAGCTGTAAGTTGCTGCCCCACGCATAGGAGTGGGAACACACAACCCAGATGTGCTTATCTTTAAGATGTAATACAATCACAGTATAACATTTATTCTTTTTTGGTGGGGGAGGGGGATCTCAACTGCTGCCTAATTGGTTATTTATGATTTCAGGTGGTGTCCAGTTGACCAGTCAGTCCATAAGTCTGGTGTTCATATCTTTGAGGTTCTACTGTAATTTGGATGCTCAAACTACGCTATGATGGGGGCCAAATGCAGCAAGTCAGAATCCAGCAGTCGATTTTGAAAACCTGTGATAATACAAGCCACAAGTCTGAGACTAGGAATAAGATCAAACACACCTTGCATTGTGACTCAAAATCGGATGGATTAAAAACTTGATGTTTTTATACTGATCTTACACGGAAAGGACAGGTCAACATTTTCACCCAATATTAACCCTGCTGCAGGGTAAACTTCAAAAGAACTGCATAAAATAGGACAAGCAATTATAGGATGAAATCTAGGAGGGAAAAGTTCAGCCTTGAAATTTGGAAGAATAGTAATGACTTAATTACAGTAATTACTTAATGGAAAAGATCAACCAAGGCAGCTGGAAGTGCTGCAAAGATGGCCACATCGCAGTTGAAATATTTCCCCCAACCCTCAGATTCTGTGAAATTCATGAGAAAAAAAAGTGCCATTGTTAAAAATATGAAAACAATGGGATTGAAAAATTACATATCTTAATGATTCTCATTTTCTTTTTATAAAAAAACCCCGAACATCTAAACTCCATCACCCTCCACGCCAGCCCATAATCTGGCCTATTCTATTTTTTAAAGTTGATGACAACTGAGCAGGAGGAATGTAATGTTTAAAATCTGGTGTTACTACTACTAAGTGCTGAAATTAGCTTAATTAAAATGGATCAGATTCTGGAGGTTTCTCTGATACAGGTAGAAATCTCTCAGTGAGGTCGAACTGAGAGTGACACCATTAAAAGCCAGAGGGATTTCTCTGAATTCACACCATTGCAATGGAAAGCTGACTTATGCCACATATGTATATAACAATTTACTCTGTGTTTTGGGCAAATTTACTGTATGTCTTTTTCTGTGAATAGCTGTTAAACTGTCACAAAGTACTAAGTTGTGCTGGAAAAAAGTGTCAGTCCATGAAGAAAGGTATCTAACATGTGATGGGTATCTGCACATATAAATATCCCAGCTACTATGCACAAAGGAAGGACGAAAGGACATGGGAGAAGCCACTAATCAAAATAAACACTAATTTTGCTTGTCTACTGCTATGAATTAACTCAAAATCTGCTAAAAAATGGTAAGTGATCAATGTAGAAGGAAAAGCACCTACATACTGAGAACAATGCGTGTGTGTATATTTTCGAGGTGATATCTAATGTGAGAGAGTGTAATTTTCTATTTAGAAATGCACGTCTGTGCATACAAGCTTATTAGAGCTCCACCTGGTCACCGTGACTTCCACATTGCATCATCCATTTCCAGCATGGCATAACTAATGGCTTTGATGTGCTACCTTTTACAGGCCAAGCTGGTGATTATGTAGGAGTGAGAGTACAGAAGCCTGAATTTTGGAAAGCTTGATAACAGTACCTGCAATCTGGTTTACTTGGACAACATTTTATCACCCAACATTTAGTTTGGCATCTATTTTAGAATATCTCTAGTGTGCTCATCCATGAATTCCAAAACAAGCCTTTGACTAAGCTTGACATAGAGCAGGGCCTGGCTAGGAGAGCAAAAGTTACTGTATGCCAGCTGTACACACTTCATGGCTGCTCTAACTTGTGTTAAGCAGCACTGCACAGACTCAGATTTAAGCTCAAGCCCTCATTCTGAGTACACACAAATCAACCTGAGTTGTTAAGTCAGCACCCGGATTCTATGGCTGTGCATGAGAGAGTGAGTCAAAGCCTGAGTCCTGCTGTGATACTGGTCCAACCCCTGTCACTTTATGGTGTGCACACAGCTCAAGCTGCAGACCTGAATCAGAAGTTCTGAATAGCGCAGTATGGCGATGTTCACATGGCCGTGTGACCTGGATTCAGCAATTGTAAATCCAAGTGCACAATGCAGTGTGGCCCCTTAAGCAAGGCCTTGGAAATGATGAATCCACATACTTTGGACCCGCTGACCCAGGCTTATAGTGCAATGTAGACAGGTATCCCATGAAGCCTTTCTGGCAGCCAAAGACCACTAGTGTACAAAGACACTCGAGCCATGTTGCCTACATGAGCTATGTTTTCCTTACATTGAGAACATCTGGTTGGCACAAAGCTAAGATGGCTGCTTTGTATCAGCAGACTGACACAATGCAGCAATGGGGTGGCCAGAATCTGGCTCTCAACTCTTTAAACCTAACAGAGAAAATGTCAAATTCTCTGACATTTCTGCTGATGCTTATGTAAAAAAACCCTACAATTTTCTTCAGTAAATTTTTATTAAGACAGTCACCAACTATCCTGATAAGAGCTATTGTGTTTATAAATGATGTACTGAATATTTATAGTGAAACAATTATTTAAAATATTCTTTATGGCCTATGTCAGTATATTTCTCATTTAAAGCTGAATTTGATTAAGAAGTTCTCTTTCAGGACTACTGAAACAACTGTGATTGGTTTATTCTTTGGGCATTTTATCTTTTAAAAAAAAAATTTTTTTGAGCTATAGAAATGTACAAAAGCACATTAGTCATATGAGTTTTACTGATTTAAAAAATTCCTAGCAGCTCTTAAAGCAATCCTTCAATATGAACTGTTTAATATATTTTTTCTCCAAACAACACTTCAGAATAACAATGTAGAAATGAAAATTAAAGACTTTTTCAGTGCTTCAGCAAAGTAGTTAGTTTTTTGCTACCAGTAAATGAAACAAACAACCAGCAATTTTCTTTAGATTCTTTGCATCCTTAAAGACTAAGGACCTGATTTGCACAAAAAGTCAATGAAGTTTCATTATTTCAGTATATGGTTGTTAATAAAATGTACATGCTAAATTCTAATAAAGACAAGCCTGAGTTTCTACACTAATAACCAACTCTGCATTGAGTTTCTCAGCGGGGCAGCTAACACAACAAATTTGCGTGTACAAAGCTTGGCTTTAATGTCTTCAGCAAATGAGAAAAAGATGACTATAGGATTTCTCTCTCCCCCCCAACCTTCCATTTCATTCTGCAATACAACTGTAATGGCCCCCATAAAATGAAGTATGAACTTATACTGTCATCTCTGCAGCTTTACAGCCTAATTATCACAGCTCATTGAAGCACACAAAAAATAGCAGTCTTGCTAGTCAACTATTTATAGAATTTAATAAAAAAGTGTTACTAGTCTGACTTTACACCCACAAAAACAAGGGCATGTTACAGTGAAGATGCAGTAATCCTTGACTACAGTAGCATAGAATAGAGGTGATACTGAAAAAGAATGAAAGCAGAAGGCATTTTACCACTATTTCTAAAAAAAGTCCAAAACCACAGCTAAAGTCAGTGTATCAGATTAGAAAAAATATATGCTAGAGGAGTTATGTAACCCTAGGTATAACAAATTGTATTTTACTATACTCATGAGGGGGGCATGTGTGTGCAGGCGTGTCTGTGTACTAAGCTTTCATAGGGACAGTAGTGTTGGGCACTGTACTGTAATCAGGCCCGCTAACAGGGGGGAAAAGAGGCAACACCGCCAGACTCTTTAAATAGCTGCTGGAGCTCTGCGTGGCATGCTCTGGGGAGCACTGCCTGGGCTAGGTGAGGCATGCTCTGGGTGGTATGGAGGCTGCTTGAGGGAAGCGAGCCCCCAACCCCACTCCTTCTGCCTGAGGCCCTTTCCCTCCCAGGGGCACAGAGCTACTCCTTCCCCCTACATACACACCTCTTGCCCAAGGAACTAGGAGGGGATGGCATTTTCATCACTCTATGGTTGCCAACTTTCTATTGGCACAAAACTGAACCTTGCTTTGCCCTAAACCCGCCCCCGCTTCTCTGAGGCCCTGCCCTTGCTTATGCTATACATCCTCCCACTCTCTCACTCAATTTCACCAGGCTAGCTCAGGGGGCTGGAGTGTGGGAGCTCTGGTTTGGAGTGCAGACTCTGGGATGTGGCTGGGAATGAGGGGCTCAGAGTGTGAGGGGGGCTCCAGGTTGAGGCAGTGGGTTGAGTTGCGAAAGGGGATGAGCGCTCTGTCTGAGGGTGGAGGCTCTAAGGTTGGGCCAAGGATGCGGGGTTTGGGTTATAGGAGGGTGATTTGGCCTGGGACTTGAGGAGTTCAGAGTGCAGAAGAGGGATTAAGGACAGGGGGTTAGGGCATAGAGGGTATTGGGTGCAGACTCCAGATGGAGTGTACTTCAAGCATCTCCTAAAAGAAGTGGCACGTCCCTTCTCTGGCTCCTACTTGGAGGTGTGGCCAGATGTCTGTGCATTTCCCTTTCCAAAGGCACTGGCACCAGCCCCACTGCTCCCATTAGCCATGGTTCCCAGTGACTGGGAGCAGCACTTGGGGTATAGGTAGCATGTAGAGCCACCTGACTTGCCCCCTATGTGTAGGAGCTGGGGGGAGAGACATGTCAGCTGCTTCCCAGGAGCCTGCTGCATGCTCCTCCCAACTGGACAGACAATGGCCCAATCAGCAATGCTGATTGGAGTTACCAGGATCAATTTTCAAACAGGTTTTCCAGTAAAAAATCAGACAGCTAATCACCGTCACTATGAGTTTGTCTATACTGTTCTCAGAAAGTGCAACTGCAGCAGGTGTAAGCATGCCCAAGCCAGCTAAAAGTAGTAGTGTAGGCGGAGTAGGACGGGCTAGCTGCCTGAGTCCATATCCCCAGTCCTGAGAGGGACAGTACCTTAGATACTGAGGTGGTTAGCCTGAATTGCCATTACAGAGTAGTTAGTTTGTATTGCTGTTGCAAAATGGCTACTTTTAGCAAGCTGGCTGTCCTTTTCCTTACAGACTCAGGCTCACAGGAATCAGGCTTCAGGATGTTTAAAGGCAGCATAGACTTGTAGACTGAGGCTGGAGCCCAGGTTCAAAAGCCTTGTATGCAGCCTGAGACTGGAAGTCTATACCGCAGTTAAACAGTCCTGAAGCCTATGCCATGCAAGCCCAAGTGAGCTAGTATGGGCTAGCTGTGAGTTTTTAATTCTAGTGTAGATGTATCCAAAGAGGCAAATCCACCCATAGGTGAACATGAGAGCTGCTGCTTAGAACTTGTCAGGAATTTTTCAACAGAACATTTAAAAAAAAAATGTGAAAGCATCAACAGCAAACCTTTGTTTGCAGGAAATTTTCTCAGGTCCTTATTGTCCCTGAATAACCAATAATCCCACTGCTTAGGGCACACTCAGATTCCGGTGCCCGCTCTATCTCATTCAGTACTGGGACTTGAATCTTGGTCTCCTACATCCCAGATCAGAGCCAAAATTATTGGGCTACAGAGTCAGTTTTCTCTCTCCCCCTGTCTTGCCTTCCACCCCCATGAATAATTAATTATGTATACACAGTCCAACAGCTCCCACCAGAGAGATCCATCATACGATCATACACCATACATACACCATACGATCCATCATCTATAGCCAAGCCCTTTGATACAACCGCATCTGCTCTAATCCCACTGACAGAAACCAGAAACTTCAGGATCTCTACCAAGCATTTATAAACCTCAACTACCCACCCGGGGAAATAAAAAAGCAAATTGAAAGAGCCAGACGAATACCTAGAAACCATCTACTTCAAGACAAACCCAAGAAAACCAACAATAGAACTCCACTTGTCATCGCCGACAGCCCCCAACTTAAACCTGTCCAACACGTTATCAATAAACTACAACCTATACTGGAACAGGATACTAAACGCCAAGAGGCTCTGGGAGACAGACCCATA
>CM057845.1:179205156-179218883 GCA_030068395.1 Apalone spinifera | reverse complement strand
CCACCCGCCTACAGGGCAGGTAATCATACATGTGACACTCGACGCAATAAACAGCCCACTCTGCTGTTCGGCTTCTGTCTCCATTTTTCTAATGAATAAGTTTAAATAAGTTTAAATAAGTATATACTTAAATAAGTTTAAGGATAAACTGGGATTCTTTTTAAAGCTCTGTAATATCTATTATTATAAGAGTTATGCTTTAAAGAGGGTCAGAAGTGTCTAGTGCCCTCTAAGCTCCCCCTCTAACCTCCCTCTCCAAACTCCCTGTTAGCAGTGCCTGTTCGCAAGCTCCCTGGGTCGCTGAGTCACAGGCTTATATAGCTCTGGTAGCCCCTCCCCCTGACTGAGGCTCAGCCAATTAACAGAGGCTTCTAGATTTCAAACCTTTCAGAAACTCCTTTAAGCAAACAAACAAGCCAACCAAACAGACAAACACAAGCTCAGCACACAGCAAATAACTCCCCCACACACAAACACACACTCCAGACAGCCACTTACCACAAGGGTCCCGTTTTTACTCCTCTTTTACCTGGAGAATTCCCTCTCCAAACTCCCTGTTAGCAGTGCCTGTTCGCAAGCTCCTGGGAATGGAAGTAGGGACAGCCCAGTGGGAGTCTGTGGAGCAGGAACTCCCAGCAGGAGCTACCAGAGGAGCTGAAAGACCAGGTTCTTAGCCCCCTACACTGCCCCTAACCACCAACCCAAGAAGGGTAGACTGGACATACACCAACACAGTAATTATATTGCACTGGCTGTAAGTCAACCTAATGTAGGCAGACTCATGAGTCTAGTGCAGATGCACTTTAAGGCCAGGTCGACACTAGGCCTGGCACCTCGGCTTAAGGTACAAAACTCCAGCTACATAGAATACATAGCTAGAGTCAGCTTACCTCAAGCCGAGCTTGGTGGCATCCCTACTGTGGCTCCTGTCAGCTTCCCTTTCTCATGGCTATCACAGGAGTACCAGACACCGGAGGGGGGACTCACTAAAACTCTGGAAGATAGACTAAGTCAGGAACTGTCTTCTGCAGAGTGAAGACATACCCTAAGAGGCAGTACCTTTATACCTCCAAGAGCCTCTGTGCCTAAGCCAAGGATAGCACACAAAGACTTCGTCAACTAAGTTCATTACTATCTGGTGTTTTTAGGAGAGGCACATTCATGAAATGAATCTTAATGTAGATTTCTACGCTAGGTCAGAGCTCACTATGAATGAAGATATATAAATGTATCTTTCAGCCTTTGAGTTTTATAATTACTGTCACAAGCTACAATAATCAAGGTTGGATAATAATGACCAAGCCAATGTTAACACCCTTCTTAATGAATATGGAATAGCAACTAGAAAATAAATACTGGTATCAGCAAGAGTAAGATGCAGTTTTTATTGTGCATTACCACCTTTTGGTTTTATCCTTAGATTATTCTGTAATTAGCAGTTTATGCTAGTTGGTGTTCAAATCATGATTGATGTTGGATATTGCTAAACTTAGATATTTTAATTATATAGAAATATATGTTCTCTATAAAAAGAAACAGCTCCTTCTGCATCGTCTATAAAATCCTCTTTCAGCCCACCAAATCTATTTTACAACCTGAATGTATAATATAGCCATTGCAATATGGAATTCAACAAATATTCATTAAATGTATACTAGTCTTCCTTAAACACATAAAGGTAACTCTTTGTCACTTCAGTTTATGAGATGCATTCCATATTGATTGCTGCCATATACAACATGTTTCTCCTCATAATTTACAGGGGCTGCAATCTATTTGAAAACCCTAGTCTTCATGGAAAGTCAGAGGAGTTTTGATCAAAATGCACTTTTTTCTAATGAGAAGAGTAATCTACACTACTTATTTAAAGACATTTATCTCTGCAGGAAAATAATGTTTGCAATTTGTGAATA
The DNA here is from genome assembly GCA_030068395.1 of Apalone spinifera. Taxonomy (NCBI): domain Eukaryota; kingdom Metazoa; phylum Chordata; order Testudines; family Trionychidae; genus Apalone; species Apalone spinifera. Next base: position 179,216,970 of record CM057845.1, on the reverse strand, counting down.
CTATGATGTAGTTTTAAAATAGTTGAATTACTGGAAGTTAAGCTCATAATGACATCATTGCTGATAAGCATTCTGAACTGACATCTAATATACTACCAAATTCACATTTCTAAGAAGCCTTATTAGCTATTATAAAATTCTAAAAAGCTAAATTTTATTTGAAAAGCACAAGTTAGATGATGGGCACTTTTCAAAAGAGATGACATATAGAAAATAATAAGTTCTCCATCATTTATCATCATTGATTACATTTTGTACCTGTCTGAAAGCAACTTAGGTTTAATCAATCACTCTAAGGCATGTGCCTTAGACACTAAAAGAGATTTTAACTTCACTGATGACCCTGCATCTTGGAAATATAGTTCAGAATCTCTAAGCTGTGGGGATGAAAGAACTTGGGTGCACCCATGTTATGAAACAAAAATTCCCAGAACAAATTGAACACCTTCTTTATGTGAAAGATTTCCTTATTTTTCTCTGTAAGGAAAGCTAGATAGGCAAACTGGTGAGTTACTTCTCCCTATTGGAGCCCCTCTACCAATTTGCATTTAAATATGCTAAACACCAAATTACTTAAAAGCATGATTATGTTTGTGTGACCCTGCATTCAATATTCCAATATCAATATGTATACTATATGAGTTAAAGCCCCAAGAAACAACAAATGCTCAGACACTATTTGTACTTTTTAGCTATACTACATGAAATATCAAGTTTAAAATATTCTAATTACATCTCGGGATTAGTGGGAGAATTTCAAAGAATTGTCATGGATTAGATTAAATGATATCAAAATTGAGAACTCATTTTTATTTTATATACATATATTTAGAGAGAGAGACAGACAACCTTTTAATAAATGAATTTGCTAGCAGCATACATAATTACATATTCTGGCATGCTGCTAATTCTAGTGAAATAAAGCGGTACAGTCAGAAATATTTGGCAAATGGCAAAATTAGAAGAGGCTTCATTTTTCCTTTCAGAAGTCTGAAAAGCATAGAAAAGTTTATATTATTTAAAATTAGAAAAAAATGACCAACTCAAACATAGAGCCAAAATGTCCTTGTAAAAGTGTCAGCACTTAACGCATACGAGAACCCCTATTTGGCGAAGCGCAGGTTCCTGCACTGGTTCAGTTTTAAAAGCCTTGCAGCTACCCAGCCCTCCAGTTGAATCACACTCCTTGTGCAATCACAAACCCCTTCCGGGATACACCTCTAAGAAAGGCCCATTCCACTGCCCTCTGTGGAATGACTCACTTCAGTCCATTCTTTTGTCTGTTTCCCCACTCAGTATGGGAGTGGTGCTTCCAGGGCGTCTCCTCCTGGAGACAATGTTCTAACAGCTTTCCACTCTGTGCTGTTCTTTGTTCAGCCACCCCAACCTTCTCCCTTCCAGGTCTGAGCTGCCTCTAGTCCTACAACCTACAACTTCTTATATAGTCCCTCCTGGCTCCTAATTGGTTGGTTCCTCCATATCACTCTAGCTGCCTGGAGGAATTCTCTGTGGCCCTTCTGTAGCCCTGATGGCCTAGCCCCATTACTGTCTTCATTCTTTAGGCATCACTGAAATTAACCTTGGATAGCCCTTTGTGACCAAGAAACTCCTTTATATCAAATTAATTCTGCGTAATATGGATGGTGAACTGATAGGTGAAGTAAGAACCAGGTTGAAGCCAAAATCATGTAAATATCTGAGAATTAGATTGATATAGATAATTCTGCCACATACAGTCTTTTCCTTCTTCCCTATTCATTAATGAATCCTCTCCAAGTAGAGGAGCTAGTAGAGCCCGCCCTCTCCCCCCCTCCCCCCCCCCGGAATGATCTTCTCTCGAAAATGACCTTATTACAAAACTAAGATTTTCTATGAGAAAATTTCAGGATTGCTGCCAAATTTGGATTTTCCATTAGGAAAATTGGAATAATGGTTCCTAAATTGCCTAAAAGTGGCACAGCTGGAGAGCTGCTGAAGCAGAACGCTCTGCCACTCTGCCACCCCACTTCTCCTGCAGCTCCAAGTGACTCTGAGGCAATGTAATGCTATTTGGACTGCTCTGAAGCCAGGGACCCCTGTTTTTAGGATCTGCAGTACCAGGGCAAAGCCCCCATTGTCAGGAATTCTAGAACCAGGGACTGTTCCAGGGCAGCCTCACTATGTGGACTGCCTTAGGGATTTCTGTCAGTAGACCTATTTTTTTTAAATGTACAACGTGATTCCCTTACTCATGATTAATAGGATCTTACAACATGAGTAATTTCATGAACATTATGGTACTACTTATGCAGTAAGGTGCAAATCAGTATTTGTAAGGGTGGCAGAATCTACTTTTATGAGGGTTGTTTTTTTTTAATTTTAAAAAGATACTAAAATTGTTTACAGCAGGGGCTGGAGCGAGAAAATTCTTACCCAGGCAAAACTTTAATAAAATCACTGAGTGAATTCCTGTTAAGTCTTGAGTATTTTTTCATTGCATATTGACTAGGAAATTTGCTATATTTTAAAAAGTTGGACACTTTTTTATTCCTAAATTATAAACTTTTTTCTTTTTCCAACCACCTACCAAAAAAATATAAAAAAGAAAAGAAAAAAAACTACCCAAAACCAAAGCTGAAGTTTGCAATGAAAATTCTGACATAGCTTGCAATATAGAGCAAGCAGTCACTGAACGGAGTGGAGGCAGATATCCTTTCCATTTTAAACAAGGTTATAGTTTCTTCTGACAGGGAAAGAGTCTGTATTGCATCATGGCACCTTTATATAACTGTAATGATTCAGACTTTATTATACCTTTTTCAAGAACATTAGGTCTCTTCACTACTATCATACACCTACCTGCAGATTATAACATTGCCAGAGCAATTGCTTCACTTTTGTTCCCAAAACAACCTATTCTACTGAAGCTGATAACTTTAACATTTTGATGGAAGGCTTTTGCAGTGTCTTGAGGAATCATCACAGATAGCCATGTAAAAGCTGGAATGACTGTCCATCTCAGATGTTCTGTTCTTAGAAGTAAGCTCTTTTTAAAAAAAAATCAATAAGGGCCAAGGGCATCTTTTTATTCTGAGAATCTTTCCATGACAAAATTTGTTATTATATGTTAACAATCTGCCAGTGTACTCAGTATGCTTACTAGACATGCAATAGAAAAGCAAATATAAAGGGAAAAAGCAGCCTCTAAAACAGTCACTTAAATAAATTGAAATTATTCATTAGGAAATAATATAGCTGAACATCGCCTTTCTTGCATTATTTAGGAACTAATATGTTTTAATAGTACACTGTTATGCAGTTGTAAAAAACACAGAAATTAATTATTTTAAAAACTGATTACTATTGGTAGTTTTGTATAGGACTACTATTAGAAGACATTACTTTATGACTTGTGTACCATTATGAAAAATGTTACCATAGATGAAAAAATCACTGCCAAAATTAATTTTCTGTATCAGACTAAAAAATATAATAAAAAAAGTGGGCAACTGAGTTTTTACATAACAAAATCAAAGGGCACACAGAGGCTTGGTCTACAATAGACCAGGTGGATCAATTTAAGGTATACAACTCCAGCTACGCATTTTGTGTACCTGGAGTCGACTTACCATAAATCAAGCCATAGCAGAGTCCACACAGCAGAAGGCTGACAGAAGCATATACTCCTGTCGGCTTCTCTTACTTCTCACAGAACAAGGAGTACCAGACGCCGGTGGATACTCCCTCAGCATTCAATTTACAGGTCTATATTAGACCCGCTAAATCAACTGCTGGAAGATCAACCTTTGGTGGTCTTCTCCCTACTGTAGTTATGCCCAAACAGTGTATATTGAAGTAAATAAAACAGCCTCATAGTAAAAATATTTGGTCACATTTCCATCAGTATTCCTTAGAGGTGCACCACACAAATTTTTCCCCTAGACATTCTAATGCATACAAGCATTTTAGGGGCAAACCCTGGAGAAATCCTAACTCCTGGAATAAGCCCACAAATGCTTATATCTGAGGGTCAGCAATCTACCCAAGGTTGTAGAATGCCTCTACTTCCATGGTCACACCTTGAGGACAGCACTTGTGTATTGCATCACTTGCATACAGGTGCACTGGGGGTAATGGATAGTGACCGATGTCTCGAGATCCTCAAAAAATACTTTATTTTTGATAGCATTACCTTGTCTGACTTGTTAGCCTAAAGCCAATTACTGATTCTTTGTTTAAGCCGGCTGCTTCAATGTTGATGACATCGTCTACTTCTGCCTCAGTAGCAAGTAACAGTATTGGAAACTTCCAGAGACCACCTGTAGTGCACCGTACCACCAATGTTGCAGATTTCCTTCAAAATTAAGTTAAAATATCATTATAAGGAAAGCATAATGAAATACAAGGTCAATAAATCAGTGTCCAAAGTGCAAAGTAGACCTATGTTTCTGCAAAACTGTAATGCATCATAATGAAAATACAGCTGGTTTTAAATTAGAATGTAACTTTTTACACTGTATACTATAGTATCAGTCTTATTTTGGATTGCATTGTCAGCTAAATATGCTGTATGCTGTACTAAGAAAGGACCTAACACAGATGTAAAACAATTGGCTCAGCTGTAAGGCCTGATTTTTTATTTATATGGTGTGATGCTATGTATTGCATCATAACAATACATTTATTGCTATGATGTACCCCAGTCCACAGAAGGACTCTGGTGTTGCAACAATGACTGTTATAATGCTTGACTTTGGAGTGCCTAGCTAACCAGTGGAATCCACAAAATGTAAGCTAGGCATCTAAGCTCCATATATTGGCCAGCTACAACCATGAAAATGAAACATTTCTATCAGGACATTTCTGTCAAGATTATGGGGACCCAAACAGAGGGAACACAGCATTTCACCTGGGGTACATTTAGACTACAGGCTTTTGTCAACAAAGGCTTGTCGACAAAGCTTCTGTTGACAAAGAGCGTCTAGACTACATCCAGTTCTGTCGACAAAGCAAGATGCTTTGTCGACATGAGAATGTAGATGCAAAGGACAGTGTAGATGCAATAACGCCTTCTGTCTCTGTTGACAAAAGGCTGTAGTCTTTATTCCTTGTAGAATGAGGTTTACCGTCGTTGACAAAACTGACGAGTTCTGGTGGAGTACTCGGTGGTAGTTTAGACACAGGTACAGTTTTGTTGACAAAAGTCCACTTTTGTCGACAAAACCCTGTAGTCTAGACACACCCCTGGAGTACAGAGTCAAAATGCCATCCACTCACATTTTGCCCTTCTGCCCCTCCATCAGATGGAAGGGTTACTGGGCTAAATCTGAGTGGCATTGCAAATTGGCACACGGGATTGCAGCATGATTCAGATTTGGCCTGGCTACCCTGCTTTTGTGGCAGGCACCAAGGTGCAAGACCATTCATTACTCTAATTTGATCTGTGCTATGTGAATGTGGAAAAAGGTGATCAGACCAAGTGGAGCTGCTAAATGGCTGGGATCAAGAGGCTCTACCTTAGTCCAGGAGCAGAATGTTGAGTTGGGGGATGTGGGTGCTTGTAAATGGCCAGGAAAGGCTAGGGGCAGGAGCAAATGGCTGGGGGATGAGTTGCTGGTGGGCTTTGAGGTTAGCAGGGAATGTTGAGGACTACGGCAAGTGGAGGATGCTGAGTGGTGGGGTGAATTGAGGGGACTGTAGGAGAAATACGGGATGTTAGTGAGTGTTGGGTTCAGGATTCTGAGGTGATGGGGGTATGTTCAGGGCTGTGACCAGTGGCATTGAGTTGGTGGGACCTGCGGTGAGTGGGAGGTATGTCATGGCTGCAGGAATGCATGCGGAGATTTTAGGATAAGTGGGGGGAGAAGGTTGTTGGGCTATAGATGGGATGGGCTATATGGGGGTGTGGCTCATATGGGACGATGGTGCTTTGCTAAGCAGCTGTTGAAGAGAATTAATCTCTTTACTTTGTTAGAATGTTGTTTTTTTCTATTAGTCTATTCCTGGTGTACTCTCGCTCCTAAGCAACATTTTGACAATTTAAGAACCATTGTCAATCTGGTCTGATCAACAAGTACAATTGGGTTTATGGAATTGTCCAAAAGTAGTTGGAATATGCTAGTATTTTTTTCCTCATATGTGGAAGGCTCATACCCTATCCAAATAGAGATGTGTGTTAGCAGTATCTAGGAGTTGTTTCAGATATCGGTGAGGGCTGGCTTTTTATCTAAGTCATGTACCATTTCTATAATACAAAAGCAGACACATAAAAAATGCTGGACTTCAATAGTTATGTAATATGGATTAAGTTGCCATACTTAGGCAAAAAAAAAAAAAGCATAAACAGACTTCAGCATGAAATTGCAGAGCTGGAACTCTTGTAAACTCGACACTGTCAGACTGAGTCTGAATAGACACTGGGTAGTGGCTTGCTCACTACAAAAAGTAATTTTCCCTCTTTTGATATTCACATCTTCTCATCAACTGTTGGAAATAGGCCATATCCACCTTGATTGAATTGACCTGATTAGCACTGTCCTCCACATAGTAATGTAACACTCCTATCTTTGCTTATGTAGATAAATAGATAGATAGATATACCTACCAAACTGAAGTTTCCATTTCATGCAGCTCCTGAAATAGGTTCCACCCACAAAAGCTTATGCCCAAATACATTTCAGAGGAGTAGCTGTGTTAGTCTGTAACTTTAAAAACAACCAGCAGCCCTATGGCACCTTAGAGAGTAATAATTTTATTAGGTTTTACACACAATAACTCATGACCAATACATTTGTTAGTCTCTAAATGCCATAGTCTTTAATGTGTCATAGAATGCATTGTTTATGCCGAAATAGACTAGCATGGCTGTAACATGGACTAGATACCATGATCTATGAAAAGTGCTGAGGATGTAGTTGTTTCAAAAGTGTTGGGGGCGGAAGTATTTTTTGGCTTGTTTTAAATTGGATGGCAGTATGAATACTTGGATTTGGTTTCTGTGTCTCAGAGACCACATTTCATACATTTGTAGACTTAAAGGCCACAAGGAGGGCTGCAAACACATCTGGATTGGCTGGGAATCTCCCAGAAATAGAATCCATCTCCTAGTAGCTATTGAAACCAATCCTTCTCACAGGCCACTAAATGTCTCGTCAGAAGTGTAACAAGGCAATACAGTAAGTGTGATACCTGACTTGGTTCCACACAGCTCCTGCAAGCAATCAAGAACTATGGCCAATGGGAGTGTAGAGGTGGTGCCTCCAAGCAGGGTCAGTGCATGGAGCCCCCATTCGCCCACAGGGTGTCAGGGGATCCTAAGAACTGGACCTGCCAGTTATTTTCAGGAGCTGTACAAGGTAAGCACCACCCAGAGCGTATCTCCCAAACCGTACCCAAGCCCTAAGCCCCTCCAGCACCCTAACTCCCTCCTAGAGCCCACACCCTCAACCTCTCCCTACACCCCAACCACCTTTGTACCCATATGCCTTCCTAGAGCCCGCACTCCCTCATATACCCCAGCCCTCTTCCCCAGCTCTAAGCCCCCTCCTGCATCCTAAACTCTCTCCTGAACCCTAATCCTCTGACCCAGGCCCAAAGCCCCCTCCAAAATCCTCAATCTGAGTCCAACCTTTCCCAGGCCAGTGAAAGTGGGTGAGGGTTGGGAAGAGCAAGCAACAGAGGGAGGGGGATGGAGTGAGTGGGAGACCAGGCCTCAGAGAAAGGATGGGGCAGGAATGTGGTTTCAGGGAAGGCGTGGGGCAAGGATGTTTGGATTTGTGTGATTTGACAGTTGGCAACCCTAGACAAAAAGGGCCACTGTGATCATCCACTTTGACCTCCTGTGTAACACAGGGCATGGAATTTCCCTAAAATAAATCCTAGATCATCTGTCTCAGAAAACTCTCCTATCTGAATTTTCAGAGTAGCCTATATGTTTGCGTTTGGTGCCTAACCTTGTGATTTGTGAATGCAAAGTAAATACTGTTTGTACTCAAATTGCAAGTTTTCCCACAGGCAAAATTGTCACTTGAAATATGAAGATTTGGAGCTTGATTCCCCATTGCATTATTCCTCTTTACAGCAGTGTAACTCATTAATTTAGTTCCAGTAGAGTTTCACCAACTTAAAAATGGAATAACAGTGGTGACTCAAGTCCTTGGTCTTTTTGACTAACTAGATATATGCTTTGCTATTTAGTTTAAACTAAGTATGACCTATAAAAACTGAGTTGCTCATGTTTTATGTTGATATGATGTGTGTATTTACTACTAAAGTGGGTGGTTTCATAATTGCAGTTGAGCAAATTTTCAGTTAGATAACAGTTATTGGTAAAATGTTTGGTTTTTAATTTGAAGACTCTATCTTATGGTGACATTGCACACAAGACCAATTTTTGGAGACTAGACTAGCAGTTCTTTCAGCAGAAAATGAATGAGCAAAAAAAGTTGGTATACTACAAAAAGTTGATATATTTGTGGACCAAACTACAGGAAAACAATTATTTTGGTTAATTTTTTTTTATAAATCCATAAATGCATTTGTTCAGTATGTAGATAGCCTACATACTGTGTTCCTGTATTTATGGATAAGATTGATATGTTTTATTTTTCCAAGATGGAAAATATAAGCAATATTTTACATTTTGGAATCGGGCCCCTAATCTATTTTTCACCAGGGTCCTCTGGGGTCTTCTTACACCATTGGTGTTGGCAGAGATAGATGCCTCTAAGAACGGGATTCATAAAACCAGCACACCAAGCAGGAAGCCACCTAAGCTAGCCAATAGGAGATGTTGAGAAGAGAGGTGTGTCCTTTGCCATCCCTCTCTCAGGGTCTTAGAGGTCGCTTTCTGCAGCCCAGACTTAAGCATCTATCTCCATTTAGTTTCCACAGCCAGCCAGGAACCTTCTCCTTGGAATCAGGAACCTAAGCAGTTTCTTGCCAGAGTGACAATATTGCACACCTAACTCCACACACCAGTGAAGGGAAGAAGATCTTTTTTATCTGTAGTGCAGCAGTTAGAATATTTGCCCAGGAGAAGGCAATCCACCATTCAATTCCTCCATCTGCCTGATTTGGAGATGCAATTTGAACATGGGGTTCTCACCACTTCTCAGGAAACCTAGATTCAAAATCCCTTCTCTTCATCAGGCTGAACAGGAAATTGAACTTGAGTCTCCCACATCCAAGATGAGTTCCCTAACTAGTGGGCTAAAGGTTACAAGGGAGACCACCATCTCTCTTCCTCCCCCACATGTTTTGTGTAACATTAGGCATGCTTTAAGAATGCCTATTGGATTGGGCCCAGAAACAAAATAGGTTTTAATATCAAAGAACCACAATGGAAAAACGCAAGGAAACACACCCTAAGGGTACATCTAGACTACATCAGAGGCATGGAAAATAGGCTACCCGACATAGTCAATGAAGCAGGGATTTAAATATCCCCGGTTTCATTAAAATAAAGATGCCTTGTGAAAAGAGGTTTACAGGAGCGGTCGACAAAGGCTTCCCTTGTCAACCTATCTGTGTCTTGACTCGCGCGCTGTGCGGACAATCAGCTGAGCTGGCACAGCGCGGCGGCCATTTTTATTTTAATGAAGCCGGGGATATTTAAATCCCCGCTTCATTGTCTATGTCGGGTAGACTATTTTACATGCCTCTGTTGGCAGAGGCATGTAGTCTAGACATACCCTAGATGTTTATTGTTAGAGGAAAAACAGAGAGAGACAGAGCAAGGAGAGGGACATCTGGGCAGAATTTGAAAGACAAAAGTAATATATTGTACCCACTACTGCCAGTAAGTCTCATAGCAGATATAGATTCTTTAGTAGTTCAGGAACACAGACTTACTTCATTGGTTTGTTAGGTGCAAATACTATATTGAAGGTCAGTGTTATAATCCCAAACTCTGCATCCCGATCTTTTTGCACCAGATTTATAGCCACTGAAGACTCAAGCTGAGATTTAACTTTATTAGATTCATATTGTATTTCATACAGAAATTCATCTGTTGTAGAAAAACCTAAATGAAACAAGCACAGAAGATCAATTTGTGCATGTTCTAAATGCAAGCATTCATCTTTTTAACAGGATTATAATTGTAAAAATGTGTTTTAGTACTGGGTGTGACATATACCCATTAAAAAACAGGAAGGTATCTAAAAGTGGAGATATTTGCCTTCTGGTTAAGCAAGGAATTTCACTACTTTCGATTGGTGGGGTGGAGAGTCTCAGACAAAAAAAAAAAGTCGAAAAAAGGGAAAACCACTCAGGAGAAGCTTAATGATCGTACTTCTGCTCTGATGATCTACTTACCCCTCTTGCCTGTGAGAGTGGTATTTCTAATTTATGAGCCAATAGTAAGTTAAAAGAGCATCTTTTTTTGTTCGTTCGTTTGTTTGTTTGGCTGCTAATGCCACTAGGGTGCTATCAAAAAATTCCTCATTTGGAACATAATTGTCAGTGCTGTCTGCCAACCTGAAAAAACAGTTGCTGTACTGAAAATAGCAAAGAAGTCACTCAATCTGTCTTCTCTCAACCACTGTAGAATCTATTACAAGGCCACAAAGCAATGTTGTAAGATTAACCAGATGAACATCTTGAAGTATTACAATCCATAAAAATAGCAGCCTGTCCTTGTGAATATCTACTATGTAATCCTGGATTCTATTGAGGAGAAAAATAATGAAATAATGAGTAATATGTTCCTGATCCACTTAAATTAGAAGTATTGAGGGCCATGTTTCTGGGCTGTCCTAGCAAAAAAAGGTATGAATTATATTGGACATGGATTTTTATTTGGCTTTCAGATCCCATATGAAGGAGAGAGACGTGTGTAGGCAAGGAATTTAAAATCCATACAGTTCAAGGAAAAACGCAGGAGTAGGAGACAAAAGGCTACCTGGCCCCTTTGGGAATTCACCAATGTTGGATGTGTAGCATTCACCTCTGGGTTTTTTTCCTAAAAAATTGAGAAATCACAGACAGAACTACACTGGGTGCATTACCCTCTCTATTAATAACAATATTGATCATAATCTATGTTCAGGGTGATATATTCCTTATCTCATTGCCATGATAGAGATGTGGCCATGGTGCACAGTTAGCAAAGTGTGAGTTTAAATTTGCATCTCAGTTGCTCTCTTTTGAGCCCAAGCATTTTAACTTGTATTTCCAGTTTGAAAGTTCCTCCTGTTTGGACAGATGTTTGCTGATGGGCTGTTCCATCTGTTGTTTAGGTTTCAAGAATTTTAGCATGATGTTAGGTATGTCTACACTAGCCCCCTAGTTTGATCTAGGGAGGCTAATGAGGGCGACCGAAATTACAAATGTAGCGTGGGATTTAAATATCCCGAGCTTCATTAGCATGTTCCCGGCCGGTCAAATCGAATCGAAGCTAAACCGAATTAGCTGGTAAACCTCATTGCAGGAGGAACAACAGCTAATTCGATTTAGGGCTTTAATTCGGAATCCCGTTTCACTGCCGCGTGTAGACGTGGGCAGTTACTTTGGGCTAGTCAATTTCTAAAATGGCGACTGGCTGGACACATGCAAATCAAGCACAGGATATTTAAATCCCGTGCTTCATTTGCAATTTTGGTTGCCCTCATTAGATCGAACTAGGGGGCTAGTGTAGACATACCCTTAGAATATTGGGCTGTAAGGGAAACAGGTTTGCATAGGTGGTTTATTCTCTTGGGGTATATCTACACTACAATGTTAATTCGAGTTAACTTAATTCAAAATAGTTAACTCGAATTAAGCTAATTCTAATTAACTCATCTACACACAAAACCTATTTCGAAATAGTGTTTTGCTATTTCGAAATAGCGC
>CM057845.1:179173765-179205056 GCA_030068395.1 Apalone spinifera | reverse complement strand
ACCTGAATAAGGTCCATGATCTCCACCCTGGACCAGGAAGGCGCCCGCCTTCTTTCGCCCCTATCAGGCTCCTGGGAGCTGGAAGACTGCTCCTGGGGAGCGGTGGAAGGCTGGCTGCCAGTGGCTTGCTGGCTCATTTTTTGGGACCCTGGGTCAGGGGCCCCAGTGGCCACTGCTGGCTCTGGGCTAGCAGGCTTGGAGCTGGCACAGGCACTGTGGCCAGGGTCTACCCCTTTAATGGCTCCGGGGATGGGGGAGAGGAGAGTAAGTTTTCCTGGTTGTGCCCAGAGTGGCCACCAGGCCTCCCTGGAAAGGGCTGGAGGCCCCCTATTTCGAATTAAGTGTCTGCACAGCACTTAATTCAAAATAGCTATTTCGAATTTGGCGTTACTCCTCGTAGAATGAGGTTTACCAAATTTGAATTAAGTGCTCCACTATTTTGAATTAATTTCGAAATAGCAGATTGCATGTATAGACACTATTAAAGTTAATTTGAAATAATAGCTGTTATTTCGAATTAACTTTGCAGTGTAGACATACCCTTGATGACTCTTTTCAGGAAAGTTGGAAACAGGCAAATGTGCCCACATACTGAGCATTTTCAGAAGATGGTTGTGCACTTCAGGAGACTTACTGGCCTCTGAAATGATAGAAGGTCCAACACATAAGTTGACATATTTGAGAACTGAGTTAGTTCTAATGCAGCATTGATCACAGCTACCCAGGAAGAGACTGGATAATGTAGGGTGTTGAGATGGGCAACACAAAGTGCTGGAAAGACTACCTTCAGGCAGCTGAAGGTGCTTTCAGGGCACTTGAATTTTGCTTCAAGTTGGCTGCTCTGGGCAGGGCTTTCTGTGCCTAGTTTGAATCCTCCACTGTTGGGATCACACAGTCTCATCAGTTCATCAGGATAGCCAGGAATACAAAAGATGATTTAGAAATACAGGAGACATGCCTTGATCAGTGTCATAGGGCATTGGTGTGCCAAACCATTTGACCTGTGAGTAGCTTCAGGTACAATCTGATTTCTGTGGGGAAAATGATTTTGGAGTATATGTTCAAGGAAAATGGTGTGCACAGAGGGGCACAGATTGGACAGCATTTGGTATAACAAAGCATATTACTTTTTGTATTTGTTCCTATATATCTTGGTGTTTTTGACTGGTCTGTGCATTTCATAATTTTTATTTCTCTCTTATACTTAAATGTAATTCTTTGAGTAGTGAGTTCTAAAATGCCTAACCTGACATGGCTGACGTAATTATCCCAAAGGTAGTTTTTAAAATATATATTATATCTAGGTTTTTGGTTTCTACTGGTGGTACACATCTGCACATTACCTTGATATTGATGCCTATAAGAAAAAACATTCCCTCTGATTTTTTCATCCATGTCCAGAACACTGTCCAGGAGTCTCCTGAAATTGGATTCAATCTCCCGGAACCTCGTACAGCCAAATGAGGAGGTTGGCTGCTAATAGTTAGGCAGCTCAGAGGGGGTAAGGCAGACTCCCCTCTGCCCTGGTCCTGCACTACTTCTGGAATGGCTGGCACATCCCTGCGGCTCTTGGAGAAGGTGGAGGAAGGGGTCTCCACATACTGCCCTAGCCAAGCAGCTCCTGTTGGCCCACAATAGGAAACCAGGGCCAATGGGAAGTGTGGGGATACTGCCTGTGGATGGGGATGGCAGTATGTGGAGACACCTGCTTCTCCTCCCCGCACCACCAGGAGTCATTGCTGGGCACGCTGGTCACTTTCAGGAGTTGTGCAGAGCCAGGGTGGGGATGAGACTGCTGTAACCCACTGCATCACTACTTGGGAGTCGCCTGAGGAAAGTGGTACCCATCTGGTGCCCCCATCTTGAATCCCTGCCCAGCTCTTGAATCTCTACCCCAGCTTCTTGCATCCCAACCCACTGCTCCAGCCCTGAACCTCTCCTGCATCCAAACTCTCTTCCAGAACCCACACCTGAACTCCCTCTTGCATCCCAATTTTCTGCCCAGACTCAGCCCAGAGCACCTCTCACAATCTGAATCCCTCAGCCCAAGATCAAAGCCTCTGTTGCCTGCACTCCAACCCCACGGTGAAAGTGAGTGACGTGGAGGAGGGAGAGGATATGGAGGGAGCAGGGCAGGGCAGAAAGTGGGGGCAAGGCTATTTGGGTTTAAGCTACATCCTGGAATGCACTTAAATTTGATCGTGTGCATAAATAGTTGGAGACCACTGATCTACACACACGCCAAACATGTAGATTCAAACATAAAACTTAAGAGGGGAGAGAAAGCATGACATCATTTGGAGCCTATCAGAGGTAAAATTTCAGTTGCTGAGCAGATGTTTCTTTTGGCAGTCAAATCACACAATGCTGCACAAAGAATGTCTGTTTTATAGTTCAAACAGTTCAGATACTAGGAAAAAAATGCTGTGGCTGGTAAATTGAGAATTAAATTTTGCTTTCTGTTTTTGAAAACATTTGTATTTTTTTCCTTTTCACATGTGTATATAATCATGTCTTTTTATTCACAAGTGATAACTATTTATTTTTCTGCTCAGGGCTATTTTATAATGTGTTCTATGTTCATATTAGGTATTCCGTTAAAATATTTTAATATTTACAACACTTGAGGAAAGACAATGCATTTATATGTGCCAAATGAAACTATTTGAAAACATCTTTATGCCAGTCCCTTAGCTAGTTGTGGATCTGCACTGCAAATCTAATTTACGGCTGTTCAAAACAGAAAAATGTAATTAGATTTTCATCAGAGCTGCAAACCCTAAAGACTACCATATTATCATATTATGGAAACCCTCTGTGAATATGTTAATATTTGTTTCTAGACAGTTCCGTGACACACATGCTGCTAAATGAAGTGGCAGCTGCTAGAGGCAAAAAAGGTTGTATATCATCACCGGAAAATTGTCCACGTTGTGTGACTAAATGAAATGATCGAAGTACTTTGAGCTCTCACAGGTTCCAGTTTTGATTTAAATGGTAAAAGAATAGAGCATCAGGAGAGAGAATTGCTTTGCCTTTTAAGTACTCCTGTATCAAATAGCATGAGGGCAATTCCAAAGCTTTTACCTATCAAAATTTTACACCTGGCATAGAAAGATCGTATTAACTATAATCATTTAAAAATATTTTTTCTTTTTTAAACCACCATTTTCTGTTTATCACCTAATACAACTAGTTCAAATTGTCACACAGTGTCACCAGCCTATATTCAGCTGAAATAATCCACACTGTTTTAAAAGGCAGTCTGGTGGACAGAGCCCTCGTTTCTTTTCTACCCCTACCGTGGCTCCTGGTCTGATGTGTCACCTTGAAAAAGCTGCTTCACCTCTTTATGTCTCAGTTTCTTCCTCTAAAAAATGGAGGTATTACAAGTTACTTAGCTCTCAAGAGGAACATATGGCTCTGCTACTGTTGTTTCTTCCTAGGTTCTGAGTAAGTAGCATAGGATTGGATGATACAGTTATTTGAAGATTTAATAGGTCTGACTCTTGGATTCAAGCAGAATGACACTTGTGTTGGAGACAAACCCTGCAGAGTCACATTGCTATGTTTTGGGAAATGCAACTGAAATGATGAGTGGCTCTTGGAGCATGGCTTGTTCTATCTTTTGTGTCGGAGCCCACAGGACAGCTTAGTGTACCTGGGAAACTCAGCACTTTCAAAAGCCACTTTTGAAATACAGATTTTCTGTCTTCCCCTTCCTTCTTCCCTTTCCACTTTTTCTCTTCCCTGTGCATTTTTTTTCAATTTTTCTCTCAGTTTTTCATATTACTTTTCTCCCTATAATCTATCCCTTAGTTCATTCCTGGCTCTACCTCTTTTTCTATCCTTAGCTGATCTTTAGGAAACTTTCAGGTCTCAGCCTCTTATTTAGAGTTCGCCTCACATCCCCCCAATCCTCTTCTTAAGCCTGTTCCCTCATCTTCTCTAACCCTCTTGCCATATCCATCCTATGGTCTCTGCTCCCATCATTTCTTTTCCATCATACAATTTCAAACAGTATTTTGAAATAGAAAATGTTGATAATAAGGTAATTGGATTTTCCTACGCAGTAAATATTTTTGTCTATGCCTATTCAATTTGTCTTTGTTAAGATTCATATGGATTAATAAATAACATTTGCAGTAACTATTAACAAGTTTTTATAATTACAAGTCTTTCTAAATATGTCCCACTTGTAATTCAACAGCTTCTTTTTCTAATGTTCTAAGTAGGAATTTAATAGAATACAGTGGGTTCTTTCCCTTTATGTTGTTATTTTTTACTTTATTAATAATCTTTTCTTTTATTTGACAAACAAATTACTGGCAGAATAATTGCTATTGTCTTGAATGGACAAGGATTTCTAATGCTTTTGAATCTCATGACAATTTAGAAGAAATATAATTGCTCTTGAAACATTAT
This sequence comes from Apalone spinifera, assembly GCA_030068395.1. NCBI lineage: Eukaryota > Metazoa > Chordata > Testudines > Trionychidae > Apalone > Apalone spinifera. The sequence goes on along the minus strand of CM057845.1, from coordinate 179,200,631 downwards.
TTTAATTAGAGTTTACTTTTCATCTTAATTGATTTTGTTCTATGTGGCTTTTGAAATCTTTGTTTATTAAAAGAAATGTTCTTTCTTATGTTGGGTTTATTAGCACTGCTGAACCATGTAATTATTTGTGATGTTTAAAAGTTATATTTTCTGAAATGGATCATAATACCTGGATTCTGAAGAGATGGAAGTTATGTAATGCAGTCCTTGTTCTGCTTACCAGCTTGAGTTTTTTTCTGATTAGAATGTCATTTTAAAAAGAATAAAGATGAATTCTCTTGAATCTGTGAGAAGCTACTTCAGCTATTAATATTTCAGACACAAACCTGGGATCTGAATAATGAGTTTTGCATGGGAGTGACTTCTTAAACCTTATAAGCTTTGTAAGAATGTCTGATTGAATGTGTACTTTTGTAACTGTTAAATGTATCAATATTAGACACTCTCTCGAACTAACAACTGAAATGATTAAAAGGCCAGATCTGTCCCAAGATATCTGAACGTATATATTTTATTTAATGTATAACAGCTATAGATCAATACAGGTAAAGGAACTCTCCTCTATATTTAGAGTTCTGAGAGTATAGTCCTTCTATAGAGCAACAATTTTAAGAGTATATATTGTCATCAGACATTAAGAAGTCTCTGTCAAAATGTAATTGTTGGGCTTGCATGCACAAGCTCTTGGAAATCCATAGATTCACTGAGAGGTAATGTAATAATGCTGCTCCAATGATCTCCTTTCCCTCAACACAGAATGCCTTTGGAAGACTCAGACAAAACAGAAGAAGAGGCATGAGAGGCAATGTACTCAAAGAACTTTCCATTCCTTTTGGAATTATTTTAGTAGAGTGACCCACATTGTACAGGTTCCAGGAAAAAGACTGAGGAGTACTTCAAAAATTAGAGATTTGCTCTCCTACAATAATCATCTGATTTCGCTCATAAGATAAGAGATGACTATTGGTTACAGGTATGACTGGAACTCCATGCAACAGTTTTATAGATTTTGTAGTTAGACACATTCCTCCAGTATGCTGCAGATGTTACCTAAGCCCTAATTTATTGAGTCCAAGAGCCAGATCATCTGGTACTGTTTGGCCATAATATTACAGGGTTTCATTTATTTAGATTATATCTTAGAAAAGACCAATTTCCCTTTGGACTAGCTCCCAGATACCTCAAAGAACCCTAGAGCCTTGCAAAAGCATATATTTTCTAGTAATAACTCAGTAATCCTCTTACCCAGTTCAGCATTCTTAAAAAGTTTGTGGAGTTTCTGGAGCAAAAGCATGGGAGACTGTTGTGCTAGTTGTGATGTAATTGAGAAACCATCAAAGAGAGAAGTTTCAAGTGTGGATTTGAATCATAGAATACTAGGACTGGAAGGGACCTTAAGAGGTCATCGAGTCCAGTCCCCTGCCCTCATGGCAGGACCAAATACTGTCTAGACCATCCCTGATAGACATTTATCTAACCTACTCTTAAATATCTCCAGAGATGGGGATTCCACAACCTCCCTGGGTAAGGGGTGAGACCAAGCTCATTTCAAGCACCTAAACCTTATTCAGTCACACAAAGATCCAAAGGAATTCAATGTTAACTTCTAGTTGTAAAGGGAGCATTCCACTAAAGGCATGTCAGGACAGTCCATGTCCCAGGGTAAAACTTTTAAAATGTCTCTGGATCAGATTTTCAAAGATATTTAATCACTTAAAGATAAGTGCCTAGTAGGATTTTTTAAAGACACCTAGGCACCTAACTCTCATGATTGCAAATTTTAGTATTCCTATATCTGGCCCTAAATAGTTCAGTTCCATAGGAACATAAGACCCATTCAAAGTCAATCTCTTCACCATGGAAAGGACCAATGCTGGTTGATCCATAAAAGAGAGGAAAACAGTCTGCTGATGCAGCAGTTCCTCAACTTAAAAAAAAAACCATACCAGTGACTGAGGCAACCGTGGGTTCCAAGATTCCATTGTTTATAGAAAGAATAACCTTCCCATTTTTCAGAGTTTGTGAAGAGTTTTTCTTTAAGCACTCATACTACAATATTAAGTGTCCATCATATGGCCTTAAATTAAAACTTTTTTATTCCCTGAAGACCTGGTGATTAAATTTACAGATTCACCTGGCAAGTCAGTAAAAGGAAGGCTGAGTTTCCTTGATATAATCTGAATGTGAATACCTGTGAAAATATGCAAAGGCAAATTGTGGCATCATATATGTCCCTTACACTTGGAAGAGAAACCCACTATCCTGCCTCACAATCCCCAATTAAATCTCAATTCTTCCAGAAATTCTTCTCATCCTCATTTTCTTCAGAATTTATAGCCCCACTACTATGTGTTACTTGAACATTTCTGTTCTATGTCTTTCCATTGTCTTGATTTTCTTAGAATAAAAATTCTCTGTGGCAAGGAACATGACATAACATATTTTGAAAAACACTCTGTGTGTGTGAAACTGGATCACTTGCTAGTAAAAATCAACACCACTTTACATGTATTACTGCATTTCATTAATATTCTTTTGAAAGAAAATGCCAAGGAAAGTTGGGTTAATCCTTACTAATATACCATCAGACATTCATGTTATTTCATTATTTCACTTTCCTTACAAGAGCAGAAATTATATAGCACATTAATAGTACAATATTCTGGATTGTATTTGATATAGAAGTAGGATATTACAGCACGGGCTACACGGCTTTACTGATATATACTTTACTTTGTAAAGTAGCTCTATAGCTAGGTAATGTAGTTTTAAACAATAATGGACATACTGCAGACTTACAAAAAATAAATAGGCCCTGGAAAGCTGCTGTTCAAAACAATCTTTTTTTATGGTATTCAGATTTTTCTTAAACTGGGATATAAGCTCTCCCCTCATTATGCTTTATAAAAGCAGACTTTTCTCATAACCCCTGCAGCCTCACTCAGTTTCAGGCAGGTAGGGGAATACTGGCAGTTGCTTGTTGTATGAAAAGAGATTCAATTTAAATTGCACTGAACTGAGATTCTTGCTCAACAAGCGACCAACATTTTTTTAATGAGTAACAATGCACTGAAGTTTTAAAATATTCCTACATCCATTTCTGTGAACTCCTTGCACCTTTTGGGATTCAAACAACAATTACATACAAGACCAAAGTTTGTTTACAAGCATTTTTTAAAAAAACCAACCACATTGCTTGAGTGAGATAACATTGTAAAGTGTCTCAAACTTCCCCTGTTTCCATCAGCTGTGTGAAGGGATGCTGTGATGTGCAGGGACAATTTTAGGAGCCATAATTCAAAATTCCAATTTAAATTAATTTCATGCTCATTTAAAAAGATGACTAATTTTGAGGTTTTTTAAGCATTTTATTGCTTAATTTAAAAAGCCATCTTAGATAGGTGTATCACCTGTGTTAAAGAGTTGGGAATCCATTTCCTCTGCAACACACACAGTATAAATTAGTCAGAATCTGATAATCTCTAAGTACACTGGAAACTGCACCTGTTTTGTCTGAGCATTTGGGGAAGGGTGAAGTGATGGAGAGAGAGACCCTTGAGTAGAAACATGTGGGATGGGATCTTTTGATTTGTAATTTGTTTGCTGACCAGCAGCTGGTATGCATTGGGAAGAGAGAGTGAAGTGAAATTTGCTGCTATTTAAGTTTTGCTTGATAACTGTATTTTGTAAGTTAACAGCAGGAATGCCTAGAGCTCAGGTTAAATGTTTTATTTTATGTTGCTGTATTTAAATCTAAGTAAATAATCAACACAACCATCTTGTGGACAGAGAGGACAACAATGGATAGAGAGGTTGTGAGCCATAGTTTCCCTGGACTCCCTATCCTTATTTGTGCACAATTTTGGAGACACTTGGTTTCAGGAATATTAGTTGCACACATTTAAATGGTAGAATGCACATGTGTGAAAAAAAATGTACATGTGTAAAACTCATCATTTGCATATACATTTGATTGTGGTGCACAAGTATGAAACTTAACATGCATAAACACTGGTTACACATAATTGCAAGGGTTTAGGCATACAGATTTGCATGAGCAGAAATGGATATTCATGTCTTGAAAATATAGTTCTGTACAATTAAAACAACCCATCAGCTATCTTTGCAAATTCCAAAAACACATTGGTTACAGAATTAAAGATAAAAAGAGACTACAATAAGTCATACAAAATTTTCAATGGCCAAACAGATGGGTTTTCTTCACTGTCTTCTTATCTGTGACCAACTAAAGGATGCGTCCTTTTTTGCCTGGCTCTTTGGGGACAAGTCTCTCTCACCTTATTCAAAGTCCCACAGTCTTGAATCAGACAACTCACATAATTAAAAGGTTTTTTGTCCTAAAATGTGTCTCTGAAACCCAGATTAACTAGATATGTACTCATCTTTATTTTGAAAATGTACTTTCAAGTCACACCGTAGTCCTCCATGAATAAAATGTGCATATAGCTTTTAATGTAGTTTTTTTCTATGGAATAAATAATCTTGCATTTTTGTTAATGGGACATTAAAAGAACCTTACAGCTGCAACATCAAGCACTCAAAATGCTAGGAAACAGCAGGATTAAGCCTGTATAACCTTAATACATATGCACAAGGAGGCTGAATTATTGTACATTCTTTAATTACAGCATCAGATAATATATTTGCCAAACTAACAAATCTCTGTTAAGAATAGATGTAATTGCATTTTTCAGACACTTATAACTTGGCCAGATTTGGGTATATTTTCATGGGGTTGATAAAGGTTCTGTCACAGACACTAGGACAAGTCCCCTATCAAATTTAAGTTTTTGCACTAAAGAAGCTAGGGTTGAATAGGTGAAAAATATTTTAAAACGTGCAAGACATTTTTCCTAATCTTATCCTTAGAAATGGTTTGAACCATTTTAGCCTAAACTTTATCTCAGTCTGAATGTTGTTTTAAACAATCAGCATGGAAAATTCCAGCCCAAATAGTTATTTTCCAAAGTTATTATCAGCCAAAAACAGAGTCTTACTATGAAAAGTACCAGGAACCCTTGACTTTGGCAGTGCTACCATCTCTGGGGCTATTGAAGAATTGAGGGTTGCTGAGTTAAGGAACTAAAAGTCAAGCAATGCAAAAAGTAAGATTACTTGAGAAAGCTTAATTTAAGCAATAAAATATGCTGGACTGGTCTGATATAACATGGCAGTTCATTTTACCAACAGTGAATAGCAGCAGCTACTTCAGAAAGAAGTCACAACACTGGTATTTTAGGCAGTTACGGATGTAATTCTAAATTAGATTCTCTGTAGTTCAGAGACCGTAAGCTGCCCAAGCGCACACACTCTTCCATACATATTTATGGTATAATTCTTCCACTATACATGAACATGAGTGGGAAAATGGTGTGATTCTGGGTCAGAAAGTAGTAAGCAATGATTGATGTGGAATCTTAGTTTACTTACAGAACAGTTATATTTACTGATTTTTTGCCAAGATTCTGATATGCCTTTCCAACGTGTAACAGGGTCACAGAGGTACACAGAGAACGTTTCTAAAAACACACACATATCTATAGAAGAAAAAAAAGTTGCTTATCATCTCCTAACTATTGTTCTTCAAGAGGCATTGCATATTCACATTACAATGTATGCATGTGACAGTTTCATGCACCAGAGATACCCAGAGAGGCAGTCTCATCCACACCCTTGCTCTTCATTCTCAGGAGCTGCAGCTGTGGTGAGGAGTGGGGAGGGGTCGAGAGGCTGGGGCCTGGGCAGTTCTGGGGGCTCGAGAGGCCCAGGGGGGCAGAGAGGCCAGGGCTATGCAGCCCTGGCCCTGCCCAATGGCCGGGGAGTAGGAGGAGAGAGCTGGGCCTGCCTACCCCCAGAGACAGAGGTGGGCAAATGTAGTGAGCAGGGGGCATAACCCACTAGTTCTATTAATTGTTTCTTCTCTGCCCTGTGATCCATTGGTGAGAGATCCAGAGTGTTAGCTTTCTTTATGATGGCTCAATTGTACATGTTGCAAGACTACTTAAATACCATGGTGATGGACACATTCAAAGATAGAAGGTGAAATTCTGGCCCCACTGATGTTAGTGGTAAAACTCCCATTGACTTCATCAGGCCCAGGCTTTCACTCAAAGAGTGCAGTGTACACAGGTTGTATTCTTCCACTCTGCCTGTATGCTCTGCTGTCATGTAACAGTTTGTTTCTGGGAGTTTTATCAGTCAGAGTGAAGGAATCGTCCAATATGCATTACAGATGCTGGAGAACTACAACCAAAATGATGGAGGTATGATTTTAGGACCAAGAGTTCAAAGCATTTCTTTAGTGCCACATATGTTTTTGAAACAGAAACATAGACTATTTACAATTACACAGAAAACACCTTCAGCCTTAAAAATGCAGTTTTACTCTAAAACGTGATTTGAAAATGGTATTATGTGGTTCCAGATTAGTCTTTCAAATCTTCTTACTTTACAAGTAAATGCACGTCAGATTTATAAACTCACTTTTTAGCATGTGAAAATCAGCCTGTTTTCTTCCTAGCTTACATATCACCATGTGACAGGAACTCACCAACAATTCTATTGATGATGTGAGAATCAGAAAATAATCCAATTTAGTTGCCCATAATTGTATTGGCCTGGGTTGAAAATAAGTACAATTACTCTGAATATATACTGGAAATCTATCTTTCAAGTAAGATGAGCCATTTTTACATAAATATCTTTTCAGAGCTGAGTTGAACTTTAAGGGCTGTGATGAAAAGTAACAGAGAGGTAGCTGTGTTAGTCTGATTGAGATAAAATAAAAAAGCAGTCATGTAGCACTTTAAAGTCTAACAAGTCTAACAAACCATCTTGTTAGTCTTTAAATGCTACATGACTGCTTTTTTGTTTTAAGGGGTGTGTTATTTTGGTTTGTTTATGATTCATTCTTTATTTGGGTATTGCCAGTAATTGGAAAATAATTCACTAAACTAAATTGATAACTGACAAGTATATGGGGGGAGTGATGGGGGAAAGGGTAGAAACTGATAAAAGCCTAATTAATCTTTTAAGTGTGTAGTTATTTTTTGTGGGAAAACAATTATACCTTAAGAATTAAAAAAGGCAATACACTTGTGCTATTTTTGCGACAATAAAGTTCTTAATAAAATTATTTGGCTTAATAGAATTTTGCTATATACAACTGTGGCAATGTTCTAGCTGTGCCCCATGGGTCCTGCACTTCTAGGTGATTATTGTATACCTAAGAGCTTGCTGTGACCCTCCGCACTGCCTCTTACTTTTTCTAGAAGCAAGGGTTACAGCTTACTGAGCCATCCTCATCATTGGCAAAGTAGAAGGATTGGGGTGAACCCTCTCGGTAAGCCTGGTCTGCCTTTCCAGGAGCAGACTTTTTAGTGGTGTGGGGAGGGTTGGAGTGGACCCAGGCCCACCCATTCCTCCGGGTTCCAGCCCAGGGACCCTAAGTAGCAGAAACTGATAGGTTTTTTTCCTCTAGCCCTAATACAGAAGCCTTTTGCCTGAGCCACTTCCCCAAATGCTCCCCTAGAACCTTCTCCCTGGTATCCAAACAAATCTTTTCTGCTTCATCACAAAAACTCTTTCCTATTTGCAGTCCTCAACTCTCCAGCAGTGCACTTCCTTTTCTCAGTCCTTCACTCTTCTCATTCCCCCTCCCTTACCTGAAGGGACACCTTTTAGAGTAACACACCATATCTTAATGGGCTGCAAGTGCCCGATTAGCCTGCTGCTGCAGGCAAGCTCTTAACCAATCTCAGGTGCCTGTCTGCCTTGATTACATGGCCACAATCTCTGGCAGTTTATTCAGGAAACAGAAAAGCATTCACCCACCTCCTGATATGTTTGCCCTCCACCAAACTATTGTAGCCAGCTGCCCTGCATCTGTCACATAACATATTGACAATCCACGGGGTTGGTTTTCTTTTTTTTCAATCTATCTTAAGTAAAAGCAATGCTGCAGTGTAGCAATTTCATCTAATGCCTTATGGTGATTCTATTAAACTGTTATACCCAGCTGCTTATCTGAAACAATTTTAATTATTAACTACATGTGCAAAGCTTCAAATCAGCTTATGTTTGCACAGTGCAAATTTGTTTGCATTTTTCATAAAACACATTGGTCTTAATGTATATTTTTTCATTTTTTGCCAATTTTACTCATTGAAATTGCGGAACTGGGATAAATTAATTAGGCATAGGCAACATTCATTTAAACTAATTGCAAAACAAGCTGAACAATGCTGATTCAAAGTTTAAATTGGCTGTTTCTGGGAGCACATTTTTCTAGGAAGGAATGGAGGGGGGAGAAAAGGCATATAATTAAACTTGGAAATTAAAGTAGGGAGTATAGATCAATGAATCTGTCCTCAAGCACAGCTGTAGAAGAGATGACAGGGTGCACTGACCTAAAGATAGGATAGACATTAGGAAAATGTACTTAACTTCAAGAGCAATTGGAGTGTGTAATAAACTGTCAGGGGAGGTGGTTTAGGCACTATCAGCGGATATTCAAGAAACAGATATGATAAAAGAAAGGATACTAGGAATAGTTTTGCAAAATGAAATGCAAAGGGAGTTTGTTCCTGTTGGTTCTAAATATACATTTATGTTTCTTACTAGTTTCAGTGTGAGGTCTCTCCCTAGAGTTGCCAACTCTCCCAGACTGGACAGATCAGATGCCATTGTTGCAAATGGTGTCCAGTCAGGAGAGTTGGCAAACCCATCTCTCCCCCAAAAGCTGGGAATATCTCTGAAAAAATAAGAATTTTTTGCAGGGAAGGAGGGAGGCTAAGGCTGAATCTCTTGCTACTTCCACTGGGATGAAAAAACTCATTCTCCTGAGCTAAAGAAACTGGAGGAAACTCCACCAGGGTGGACTCAGCATTTTCCCAAACCCTCTTTGGCAATGATATTAATCAGTATGGGTAGTCTACACTACAGAGCTACTTCAGGATACCTAAGGTATCCCGAAATACCTACTCTGTGTCTTTTGAGCACGCCCATTATTTCAAAATATAATGGGCTCGCAATTCCGACGTCCCTGTAGTCCTCATTCCACGAGTTGTAAGAGACATTTAGGAATAGTGATTTATTTTGAAATAAGTGCTGTGTAGATTTTAAATTTTAAACATTTAAATTTAAAATAAGCTATTTCAAAATTGGCTCGAAATAAGCTAAGCAATTTTTGTAACTCAAAATGCATACTGTATCTTATTTCGAGCTACAGATGCAATGTAGACGCACTCCATGAGAACACTCAATCCCCAACTAAAAGAAAATATTTACTTGTTCTTATTTATCCATTAGTGTTTAGAGTCAACAAAGTATTGTGGAGTGATCTTATTTTACAAATGCCATGAAGATTTCCTGTGTATTTCTTTAGCAAGTTTATTACTGTACTTGGCCCTTTTTTAATATTCTTGTCTATTTTCCCTACCTGACACTCATTAATTTATCATTACAAGTACACCTGCATCCTTTATTAAAAAGATTTGAACACCACATTGGAAGGTTATTCAGAAACAGTTCCTGGCTTCAGAGGTAAATGGTATGTTTGTGTTCATTACTTAGTTACTTTGTATTTTGGTTTCTAAAATGTAACTGAAGGAAGGATTGATATAATTTCTGACTGTGCATTTGAGTTGACTTCTTACGCTTATGTGAAGATGAATCAATCACTTCAGATGAAATTGCATGAGTAATTGGTTTCATGAAAATTCTAAAATATATTCACTTGAGTAATAATAATTCTGATTTGTATAATTGTGACTGATTTTTAAGAATCACAAAAATCGGATTCTTCATAAGAGTAGGGAAACAGCAGAAACAGTGATGTGTAAAATTATACAGAATCATGCTTGTTATTTACAATCCCCATCCCCCCATAATTCACCAGTTTCCTCAAGAGATTTGCTATTGCTTGAAGAAAAAAATTATTTTTCAAGTAGTGCCTGTGATTTTGCTTTAGGCACCCAAGATACAGAATGTTCGGTGCAGGTACACTCCAACAACACTGATTACCTTGGTCACACCTAAAGCTCTTTTTCACAATGCAATCACAAATTCCAGTTCAACAAATTTAATGTTATCCTAGTGTTCTGAACAAATTTGTGAAGACCAAATTAAAGTTCTCAAATATAAACTTTGCCAGTTCACATGTTGAAATTCAATTAACCATTAAGACTCATTAAATGTACAGTTTGGACAGCATAAGACCTCTGATGCAATTATCTACTACTGGTTACTTATTGTAAAGTTTTTCATTTTATTCATTACATTCTTAAAGCATATTTTTAGAACTGAAAATTGGCAGCTATATATATAATTCTAAATTGTGAGCTGAGTCACTACCCTCCTGAATGTAAAATAGCCAGTCAAATCTTTCCTCCATCCTTTTTTGTTGCATGCCACAGTGCTAAGACATTCTCAGCTATTTCCAAATTATGTCTTCATTATATAACTGCTAAGATGATCTTTCTTCCTGGCGTGTTATTTTTACTATCTCATTCCCGTTTGAATCCCTCTTTTCTAAGGAACCACATTCAAACCTCTCACTTTTGCCTTCATGGCACTTCACAACATTGATCCACCCTAACTGGCTGCTCTTGTACTTTATCCTTTCTGAGATCCATTCTGTTCTGTCAGTACCACTAGCCTCAGTCACTTGATTGTCCATTTTCCTCAAAAGTTTCATGATGGTTCCTTCTGGGCAGCTTTTTCATACATAAATGCTCTCCATAAAGAAGTTTGTAAAAGCCACTACTCTTTAGTCCTTCAAATCACTCCTTGGGACACAATTTTACAGTAATTATGAGGAGAAAAGCTGCCAGCTGAGTTATTTAGAATAAGATCAGTGGCTACTGCTTGTATGTATTATATACACCTGCACAACACTATAATATATTTAAGAATGTTTAAATTATTAGAAAGCATCACATTTATACATGAATTAGCTTATATGCACTCATGTTTTCTTATTTTTACCCTCACTTATTCCATCTTTGTCTTAAATTAAACCGCAAATTATTTGAGAAAGGACTGTATCTTCCTATAAATGTATACAGTATTTAAAACAGTGGAGCCCCAATACTAATCTGGGTGTGATCACAGTAGAAGTAATTATTGTTCAGTTTTATATAATATCTAGGCTACACTTAATTAACCTGCTAAGGAGCAGAGAGAAGCTAGGGACTGAGAAGTGCTTAACATTGATCCTTTTGGTGTAAGTCCCTGCTTCAGATACAGCCCAGATTAGTAGAGAGAATATTATTATCATTTAGTATGGGGGGGGGGGGATTTAAGCTAGCATCAGCATTTTTGGTGGGCCTGTGACTTTTTTTTAAATTCCCAATGTAATTGGTTATTATCTACCATGACAAATGGAAAAGGTGAGTAGTTATGATACATGCAATCTTAATGAACTAATTTTATATTGTAATGGTGTGTGTATTTGGGTGTGGATATGGGGGTGGGGGGATCTTCACGTTCCCACCAGTTTCCTGTGCAGAAAGTAAAGTGCCCAGTTCATTTTTGTGGAGTCAGTGCAAAGTTGCCAACATGTACGTTCCTTGGGGCAGAGACTCTACTTTATTATATGTTTCAGAGTGGCCAGCACATATGAGCACTTGATGCTCATTCATGCATTTGGGGCTACTTTGGTATTACTAATTGCATTAAAAGGCAATTGTCTAGGCTGGCACACTGATGACTATTATGCTTCCCCAGACACTGGAGAGATTTTTGTGCATTCAGGTGAATTTTAGCACTTAGTTCTTTTCAAAAGTTAAGTAATTAATTGCCATAAGAACTTATGTGAATGATTAACTGGTAAGCATCACTCTTATTGAGTGATGCTTACTGGTTACAGTTAACCAGTGGTGGCTGGAGCTGCTCCAGCCCAGAGGGGCCTACCATAGGTGAGAGCACTTGAGCCTGGCCAGAGCAGCTACCAGCCATGGGGGGGGAAGGTGGTTGCTCCAGTCCTCCCTCACCGCGTGTTTAAGCAGTTAACCCGTTCAATGTAATGTTTAATCAGTGAACTAATTAAATGGGATTTTACATCCCTACTTTATTCTTGTTTTGTAAATAAAGGAACACAGATTACGTGTGTTGATGAAGGTCACAGATTCAGCATTATAATCTGGATGACTGGAAAAATTGGGATGACTGGAAAAATCATACTTAATTAACTAAATGCAATTAAAGTGGCCCTCCATTTCACCAAAGGTCACCCTAGCTGCTCAGCAAAGTAGTCAGCTCTGATTCAGTTAGGACATGAGCCTGTGGATATCTGTGTCATCATTAGCAATCTGAACAGCACTGAAGTTCAGGTCATCTGAGATATTTCCCCAATTTGAGGGGTCCGTAGCCCTGGTTTATAAGGGCCACAAAGGTCAGTTTTTGGCAGTTATAAAGGGAGTTGTCCATAAACTATGATGTTTAGCAAAGTCAGTTACAAACTTTCAACCTCTGTGACTAATTTTTATCTACTATATATATTTGAGAGAGTTTGTGCATCTGTCTGTCTGTCCATGAGTCCTAAATGATAAGAGCCAGGCCCACCAAACTGGGTACATAGCTTACTCTTAACATAACTTAGAGCAAGGTCAGATTCCCCACCCCCGCCCAGAGCTCCTACCCCTCTCAACCTCCTGCCCTGTCTCCTGCATTCCCACCTTCTGCCTTGAGCCCTGCCACACCCCCAACCCTGAATCCTGCACCTCCCACGCCCCAGCCTGCTGCCCTGAGTCCCCCACATCCCCAAACCCCTACCCTGACTCCTGCACCCCCACACCCTCAACCATCAGGCTCTGAAGCACCTGATCAATGCCGGCTAAATCTTCTAATCATCCTATAATTCTGAAGGTGTTTATAAAATGCCAGGTTAGAACCTTACTTAAAATGAAATCAGCACTATTATTTGCTTAGGTGTCATGCTCCTCATCTTCCACTCTCAGAAAATAAATTTATTGCATCTGACAGATCTTGGACTGACAGTGCTGGAAAAAGTTGCAGACTCCTGTTAATCCTCAGAAAGAAAGAAAAAAGAGAGCACAAACAATGCCAGTACAAGTTTTCTAGAGATCAATCTTTGATCTTTCTACTAAGTCTGTCAACTTTGCATATTACTACCCATGAAACACACTCTTCTCTACTATGTATGGTTAGGGACCTGGACATAGGTGGTCTTGCCTAGTAGTAAGAGCAAGAATCAGGTCTAGTGGGTATAGCAGGCATCCAGCTTGGAGAACTAAGTTTAGGGTCAGCACCAGAGTCAACTGCCAATTACCAGAGCTAAGAGTCAAGAGTTGTAGCCAGGGTGAGATACCAAATGTCAGAGCTGAGGGTCAAGCGAGAATGAGAAGTTGGAATCAGGGTTCACAGCCCCAGCTGGTAACTGATGGTTGGAGGTGAGGCACAGTGCAGGAGCAAAGGGGGAATTGGGAGCAAATGTAAGGTTGAGGAAGAAGACAGGAGTGAAGCAGTATCAAGAACAGAGATGGGTGCATGATACAAAAGGCAGGAAGCAGGCACAAGCAAAGTCCAATGTAGCAGCAAGCAGGAGTCACCTAGTTGCCTGGAAAACTTCTTGTGCCTCCCTCTGGCTTAAATAGCATGGTTGGACCAATTGTTAGAGCTGGGGGATACTCCAATTAGAGTTCCAATGGAGGATGTCTAGGCTGAATCTATAGTTCTGCAAGCTCCTTGAACTACAGTAAAACTCCAACAGTCCGGCATCCAATTGTACAGCACTCCTGATAGTCTGGCATCAAAATGGCAAGAGCCTAGTGAGTGAGCTTCAGGAAAAACGAGTCAGAACACAGCAGCAGCAGCTGCTGAACTGAGCAAAAAGGGTAAAAAAGGGTTAAAAAATAAAACATTACAGTATACTGAATCCAGTATGTACAATAAAAAGGGTTAAAACACTTTATATACAGTATATATATATATATATATATATATAAAACCAGCTTATAGTACCTCCTGATAGTCCGGCATATCTGATAATCCGGCACCACCTAGGTCCGAAAGGTTCCGGATTATCGGAAGTCTACTGTACCAGGTTTCCACTGACATTGGTTAGAAACCATGATGTTATGGCTGTCCGAGAACTCATAGGTTTGGGTTCAAAACCTGGGACATCACAGTTACCAGCCTTGAGTCTTATTTATTTCACATAATCCAAATAGCCACGCCTGACCATTCTGGGAGTGTGGAAAGCATTTAATCCACAAAACTTCCAATTTGGGGAATAAGAACAATTAGGCCTAAATGCTGTTTTCGCGTTACTCATGAAGACAGTTATGAATTACACAAGGAAAAATGAAAGGGCATGCCAAATTACAATCAATATTTCTGATTTCTTTCCAGATCCTTACATTATTGAAAATTGAAATGTCATTGTCAGTATTTGGGTGCCAATGACCACACCAAGCATACTGCTTTGCTTCAAAGTTCCCATGTCTGGTATTCCGCAAACCATGACTTCCTAAATTGGAGAAAGATTACCTAAAATGATACACATAACAAACTTTAGATAATCTTATCATAGAGTATGATATTTAGCCTTAATAACAGGTCTTCTGAATATAAAACATTATGGAAAGTCTATAAACTTTACTAGTTAGGCTGCTGACATCTCATCAGATTACTGACATCACAGGTGTCAGTGTAACTGTTGCAATGAATGTATCTTAATATTCATTGCATAGGCAAAATACATTGAAAAAAAGTAGCTGCTGGGCATATATTGCCTCTGCTTTTCAGAATTAAGCTACTCTGAGTATGTTACTTCTTAAAATAATAAAGCATATTACATAATAATCCCAGCAAAGTGCTAAGAGCCAAAGTACCTACATTTATTTTAAAATGTGGTTCTATGGACCTTTACAGTAGTGGTTCCCTAAAATAGCTAAACTTTATTTACAGTGGATTTTTAAAAAACTGTAAACACCAACCATCTGCATTTTAGCTGACAATATATTACAAAGGGCTTATCCAATGGAAATCCTACATTTAATACTGCACATACTAACCTTTTAGCTGTAGGATCATTATGGGATTGAATCTGTGGGACTTTGGAACACTTTATAATGTCATTATAACTGTATAGTGTTAAGATTATCCCCTTCTTTTGGATTTACAATAGTTTTCTATTTAAATCAAAATCGTGATGAATGAGCTAAAATGATAATTCTTTGAAGATCTGAAAGATGCTTGAAAATTTTCATATCTCAAGGGTTTATTCTTGTCCAAATTATTTAAATACTGAAACACAGTAATAGCTGTTTAAATCTGCTCTTCCTGTAATTATAATCATCTATCTTTGGATATAAAAATCGGTTACTTCACATCACGAACATACTCTGATGGATCGCTATTTCTGAAGTAAAAAAAAAAAGAGCTGTTATGTTAGAGTTTTACACTTTCATTTACATTACTAGTAGTAGTTTGTAGCACATATAATAGTACCATTGCATTTTATTCCCTGACAGGCATCAAATTTATCTAGGAATAATTACATTATAATGCCATTGACAGAATTTTGAAAACTGCCAGAGCCATAAATGATCCTTGTACCTTTGGCATCAAAGCATTTCATTACCATACTGCTTGCCTGGAAAAAAATGTAATGTCCCAAATCAGTGTGTTTCAATAAATACAGAAGCTAGTGTTAATAAATCTGAAATAATATGCCCATGTACAAAAAGGAGCACATCAGGAATCTGCAGGTGTTTTAGAATGCTATGACATTATTCATTTCAATTTAAATGCCAGAGTATTGGGGACTTAGGTAAAATAATGTTTAAAATAACTATTGTTCATATATGATAGAATTATAAAGACCAAGATAACATGCTATTATTAAGAAATATACTTTGATATGCAACAGCTCTTTCAGAATCAAATAAGGTCATGGGATAATACTTACAACTCTAAAGAGAGACAAGATTATATACTGGAAATTACAGAGCATATTTTTCCAGAATTAATACTATTGTTTTGCAAAGTACAACGAAGCTAATCTGCAGAGCCTACTGCTCACAGAGACAGTGCTGGCTATCCTTGACTATACAGCACTAGATTAAGTACGTGTTATTCATCCTACACTCCCCTCCTGTTTTCACAGACATTACATAAAAGACAGACTGTTAATAAGTCTGGCATGAGAGACCTCAGATATTTGATTCTGCTGTCTAATATTCACACAATAAACCAACCCAGAAGGAAGGAAATGAGACATTTTTAGGGCAAACTCTTGTAGATTTCACAATGAATTGCAAT
Organism: Apalone spinifera; assembly: GCA_030068395.1. NCBI lineage: Eukaryota > Metazoa > Chordata > Testudines > Trionychidae > Apalone > Apalone spinifera. Next base: position 179,184,323 of record CM057845.1, on the reverse strand, counting down.
AAAGTTACCTAGCACAGGACTGTCTGTAAAACAATGTTAAAATATAGCAGAAAATGTCACAGGACCAATTCTAGGCCTGGCTCCAGTGGCACAAATCAACCACAAAGCTAACTCAACCTGCCCTTACACTGAAGTTTGGAGTGGTGTAAAACTGCCATGGTGACTCCTACATTGCCACCCATCTTGGCTTCCCCAGTGCAGCCAGCGGCTGTGAGATTACTGGATTGTCCCTCCTCCCAATGTAAAAATAGGTTAAAGCCACTTTACAAACCCTATTCCTGAGCAGACCTTGTATGCTTATTCATAGAACATTTTTAGAATGAATTTTTTTTCATAAAAGGACTGTATAATTTTGTATCCACAGTCAAGACTGGGTGCCACTTGCAGGACAGAATCATTTGTGGATTCAAAGATGACACCACCTGATTTGTTGCCACACATCTGCAAAGTTGGGGAGATGTCTACATTCTAACATTTGCATCTGCAACTGGTTGCAAGTATAACACTGTAGTTGCAAACATAGAAGCTAGGGAGGAAAATTCAGTTCCTTAAAATCAAATTTTACTCCCCTCCCCACACACACTGTAATTTCCACTGGTGTTAATGGGAGTCCCATTTATCTAAAAGCAGAGTTTCTGATGGGCAAGAGATACAATGCTATCATAAAAAGATAAACAGTTAGGTAAAAGCTTACAATTTCATCCACTATGAGTACAATTTGGGAATTGCTAAAGGTAATATCTGAAGAGCATAAAGACAGTGGATCAAATTCAGCCCTGGAGTAAACAAGCACAACGGCCACTGACTTCAGTTGAAGTCCACTTGCACAGAGTTGGATTTGGCCTTGCTTGTCAGGCTATTCATGTAGCGTTTAAGGATTTAGGGAATATGGATAAGTGTAAGGGAAATTTGCTCTGAAGCAGATGCTCAAACTGGTTCAATAGGTGCAGAACACAAGTACTGTAGCTTGTATAAGACACACATGCACTCTCTCTCTCTCCAGGTACTTGTGACATCCTTGTTATGTCGTGTGGAGTTCCACAGTATAGGAAGAAATCAGTGGAAATACAGAGAGCTTGAGTAGTTGCAAGTGTCCATTTTATTGCATAACACAGAACTAACTAGAACAAGCCCAAACCAGCTGGGCTGACGCCAGTAACCTAACTCAGTTACTATAACAACAAGATCTATATCCACAACCCAATACACAACAATTCTCTCCTCCCCTTCTCACTCTAAAATTGCTACTGTGAGAGTACTGTGAAAAGATGGCATGTCTCAGAGGAAATCAACTTGTATCATATCCTGGGCTGATGAAACCAGTGAGCAGCAGTCATACTTTGTTAAAGCTTATTGCCCCTACTCAGCTCACATTATTGCAGGTAATGGATCCAGTGGTAGGTAATGTGGCATATAAACAGGACAACCCACAGAGAGGTGTCTTCCTCCACATCCAGTGTACACATACTTCTTCATCACAGAGTTTATGTGAACCACTTCTTTTCACCAATTAATTATGTCCTGAACATGGTCAAGTCTAAGTTAACTAGTTATTCACTGGATAGTAAATGGGAAGCCATCCTCAGACCTGAGACTGGTGATTGGTGGAAAAAGAATAAGCATCTCTGTCTGGTTTATAACTCCACCTATTCACCCCCCGAGATATCTTACTGCTATATGACTACAGTACTGGAATATTTGTTAGGTCCAATATGTAGAGGAGGTTTTTTTGCTTTTGGTAGTAAGTCCCCATTTCTTTTCACAGAGACAGGGCCAGGCTCTACATAGTATATTATTTGCAGTTTGCACTATAATTGAATTTATTATCATACAATTCTTTCTTACCAGCAGTAACCTGAATTTCATCCTGGACACTCGGTGTCTTACTTTTAGTGGTGATAGCAATATTTCTTGCTGTTGGCATAGCAGTGGTTCCAGGAACTACACCAGTTAACAGAACTTCCACACGCTCCTCCACTCTGTCTCTGGCACGACAGCATACAACAGCTACAGAAAAGAAGGGATCAAATTTTGGAAAATGATGCACACACACACAGAGAAAGAGAAAGAGAGACAGAGAGAGGGATGGAGATAGAGTCATAGATGTCTAGGTTAGAAGGAACACATATGATAATCTAGTTTAATTTCCAGCATAATACAGTTCATAGAATTTTACCTAGTATAGCCTTTACCAATCCCATCACTTCTTTTTGGACTATAGCATGTCTTTAGAGAGACATCTAACCATGATTTAAAGGTTTCAAGTGATGGAGGATCCACCACATCCCTTGATGTTATTTAAATGGCTAACTAGCTTCACTGTTTAAAATGTGTACCTTATTATTAGCCTGAATTTAGCTATCTTCATCTTACAACCATTGAATTTTGTTATTTCTTTGTTTGTAAGGTAAAAGAGCCCTGTACTAAACTGTTCCCATGTAGGTAACTACAGACCTCTATAGAGCAAAACACCTCTTAACCTTCTCTTTGATAAGCTAAATAGACTTAGGGTGCATCTCCACAGCAGGACTTAATTCGAAAGAAGCTACGCAAATTGAGCTACGTCAATTATGTAGCTTATTTTGAAATTGGGAGCGTCTACACAGCACTTATTTCAAAATAGAGCACTCTTCCCCCAACTTCCCTTACTCCTCATACAATGAGGGTTACAGAAGTCAGAGTAATAAATCCTCCAGCTTGACAGTATTTCAACATTATTTTGAAATTGCTGCTGTGTACACACAGATTGTTATTTCAAAATAATGTTGCTGTATAGACATACCCTTAGATTCCAACATTTCTCATTGGATTTCCTGAGCGTGTATCATTCTTCTAGATCCTTTCTGAACCCTTTTCAACATACCATGCTTTATGATATCTGGATACCAGAACCAGACACGGTGTTCACATAATGGTCTCCCCAACACTGTAGACACAGATAGTATCACTTCCTTATTCATACTTCATATTTCCAGTTTATATATTTAATAATCACACCAGTCCTTTTTACCACACCATTTCACTAGAAGCTTATGATAAGTTGGTTATTTACCAGATCTCTTAATTTTACTCTGAGTTACTGCTTTCTAGGATACGTTTTCTGTGTATGGTTCAATCACTGCTTCAGTGCCTCCGGGTGTCAGGTTAGGGAGTTTCAGGGGATTTTTGACTCCATCACACCCCCCTCACCAGTTGATCTGGTTCTACCATGATCTTTTCTTGGTGAGTTGCTCCTTTCATGGTTTCAAAAGTCCAACTAAAAGTTCAAAGATCCAAGGACATAATCCTTCTGACTCCGTTAGCCTTATCCACAGCCTGTCCCCTGGACTCAGTCTCTGGAGACTGGCTTTGGATAATGATGTATCATTTATAGTTACCATTAGAGGCCTATACATTTGCTACTTTTAATCTAATGCACTCTACTACTTTTATAAAATGCTACTTTCTATAATCACATTGTTAGGTTCTAAATCAAACACTTTACAGAAGTGTATTGCAATGCAAAGGATGAGGTCCTATCTAATCAACTAGTGCAATAGTTTAAAATTTTGACATCACAGCCTGTAATCAGTAGGCATTTTTAATAATACAATTTCAAAAGAAATCTAATACAATCCTTATGTTTAGGGTAACAATTTTATGGGAAAAATAGATCTCTAGGAGATCACTTGCTATACTATAATTGGGCAATGGGACATATATAGTGGGACATTACTTATTTTAAGTGTTTAAGTGTTTCTGCTGAATTGGTACCTGTTTTTATAAGGATAAAATATGATCTATTTATAACTCTGGATTGTGAGATGGAAAGGAAATTCATAGTATATAAATAATTGACACTAACTTCCCATTAAGTGCTATTGATATTCAGAATTAATGCAAATATGTTTGTATGAACTACAAATATTTACTATGCATAATCTACATGACAACAGAGCCAGTCATAAATATTCAGTTTTCATAACAGAGTTTAGAAATTTAAAATGTAATTACACAGTATTATGTGATTTAAGCAATTTATTAATGCTAGCATTTTTAATGTATAGTTACCATGCCTTGTGAAAACAATGGCCTAAAGAAAACTGCTGGTTGCATGGTACACTAAAGATATAAAATAAGAACACAAACATTCACCTTTGTACACACAGTTTTCATGCCAATGAGAAAAGTTATAATGGTGTCATACTGGGCACAAGTGGAAGATTTGATAATATTCTGCTCCACTCCTTAATGAATACAGGAAATTAGTGAGATGAAAGTTCTAATTAATATCATATTGGCATCTGACTTGCAAGTTAAAAGGTCCTTAAACAAAGCAGAACAATGACAGCACAAATAATATCTATTCCCATTAAGTTCAATAATCCTCAAGGTGTGTCTCATCTTCCCACACCAAGATAGGTTGTTCTTATTGGCCAAAGGGAAATTCAGTATAAAACTAACTAGCGAAATTTGAAGTTCCTTTATCTACCCACATGCAGTGCTTTTTATGAAGGCTATTATTGTCTAAACCAGTTCACGATGTCCATGTTATTTAATAGAATTTAAAGAAAACCAATTCTGGAGTTATACTGTGATTAAGAAATGGATGTATTTAATTTAGTAGTAAACGATACACTATTTATTTCCAAAGTGAGCTAAAACAAAAATCCCATGAACATTAGTTTATATTATTTAGCACATATTAATTTTCTTGGGATTGTTATAGAAATGTTAATGTGATTTGAATTCTTCTTCTTCTAGAGTTTGACAGATTTATTCAGTGCAGACTGACTCCAATATTCTGCTCTCCTTACATATTTGCAAAGGTTTTATGGACACACAGGGGCTGAAATCCACCCCTGTGTCAGCCTTCTGTATGATGCAAATTCCAAGTGTTAAATGTCAAAAGGAAAGCAACTGTTTTAATTATATTACAGTATTTATGTGGCTTATTAACTATTACATACCTGGTGCTGATTTATATGGTTGTGCTTCAGGGATTCCATGAATTGGGTAGATCCAACATATTCCATGGATTTCTCCATTCTCTGACATACAGATGCTGTTTGGAAATTCAAGTAAAATATGTAATTAACTTAGAATAGCTAAAAAACTGGTGTTATTGATGTTAACTTGAAATTGTGGCCAAAATGAGGGAATTAGGTTGCCTCATAGGAGATACTAGGAAGGGGCTTTCACTTATTTAGCCTAAAACAAAGAAACATATACATAATTATTTCAAATATATTTGTTATTTTGGTTTGCGGTCATATTTCCTGAGTACTTTCAGTGGAATCACTCTTCCTTTTCTGTTTTTGTACTCAAACTTCCTTGGACTCAAAAGTTCTCAGTGTGTCTGATTATGTTCCATTGTACCTTGTGCAATTATTAACATTTATGCACAGCAACTGGAAAGTGGATGTAAAATGGAACTAAATCAGAAAATTAGCATTTACACCCACTAGGTAAAGGTGTAAATTTATCAAACAAGATAAAGAACTGAGCTGTGTATTCAGGATATGAGAACAGTTGGTATGATCTGCTCTCACTTATATAACAGCACAAATGGGGAGCAAGTTCTTTGAATTTGGTAGGTATATTAGTGGAAAGCTGACAAAAATGGAATCAGAATATGGTCAATTTTATGCCTGGTAATTGTTTACACAAAATATATCTAAAAGAAATTTACTGGTTTGTTATTAGTTCAAATTTAAAACTAATTCAAATTAGTTCAAAGAGCAATGGAAGAATCCACTGGATGATAATTTACCTAATAAACCTAAAATCGGTGGCAAGAAATTCACTTGAGTTTCCAAATTTAAGAAAATGAAAGGCAGGTATTGAAATTGACCAAGTGCTAATTACCATTGCAATTCTTTATTTGGAAGTTTAAACACTTACACAGAAACATCATTCAGCGTGGACAAATTTCTGCCCTCAGAAATACACATGCAAATCAATCTGGAGGCAGTAAGAATTGCATACAAGTATCTAAGGGAAAAGATTGACTATGGGGGCTGAAAATGTTCAAAAATGATTTTTTCCTATCCCAATAATTACCTTTTCATTTCCTTGTTTAATTCAGCAGAATCATTATAGGGCCAGTTTTCGCCATCCTGCCTCACTACATGAATAATCACTGCAGCTTCATACAATTTCATTGTGTCGGGCACAAATAATACGGGGATGTCCAGTTTACCTTTTGGAGGTAGAGGGATTGCTGGAAAATAATACAATAGTTTGTCACTAAGGTGGAAAAGGCATAGTTTGAAAGCTTTGAGAGTCATTTAGTCACTTTCTATTTATATATTGTTTAGCCTATTCCACAGAATAATTACTTTGGATTTTATCAGAAGGACTTTTTCTCAATTATAACAAAATTATGTTAACCTTTTATTGTAAGTAGTCAAATAATATATTGTTGCTCACAGTGAGATTTACAAGTGTTTTACTTAAAAACCCGGCTCCTGAACACAAGTGCCTACTTGAAAAGCTCAGCTCTCACTTACAAAAAGATTCTAACCTTCATAGATATTGAGAAAAGGTGGCAAATGTGAAAAGAAAACACCTTGCAGGCTCAGAAACCTGAAGGTGAATAAAAAAACCAAAGTAATTTAAGTCATAATTTTAAGGTGATCCCATGATCTTTTGGGGTCTGACTCATTGATTTTGAATGTATGGGCTTAACAATACTATTAAGAGTCTAACGCTATATATAAAGATGCAATCAAAAACATTCCTTTATAACTGTCACATCTCCACATAGCTAAACTATTGTTTTCCTGATTTGCCTTAGCTTAATGAAAAATATTTTGTATGAGAGGAAATAATTAGTATATTTGGATAGGTAACTGAATAGCATAAAGTACAAAAAACAATTTTAAAAGCATGTTAGAGAATGTGATGTTTAAACTAATCATTGAATATAGCTACTAAAACTACTTTGATATTTTAGATTGTATCTATTAACATCACGTTTTAAATTATTTTATGTTCTAAGGTTAAGTTGCATATCACTTACTTTGACAACTATTTCCTTTATGTATATTTTAATGAGACTTATCTTAATGTTTGCAACCGATTTTTCTCGTATATTTCATCCCATGTTGTAGGTACAATCTCTCCCAGAGCCCTTGTTTGTACCTCCCCTTTTTAAATGTTGATCTTCTCCACATCATTAAAAGCCTACAATGATAGTGATTTACACAAGTGCCCAGTGGTTAATCTGTAATGGAAGAGGTGCTGAGGCTCAAGCAATTAGGTTCCAGGGCTCAAACATTTTTTCTTTTTATATTCATAATTGATACAGCAAGCCCAGAGGCTGTGTGGCTCAGTCCTACGACAAGCCTTGAAAGTGGCCCGTCTTATAGTGAAACCTGACTTTAAATACTTTATTTAGTATGTCATTTTGGATAAAAAGGTTTACTGATACTGGGGAGAAAGTCTACCTAAGATATGTGACTCCAGCAACGAGAATAGCACAGCTGGAGTCAATGTACCTTAGGTTGAATTTCTATGGTGTCTCCACTGTGGGAGATTGATGGGATAAAGTCTTCAGCCCATTTCCCTTACTTCTCGTGCCCCAGTGGAGTACCAGGGTCAACAAGAGCACCACCAGAAGTTGATTTAGCAGGTCCTTTCTAAGGATATTAAAATGTGTTTAATTAAGTAATCGGGTAACAGCTGAAATTTTCTGGGAGCTTGTGTACTGGGAGCCTGTAACTGTGAACATTAACCACTGACATCACCTTTCCCTCCACCAGGAGAGTCAAGAACTCTGTACATGAGTCCAGTGGGAGCAACTCTTGGAACTTAGCCATTGTGCTCCAAGAGTTAAAAGTGTATCAGCTAAGAACTCCCTGTTGATTAGCTACATGCAACTGCAATTAGCCACATGGTATATACTTTACAGCCAAACAAATCCCCCCTTTTTTGGGGGGGGGGAACTCTTTAGCCTTGGGCACAGGCACAGGCTGGCTCAGGCATTCCTTGTGGAATTCCACTTCCACAAATAATGTGTCTTGTTGGGGGGAATGGTGTAAAAAGTGCTCATAGCCCTTTTGGAGTATGAAATACCTTCTTTCCACCCCTTTTGTCGTGGGAGGTATGGAGGCTGGGGTCTGCCAAAGCACCTTGGTATTTGCTTGCATGGTATTTATGAGAAGGCAGAACCACCCTAAATGGACACTCTGGAGTAACAAAGTCCATCATGAGGTCTGAATCTTCCACCATCTTCTCCCCGAAGGTGTAGGTTTTGTTCCTTGTGGTGGAGATCTTGGTGAGCCTTAATACCCATGGTGGGCAGCATGTTGGTGGAGGTACCTGCCACCACTTCATCTGGGGATGAAGAAGAGGTGGCAGCTGATATCGCAACCTCCTGTTCCTCAATGTACATAGTGGTCACTCTTATCTGCACAGAGGGTTGAGGCAGGATGCTGCTCTCAGGTGTGGGCTCAGTAGGGATCACCGGTCAAAGCCAGATCCTCATGCCAGTGTTGCAAGGAACCACATTTGACATTGAGATCCCATGCTTAATGTCAACACCGCCAATGCCATTCATGACCCTGGTCTTTGGGCTTAGTGGTAGGCTCAGGGAGGTCAGAAGGGCCAGTTTCCTGGATCTTGCCACTGAGGGGGCCAAGAGACCATCAGTGCCAATGCATGCTGCAGTGTACGGTGCTGAGAATGAGAGTGGTACCAGCTATAGGAGGATTCTGAAGATTCATCCCTGGAGCTTGAAGAGTATTCTTCAGCCCAGACCATAGAGGCTCTGAGGCTGATGGTGTCAGAGAGCAGTACTGTGGTGAAGAGGAACCATGGCAAAGCATTGTAAGCCTGCCCTTATGTTGAATAGGCAGTGGTGCCTTTGTTAGCGCTGTCATCTTTGCCATAAACACTGTAGCATGGAGTGCCAGCGTTGGTGCCAATATCACTTGCTGCAAGTCAGAAGGTAGAGACACCAGTGCTAGCACTAACCCATGTGCCAGTGCCAAAATGGTGCCTGGTTGTGCCACGGAATGTGCAATCATGGCTATGAGGTCTCTCGTGGCATCAATGTGTTGGGTGTCAATGAGAGATCTATGTCTTTCAACAATTGTTCCTGAGCTGAGGCGATCAGGATGACTGGGCTCGACAGCAGAGCTAAAGGCAATGGCACAGGGATCTCTATTACCAGGGCTCGCCAAGCGGTGGCGAACCCTGCTCGCCAGCCACACGGTTCTGCGCTCTGCGCATGCGCAGATCGTTCTGCACATGCGCAGATCGCTCTGCGCCGGCTCTTCCGGGGTGTAATCTACTCACCCCGGGTGAGTAGATTACATTATTTGTCAAGCCCTGTCTATTACAACCCATGGGTGCCCCAGTGCCAGGCATACCTGTCTTGAGCCTTTACACAGTGCCTTGATAAGAGACCAACTCCCCTCCTGCTTCTTCCTCTTGTGCATCACCAGAGATTAGGAATTATGCTGTGTGATTGACCCCATTTGGAGAGAGGGAGGCAGTGCCTGTGGGAAGTGCTTCTTTGGCACTGAGGTGTCCCATACAAAAGCTAGAGTACAATGCACTATCGGTGCTGACACTGACTTTAATGCTGGTTGAGGTCTTAGTGTCGCTTCCATCAGGAAGAGCTTGAGTCAGTGACCTTGCCCCTGTGTTCGGGGATGGAAGCTATGCCAAAGAGGGCATTTGTGGGTCTGAAGGCCCTCACCCAAAAATTTGAAATGATTAAGGTGTGGGTTGCCCTTGGTAATATGTATACCACAGTTTTCACAAGCTTTAAACCTTTGGAAGTGTGACATACCCCAGTAAGGAGACTTAAGGTGCGGGGAAAGGAAATTCTGGACAACTAATGACTAAACTATTAACTATTACTAGAAGTGCTAGTAGGCTAACCAAGATGCTTGTGAAGCAAGAGACTGGAGCTGTTCCAACAATTGGCACAGGTGGTAAGAAGGAATTGAGAAGGAGTCGGATTAGCAGTATCTTATATATGCCACCATAGAGCTACCACTCTAGGGGTATGTCTAGACTACATCCCTCTGTCGCCTCTGTCTGTAAATTAGACATACCAAAATTGCTAATGAAGTGGGGATTTAAATCTCCTGCGCTTCATTAGAATAAAAATGGCCGCCACTTTTTGCCGCTGAGGCAATTTGCCAGCAAAAAGCGGCAGTCTAGATGGGAATCGGTTGGCAAGGAAAGCCTTTTCTGACCTATCCCTTATGCCTTGTACAACAAGATTTATAGGATCAGTCGGAAAAGGCTTTCCTTGCCGACCGATCCCCATCTAGACTGCTGCTTTTTGCTGGCAAATTGCTGCATCGGCAAAAAGCAGTGGACATTTTTATTCTAATGACGCATGGGAGATTTAAATCCCTGCTTCATTAGCAATTTCAGTATGTCTAGTTGACATCCCACTGGCGACAGAGGGATGTAGTCTAGACATACCCTAGGGGTCTCCATAGCGGACCTCATAGACTTTAAGGTCAGAAGGGACCATTATGACCATCTCGTCTGACCCCCCGCACAATGCAGGCCACACAATCTCACCCATCCACTCCTAGAATAATCCTCTCAC
>CM057845.1:179133332-179149961 GCA_030068395.1 Apalone spinifera | reverse complement strand
GCTAGATGGACCTTTGGTCTGACCCAGTACGGCCATTCTTATGGTCTTATGTTCCCATTCTCAAAGATTGCGGAGCCAGGTTGTACTGCCTTGGCTCCCTAGCTGGCATTTCTGGAGATAGCTGAGGGGCTGCAGCCCTTCCCCTCTCCCCATTCCCGGATGTTGCTGCCTCCCTGTGGCCCACCCGAGTCAGTCCCTGAGTAGCTTCACAGAGCAGGCACTTCAGGATGAACTCTGATGCTCCTGTACCCCTGCAGCCCATTCCCACACCCTGCCAGGGCCAGGACAACAGCACCACCGGGTGATCACACCAGGTGGGGACCCTCTCGCCCGTGTACAGCTGAGGCAGCAGCTCCCCAAAGGGACATGGGGGATTCAGGCTCAGATGACAGCGCAGATCCAGCCCCAGCAGCAGCAGCTCCTCCCTGACAGTGCAGCACCCCGGGGCATAAAGTGGGAACCAGAGCTGGAGCAGCCCATGCCTGGCGGGGACAGTGCAGAGGGTGGCCACTGCAAGTGTTTGAGGATGAAAGTGGAAGCAAGCAGCAGCAGCATGAGGATGCAGAGGACGTGATGAAGTCACTCTGTCACCCGTCAAGAACATTTTGTGTATCTATACACACACACAGAGAGAGAGAGAGAGAGAGAGAGAGATAACTAGATAATTCTAGATTCCAAAGATGAACCAATTACCATCCTGAGCTGATTACTAATTGGCACAGAGACTTGAATCTTATTTGAGACAGATCTGTCACTGGGGTCGATTTCTTGTAAACACTACAGTAGGACCTCAGAGTTGTGGACACCCTGGAGAAATGGAGATTGTTCAAACTCTGAAATATTCATAACTCTGAATAAAACATTGGCTGTTCTTTCAAAAGTTTGCAACTTAATACAGATTAAAAATTCTACTATGCAAAAGGAAAAATTCTGCTTTCCCTTCATTTTTAGTATTCTACTGTATCGTGTGTGTGTGTATGTGTGTGTGTGTTGGAGTTGGGGGAGAGGAATTAGGTCTTGCCTGCAGCCTGATGGTGTACTTCCAGTTCCAAATGAGATGTGTGGTTGACTAGTGAGTTCGTAAGTCTAAGGTTCTACTGTAGCTCATTGTTTCCTGAAACTTGGAAATATTTTACCCATGAAGCTATGTGAATTAAAGTTATCTAAGTTGCAATAAAAATATTAATGTCAACCTCCATTTTTGGGGCAAGATCATACAACCCTTACACTAGTGATCACATAGGCCTTGTCTATACTGAGGATTTTGCCATTACTTGTCTAGTACTGGAACAGTATGAACGAGTTGAATCAGTGCAAAGGGTATCTAAATCTGTGCTATGGGTTTTCCACTGGTCTGTAGTTACAACAACCGGGCCACCAATGGCTCAGATCACCTAGTACAGACAAAGCCATAATGGCAGTATTTAGGTGAGTACAAATTGTACAATCAGGTCCTTGTTATGTATAGAAAATTGATGTGAAATGTTGGGCCCACTGAATTCAACACAAAATTCCCATTAACATCAGTGAAGGCAGGATTTAATCCCTGGTACATATAAAAGTTTTATGGTTTCACTTTCTGTACAGATATAAAAAAATAGAGAAGTGCTAGAGTGGCAGTGTTATTTAAAATTTCATAAGTACAGAAACAGTGCTTATGACTGTTCTTGGTTTGGTAAGACCTGAGAATAAAAACGATCAGTCTGCTATCCCTTTTCAATCTGATCTATATAAACTAGCTATAGATTGAACCAGAAGAAATTAAATAGTGAATCATTTGTGATGTTTGTCAACCAATGTATATTGTAATTTGCCATTTATAGCCCTTTTAAACAGGTTTCTTCATACATCTAGGGCAGAACTCCTTGAATAATAATTATTGCTTCACAGTTCTTTTCATGTTTTGAAAAACCACGATAAAGCCAATTTAGTATGAAAAAAATCCTCTAACACACTAAAATAGTTATACAAGTAACTTCTGTAAGTTTTCATATTTAAAGCTCATACCTCTCTAACTTAGATCCCCTATTTCCCCTCCTGCTAAATTTAATTATCTTAAGAAGTTTCAGGGGGTAGCCAAGTTAGTCTGTAACAGGAAAAACAACGAATAGTCTGGAAGCACTTTCAGGACTAACAAAAATGTAGATGGTATCATGAGCTTTCGTGGGCACAGCCCACTTCTTCAGATGACTGGACATCTGAAGAAGTGGGCTGTGCCCACAAAAGCTCATGATACCATCTACATGTTTTGTTAGTCTTTAAAGTGCTAGACTATTTGTTGTTTTTTAGTTTTTCTCTTAAGAAGTGTTACCTGGTTTGAAGTACAATCAAATAATTCATTCTACCTGCTTAATTGCTATTTTATGTCAGTTCCCTCGTGTAGTTGAGTTCTCCCCCTTCCCTGTATTGTTCTCTTAATAACCCTTGCAACAAGTGTGGTAAGAACAATGCAGGAGCATGTCTGCTGAATAAAGATATTAATTCTTGATGTATATTTGAAAGCTATGATACCTGAAAGGCTTCAGGGTGTTAACAATGTATGGTCTTACGCAACTAAGTCTACTATTGTAAAGTACAATTTATTCCTGTTCAATGAGACAGATTTATGTACTAACCTGTGTAGATCTGTTTTCAGTTATCAGAAAGCACAGTCATTTCTAACCTTAGGAATAATATTTTTCAAGAAAATAAAAAGTTTAAAAAACCACTGGAACTGTTGACCCTCACTCTCTGGGCTATAATAATAACGGCTTAAGTCTCAAGGTATGTCTACAATGCAGAGTTTTTCCAGAAAATCGGCCATTTTTTTCTGGAAAAACTACACTTATGTCCACGCTGCAATTGCTTTCTTTCAACAGAAAGTCAGAAGAACACAGGGATTTTTCTGACAGTGGTGAACCTCTTTCTATGAGGAAGAAGCCTTTTTTCGAAAGAAGAGGCCTCCAGGAAAAAGCACATGTGCCCTAGTGGCCACTCCGTCCATAGTAATCACAACTTAAATGAGAGATAGCATCCAATCAATGTGGATGCTATTTTTCGAAAAATCACTTTTTCGATGCACTTTTGCTGTGTGGATGCTATCTTTTCAAATAAGTTTTTCTGGAAGATCTCTTCCAGAAAAGTTTCGTCCGAAAGAAGCCTGTAGTCTAGACATAGCCTCAGTCATCATTCAGGTAGTTTTATTATGTGATATGATAATAAAAGACCGATGAGACCATACATTTTAATGCATAAATTTGTACCAAAAAATCCCAAACCCAAAACAATCTTTCCTCTCAAACCCAGATTTATATCTAAAATATTTGTATTTCACTAATTCCAGACGTAGATTATACATGGTGAATACTATGGAGGTTTTGTATGGACTTTTTTGATTCACTTGTATATTTCTAATTATGTATCTTCATTATTGTAGGACCTCCAACAGCCAGGATGGGCACTTCAGTTTAAATCCTTTTAAAATAAAATGTAGACCCATCGAACAGGAATGGGTCAGTAAAGTCAGGGAATAATGCTCAGTTCTGGGTATATTATTATCAGAATGATAGAGACAAATGGGACAACATTTATAGAAAAGAACAAAAATGGTTGGGAGAACTGTCTGGCTTGAATTGCAATGAAAAAGTATGGGGCAGTATTGCTACATTTTGACTGTAGGTACACACATGCAAATACTTACTAGAATGGGTGCACATATCTGCTCCAGTAAATCCCTGAGAGATCAGCACTCTAGTAGTTCATAAGTCACCTATCTTACGTCCAGCTATTGTAGGAGACACAACTAAGGAAAAGAGGTTTGGCTACACTATCTCTATAGCCTGACAACAACTTTCAGCACTTGGTTGTTGGGGTCATAGGCAGCCTGAACAACACAAGCACTTCTACTGCACCAGTAGATTAGATGGGCACAAAATCAAGTGATTTCTATTTTCCTTAGCTATGAATAGCCTTGCTCTTCTATTTTTCAGAATCTGGATTTTTGAATGCAGGATCTCACCTATGAGGTTACAACAACTGTAAAGTTAGTGTGGTGGCAGTTAGTACTGGAGTGGTACTGGCATGCTATTCCTTGATCAGATGACTATTAAAAATGATGTCCCAATGCGCTCAGAGCTCAAAGAGATTTCATGGGCTTCAAAAAACAGAAGATAGCACAGAATGGTGGTAGGCTGTCATTTATTATTTAAGGGAAGTTACTCACCTTGTGCAGTAACGACAGTTCTTTGAGATGTGTGTCCCCATGGATGCTTCACTGTTGGTTCGGGCTCATCCCAGTGCTGCAGATCGGAGATCTTTCAAGCAGTATCTGGTCAGGCCGTGCATGCACAGTATGTGGTGCGTACAGTTCGTGCCTCTGGAGTTTGCGCATGCTCCCCAACTCTCCTCAGTTTTCATCGTAACCACCAGTTTGTGTGGAATAGATCTGATGAAGAGGGGAAGGAAAGGTGGGTCGTGGAGCACACACAGGGACACACATCTCGAAAAACTGTCATTACTGCACAAGGTGAGTAACTTCCCTTTCTTCTTCGAGTGATGTCCCCATGGGAGCTCCACTATTGGTGACTCTGAAGCATACCCACAGCGTGGTAGGTGGGCTTTGGATTATGAGTTATGCACAGATGCAAGGACCACCTGGGCTACGGCGGAGCTCATCTCCATTTGTGGGGTGATTGCATAGTATTTCATAAAGGTATGGTAGGAAGCCCACAAAGCTCCTGCACAGATATCTTTAAGAGGGACTCCTTTCAGGAAAGCAGTTGACGTAGCTACGCCTGCGTGGAATGAACTCTCGGAGTTGTAGGAAGAGGTCTGTTTCTCAGCGAATAATATGGGGTAATACATGATGCAATTATTTTGGAAATACGCTGCAAAGATAGCAGGGCCAGCTCGAGCCATTCATGCGCTCCGGGCAGCGGGCGCTCGACGCACAGCGCATGTGCGGCCCCACCTCCCAGTGCACCTTACAGCTGCCATCAGGTGCCCCCCCCCATGGGTTGGCGCCCCGTGCAACTGCCTGGCTAACCTCCCCACCCCCTTCCCTTAATCCGGCCCTGGAAGATAGTGCCATGCCCCATGATTGCTCCGCAAGGGAGACAAATAATGCTTGTGATTTGTGGAAGGGCCATGTATAGTCTATATAGAATGCTAATGCCCTACGGGCATCTAGTGTGTGTAATATTGCATCCTTGCAAGAAACATGAGGCTTCGGATGAAATGTGGGAGGAACAATAGGCTCGTTGATGTGAAATTCCAAGCATACTTTTGGTAGAAAGGAAGAATTGGGTCAGAGGACCACTTTGTCTTTATAAAATACAGTGTAAGGTGGTGCTGCCATGAGAGCAGCAATTTCGCTTACTTGCCTCGCTGACGTGATCACTATTAGAAACACCATCTTTGTTGTTAGTAGGGAGAGCGAACATGTGGCTAGAGGTTCAAATGGAGGTCTAGTCAGTGTATTGAGCACAAAGTCTAGATCCCAGAAGAAGGCTAATGACCTGCATGGTGGATTAAGATTATGCAGCCCTCTAAGAAATCTCTTTGAGATTGGGTGCACAAATATTGAATATCCATCAATCGGAGTGTGGAAAGCCATCAGTGCAGCAAGATGCACTCTGAGGCCGTGTCTAAACTACGTTGCTCCATCGACGGAGCCATGTAGATTAGGGATGTAGACATAGGGAAATGAAGCGGCGATTTAAATAATCACCGCTTCATTTAACTTTAAATGGCTGCCGCGCTGAGCTGACAAACAGCTGATCAGATGTTTGTCGGTTCAGTGTGCTAGTCTGGACGCTCCACGGTCAACATCAAAGCCCTTTGTCGACTGCTTAGCTGTTTGTCGGCTCAGCGCGGCAGCCATTTAAATTTAAATGAAGTGGCGATTATTTAAATCGCCGCTTCATTTCCCTTTGCCCAGTAAACAAATCTATATGGCTCCGTCGACGGAGCTATGTAGTGTAGACATACCCTGAGAGAGAAGAGTGATAGTCCTTGGTCTTTCAGCTGCATAATGTAATGCAAGATCAGACGGAGTGGAGCTGCATTCGGCCGAGTACCGTTATTGGTACACCATGCTAGAAAGCAGTTCCACTTTGCGAGGTAAGTCTTGCATGTAAGTCTCTCTTCTACTGTTAATCAAAACACTTTTCACCTGTTGTGAAAAGCTCTTTTCCATCTCGAAGAGTCAGAAAGAAACCATGCAGTCAGATGTAGTGTTTTTGGTTGGGGGTGAAGAAGATTGTCTGCATTCTGGAATAGGAGATCTCGTCGATTCAGAAGCGAGCAAGGAGGTCAACAAGACAATCAATAAAGATAGGGAAACCAAGTTTGTCTGACCTAGGAAGGGGCTATAAGAATGACCCTGGTACCATCCACCTTGATTTTCCTAAGTACTCTGGGTATAAGAAGAATCGGAGGAAATGCATAGGAGAGGCAAGACTCCCAGGATATGAGGAAGGCATCTTCAAGGGATCCTGGCCCCATCCCCATCCTGGAGAAATATTGGGGACACTTGGAATTCTGGTATGTTACAAAAAGATCTACTGTTGGAGATCCTCATTGGTGGAACAGAGCATGCAGGATATCTGAATGAAGTTCCCATTCGTGGTCTGTAATGGAATGATGACTTAGAGCATCTGCAGTTGATTTGTTGATCCCTGGGAGGTACGATGCAATGAGGATGATGTTGTTGTGGATGCGTCAATTCCATAGGAATACTGCCTCTGCACAGAGGAATGGAGAGCGGGCACCCCCTTGTCAGTTGATGTAAAACATGGTGCTGGTATTGTCCATTAGAATTCACACCATGGAGCCAGGGATGTCTTGGATGAAATTATTGCAGGCATTGCTCACAGCACACAGCTTCAGGAAGTTGATGTGCCAGCGAGATTGGTGAGCTGACCATCTTCCCTGAGCAAAATGGCCTTGCATGTGGGCACCCTCCTGAGGAGGGAAGCATCTGTAGTGATCTGAGTAGAAGGCTGTGTCTAGTGAACAGGAACACCCAGAAGGAGGTGTCCTGGATTGGTCCACCACTTTAAGGAGGTACGAACATTGGCAGGAACAGATACCCGCTCGTGTAGGTGGTGTTTGGATGGGATATACACTGAGAAGAGCCAATGCTGAAGGCAGCGAAAGTGCAAGCATGCATATCAGACTACATAAGTTGTAGCGCCCATGTGGCCCCATAAGTGGAAGACAGGTTAAGACTGTGATAGTAGAACTGGATGTTATTATTGTTATAAGGCTTGTTATGGCTTTGAAGCAGCGCATGGGAAGATATACTCCTGCCATGCTGGAATCCAAATGAACCCCTATAAACTCTAGTGATTGTGTGCGGCATAGGGTGGATTTTTGTTTGTTTATGATGAGGCCGAAGGATTTGAACAGCCTCTTGGTAAACCGAATCGTTTGCTGAGTCGCTTGTCGGGACGGGTCTCATATAAGACCGTTGTTGAGATAAGGAAAAATGATGATACCCTCACAGCCTAGATATGCTGCTACTATGGCCAGGGTCTTGGAAAAAACTGTGGGGGCAGAAGAGAGTCCAAATATTGAAAATGTTTCAAGGCGACCCCAAAATGGAGAAAATGTCTGTGGCCTGGGGGCATAGTTACATGGAAGTAACCATCTTGCAGATCAAGGGCTACAAACCACCATAGTGCCAGAATGATAGATGTGAGCATAATTATCTTGAATTGTTGTTTGTGGAGGTATATGTTAAGGTGGCATAGGTCTAGGATGGGTCTCCAACCTCCTTTTCAGTAAGGAAATACTTTGAGGAAACACCCCTGCCCTGATGTTGTTCGGGCACCCTCTCTATGGTGCCTATGTATAGGAGGCGGTCTACCTCTTGATGCAGAAATAGCTTGAGAGGAGTCTCTGAAGAGGAGGGTGAGGAAGATGGGGAGATTGATTCGAGGGGGATGAACTATCTGCATTTTATTATTTCTAGTACCCAACGGTCTGTAGTTATTGCTGCCCATTGATGGAAAAATGGGCGCAGGTTATGATGGAAAGTCACGCGATTGTGAGGCACTGGAAGCGTGTGGAGGTTGTGCTGGCCCTTGAACAAGTCCTCAAACCTGTTGCTTGGAGGACTGTTGGATCTGAACTGGGTCTGATCCAAGGGTCTCTGCTGTTGTTTCTGATAGGGTGTGTATCGTCTTCTATGGTACGGTGGTTTGTACATTCCCAAAGTGCGCGGTGTCGTATGTGAGTCCTTAGTAGAATGAAGGACTTCATCCATCCTTTCCACAAATAGCTTTTGCTTGTCGAACGGTAAGTCCTTAACATTTGATTGCAGGTCTTTTGTAACACCTGCCGCCTATAACCATGAGGTGGACAGTAGCTATTGCGTGTGCTGCTGTGTCAGCTGCATCCAATGCCATCTGCAGGGTGATATGAGATGTATCCCTCTTGAACTATGGACTTCAGGATTGGTCTCTTGTTCTCAGGTATATATTGCATTAGCTCAGTCAACTTGGCATAATTATCGAAATCATGATTGGTGAGCAGCGTGGTGTAATTCGCTATCCTTAGTTGTAGTATGGATGACAAATACATTTTTCTGCCAAATCGGTTTAAATGCTTGTCATGGCTAGATGTCTTATATTGTGGGGTTTTGGACCTTTGGTTTGCAGTATCGATAATGAGAGAGTTAGGTTGTAGATGAAGGAATAAGAAGTCCATGCTCCTCGCTGGAACAAAATATTTCCTGTCTGCACGTTTATTAGTAGGAACAGCTGAGGCTGGTGTTTGCCACACTTTATCTGCCACCTCCATAATGGCGATTGGAAGTACGATCTTTGTTTTTGCGGATGGCTGTAAATCTTTCAAAAGCTTATGTTGTTTTTCCTGCACTTCTGATAGGCTGACCTCTTAACTAATGGTGACCCTCCTGAAAAGCTCCTGGAATTGTTTTAAATTGTTGGTGGGAGATGTGTCATCCGGGATGACCACCTCAACAGACCAGTCTTTATCCTCACCAGATGGAGAGGTTCCTGGTTGGTCAGGTCAGCATCATCCACAATCTGACCTTCTTCAGTTTCCAAATCATCTGTAGGAGAAGGAGAACTATGGGTATAAGAGACTGGTGCTAATATGTGGGCAGACATTGATGGTGGTAATGAATGATGTTTGGATGGTGCCCAGCAGTTACATGGGGATCACCGGAATGAGTAATGAGTGTGATAGGAGCATTCTGGATACCACGGAGTATAGTGAGAATAGTGTGATTGGTGCTGCCCGTGGGGCACAGTTGGTCTAGCTAGGGAGAAGTGTTGGAAGGAGAATACACTCCTATGGTCATCCTTGTAATCAGCATACTGTGAAAGGATTGGCAATTTCAGTGAACAAGGGACATGTCTGGATGGTGGCTGAGAGCATTGCCTGTGAAAGCTATCATGTGATGATCTCTAACACCTTCTCTCTCTTCGCGCTGGAGTGTCATGGCTGTGACAATAAGGAGGACTATAGGCAGAGCGGTGGTGACAAGAAGAGTGTTCCCACGGTGTCAATGCAGGTGAGCCCGCTGGAGAGTGCATCGGTGCCAGTGGGGAAGGCCTCCATTCTGGGCTGGGAGAATGAGTCAATGGTCTGTGTGGCGGGGTTAAGCAACCCCGCTCTCACCCGGTGCCAGAGGAATCTCCAGAGCCGAGGCCAGCCAGCGCCTGTGGGTCAGAAGTGGTGGGGCCAGACTTTGAAACCCTGCTCGGAGCCAGGGGAGAGGCTGCTCAGAGAGCGAGAGCCCTGGGAGCAGCCACAAGCATGGCGCTGGGGGATGACATCACAAGCCAATGTGGAGAGACGTCAAACCAGTGCCGGAGAGGGAGTGAGGGGAAAGGGTGTGTGTGTGGGAATTGGCATGACATCACCCGCTGAGCGCTGAGGCGGGGAATAAGTGCTGGCGAGAGGGGAGGGACGGGAGGAGGAAGTTCGCCAGGGAGGCGAGAAGACACCCCCCCTCCTTCCCTCCCCCCCCGTCCTCAAGGGAAAGAGAGTAAATAATCGAACAGCAGAGGTAGGAAGTGGCCCAGGGCGGGGTCGCGGAGCCCACGAGCAAACGAGTTTAGGGGCTTCTCCCCCATTTGCTAAGGTAGGGAGTCAGGCTCCCTACCATAGGGTCCTGGGCCAGGACTCGGGAGAGTGGGAGGGCCCGGGTCCCCCTTCTCCACCATCGGAGGTCGAATATTGGCACTCAGGCCAAAGTGAGTATCCATTGGGTATAACTGTCAAGTAGAAATCGGAAGGAACTTATATTGTTGAGAGTTGTAGAGGTGACGGGGGGAGCACAATAAAATCAGTAATTGAATGAAGTACGTCTTCTTACAGTCTGGCTGATTTTGACTTCGCCTTCATTGGTGCCGGTGTTTTGGTCAGCACCTGTGATGTAACCTGTGCCTTGTCTGGTTCATGGATGTCCAATGTCATCGGTGCTGAGGGTTGCGGACTTTTCTGTTTCGGCTTCACTACTGGTGTGGCACGGGATCATCCAGTGCTGAAGGTGCCTGGCTTGTCTCCCTTGCTAATTCTGGGAGGTAGAGATTGAGTGGCAAAAATTAGGGTAAGCCCTTCCACTTCCTTTGTTTAGCAGCGGTCTCTTGCTGAGAACTCTCCTCTTTGGCTGTTTGTGGCTCTAGTGCCTTATCAAAGAATAACATGTGGAGTCTAAGCTCCCTGTCCCTCTGGGACCTGGCCATAAAGCTGCTGCAGTGAACACACTTCTGAGGAATGTATGTCTCTCCCAAGCAGCCAATGCAAGACCTGTGGCCGTCCGATATGGGCATAGATCATTGCAACATTTGTAGTATTTTTTTAACCCCAGGAAAGCTGGGCATTTATATAGACTCTTGTTGTTTTGTTTGTTAGGTATTAAGTCTTTCTTTTTTTCTCTTTTTTCTCCCCCCCCCCCTTTTTTTTTTTTTTTTGAAGAACCGGTATGAGGGTCAGTTGTAGCTGCGCTGTCTCTGATGCAGTAACTATTTAAATAAGAAGCAGGTTTCTTTTTAAAGAACAAATTCAAAAAAGAAATAATGATAACTATAATTCTTAACTAACTACACGCTAATTTCTTATCTATAGGATTGTGAGAGAAAGAGAGGATTGGACTCTGTCTGTGACCAAGGGCAGTATGCAGTATCAGGTAGCGCTGCATACTGCGTGTGCGTGGCCCGACCAGATACTGCTTGAAAGATCTCCAATCTGCAGTGCCGGGATGAGCGTGACACCAATAATGTCCACAGGGACATCACTCGAAGAAGAATGATTTATTATTGCTTAGGAAAAACACAAACTTTTTCTGACAAGTAAGGGAACAGCTTATTCACTCAACTGTGTGTTAGTAAAAATATTTAGTGTGAATGTGTATGTTTGTATTATATCTAGTGTTAATTTTCTTTTATAGCTCTAAAACTGCTGTACCTAGAATCACAGCCAGTGACATAGCCCTCATCATAAATCTAGTTACACCACAGCACAGTCTCAAAATCTTTTGTGGGAGGTTTGAAAAAGTATATTTGAGAACAAAAACTATTTGAATAGAAATACAGAAAATTTCTTATGGGATTAAAGCCTCTACTTTCTGTTTAAAGCAGATGCTTCTGTTACAAGTGACACTCTATGTATGATTAATAATTCAAAGCTACCTGATATTGCATTAAAGTTTGGAACTCAAAGCCTATGACTACGCTTCATATAGTTTTGCAGTACCATTCTCTCTGCACTTACATGTAATACACCTGTATCAAATCACTCTAATGTACTGATTTCTACCTTCCAGTAGCACAGAACCTGGTCCAAAAGGTATTTATAGCAGAACTGCTCGGTAATAGCAATTATAATGCATGAAGAACGCCTACTGAAATCAAAAGTTAGTTGAATGTGTATTTCTGAGTACTGACTTTGGAACCATACTGCACACTCAGTATATGACAGCATTGGTCTCAGTCGTGCAAACACTTACAGGTGTTGAAATATATTCACATAAATAGACACAATGGAGTCAATTAGACTATTCACCTGAGTAAAATTAAACACACTTAAGTGTTTGCAGGAACAGGACCATGATGAATAAAGAAAATATTTTAAATTAGCACTTTAGCAGTCCCTTCCATTCCTATCATTCTATAAATATTTTGCTATTTGTAATGCTTTAATTTTCATTATCTCGAAGTAATCCTGAATAATAAAACAATTCAGCTTCATAATGAGTCTAAACTTATATGAAGAGAAAAGGTTCAGGGGGAATTAAATGCCCCTGTTATATAACAGGGTGATCTGTCTCTGTAAATGAGATAGATTAACAATTGCCTACTCCATGCACAGGTGAAGCAAATCACTAAATGTCACTGGACACTCAGGAAGACAGATAAAAAACAGGGACATCAGAAAAGTCAAGCTAGCCTGGGAATAAAAAGCTGACTAGCAAGCCTAATATGATTTTGGAATAAGGTCTTTATGGGAACTTTGGTTGCTATGGCAATGGTATTTATACTAAATACTAAGATAGATGACCCAGAGTGCCTAGCATTAAATGAGGATATTGATATAATGGACAGCATGCAAACTTGGTGGAATGAGGATAATCAATGAAACACAGTAATGCCAGAGTATAAAACATACAATAACTAGAAAAAACAACAAATAGTCTAGTAGCACCTTAAAGACTAACAAAACATGTAGATGGTATCATGAGCTTTTGTGGGCACAATCCACTTCTTTAGATGACAAGAGTGTTAGAAGTCCAGATCCAAGAATAAATAAGAGAAGGGTGGGGGAGGAAAAAAAAGAGGGGAGAGATACTCTGAATAGATAGCCAAGTTAGTCTGTAACAGGAAAAACTTAAAAACAACAAATAATCTAGTAGCACCTTAAAGACTAAATAGTTACAAGAGGCTGATAAGAACCGTTAGCACCTTTGTTGGTTGGTTGGTTGGTTGGTTGGTTTAATCATTAAGTTGTGGAAGATAATGTGTGAGCCATCCGATATCCCGATTCATACCATTTTCATAAGAATTAAACTTGTGAATGAAGTTAATTTCCAACCCTTCTTTGTGTATTTGGCTTGTGGAATTAGTTTGAAATAAAATGATGACTTGGAGATCCATTAATGAGTGTCCAGGCAGATTAAAGTGTTCTCCAACAGGTTTTTGTGTATTGCTCTTTCAGATATCTGATTTGTGTTCATGAATTCTTTCCCGTAGAGACTGTCCAGTTTGACCAATATACATTGCAGTGGGGCATTGCTGGCATTTGATGGCATAGATCGCATTAGTGGATGTGCAGTTAAATGAGCCTAAGGAGCTAAGGAGTGTACACTATTGTATATACAAAGCTGCGTAAATCTGAAAAGGTGGTGAGGAGAGCCCTGTAGATCAATTGCACATGATGATAGTTGACCAGAAGATTTGGAAGCAATTTGTGACAAGAACAGTACGACACCCCGTCGTGCATGCAGAGTCTCTATACCAAATGACTGAAGGATAGCAAATGTAACACCAAATTTTAAAAAGGGCTCCAGAAGCAATTCTGGCAATTATAGAGCCTAACCTCAGTACCAGGTAAATTGGTAGAAACTATGGTAAAGAACAGCATTATTAGATACATAGATAAACAGCCTTTGTTTGGGGAAGAGTCATCAAAGTTTTTGTAAAGGGAAGTAATCTGTCAGAATTCTTTAAAGATGTGAACAAGCACAGGCATGAGAATGATACAATTGATATAGTGTACGTGGATTTTCACAGTCTTTGACAAGGCCCCTCACCAAAAGCTCTTAAGGAAACTAAGTACTCATGCATAACAAAAACCCCAACTATAGATATACAGTGATGAGTTTAAAAATTGTCTGTTACCACTCAAGAAATATCTTAGAGTCACTGTGGATAAGTCTTGGAAAACTTCCATCTAAAATGCAGAAGATGTCAAAATGGCTAACTGAATATTAGGAACTTTAATTAAAGGCATAGAAAATAAGACAGAAACAATCATAATACCAATATGTAAATCCATGATGCACTCATACCTTAAATATTTTATCCAATTCTGGTCACCCATTCTGAAAAAAGATACAGTGAAACTGGAAAAAGTTCAGAGAAGAGAAACAAAGATGATCAAAAATATAGAGCAGCTTCCATATAAGGAGAGATTAAAATGATTAGGGCTGTTCATCTTAGAAAAGGGGATACAACTGATGTTTGTAAAAGCATGAAAAGTGTGAGGAAAAAAGGACTAGCTTACTTTTCAGGAGTCATCTGATTAAATTAATAGGCAACAGATTTAATCCAAATAAGAGGATTCACTTTTTCCACTCAGTCATAGAATCACAGAATACTAGAACTGTAAGAGACCTTGAGAGATCATCAAGTCTAGTTTCCTGCCCTCACAGCAGAACCAAGCACCTTCTAGATCAGGGCTACTCAACACATGGCCCGTGGGCCGCCCGTTAGTTTGCGGCCCAGGGTGTGGTTTGGTTTGATATGTGTTTTAGTAGTTAAATTCCTGGACTGCTGTGAAGCCAAAACCAAAAAGTAGTCAATATAATGGTCTTCTGTTGATATGCATTTTAGCAGTTAAATTCCTGGACTGTCATTGCTCATTAAAAGTGGTGTCATATGAGTAAAAATAGGGTAAATACTGCATTTTATTAATATCAGCAGAACTGCGTGTTGTACAGTCTTATCTTAATTTTTGTATTCATGCCTGTCAGTGTGAAAGAAGCTATTTGCATATATATTAGCATGTATTTGCAACCACACTTAAGTTTCAGCCCTCGGCATGTGCTGTGAGTATCATTGTGGCCCCCTGGGCTTCCAAAGTTGAGTTGCCTTGATCTAGATCTTCCCTGATAGATGTCTGTCTAACCTGCTCTTAAATATCTCCAGTAATGGAGATTCTACAACCTCCCTAGGCAATTTATTCCAGTGTTTACCACCCTGACAATTAGGTTTCCTAATGTTCAACCTAAACCTCCTTTGCTGCAGTTTAAGCTCACTGCTTCTTATCCTATCATCAGAGACCAAGGAAAACAATTTCCCCCCCTACTCCCTGAGACACCTTTTTAGATACCTGCAAATCACTATTATGTCCCCTCTCAGTCTTCTCTTTTCCAAACTAAACAAGCCCAATTTCTTCAGCCTTCCCTCATAGCTCATGTTTTCTAGACCTTTAATAATTTTTGTTGCTCTTTTCTGGACCATCTTCAATTTCTCCACATATTTCTTGAAATGTGGTGTCTAGAAATGGACACAATACTCCAGTTGAGACCTAATCAGTGCAGAGTAGAGCAGAAGAATGACTTCTTGTGTCTTGCTCACAACACTGCTGTTAATGAATCCCAGAATCATGCTTGCTTTCCTTGCAACAGTGTTGCACTGTTGACTCATAGTTAGCTTGTGGTCCATTATAACCCCATGATCCCTTTCTGCAGTACTCCTTCCTAGATGGTCGCTTCCCATTCTGTACATGTGAAACTGATTGTTCCTTCCAAAATGGAGTGCTTTGCATTTGTCCTTATTAAACTTCATCCTATTTACCTCAGAGCATTTATCTAGTTTGTCCAGATCATTTTGAATTATGACCCTGTCCTCCAAAGCAGTTGCAACCCTTCCCAGCTTGCTGTCGTCTGCAAACTTAATAAGCGCACTCTCTGTGCCATCATCTAAATCAGGGCTACTCAACTTTGGAAGCCCCAGGGGCCACAATGATACTCACAGCACATGCCGAGGGGCGCAACTTAAGTGTGGTTGCATATATATGCAAATATATGTGCAAATATATGCAAATAACTTCTTTCACACTGATAGACATGAATACAAAGCATGTCCCACAATGCCCCGGCATTCCCGGCACCACCTTCCTGGGGGCGAGAAACACCGACACCTTATACCCATCTGTTCCAGCCAGCCCGTGTTCACAGTGGAGGCCATGTTCAAAGGATCCCTCCCGCATGCTGAGCCCCACATAAACACAAACTGCACCACGGGCCACAAATAAATGGGCCTCAGGCCGTATGTGGCCCCTGAGCCACATGTTGAGTAGCCCTGATCTAA
Source organism: Apalone spinifera (assembly GCA_030068395.1). Taxonomy (NCBI): domain Eukaryota; kingdom Metazoa; phylum Chordata; order Testudines; family Trionychidae; genus Apalone; species Apalone spinifera. The sequence continues at coordinate 179,133,915 of CM057845.1, read as the reverse complement.
ATCCTTGATGCACAACTAAGTTGTTAAATTCGCGACCCTGAGATGTGATAGCCACAAGCATATCTGTGTAAAGAAAAAAAAACCCTAAACAACCTAAACCAGTGCCAGGTAGGGGCAGATCACCCCAAAATTGTTCCATTCTGTATGCTCTCCTTTAAGCTATGGAAATGGCCACTTTTGGAGATAGGATACTGGGACAGATGAACCATTTATCCCACCATAGATCTAAAGAATACATTTTAGCATATTTTTGCCTCAACTTGTTCGAAGCATTCTTATCTTTATAAGCTTGCCAGCCACTTGGTTTTTATTACATTTCATTTAAAATGTTTATTATCATAAAATTAAATGAAATAAGGAGTGTCATTTTTAGAAAACATTCTGGGGTAAACATTTTAAAATATTAAAATTAGTTTTGAAAAGTATTTTATGCCTTACAAGAAGGTACTCTGAAGAAAGATATAGATATTCAAGAGCTGAAAATTTAATCTGTATGGGTGCGTCTAGACTGGCAAGATTTTGTGCAAAAGCAGTCACTTTTGTGCAAATACTTGCCAGCTGTCTACACTGGCCACTTGAATTT
>CM057845.1:179109136-179125133 GCA_030068395.1 Apalone spinifera | reverse complement strand
ACACACACACACCTGCCCAGGAACTCAGCCCCCTTGTGCTGTGTCCTGACAACCTCACACCTGCCTGGGACCAGGTGATTCTTCCTCTCTCTTTATCTGAGGAAGGGGAACTCTGGTGTTCCCAGTGCCCGTGTCCCCATGTCCCTTCCTGTCTGGGGCAGGAGAGCTTTATTGAAATTGGAATTGTGATCCCATTTAAAAAGGCTTTGTTTTAAATAATATACCTTTAAAATTAAATTACAAATTGTTATGGCCTAAATTTATTATAACCTATTTAAATAACTTATGAATTAAATTTAAAAAATAAATAGAACATGTCTCCTGTCAACTTTTAAAGAAATTCTACCAGTTCACTAGTGTAAGTACCCAGAACCACTCTTTACATCAGCAGTAGCTTCTTCTGCAGGTGAAGAGAGAATGTTTTTATCATTTTGGTTTATTCAGCTAGTTCAATTCAATGATTAGTTCATTCACTGTTGCAAAACCAAGAGTTGACAAAGCAGAAAAACTTGTTTTCCTCTTCTCTCAGTAAAAAACTGGTTATGAGAGCATTCTAACATCTTGAAGAACATGATGATTAGATTCGATCTGTTAAATTCACTATGGATATTTCCTTTGTTTAATAAATGATTTGTATTGCAAAATGTGTTTGGATACTTTTTTGTTATGTGTCCTTCACATTTAAGGTAGTTTTATTTCATACAAAAATTAAATGCTGGTTTTGTTTATTTTAAATAGAATTTCCGTCCAGACAGAAGTAGATGCAAATCATATGTTTTAAAAAAGTAGCCACCACTTAGCAAATAATAAATGGGGTAAAACCTGTATCTTAAGTGTTCCTATTACACACCATTTTGTAATAGACTAAAAATGTAAAAATTAAGAATCTGATTACATCTAAGTTACACAATTATTTGGGCATTTATTTAGTTGGTAGCGGTGCTGAGTGTATTCTCCTGGTTAGTAAATAGAAGCACCAAATTTAGCATAAAGGTTATATTTCGTTGCAAATCAACATGTTTTAAAGGTTGCTAATCAATAAGACTCAACCATCCTTTAGGAAAATATTTTAAAAGTATAATTTAAATGATTCATTGCTCATTTAAACCTAGGTTTTCTGCTTGCTGGTTTAAATCATGATTAAAATTAGAGATTTAAATCAAAGCTATTTAAATCAATCCACCCTGCTTCAGAGGCTGTTTGGTCCGTCCCTGAAGAAGAAAGCACAGAGCTGTGCTCATGGAATAGGTCCTAGGCTAGTAGAGTTTTGTTGTCTGGTGCCTGTCTTGTTCTGGACAGTTGAGCTGGGGAGTTGAAACAAAAGTTCTCTTAATCCCTTTGAACTGTTTCATTGTATAGTGAGGCTGATTCTTGTCCATGGTCACCAAGAGTTGGACAGCTTATGTGTTAGGGTTGGAGTCTGAGTGATTATAAGGCTTCTAATAATAAAATCCCTTTGCAGAGTGAGGAGTGGGACTGGGACTCCAGCACTAGGTGATATGAACAGCTGCATGCTTTGGAAGTCTTTAACTGGCTTGCTGTGGATGAACCTGCCCTCCAATTGTCCTCACGTGGAGAGTCCCTGGCATTCTCCTAGGAGATGAAAATGCCCAGGGGTTTGGGATCCCCCGAAGTGTGCACCCCACTCCCCAGAAAGCTGCACAAGCTGCATTTGCGGGCAGATCCTCCCCGGACAAAAAAGTGTGGGGGGTGGCCAAAAAATTTTTTGCTTGGGGCGGCAAAAAACCTAGAGCCGGCCCTGCTTATGATGTCCAGCTGTCAGCTTCTCCCTTCAAGACCCATAACTCAGAGGGCAGATTGGGTATTTTTCCTCCCTTCCAGGGAGGCTAACTTCTTCTACCCCTTGCAAAATACTATTACATTAATGCTGAAGTACCCTAACCCTGTCACAACATGTATTGCTTGCATGTACCCCAGCCGTTCTTTAATTCAATGGTGTTATAAATTCATTGTTCAGCATGGTCCCAGAACCAGAAAACTTAATGTAAGAAGTTAAGAAATAGTTTACAAAACTAACAGAAAAATTAGGCTTTTGTCAAAATAAAGATTTAAAATCTAGCCTTTGTACGCTTTCAATATTTTTTTAATGTCTCTATTTGTCCCATCTGAATTTGCTTTTCAGTGCTGATATGTTGAGAGGTTCCACTGCTGGATGTGTTTAAAAATAGCTATATTGTTTTCTACACTCTCTTAATGATTCATTTGTGGGTGATTGAACTAAATTTCACATCTGAAACTGAAAGGGTCAGATGTCTGCTACCATTATGACAAAAAATCCCAGCCATCATGGAGATTTAATTTGCATTACTCTCCTATTTACTGAGTTAGCTATGACCTGTCTTTAAAACTTCAATTTGCTAACTGACTTAATCCATTAAATATGTTAAAATGCCATTTATATGAACACCAAATTTCAAGATGGCATACTTAATGATTAATCTCAATATATCTCCAGCACCATTCTGGAATTCATAGATTCTAGGGCCAGAAGAGACTATTGTGATCATCTAGTTTGACCTCCTATATAAAACAGGCTATAAATATGCCAAAATAATTCCTAGATCTTATCTTTTAGAAAAATATCTGATCTTGACCTAAAAATTGCCATTGATAGAGAATCCACTATGACGCTTGGTATACTTTTTCAATGATTTATTATTCCTCACTGTTAAAAATGTATATCTTATTTACAGTCTGAATTGTCTAGCTTCAATTTCCAACCACTGGATCATGTTATACCTTTCTCTATGAAATTTAAGAGTCCATGATTAAATATTTGTTCCCCATGTACATACTTTTAACTGGAGATCAATTTATCCCTCAACCTTCTCTTTGCTAAACTAAATAGACTGAACTCTGATTGCTGTAAGGTATGTTTTCTAGTCCTTTAATCCTTCTGTTGGCTCTTCTCTAAATCCTCTCCAATTTATCCATATCCTTCTTGAATTGTGGGCACCGGAACTGGACACACTATTTCAACAGTGGTTGCACCAATGCCAAATAAAGAAATAAAACCATTCTACACCTACTCAAGAGTCCCATTTGTGCATTCCAGAATCATAGTAAGCATTTTGGCCCACAATATCACACTGGGAGCTCCCATTCAGCTGATTATCCATCACAATCACCAAATTTTTGTGAGAGACACTGTTTCCAGGAGTTAGGGCCCCATTCTATAAATATAGTCAGCATTCTTTGTTCCTAGCTGCATACATATACATTTACACATATTGAAAATTCAGTTCAGGCTCCAAGCAAGATATAATTTAGTCTTTAGTATTACAAAAAATCAGGGACTAATTTCTGCTGAGAACACCTTTAAGAGGAATATTAACTAAACTATAACAAGCCACATTTTTAAAGAGCAGGCAAGGAGGCATCAAGCAACTATTTCCTACCATGAATATCAATGAAACACTCATCTCTACTGCAGTGTTTCTCAAAGTGGTCCATGAAACCACCTTGAGAAAACTGCTAACTGGTCACACCGGTGTGTTTATTTACTGGCACCGCAGCCATAGAGCCTCGCAGCTCCTGTTGGCTCCAGTTCGCCATTTGCAGCCAAGGAGAGCCATGGGAAGTGGCATGGGCTGGCATGCTGCTTCCTGTGGCTCTCCTTGGCTGCAAATTGAAAACTGGAGTCACAAGGCTCCGTGCTGCAGCACCAGCAAGTAAACACATCGGCGTGGCCAGTAAGCAGTTTCTCAAAGTGGCCTGCTCTATTGCAACATATCATGTAATTTAGAGACTAACCAACCATTTCTTTATTCCACAGACAATTTTAATGCAATCAAACAGAAATTGCTAAAACAAGATTCTGTACCTGTTAACAGCACATCTACCAGTATATGTTCAATGGTAGGATTTTTGAAGGATATGATGATGGATGACTGATGACCAATACAGGTGCTTATACTAGCTGGATCCATTGGCTGAGGGATAAGGCCAACCCCAGACAGATGAAATATCCATTCATTAAGCTGTAGAGAAAATAAAAATCTTGATATCAGAAAAAAACAGCCATCACATTATACACCTTACTGAAGCTTGTTTCTAATTTTGTTATTGTGATTGTACACTTTGTGTAGAAGAAATGTTAACCTTTTTCTTTATTTTTCTCCTTTTCCCCTCAGATTTAATATTTTCTAATCATTAATCTCTTGGAAGAAATAGATCCAATTAGTAAAAAATTAATGTAAAGGGGACATGATAACTGTTTTCAAGCAGATAAAAGTTTGTTACAAGGAGGAGGGAGAAACATTGTTCTTCTTAACCTCTGCGGATAGGACAGGAAGTAATGGGGCTTAAATTGCAGCAATGTTGGACATTAGTAAAAAATTCCTGTCAGGGTGGTTAAACACTGGAATAAATTGCTTAGGAAGGCTGTGGAATCTCCATCATTGTTGATTTTTAAGAGTAAGTTAGGCAAACACTTGTCAGAGATAGTGTAGGTAATAGTCCTTCCATAAACACAGGGGATTAGACTAGATAACCTCTTGAAATCTCTTCAAGTCCTATGCTTCTATGATTTGCAGATGACAAAAAAAATTACAGTAGGCAAGACTGGAGAAGATATTCAGGATCTTCTTAAGAACCTAACCCAACTAGATGGGTGAGCAGCATGATGACAGATGAAACTCACTGTTGACAAATGCAATGCAAGTAATTTTTGAGTTATCTGTATATATACATTATGGGGTTTTAAATGTACAGTAACAGCTCAAGAAGAACACATAGGCCTCACTGTGGCCAGCTCAATGCAAACTGCTTTATATGCAGTGGTGAACAAAAATAAAATACTGTAAAGGACAAGGATGCACAAAGTATGAAATAGAAAATAAAGAATGAAAATTTCACACCGCAATAAAAATCACTTGTACACCATGATATAGAGCACTGCAATTAGTTTTGGACACTTTTTCTGAATAACCAAAAGAGTAGGAAGTGGGGTGACACATACATAGAAATATTGTATATAATGTGAAAATGAAAAGATTGTGTCTGTTTAGAAAGAAGACAAATAAGAGGAGACATGGGGGTTACGTACAATATATTTAGAAGGTACATTGGGTGCCCTTATTTATGCTTTATATAAGGAAAGCAATATTCAATTAAATTGAAAAGAAAGAAACGTGAAGCTCATCAAAGGAATATTATTTTGTACAAGACATAATTAACCTGTGGAACCCAATGTTACAGATAGACATTGGGCCCAAGAATTTAGCAGGATTCAAAAAGGGATTCGATCTTTATCTAGATAAGAACATCACCCACAATTACATAAATTAGAATATAAATAATTGATTTTTGTTTTCAGTTTAATATCATTCCCTTTCCAATCCTAGGCATAATTTCCATTATTCTAAGAGGAATTAGGAAGACTATCCACCATGCAGTAAGGTAATTTTACAATTGTGTCCCTCAGGCAGGCTGCACTTGTGGCAGGTAATTTTGCACAGGAAAAGGGAATCTTTCCAATCAAATGCATTATCAACAATCTACAACCTATCCTGGAAAATGACCCCTCATTCTCAGAGGCCTTGGGGGAAAGGCCAATCCTCGCCTACAGACAGTCCCCTAACCTCAAACAAATTATTTCCAATAACCACGCAACACACCTCCATCATAATCATCCAGAAACCCACCCCAGCAATCAGGCCCGATGCCAACTCTGCCCACACATCTACACTAGTGATTTCATCACTGGAAACAACCACATCAGCCACCAAATCAGAGGCTCATTTAACTGCACATATACTAATACGATCTATGCCATCAAATGCCAGTAATGCCCCACTGCAATCTATATTGGCCAAACTGGATAGTCTCTACGGGAAAGAATTAATTAACACAAATCAGCTATCCATAAGGTAATACACAGAAACCTGTTGGAGAACACTTTCATCCTGGCCGGACACTCATTAATGGATCTCCGTGTTGTTTCAGGCCAATTCTACAATCCTACACAGAGAAGGATTGGAACTTAACTTCATTCACAAGTTTAATTCTTATGCAAATGGTCTGAACCGGGATATAGGTTCACTATCTTCCACCTTTTAATGACTCAACCAACCAAACAAACAATGGAGATGCTAATGGTTCTTAACAGCCTCTTGTAACTATTTGAACTATCTACTCACTGTCTCTCTTCTCCCTCACTCCCCACCCTTTTCTCTCTTTTTTTTCCTCCTTCCCCTTCCCTTATTTATTCTTGGATTTGGACTTCTAATATTCCAGTCATCTGAAGAGGTGGGTTTTGCCCACAAAAGCTCATGATACCATCTACATGTTTTAAGACTTTAAAGTCCTACTAGACTATTTGTTGTTTCTTAAATGTAGTTGTTTCTGTAGCTCAAGTCCTCAAAGCTGAAGTTTCAAACCCTGCTGAAGATACATGTTGGAAGGGTTGTTGTAGACAGGGGCAGTGAGTTGGATAGGCCTGAGGTGCTCACATTCAACCAAGGTTGGGGGCCCAGCTTCACCAATGTCAGAGCTGGGTCTCTCTCCCTTCTCCACCTGCTGCCCATAGGCACCTACTCCAGAGAGGCTCCCAGCCCCACCTACCAGCACCAAGGCACCTCCCCTGCCCTCACCTGATGTGTTCACTGGGCAAGAGGTGACTGTCCCATGCCCCCTGCACTCCCTCATAGGCTGCTGCAACTGAAGCCTGGCTGTAAGAGAGTGGGGCTGGCAGCAGGCTGACATTGCTGTAATTTGGAGATAGGTGGAGAGGAGGCACATCATGGCAGCTCCCCACCAGACGGCTTGGAGTGGACTACTTCTGGGGCTTGGGATGAGTACTAGAAGGAGGAAGGGGAGGAGGAGTCCTCCTCTCTGGCCCCAGCCCTGGAGCAGTCTGCTTGCTGCACCCCAAAGTCAGAGCTCCTTATCCCCAGCCCGGCCCCACCCCAGAGTCCACATCCCCAGCCAGAGCCCTCACCAGCTCAACTCTCTGATCCAGTGACTTATTAGTCAGGATGGATAGAAATGATGTCCCTAGTGTCTGTTTGTCACACGTTGGAAATGAGCAAGAAGGGAGGGATCACCTGATGACTGCCTATTCTGTTCATTCCCTCTGGGGAACTGGTCACTGTCAGAAGCCATGAAACTGAGCTAGATGGCTCTTTGGTCTGACCCAGTATAGACATTCTTATATTCTTAAAACCAGGCCTGGTAAACTATAGTATATACCCCAAGTTTAATGAAACTATCAGAGAGGTAGACAAAGGTACACTCTTAATGCAGCTGTATAGATGGAGTAGACTATAAAGTTAGCTTATAATAAAGATTTATCTGATAGAAAATAAATCAGTTTCCTGGGCTAGTCCTGTTTTTGCAATTTTTCTCTCTGAAACTGAAATGTTTAAAGATAAAGCCATGCTGTTTTAGAGGGAGAAAAGTTTTCACAGATTCTGATTGCCTTTATTTGTGTGTTTCCATCTGGAGACACTTTGGGCTAGATATCCTGAAGTACTGAGCACCCTTGGGGGGGGGGGGAATCCTCAAAGTGTTTCAAGGTGGGCAGCTAAAAAAAATGAGGCAACCAAAATTTTATAAAAAAAACTTTTAGAGGACAATTTTATAAAAAAATTACAACAAAATAAATCTACATTTAGAAAAAGTTTGGCTTTCATGGGAAATGGAAACCTAACAGGATATAGATGAATATCCACTGGCCAATGCATGAGGAAAGAACTGGAAAAAAACAAGCAAAGAATATTTGACAAGACATATTGCAAAGCCCTGCATTTCTCTTATGCCGCTTTGTACTATTAGCCTCATTGCATTACATATGGATGTTGCTGATATGATAGGAGAACAAGATGATGGAAATATATTAATACTCTGGGCATGTATTATATTCAAGCTGGCATTTCATGCTATTCCAACAAAGCTAATTTCAGGTTTCAAAAACTATGGTAAAGTGATTAGAACCTAAACTTGAATTCTTATTGTGAAGAGCTCTTCACACTCCAAATCAGAAACAAATGAAGCAGATAATAGCCCAGAGCATCTTCTCTCAATTCAGCAAAGAAGCAGAAGCAAAAAAGTTAAGGTTCATCCTATAAATACTGTTACTATTTGATTTTAAATTAGTCAGCTACTCAGCTATGACATGGTTTACAGTGTCAATTCAGATGCATTTAATCAGTGAAATCAAGAAAAGAAAATCAATGCAAATTGTTTTAGGTTAAAAAGTTGCTCCAGCCTTCAGACATTAAAAAACAACCACATCAGATTTGTGCAAATATATATCTTTTTAAACTTGTAATAATTAGCACTCTAGGATCATCTGGTATCAATTTTGTAAGGATTGTAGCAGCGAAAGTGAATAGGATTAAAAAAAAAAGAAAGATCCATATGGTTCAGGAATGAAAAGGGCATGGAAAAAATTATAAAGGCAAGAGCAACAGATTGAAAAGGTTGAAAGGGCCTGGACAAAGCAACTGAAAGGATGAGATATTGATTAAGGTTCAGCTGCACGTAAAAACTTGGAGATTTGCCATTATTTGAAAGGAGATGCATTGGATGAGAAAAATCAAGTGTCAGGGCTCAATTTGTTCCTGAAAGGTTTAAATGAATTATTTACTTGCTTTATTGCTTCTGTATCTAATGAAGAATCAAACTTTTAATGTATAGACCAGAATTCTAAGAGCTGTTAGGATTCAGACAAGATAATGGTATTTTGTCCTCTTGAACTTCCTTGGTTATATACCACTTAAACCAGAAATGCTGGCTCCTTGCTTTTATTCTTAATAAATATTAAAGAGTAGGGGGACTCTTAAAAATGCATGCTTTGCAACCACTGTATATAGATAATCATTCTGCTAGGCATTCTGATATCAGAAAAAACATAGGCTATATTACCTTCTTAATCTTTTTTTTTTCTTGTAGAAGAGACAAGTTCTGCATTTGAAGTATTACTAAGAATCATACTAGCGACATTTCCCTAGCATTCAAATGAGTAATTTTCAAGTCAACAGCCCATTAGGATATTTGACAGCCCAACAAAAAGAAATAGAGGAAATTACATACATTTGGAAAGCAAACATTTCACTTAAGCACAACTCCTGTGCTGACATTATGGCACCCATGTCATAATATCAGTTCTGTTCTTTGTCTCTAGCTGCAATTTTTAGTAAGTTAGTAGGTCAAGGAGATGACTCATGCTTCTCCATTTAGTTGCTTTTCTTTAAAGATTCAGGAAATACAAAGAAAAAATGCTAATTTTTAACATATTAAATTTAAAGATATTAGTTTCAAGTTGAATCAAAGGACAATTCTTTCAAGTGTATGAGAATTTCAAATGAAAATAAACATTAATAAGTGGGGCTTATATATGATAATAATTCACAAAAACAACTATTAAGTTAATTTCATGTCAGGAAGACTGTTTCAGTAATGAATACTTTTGGATAATCTGTTAATTACTAAGCAAATTAGAAATACCAATATATATTTTAGTTCTCTGAATATCAACCAACAGCATTAATTCTATCTAAGATTGTCGATATACTGAAAGCTAAGCAAAGCTAACGTTAAAACAAATTATTCATCAAAGTTGATTATTTTTGATTGGGCTGTATGATCAAATACACAAAAATCTCATTTTAAATTGTCCTATGACTGAAACTTTTATTTATAACCACTTTAGAAAATATTGTATGATCTAATTTCCTAGTACCTTGGGCACTAAATGTAGCATCATACCTGTGGGCATGTGAAGGTGATAGATGCCATGTGACTGTTTCTTCCCAGCGCAGAAGGACAGAACTGGACAGGTACTTCAGTAGTGGAATGAGGCGCCACCATAAGCTGTGCAAACACACAAAGAAAGCAAAAGAGAAAGGGAAAAATCAATCCTTTGAGTTAGTTCCTTTTTTGTACTTTTTATCGACAGTGTTGATGTATATTTGATTAATGTGTTCCACTGTATGCATTCGCCACTCAGCGTGCATGGTCTGCTAAGACTGATAAAATGTACTACTGTAAACAGTATTTAGTGGCAGTCACAGCACGTTTATTCCCCAAATACTAACAATGTGGTGTTACTGAGTGCTAAAAAGGAAGCTAAGTTTGGTTTCTTAAGATATCAAATGAAAGAAATATAATTTGTATTTCGAGTCACATTGCTACTCTTTGGTTTATTTTATTTTTTCACATCAATACAGGGGAGTTGACAGACCTGGAGGGCTCCAAGGCAAGTTGGGTGCGGTTCCACACTCCCAGAATGGGTGGGGCCTCAAGTGGAAGTGGTGGGGCTGGAGCAGCTTCAGTGGCACCCGAACCAAGCCACATTCTCCCCTCCAAGCCAGCCCTCAGAGCTACCCAAAGTGTACCTTACAGGACTCTTGTGATGCTTTAAAGGGTCCTGTAAGGGTCCCGGGGCTCTGGCCACTGCTGCTGCCATAGTAGTAGTGACAGAGTCAGTCAGGAGCCTCAGGCCCTTTGAATTACCGGGATCCGGGGCAGTTGCCCCCTTCCTTCTATCCTCCCAGTCAGCAGGCCTGCATCAACGTAACGGTAAAATGTTAGTAAACTGAAATAAAAAGAAACAAACTGACTTTATGGGGCACATATAATAGTTTATATATGCCTCTCCTCTTCTACTTACATACACTTACACAGTAAATATGATTTAAGTATTTCTGAACAACACTAGTGTGAGTCACAAATTCATAGGAAAAGCCAGGTGCCTAGCTACATTGTGCTAATACATATGTTTTGAAACTCAAGGCAAATAGAGCACATACCTCAGAGTATCAGCGCTTTAGCCCATATAAATCAGTTGGGCAAAGTCCAACTGATTTCACAACTGCTACATCATTTTTTAAATGAAATAAAATATTTGTAATGTGATCATATATAAAAAGATAGTTTTAATACATATTACTATGAGATAATATAGAACAAAATTGATAGATACTGTGCAAGTTAGCATCATTTAATGATATGCTATATTATTTAAAACTAACAGAGATCAAAACATTACATTACAACAGTTCGCACTGACAAACCCCTGTGCCAAAGTAGCTGTCAACCGCACAAGATTAATAACAGGCAGTGAACAAGAATTACTAGACCATCAGTTTTTATGCACTGTAATTAATGGTCTTGTCACAGTGTCCATGGCAGATCCCAATTTTTGGAAGTTTATAACCAAATAGAGCTTGGAGTCCTGTATCCCCTGCACATCCAAATCTCCAAATGATGCCAGTGGGAATTTGGTTTGAGTGAGGAATGGAGGGTTGGGATCAGATGTAACTGACTAAAGATTGAAACTCAACATACCATCAAAAGCCTGGGGGCTTTTTTTTAGAAGTTTTAAAATTATTTTTCAAGGTAGCAATAAAAGTTTATTGTTCTGAAAACATTAATTCTAATAATATATTTTAGAGGAAATATTTTAAGAGTTATTTGGCAATTTCCATTATATTAAAATAAAAAATGTTGAAAACAGAAAAGTTGGTGTATAGATCAGAATGTGTGATGAACTGTGTAAATGTAAATAGATCATTACACAGCTGGATTAATAAAAGAGAATAGTCTGCAGTTATAGTTCTGTAAGATATTAAAGAGATCCACACAACTGGGCCTTCTGATATCAAGAATTAACTGGCAAGCATTGGCATTATAGTTCCAAAACTAGGATCTGCAAATGTCATACTAAAGTATAATTCTGTTTTCAGTCACTAAAAGCATTCTGAAACGTTCTCATATTAGGTTGACATTTTTCAGGACTAGTCATTGCCCAATGATAAAATTATCTGGACATTTTGAGTAAAAATGCTTCAGCCATTTTTGAATGAGAAAAGAATGAAAAAGGCCTTCTTCCATTTTTAAAAATCATGGAATCATTTCTGTACAGAACTAAGAACAGAATGGCTGGTGGCAGAAAGTTCAATCTGGCCTAGAAAGAGTTGTTAGTGATGCCTTTGGGCAAATTACACTCTTTAGTCCAGCAACATCTGTGGTCTGGAATGATTTTAGTTAGCTGGATACCCACTTATCATGGGTTTTGCCTAGTTTTCTGTGGTTTCATAAAGTTTGTTTACAGCCACCAGTCCTGGCTCTCAGTGTTCTGTGCTGTTATTTAGCTCTAATTTACCCCTAAATGTCTCCTAAGAGCTCAGTAAGAAGTAGAAGTGTTGGTAATGCTGCTAGACAATATTAGCCTCCCATAGTTTGGCAAATTCTCTGGTTCAGCACCAGTCAAGTCCTGAGGATGACAGATTAGAGAGGTTCAACCTGTAGCAGTAGCCATAGGAATGTCCACACAGCTTCCTTGCCATCACCTTCCTGCCCCCTCACCTATGAAGTCTGGATGTTCTATGCTAAGGATTTAAACTAAGGCTATGTCTATACTGCACCCGTTTTCTGCAAGAAATATGCAAATGAGGCTAAGCATGAAATATGGCAGATCCTCATTTGCATAATTAATGAGCGCCTGCTTTTTATGCAAGACGCTTTTGCGCAAAAAGGAGCCATCTACACAGCTCCTTTTTGCACAAAAAACCCCTCTTGCGCAAGTGCTGTACTTCTGCATTTTTTCCCAGGGGTTTTGTGCAAAAAGGAGCTGTGTAGACGGCTCCTTTTTGCACAAAAGCCTCTTGCACAAAAAGCGGATATTCATTAATTATGCAAATGAGGCTCAGCGATATCTCATTTGCATATTTCTTGTGCAAAACGGGTGTAGTATAGACATAGCGAAAATCTTATACATCCCCGCCTTGAATCCTTCCCCCATTATCACCCTTTGGTAATGTAACCTTGAAGCACTGAGACTGCTGACAAGGGAGACTGAAGTTTGCTGTACAGCCTTAGCTAAGAGGCAGTTTGCTTTTAGCTCATGTGGTAGCGGCACATGGCTTTAGCTCTAAGGCTCCAAGCTCAATCCCACCTGCCAACAATCAGGGTCAATTGGCTCTACAGAAGGTAGTGGGGAATTGTGAAAGATGTATAAGGAATGTGAATATGCAGAGTCCATCTAAAAACAAATCTGTTTCAAGTAACTAACTCATTTCTTCCTTGTGGGGTCCTCTACATATCCTCGCACCTGGGGCACATCAATAGGCAGTCTCTGATCCAGGATGGTGGGACCTGGAGTTCTAGTTAAACAAGGAAAAAACGTTTGCATTTCATCTAGATGCCAAGGCTAAAGACTAATGTTTAGCAAAAATTTGAAAAAAAAATCCACATTGCTGCTCTGCATATTTCTATCAGAGGAATATGACCAGAGAAAGCCATGCAAGCTTACTTGGATCTAGCTGACTGAATTCTGATGCCTTAAGGAATGGATTTATAAGCTTCATAAATGTCTAATAGCCTTAAAGACTGTCTAAATTGGTTAGTTATGTCTAAATAAAAAAGATAAATTTTCTCCTCACATCTAATGTGTATAATTTGGCTTCCCCATCATGAGGATTACTTTTGGGAAAATGGTAAAATTATGGATTGATTTATGTGAAAATCAGACTATTTTGGGTAACAACTTGGGATGAAAGGAGCTTCAGGAGATAGCTGAGTTAGTCTGTTACAGAAAAAAAGAACAAATGGTCTGGTAGCACTTTATAGACTAACAAAACATGTAGATGGTATTATTAGCTTTAGTGGGCAGAGCCCACTTCTTCAGATGACCAGAGTTATGAGTAGGGGATATGAAAACTCAAAATAAATAGGAGAGGGTAGGGGAGAGGGGAGAAAAAGAAAAAAAGAAAAAAGGAAGGGGGTGTGAGACAGAGCATCATTAAGTATCTGGAGAATGGGTACTTAAACCTAAGTAGATTAAAGTAAATAGATAGATGCTAAGACAGGAAGGTTACCACTCACAGTGCTGTTAGCACCTTCAGTGGTTATGAAGTAGGTATTCTTATGAAACACAGTAAATGATAGATCAGCCACTAATGCTCAGGACTTGCCAAGTGGCGGCGAGCCCTGCTCGCCAGCCGCGCGGTTTTGCGCGGTTCTGTGCTCTGCGCATGTGCAGATCGCTCTGCGCTGGCTCTTCCGGGTTATTATCTATTCGCCATGGGCGAGAAGATTACATTATGTGTCGAACCCTGCTAATGCTGGTAAATCACCTTTGCTTCTAGCAGAAGTTATTGTCACCCCAAAAAAACCCCAAAACAAAACAAACCCCAAACCAAACCTGTATTTACACAGTGATGAAATAAAGAACAGCTCTCCAGTAAAGTTCAAAGGGAGGTCTTGTTATTTGTGCTAGTACATCCTTCAGATCACAGGAGGGCATAGGAGTTTTTATTGGATGATACAAATTAAGGCCTTTTAAAAAACTCTTAATTGTACCATTAGTAAAAATTGATTTTCTTTCTACAGGTACATGATATGCTGATATAGCTAAGAAATGAACCTTAACTGATAATGAAAGAGGTGTCTTCTTAAGACACAATAAATAATATATAAGTAATTGACGCTGTATAAGGATCCACATTATACATGGAAATCCACAATAAAAATGTTTTCATTTAAGACTTCAGCACACTTTCATGTGTATTCTTTTCTATTATTGAACAGTACCTTTTGTACTTTTAATGAAAGTCATTTTTCTAGCCCATCTAACGATTTATTCCCCATACAATCAAGTGAAGAGACTGAAGATTCAGATGATAGTCTTCCTCTGTTTATTGTATCAAGTCCCATACTAACAGTAAAGGTTCCTCTAATCCTTGGGACTGATTTATAAAATCCAGATACCACTAGTATCTGGGCCATATTACAGCTATTTAAATAATCCTGGCTTTTATCTTTCTCTGAATAAGCAAAAATGAGAGAGGAGGGGGAGGAGGCAGACTCCAACATTAAACCCTGATCCAAGTGTATTAGAAAAGCATTCAATATTGATTCCTTTCTCTGCCTGTCCTGGAACAATATCTCTCACATTTCCTGTTGTTGCTGGTTGCAAACAGGACTATTATTTGGTTCCATCATAAACTTAAGCTGTGATTGACTACTTCATCCTTCAAGAACCATTCGTGCATCTGACTGGATGATCTGCTCAAATGACTTGCAAGGGTGTTCTGCTCCCCTGCTATGTGAACTGTTATTGGATCTATGTTGTGTTCTTCACAGTGCTCCTAAAGACTCTTGGTCTCTCTGAATAATTTCACAGAGTAAGTTCTTCCTTGCTTGTTTAGATAGTATAGCAATGTCTTACTGTCTGTTGCTACCTGAACTAGTATGTTTTTGAGTTGAGGTAGAAAGGACTTTAGAGCTAGTTTGATTGCTCTCAGTAGTTAAATATTGACACATCTGTTCTTTTCCTTTGATAACCAAAGATCTTTGACCAACAATTCATTGGTTCAGATGGACTCCCCATCTTGGGATAGATATATCCATTATCAACATGGCTGATGTAGGAAGGTTGAAAAGTGTACCCTCTAAGGGTGCATCTACACTGCACCCATTGCTCGAAATAAGCTATGCAGTTGGAGCTACACAAATTGTGTAGCTTATTTCAAATCAATATCAAAATAGCTTAATTTGTAATTTGGTGCTGTCTATACAGTGTCAAATTACAAAATAACCTTCTCTTCTGATGTGCCCTGTCTGACCACCCGACAAAAATGTCCGTGAATTGTCCATGGTGGTCAACCAGGGCCTGCAGCACCATAGAAAAGTAGCCCTTGTAATTTATGTATTGGGCCACTCGATGCTCCAGTGCACAGATTGGAATATGGGTTCCATCGATGGCTCCACTGCAGTTCAGGAACCCCAGGGCAGCAAATCCGGCCATGATGGGGCAGATGAACCTGTGCAGCAGGATGGAATTGATGGCCCTCACAACCTCCAAAAGGAGACAAACAAACACACAAAACAGAATGAAAGAGGAGGTGCCTGAGCCCTTGGGCAGTACTCGACCCGCTCCCATTGCCTCCCCCGCTCAAACACCCAAGAAGCCACCCCCTAGGAGGCCACCCCTCCAGCAGCAGGGCTGTATGAGGGTGGGACTGCAGAA
>CM057845.1:179071934-179109036 GCA_030068395.1 Apalone spinifera | reverse complement strand
TTGGAGCCACTGCTGGTCATCCCACCGCTCCATGACCAGCTGGTCCCACCAGTCCGAATTGGTGTCCAGCATCCAGAAACGCCACTCCATTGTGGGCTGTGGTTCCCAGAGCGTAGCTCCAACACCGAGAGAGAGGGCCCAAGAATGAGCTCAGGGTCGAGCTCGGTCAGGACCAGGAAGGCAGCTGGCACAAAGTGCTGCAAAAACTGCAGTATGGCCGTGTGGGGCCATCGCATGCCCAGGGGCAGCTCCGGCTCCATGGCACCAAGAGAAAAGCTGTGGTGTCCAAAAAGCAGGGCAACCACAGCAGGCACTGGGAGGGCTTTTCTGTCCCTTGAAGAGGTAGGCAAGCATGCAGCAGAAGCAGAGAA
Organism: Apalone spinifera; assembly: GCA_030068395.1. Taxonomy (NCBI): domain Eukaryota; kingdom Metazoa; phylum Chordata; order Testudines; family Trionychidae; genus Apalone; species Apalone spinifera. The sequence goes on along the minus strand of CM057845.1, from coordinate 179,108,665 downwards.
ACGGCTGACCGGGGGCGTCCTTTAAGCGTGTGTCTCTGTAAGGCTCCGGCACCATCACTCAGAAGCAACTGGTGACCTAAAGCCCTGGCTGAAGTGGTTCCGGGTGGCCTTTTATGCAAGAGAGTGACCAATCAGTCCGGACGCTCTCTTTCGAAAAAGTAATTTGCTTTTTCAATGAGCTTTTGTGTGTGGACGTGCTCTTTCGGAAGAAGTTTTTTCGGAAGAGATCATCTGAAAAAAGCTTCTTCCAAAAGAAGCCTGTAGTCTAGACATAGCCTAGGAGTGAAGGAGTGAAGCACTGGAATGGGTTACCTAGGGAGGTGTTAAAAACCTCTGGGGGGGGGAGATTCTAAGTCCCAGCTTGACAAAGCCCTAGCTGGGATGATTTACTTGGGGGCTGGACTCAATGACCTCCTGAAGTCTCTTCCAGCCCTAGGATTCTATGATTCTATATTTCGAAATAACTGGCTTGCTGTTAAGAAGTGGGATAGCAATTTCAGGATACCTCTGGTATCCTGAAACAGCACTGCAGTGCAGACATAGCCTAACTTGTCTCCAAACTGTGGATAATGTCTAAATGAATTGGCTTAAACTCTGTGTCCTTGTCTCAAATATGATATTTTGGAGGAACTGTAGAAGACTAAGATACAATTTTTCATTTATTATTGTGAGTTTTAAATTTTTTCCTCTATTATAGCTGGTGTAGTGGGTTATAATTATGTTGAAGCGGGAAATAATATACGCTTCTCTGAAGATAATAATAATTAAGTAAAAGAGATGAAGGAATGTGGAATAAAAGGACAAATGAGAAATGTTCTTCTCTGGTGATTCCCAAGGGGTCTTTGGAAGAGGCAGTGGTACTGAACCCTTGAGGAAGCAGTCAGCCCTCCTGCAGAAGCTGCAGCAGGAGAGGGGGAAGCAGCAGCCTAGAGCTACAACAGAAGCTGCAGATGGCAGCAGAAGCAAATCTCAGTTCAGGTGCCCCGAGCCCGTGCAGGGGCCTGAAGCCCAGCTCTAGGGCTGCTGAAGTATGGAAGTGACCTGACTTCTATGCTGCTTGTGAAGGTGGGTCTGATCTTCCTCCAATAATAACTGAGCAGGGGAAGTCCCTCTTTAGCCCACTTGATTTCTGGGCGATTACATTTCACAGGGAGGGATAATTCTATGGTCTGTGACATGTTTTTCATGATTGTGAAATTGGTAGGGCCCTATTAATGAGACTCTGTGCCTTACAGTGCTTCCATCTTGGATTGGCTCTGTGTAATGAAGCCAACACCGAGGATAGCTGCATATTTTTCCTGGGTACTACAATTATGTTTTTCTGAAATGGGACAGCTCTGGAAACAAGAGTTTGTCACTGATCCTGACCTTTTCTTTTTTTGGATCCTTAGTTCTCTCATATCCTGCTGCATCTGACATAGAAGCTAAATCTCACTTCTTCTCCGATGAACAGTCTGGAGTCAGACTCACTGACAAAGCCAGTCTTTGAGAATGGACCACCACTGTCAAGCCTTCCTGAAATAAAATTGCCTGGAGCCTGTTTTGTCTCATTATCTTTGCTCTTGTGGGAAACATTGCGCAGATTCAACTGAGAGAGAATGTCCTTCCCTCAAATGTGCCAAGCATCTGGCACGTGCATCTGATGCTGGAAATATCATTAGACATGGGACACATCTTTTAAATATAGGTTTGTTAGTCTTGTGATCTCTTAAGTTATCCCTTTAACTATCTCTAAATTCAGCTATGTAACCCTATGTACTTATGTAACAGATATAAGCTGTCAAACTATTATGGATCTAAGTCTCAGACAGCAACAATGTGACTGTCCAGCAGGTTGTGATTGCAGTAATTGAGGCAGTAAAGAACCATGCTTCTTTTAAACTCTAGCCTTAGAATGCTTGGAGTTTGGGTAAGGGAGACATGAGGATGCTCCTACAGCCACTTCCTAGTACAGTAGTATTTTTTTTTTTACTGTTCATGCAGCATCCCATGCATGAGATTATTCAGAGGACACTCAAAAGAACAATGGAAGTATTTTAAAGGGACCTGCCTCTATCTCTATGATGTTTATCTTCTCTGTCCATACTATGACTATGCAGATCTGTTTCTCTAAACTACCAGTACTAATCAAAGGATATCAAAACATTCTGAATGAGTGGTAAATTCTTTGGACACTGAGGAAACTGTCCTCTTACACATCACTTACCTATGCAGAGAAATGCATGACTTCTTACAGCTGTGCTGCAGTGGACATTACTAAGGCTATAAAAAGCTGTGAGGATAAAAAGCTACAAGGGTGTCATAAGGAGGAGGGAGAAAACTTGTTCATCTTGGCCTCTGAGGACAGAACAAGAAGCAATGGGCTTAAACTACAGCAAGGGAGGTTCAGGTTGTACATTAGGAAAAAGTTCCTAACTGTCAGGGTAGTCAGACACTGGAATAAATTGCCCAGGGAGGTTGTAGAATCTCCATCTCTGGAGATATTTAAAAGTAGGTTAGATAAATGTCTAACAGGGATGGCCTAGACAGTATTTGGTGCTGCCATGAGTGCAGGGGACTGGACTCGATGACCTCTCGAGGTCCCTTCCAATCCTAGTATTCTATGATTCTATGTTGTTTCTCCCAATTTTGTTCATATGTGATGATCCAATGAGTGAAGAGATACCAACTTAAGGTGGTCCAAAGATTGAGACAGTCAGTATTCTCAATCATATCAGATCTGAACTTATCTAAAAATAAAGCTATATATCAGGGCTACTCAACTTTGGAAGCCCAGGGACCACAATGATACTCACAGCACATGCCAAGGGCCGCAACTTGAGTGTGGCTGCTGTACATGCAAATATATATGCAAATATACGCAAATAGCTTCTTTCACACAATACCCTGGTGCTCTTAGCATCTCCTGCCTGTGGGCTAGAAATGCCGACACCCTGTACCCGTCTGTTCCAGCCAGCCCCATCTGCTTGTGTCTTTCAATGCTCACCCCACCTGGGAGATGCCTCGCCATCGTGGAGCGTGTTCCCAGTGGAGACCATGTTCAAAGGATCCCACCCACAGGCCACATGTTGAGTAGCCCTGATATATATAATATCTAAACTTGCTGACTTGAAATATTCATAATTTTTCAATTACTACTGGCGTATTCTGCAAACTGTGCTCATTCTTAACTGGTCAATGTCATCTTAGAGTTGCTGCTCAAATAGAAATAATATTTTACATTTAACAGTGCCTTATTTGAGACTCTCTCACAACTGCCCTGTGGTCAAGAAAGCACTATTATCCCTTTTTAAAGATGAAGAAACACAGGAACATTTAGGTTAACTGATTTGCTCAAGATTTCACAGAAAGCCTATGGCAGGGCTGGAAGTAGACAGTGCTGGTCACTGACATGCCATGATGCATAATTCTAAACTGTTTATCATGGGCAGTGCAACATGCTCCTATATATAATGTGCAAAACTTGAAATGCTAAGGGGGCAGTGTATATAGATTCTATAGAAAAGAGAAGGTCTGATATTACTTTCTAACAACCACCCTTCGCCATTAAAATAACATCATTTTAAACTCTAGAAGGAGTGCCAGCTAGCCTTGCTAAAGAGGGGCCTGCCATGAGGAAGGTTCAGCACAAAAGGGGAAAATGGGACCCAGCAGAATATTCAGGATTCTGAAAATTCCCTTGGTGAAAAAATAGCAGCAAGATTATAACACATGCTCAAAATCTGTACTTAAAAGAAAGTAAAGAGGTAGATATTATAACTCAAAATCCACTTCAAAATTAAGTGTTTATACTGTGGTTGGGGCTGAATACTCTTAAAGTTATATGACTTAATTTTGAATGGATCTTTCTTAAACAATGTATTATGGCTACTGGTGACACTTAAGCCTCAGGTAAATGAGTTAGACATTAGAATTGAAAGCATAGAGGATATTTTTTTAACTGCCTGGATAGATCACATGCAGTGTGCTGGAAACAGAAATCAAGATAATTAATTCTAATCCATTTATGTGCTAATGATCTGAACATAATATGTATGAAACTTCCAGAGTGCTTCCAAAATCTATCTATATAGTAAGCTAATAATATAATGAATCAAGATTACGCTACTTGGCTACAAGTTCAAATACTGATTTGTGAAATGATTAGTAGCAGAACACATCCAGCTTTTGCTTATTTTATGATGCTGTATTAACATACTCCATATAATAAAGTGACTAAAATAAACTAACACTTCATCTTATTTGCTCAGCTTGAGATAATATGATACCTAAAATATAGAGCAACTTAAGAAGTAACGTTGATTTTTTTTTAACTTGAATATTCTGTACAGGTTGAATCTCCATGGTCCTAGACTCTTTGGTCTGGCAACATCCGATGTTGCAGAATGAGAGCCCCAACCACAGAGGTTGCATGTGGCTGACAGTCCATAGGGTCAGTGGCCTAGGGGCAGGGAGCTGGGCCAGTGGGTTGACACCTGGGGGCAGGGAGCCCTGCCAGCCGGAGAGCAGGGCCTGCCGTGGAGGAACAGGGTGCCCTGCTAGCCAGGGGGACACAGCCCTCCTGCAACCAGAGTGAGATCAGCCCAAAGAAAAACCCTGCTGGCCAGGGGGCACGAAGCCCTTCTGTGGCCAGAGTGAGGCCAGCTAAAGTGAATGCTGGCTGGGGCACAGAGCCCCTCTGGCTGGAGCTGGGTAGCAGCTGAGAGAGGAGCCTGCAGAGAGTGAGGCCGGTGGCCTGCAGAAAAGCCCCACCAAGGGCAGCAGATCCTAGCAGGTGTGCTGGGGGTAGCGCTGTGGCCAGGGCCGCAGCCAGGAGGAGACCGCCAGGAGAGCCTGAGGCCTGACCTCTTCTCGTCTGGCAAGTTCCCTAGTTCAGGTCCAGTCTGGTCCTGAGGGTGCTGGACCAAGGAAGTTCAATTTGTATTTTGATCATAATTAGGTTTTTAACTACGTGCAATCAATTAATAAAAAACACATTAAAATAATTTTACAGTTTTTTGGCAGAAGGCAGCAAAGTCATGAAAATTCACAATTCAGGTTGAACTTTTACTTTCAGCCTAATTTCTCAAGTCTGGTTTTCTTATCAATCAGGGTAGCTTGGTGCTGCTCTGATGATGCCCCAAAAGCAACTTTAAATGGCCATCCACAGAATCTTCTGATGAACGGGAAATCCCAGGGTGGCACAGAGATTCTATAGCTGCTCTTATGCTTCTCATCCTCCCACTCTTTGCAGGAGGTGTGGCCAAGGCTCTTCTGCCAAATTGGTCCTCAACTATTCAAAAGTAGCTACCTTAATTTTATACTGTCAGGCTGCTCTAATTTACAAATGGTGCCAGGATTGGGGAAAAGCAAAGTTGGCTTTAAAACACTTTTGAGGCCCTTATTGAGCTGCATAGAGAGTGCCTTGACCACAGAACTATTTCAGGAACTTAGAATTATTTAACACTATTTATAGCAATATTGACTGATAAGGAATTACAATTATATTAGAATTTTAGTTTTAACTATTCATTTCATTGTTTTTAATGTATCCTTTATGTAATGCTTCCAACTATTGTCTCTGGCCATGTACATTGTCTTCTGTAGGGTGACCATATTTCATTATGCTGAATATGGGAGACTAGGTAAAATTACTCATATACAAGTGAGTTCAATGGCAGTGAATCAGAATTATGAAATACAAACATTCAAATTAACATCAAGTTGACTTAGTCCCTGTTAAAAAGAAATACTGTATAGTTATGGATTCTTTTTATTTACCTTACCTTTATGGCTTTAGGGCTCACGTGGGTGGAGATGAGACACAAACACACTCCCATACACTGCTCTTACACAGGGGAGATGACTGACTGACCTGACCCTTCCTGCCTGCTCCTGGCCTAGAGCTGGAGGATCTTGGGCTTCCCTTATATACTGGAAAAAACAATAAATTGTCTGGTAGCACTTTATAGACTAACAAAACATGTAGATGGTATGAGCTTTCGTGGGAACAGCCCACTTGGTCAGATGACCGGAGTTATGAGTTTAGGATGTGCACACCCAAAATAAATAGGAGAGGGGAAGGGGAGGGAGAGGGGAAAAACAGGAAGGGGGGTGGGAGACAGAGAACTAGAAGGAATCAGTAAGTATCTGAAGATTGGGTAGTTAAAACAAAGCAGATAAGAATCAAAGTCAATAGATAGTATCCTTCCTGACATGGGAGTCTACAAAAGAGCTGTTTGCACCTTCAATGGCTGTTAAATTGATAGTGTCCCAACCAACTTTCATCATGATTGAGTCCATTAGCATGTGAACTGAATTTATGGATGAACTCTAATTCCAATTCTTCCCTGTGGATCTGTCTTGTAGAACTGGTTTGTGACAAGACGGCTACCCAAAGATCTTTTAAACAGTGATTCAGAAGACTGAAGTGTTCCTCAATAGGTTTCTGTATGCTTCCTTTATGTATATCTGATTTGTGTCCATTGATTCTTTCCCGCAGAGACTGTCCAGTTTGTCCAATATATATATAGCAGTGGGGCATTGCTGGCATAGATCAAATTACTGGTGCAGTCAAATGACCTTTTGATTTGGTAGCTTATGTTGTTGGCTCCAGTGATGAATTTGCCAGTATAGATATGTGGGCAAAGTTGGCATCGTTTTTGGTTGCAGGGCTGGGTTCCTTGAGGCTTATGATGTGGTTGTGTGGCATGGTCACCAGAAATAATTCATTTCAGGTTGGGGGGTTGTCTGTAAGCAAGAATAGGCTTTTCTCCCAAGGCCTCTGAGAGTGAGGGATCATTTTCCAAGATGGGTTGTAGATTGTGTATAATGCATTGGAGGGGTCTGAATTGTGGACTATAGAACAAGAGGAGTTCTGTTATTTTCTCTTTTGGGTCTGTCTTGAAGTAGTTCATGTCTGGGTACTTTTTTGGGACTGCCAATTTGTTTTTTCACTTCTCCAGGTGGGTATTTCAATTTTAGGAATGCTCTGTAAAGATCCTGTAGGTGATTGTCTCTGTCTGCAGGGTCAGAGCAAATTTGGTTATATCTTAGGGCTTGGCTGTATACAATAGACTGAGAAATGTGTCTGGGATGGAAGCTGGAGGCATGAAGGTAAGTGTAGCAGTTGATGGGTTTCCAATATAGGGTGGTGGAAATTTGTCCATTATTTAACTGGACTGTAATGTCCAGGAAGTGGATTTCTTGTGTGGACTGGTCCAGTCTGAGGTTGATGGAGGGGTTGGAAGTTGTTGAAATCCTTGTGGAATTCTTCAAGAGTCTCTTTTCCATGGGTCAGTATGATGAAGATGTCATCGATGTAGCATAAGTAAAGTAGGGGTGTTAGTGGGCAAGAGCTGAGGAAACTTGTTCAGGGTCAGTCATAAAGATGTTGGCATATTGTGGTGCCATGTGAGTGCCCATGGCTATGCCGCTGACTTGGAGATAGAAATGATCTCCAAATTGGAAGTAGTTGTGGGTGAGGACAAAGTCATAGAGCTCTGTAATCAGGTTGTAGTGTTGTTATCGGGGATGGTGTTCTTGATGGCCTGTAATCCGTCTTCATGTAGAATGTTGGTGTAGAGCATGGGTTCCCAAACTGGGGGGCATGCAGAAATTCCAGGGGGGGGCACGAGGCGACCCAGCCCCTCCATCAAGTTTTGCTGCCCTGCTCAGTTCCTTATGGGAGGGGGGAAGGGCGTGGGGGGTTTTCAAAAATCAGAAAGGGGGGGCGTGATGCTGAAAAGTTTGGGAACCACTGGCATAGAGGGCTTCTACATCCATGGTGGCTACAAGGAAGATTACTGATGTTCTGAAGTTTCCTCAGGAAGTCAGTGGTGTCACGGAGGTAGCTAGGAGTGCTGATAGCATACTGGCTCAGTATATATATACACACACACACACACACACACACATATACATACTGACTCATATATACTGGCTCAGCCAATGGCTGTGGGAGAAGGAAGGAGCCTGCTGGCCAGGCTGTTGGTAAGATAAACACTCCACCTAGGAGCTGGTTCTCCACACAACACTGGGAGTGGGATGTGCCCTGCCAGGGGGGATATGGATGAGAAGCGGGGGACATGTAAAGGCATGATGGGTGGGCAGCAGAGAGGACATGTAATCAACTGCTACCTGGCACCTGCCTGCAATCACCAGGCATCACAGCTCATAATGCGCAGCCAGAGCTGACTGGAAATGGGATGGGGGTCCTGCTAGCTAAGAGCTAGCATGCAGTGTGAGCTGTACTGGTGAGATAGCAAGGGGAGTGCCAGCACTGCATACTGCAGCTTTGTCCTGCCATCAGTATTGTACATCTATCCCCAAATGTTAGCTACTAAAATCCCTCACTCATTGCTGGTAGGCAGATGACTCGCACGCAGGGATCCAGCCAGCAGCAAGATCCACCAGACCTGATGGGAGAGAGAAAATATGTGCAATTTGCCTGCTTGGGTTTTGTTGTTGTTGTTTGTTTTGTTTGTTTTTAAGTTGGGACACCTGCAGGCTAGCTTAAATACAGGACTGTCCCTACCTAGTCTTCTGGGAAAGACTATAGGCAAGAGAAAATAAACTACTGAAAATCTGTAAGATTCTCTCAGAGGGAAAGTCTTCTCCTAGATTTAAAAATACAGAGTGTCTTCACTTGGCAGAAGAGAATTCACACTTTGAATGCAAGGCTTTAATCCTCTTATGACACTTCATACGGAAATCAGAAGCTATCCAATTACAATGCTTGCAGTCTAAAATATGAGAAAATACACAAAATTGGATGGTGAAAATACAAGAACTAGGTAGCTCTGAATGGTATGAGAGATAAGTACCTGAATGGTATAATGAGAATACGAATACTGACAACAAAAAGTTGGATAAACAAAATTTAATGCAGCGTACCCTATAAAACTCAAAATCTAACCTTCCTCAGAAGACTCACTCATTCTTAGTCCCCTTACACAACACTAATTTCCAGGACACAATAAGCACAATAGGCTAACTAAGGTGTTTATCATGAGTAAGCATTTAAAAAAAATAATGCTTTGATTCTCAGAAAGGATAAATAATTATAGCTCCACATAATTTAAATGAGAGCAGAAAATGCTCAGCAGCCGAATACATCAATAATCAAATAAATCTCTTCTTAAAAGTACACAGAATTTGGCCAGCTTATAGACTATGGGACCACAGGGAAAGGAATGCAGTGCTAGGAAAGGAAAGAGGATGTATAGAGCAGTAGGAGGCTAAATATTTTTTATGGGAGAAAATGTTCTCCATGTGAACATCAATTTGTAGAATTAACTGTTCCAGGGTTTCTCTCTAGCTGGCTAGAGTAAGAATTCTTTTCCTGTTGAGGACTGATTTCCCTGTTTCCCTGGAATCCCTTGACTGAAAAACTGTGCATCTGGTCACCATTTTAGCTAATCTTCTTTACCCTGGGGAAATACAGCACAAGTCCAAACTGGGTTTCAGTCGTAAGATTGTTTTGGGGAGGCACTATATTTACATGAGCCCTTTGTGTTCACACTGGAAACCTGTCAGCTCGGGAGAGGAATGGAATAGTGATGGTGTTTGCAAAATAACTGTAAACATCATGGGGGTACCCCTGAAATCTTACTAGAGATATACTTATCAACTATATAATTGCTTTGAAATACTAACCAAAAAAGAGTTCTACAATTGTTCTGAATTAGTGTAAAGACATTATTATAACAGCAGAAAAGAAATCTCATCACAGTCATCATAAGAGGTATTGACATAGCTTACAGGAAAGCTCAAAATATTAGAGGATGTATTTGTACATATATATTGTAAGAACATATTCTATTGAGAGAGGAACACTCTGAATGCCATCATCTATGGATTTAAGAACTTTGTAAATTTCCAATGAATCCTGAGCTCATCACTAAATGCCTCATGGAGTAAGCATTTAAAGTTCTCAAAACTCATTAGGTTAATTAGCTCTCCAGTTCTCTATTATATATATTTTTTCATTTGTACTGCTACTTTTCATTCTTGAGACGAGTTTAACTATTAAAAATTCCCTCTTTCCTTTTCTGCATAGATTCTTATCAACTCTTGTCATTCCTTTCTCTAAAGCATCTCTAATAGAGCATTCTTTTTTCTCCATCCCTGTTGTTAGACTCTTGGTTGATGTTTTGGTAATCTCTTATCTCCTCTACAGTAACTTCCTGCTCTCTGGCTTCCCTGAACCTCATCCATCCCCTCTCCCCTCCCCGGCCCTTTATTGAACACACTACTGCCAAGATAGTCTTACATCTCTGCTCTTGTAGGGTGGTAAACTGAGGCAGTCCATGGTAAGAACCCCTATTCGCTAAGAACCCCTATTCAATCCTAAAATCTGAGACGGGCCTGTAAACCTAACAGGACGGGCAGTTAGCATGAGTTAGCATGACCCTGGGAAAGGCATGGTCGCCCTGGCAAGCACATTCCAAGGGGCCGTACCAGATGACACAGATTGATACCGAAACAACCTTGCTAACATATTTTGCTTTAATCCTAGATAATGGGCCCATAAACTCATGGATCACATCAGCACAAGGCGCCATTAACTTCTTCACAGACGCATCATAATTTAACTAGACAAAAGTTGCCATTTAATTGTCTGTTTGTTTATGTTGGCTTATTTAGCTTGTTAAGAAAAACTACTTGTATTAGAGATAAGGTGTTTTACTGATGGTGGGCGGAGATGCTGTGTAACCTTCTTAGCTTATTGGCTTATGTGCTCATTTCGTGTAGCTGCTAGAACCCATCCAATGTCTTCACATCTGTCCATCAGCCCCCTATATCATCTATTGTAATGTTTTTCTTAGGCAGTGTTCACCAGCCTAATTAGCTGAAGGAGATTCCACCAGCGCTGTGTGTAATAAATCCTCATGCTTGTTTCACCGCATCCAAAGTGTCCATACTTATTCCCAACAGTTCTTCACTAACTTCTTTCTTTCCACACTGACTCCATTCCCAGGTCACAATTCCCTGCACAAATCTGCTCTAACCTGCATCTCTTATCTCATTGTTTTCCTTCCTCGTTCTAACTCCTTCAGTTTTCTCAATCTTCTGTCTTGGTTGTATAGGTGCTGAAACTAGAGGAGTAGCAGTATCCCCTGACTTGAAGTGGTTTCATTATATACAAGGTTTACAGTTTGGTTCAATGGCTCTCAGCATTCCCACTATACAAACTGTTCCACCACCACTGCTTGATTGCTCTACTTGCTTCCAACACCTGCTGATTTCATGCCTTCTCAAATCAATGTTTGCCAAACACACACTCTGCTCCTTCAAAAAGTACTCTAGAAAGCACTCCAGAAATGTCCATACTGAGTTTATTTTCTGATCATATTTCAGTTTTACGTCTCCTCTTGCCTTTAGGCTGTAAACCTCTTTAGGACATATGCACTTATTTATATGACACATTTAACACTCTGTACAATGCTGTATATTTTTAATGCACTATGTAATCAACAAACTTTCTCATCAATAGGAACAATTCGGCAGGTTGAACTTCTCTAGTCTGGCACTCTCTGGTCCAGCAATAACTGTGGTGTGGTCATAACTTAGGTGTGGCCAAGTTTCCCACAACCCATAAAATTTGTTTACAGCTACCAGTCCTGGCTTTTGCTATTCTGTGCTGTTACTTAGCTCTAATTTACCCCTAAATTTCTTCTAAGAGCCCAGTAAGCAATGGAAGTATTGGTAATGCTGCTAGACAATATTGACTTCTCACGGTCCAGCAAATTCTCTGGTTTGGTACCGGACAGGTCCTAAAGGTGCTGGAGTAGAGAGGTTCAACCTGTACTATGTCCCTATTGTATGAAAGCAAAGTTTGTTTGTTTGTTTATAAGTACTTACAGGTTTCCTTGGATCCGTCTCTACAGAAAAATGTTCAGGATTGCTGTTGACAATTTCCAGTTCTAGGGTTTCATATGTAGGATTAAGCAGAGGGATATACATACGGACCCATCTTAAAGAAAAATAAAATCCGAGTAAGATATTATAATTTACTAAGCTTGTCTCATTATTGTCTAATGTTAAACTTTCATGGTGTTTACTGATTTGAAAAACAAGAATTAAGCTTCAATATATTTAATAGTCCTTAAACCGTAGTCCAGCCAGTGTTTTTCAGCACATTGGACTAACCACCTTCTCTACGCTTGCTTATGAGTTGCCATGTAACCTAAGTCCTCCCATTTCAAATTAATTTTTTTCTATGTCATTAGTAATGTACACTTCCAAGTCATCCTATGTCTACCCATCTTTCTTGTTGGATTTTCTGGCTTCCAACTGAAAGCCATAATTGGCAGTCAGTTATGATCCATTTGTAATCCATGCCCTAGACACTGATGTCTTCTCTTACAAATTATTTGTGGTAGAGGCCACATGTTAGCCATTTTTTTGACCTCATCATTTGCTTTAATTTCCTCATAGTTTACTTCTAATGTTCTCCATAAGCACTTATAATAAAATGCATCCAACTTCTGAGTATCTGTTTTCTTAAATTACCAGATTTCATTGCTGTAGGTTGCTATGGCTACAACAGCTGAGTAGACATTTAGTTTTGTATGTAAGGATATGGTATTAAGTTTTCAAATACTCCTAAGTTTACCGAAGGCTGTGTTTGTTTTGCTGATCCTTATTCTTATTTCCTCAAAGCATGTACCACCTTGGCTTATTGTGCTTCCAAGATATTTGAATTAATCTATCCTCTCTAACAGTTCATCCTCAGTTTTGATGTTTAAATCTATATCTCCAATGACTATGGTTTTACATTTCTTTATATTGAATCAGTCCTACCTTTCCCATAATTTCTTTAACTTCATTTGTGCATGATTGAAGTTCTTCAGCATTTTTCATGTAAAAGAGCAATGCCATCAGTGAAATCTAGATCGAATAATCTCAAATGATTCCACCTTAAGACGTATTGATTATTCTCACATCCCTTGAGGCCATAATTAATGATGAGAAAGAACAAGAATGGAGACAGGATGCTCCCTTGTTTTACCCATCTTAATTTCAAATGACTCACTTAATCTTCTATCCATTGTAATACAACATTTGGAGTTCGTATAAAATGCCTTCATTATGTTGATCTGTTTCACTCGAATTCCACACTGCCTAACAATTTTCCATATTATATCCCCATTTATATACACTCACTTACGTTTAATAGTATTAACAAGTAATAGTTATTAAATATATTATGCTTAAGTCCCGCAATACCTGCTTGTAATTTCCTTAAGTGTCCACCACTTCAATTTTACTTTCATGCTCTATTCTCTCTTTGATTTAAGAACTCGCTCTCTAGGAGTAGGACTATTTTTGGTGTCACTCATTTTAGCCATGTGGCTGATTCACAACTTTTAAACCATCAGAAAGATTTGATAGCAGAAAGTAAAATGATTACATTTTTACTTTACCACACATTTATAGTCCATAGGAAGACTACAGTATCTGCCCTTAGAGAAAATAACTGCATAGAAAGTAATGATAATCAGATGATAAATAATTATACCTGCATTTCCTTTCCCTCTAAGTAATGGTCAAAAAAGCTAGTAATAAAATTATATCTCCAATAAATTTTGATTTATTGGCACTAAAGTTTTGATTTACTGGCTAAGCAGTAATTCTTCTTGATCATTTTGTAACCCTGAACATTCAAACAAGACTCCTGTTCTATGCCTGCCCATTTAAAAGCAAATTCTCCCACTGCCTCCTATTCACTCCCCTCACTGCTCCCACACAAACAAAGACAATTTCATTTTACACAGTGGTGACACTGCTCCTTACAATGTAAAGACTAATCATTATATTTAAAATGTAGAGTATGGATTTTAGTCAATATTGTGACTGCCATAGAGAAAAAGTTGCATTACAGGGGTTGTGGAAATGGTGTGCTTTAAATCAGCCAATACTAAACCTTTCAATCTGTACTTTAGTCTTCTCTTCTGATAATTAAAGCAAATATATGGAGATAGGATGTGTTCTGTAGGATATGTTATTTTCCAAGAAAAATATCACTAGCTATTCCAAGAGTCCTATTTTGCTGACCATACTACTATAATATAATAATCCCCATGTATGAGGATGTTAACCATAAATCACAAGCTAATTATACTAGCAAGGGACATATAAAATAAAGGTGGATCAGTGGAAGTGATAATTAATGAAAAGTCTGAAAAATGTGTCACACACTTTGGTTTTGTATTCATTCAAGTACCTCCAATACAGAGAAATCCATCTATCCAAATCTGTAATAGGTTAACTGACTTTGATACGTACATTTTTCCCTTAGTAAAGCCAGTTAATCACATCCAAACTGTAAGAATTGTTTGTAAAAAGCAATAGCCCATTAAGGGAAAGACATGTCAATCCAATTTTATGATTGTGACTTGGGGTCCCAATCTTGAAATGTCCTCAGTGCTGCAGTCAGTTACCACCATGTATGTTAATAATGTGTTAATTTTGGTGGGGTTACACACAAGTCTAGCATTCCACCCAGGTATAGAAGTTTACATTGTTAGGACCTAAACCCACCATATTTGAGAAGCAGTTCCCTCGTGAACTCCCTTGGAAGATTTCTCAGTCTCAGGGATAAACAAGAATAAATGAGACTTACATAGTCCCTAGGCCTAGACTATTACTTTTCAGTAGAGAGCCATAATGTTGCCATGATGCAGAGGACCCAAACTCTATGACTGCCTCAAAGTAAAGTAACAATAAGATATGGGAACTTTTATGAGAGTCAACCTAAAACATTTCAAAGAAGCCAATTTCTTTTTTAAAAGACAAGAGTTTTGTGGGAAAAAAATGTTATTGTCCAAACGATGCATATCCTTTTGAAATTTTGCAACACTGCTCTCTCCTTTTTGATTTTTGAAGCAAAGAAATACTTTAGGGGGGCAGATAAAGGAAGAGCTCCTATTAAATGGAGAGCTGCACCACATTCTTACTAACAAAATATTATTTGGAAACATTACAAAGCAGGTATATATATATTTTTAAAAGCAGGATAATCAATTCATAACAAGCAACTTAATTAACAACTTCATAGTGTATAATTTAAAATATAAGGTCATCTGCTATTTGAATATTAATATAATATTAATATTTATTGATTTATTAATATTTATTAATATATATGTAATATTTCAGTTACATTTATTAGAATATAGATTTTTATAAATAAAATTACTTCAAATTCTAAGTGTCAACACACAAAACATGCATGATTTTCATTTTAATTTAAACGATAAATACAATAGTTCATTGATTTAAAAGTGTCTGAAATATTCTTTCACATTAATGGCTGTAACCTGCATAGTGCTCTGACAGTTTTATAAATAGCTTACAGATGTGTGCATATGAACTTGTCAAGGAACTCAATGCAAAAAGCATTTTATAATTGCCATTTAAAACAAAAACTATCCTGTTCATTTAACTAATAGAGATAATTAATTTTTAACAACAGTTAATTGCTTTAGCTTTTGATCTATATTTAATGACTGATATTTCAAATTCATCTCATTTTTCTCTATAGCTATTATAAAATATTTATTATGCATCCTGGAGCTTTAAAATATTATTATAGTATATTTTTTTCTGCCTAAAAACAATTCATTCTTAGTTGAACAATGAAAAAATGATGCATTTTAATTAGTTGTTAAAGATTTTTTTTAAAGTAATCACAATTAATTGTGAAAGTTAAAAATACAGTGTGATTAACTATAGTTTTATTTGCATGTTAAATAATAATAGAATACCAATTTAAATTTATTATAAATATTTTGGATGTTTTTCTACATTTTCAAATAGTTTTTCAATTATAACATAAAATACTTTGTGTATACTGCTCACTTTATTATTATTTTTATTATAAATATTTGCTCTGTAAACAAGATTAAAATCTGTAAATTGAAGCATGAAGGAGCACACAAATGCAATGCCAGCTACAACAGTGCCATGTAAACACCTGTTCTCACTTTCAGATGGCATTGTACATAAGAAGTGGATAGCATTATCTTTCTATATGTATAAAAAAGTTTTTCCTGCAGGACAACAGAATGACATCATCATGTCACTCTGTGTCCTGCAGCCCCTCCCCCCTCAGCTACCTGGCCACCTCCCTCCCTTCCTTACTTCTGCTGAGGGGCCTGGCCTGCCTGGTGCTTGGGCAGGGTGGCAGCCTCATGGCTTCCCCAGTCTCCCTGGAGGTCTGGGTGCCAGTTGGAAGCCTCAGCCCTAGGGAGAACTGGGCCAGCCATGGCCTCAGCCCAGTGCAACCCCCCACTAGCTTGGGCGGGGAGAGCTGGGGCTGGCCACGCCTTGGCGGGGGGGGGGGGGGGGGGGAGCTGGGGCTGTCTGCCCCCAGAGAGGGGCGTTGGTGAGCATACCAAGGAGGGGGCACCACCCTCTAACCCCCTGTAAATATAAACAAACTGGTTTGTCTTAGCATCTGGCTGAACAAGAAGTAGGACTAGGTGGACTTGTAGACTCTAAACTTTCACACTGTTTTACTTTGAATGCAGCCATGTGAAGAGGTTACCTACTTTGTGCAATAACTGAGGCTCTTCAAGATGGTGTCTGTGCAGATGGTCCATTTTAGGTGTCTTGGAACACTGCACTTGTAATCAGAAATTTCTAGTATAGGGTGAACCTCTCTTAACCAAGGCTCTCTGTTCTGGGACCAGGGATATTCTACAACCAGAGAGTCCCATGGAGGGCTGGTGGCTGGGAGCCCTGCAGCAGAACTGGAGCCCAGTAGTGGGCTGTCCTGTGGCAGCAAAACTGGAAGCCCAGCAGCAAGGCTGCTGCCCAGTGGCGATACTAAAGGAGGGGCTGGGAGGCAGTGGGGCTGGAGCCCAGCAGCAGGGCTGGAGTCCAGCAGTGGGGCTGCTGCCTGGTGGCAAAACTACCCAGAAAGACGAGGAGGCAAGTGGGGATGCCCAGCAGTGGGCCTGGAAATCTGGTGGCAGGGATGCCCTGCAGCACAACTGGGAGCCTGGCGTCTAAGAGGCAGTGGAGCTTCCCCATGGGGCCAAGACTCCAAACATGGGGCTGCCTAGTAGTGCAGCAAAGAGCCCAATATCCCAGCTGCCACTCAGCCTGGCAGCACAGCTGGACCTCAGCAGGAGGCTGCCCTGAGAAACTGGGAGCCCAGCAGCGGGGCTGTGCTTGCAGTGGCAGGGCTGCCATGGTGGGGCTGAGAGCCCTGCACTGAGGGGCTGGCAGCAGGGGAAAGCTGGCTGGGAAGCTGGCAGTGAGATCATGGCTGGGGGAGTCCAGTGGCTGGACGGGGGGGCGGAGCAGAAATGACCTTCCCTGGTCTGGCAAAATCCCTCATCTGGGACTGGTCAGGTCCCAAGGGTGCTGGACCAGGAAGGTCCAACCTGTAGCAGTTCCTGGTTGGGCCATGCACAAGCTGTAGCTGTCTCACACCAATCTAAGCAATTACATAACTATCTTCAGCCAACCATACTCCAGTTCCTTCTCTACCCCAGCAAATCGGTGTGAAACTCCAAAGTAGAGGGGAGGAGGAAGGACAGTGAAACACCCACAGGGACAACCATCTTGAAAAACCTCAGTTACTGCACAAGGTAAGTATCCTTGTGGGTGCTCCACTTGATTTGACTGTTGACCAATGTCCCTCAGTGGAGAGGAGGGCCTTCAGAGTTGGTTTACTGATGGTGGATAACACCATGAGTTTAAACTGAGCACCTGCTTCTGACTGTAATTCTGAACGATAGTGTTTAGTGAAGGTATGGTCTGATGCCCAGGTAGCTTCTTTGCAAATGTCAGTGATAGGTACCCTATTGAGAAAGACTACACACATTAGTAATGATCTGGTGGGGAGTACTCAATGAGGCTACAGCTAGACTGCAGGCTTCTTTCGAAAGAAGCTTTTCTGGAAGACATCTTCCAAAAAAACTTCTTCCGAAAGAAACTTCCACACTGCCAAAGCGCATTGAAAACTGATCTGCTTTTTCAAAAGATAGCATCCATACTTAATAGAGGCTATCTCGCATTTAATCTGTGATTACTATGGACGGAGTGGCCACCAGGGCACCTGTGCTTTTTCCTCTTTCCTCTTCTTTTGAAAGAACTTCCTCTTCCCCGTCCACACATGCCTTTTTCTGAAAGAGCTCTTTCGGAAAAAGGCTTCTTCCTCATACAAAGAGGTTTACCAATGTCTGAAAAGCCCCTCTGTTCTTTCAATTTCAAAAGAACACGACTGCAGTGTGGACGTAAGTGAAGTTTTTTAGGAAAAAAAGACAGCCTGAGATTTGCAGATTGTTGTTTTGGCAGTATAAATGGGTACATTCAGATATCCATTTGAATAATCTCTGTTTTGAGATGTCCTTTAAATGCTCTGTTTTGTCCTTCAAATGCGCTATTATGGAAATGAATAGTCAAGATGACTTTCTGAATGTTTTTGTTCTTTCTTTGTAGAAAGGTAGCACTCTGCGAACATCTAGGATGTCAAGTGAGGTCTCCCTCCTGTCAGCATGTGGCTTCAGGAATAATACAGGTAAGGAAATGGACTGATTTAAATGAAAAGTGGCAATCCTGGGTATGAACTTAGGGGAAACTTATAGGAATACTTTATCATTAAAGAATGTAATATAAGGTGAGTGTACCATCAAGCTACCCAATTCTCCCACTCATCTTGTGGACATAATGGCAACAAGGAAAGCCACCTTAATTGATAAGTACACTGACTAGCAAGTTGCAAGGGTTTCAAATAGTTTTCTCATGGGATCACACAGAACATGGCAGTAGGATATCAGAATGGGATAAGTGTTTTCTTTGGATTTAAGGAAGCATTCTGTCATTGGATGAGAAAAGATAGTGACTCTAAACCACCTTGTTAATATATTATATTATATTAATTATAATTATAATATATTACATTAACAAGGTGTTTAGAATAAGGTGGTTAGAGTCACTATCTTTTCTCATCCAATGACAGAATGTTTCCTTAAATCCAAAGAAAACACTTATCCCATTCTGATATCCTACTGCCATGATGTGGAAGGAGGTGATAGCAGCCAAATGTACTTTGATGCATTGATGCATCTTATACATAGCCCATTTTTAAGACCCAGAATATAAGGATTCTCTGTATTGGGGCTAACTGTGGAAAGATATGTTTATCCTGGCACCAAGTGTATAAATGTTTCCATTTATGAATATATGTCTTTCTTGTGCTTATTTGGCGTGGGGTGGGTGAATAAGAACTCCAGCCCTTTTGCTGGTATGTGATACCTTTTGTCAGATCTCTTACTCAAAAGAGGGGCTGTAACAGGTGTCTCCCAGATTATTTTTGTGGGCTCCATTGACAGGGCTATCTTTGGGCCCTGGGGATACCCAGAGTATGTCCATGAGGTCATATTCGGTCTCTAGTGGTTGTGCTAACAAAATGGCCAGCAAAATGGCTAATAAAATACCCCTTTGAAGAGCTCTTGAGAATATTTGAAATCATCCCCAATAGTTAGAGGTTGGGTGATGTTATATTTTGAGCAGGTGATGAAGATGAGAAATGAGTGGGCGGCACTGTGTTACATTCAGTTGAGTGCTCATGCTCCTTGCTCTAATTCCTGTTGTGTTTCTGAGGGTGCTGGGACAGTTGGTGGAGGGGTCCATGTTTTCTGGACCATGGCAGGTTAGGGAGCCTGATGTTTTAGGTCCTATACATTGCCCACAGATTCTATTATGGCCAGTTGGGAGGGAATGGTAAAGGGAGTAGTGCCTATGGTTGCTATACCAGCCCTGCACGTCCGTAGATATACAGTGATAAGTGGGTCTAGGTTTAGGTGAGGAATGCTGAGAAATTTATACTACTGGCAGATCATGAAGTGAGACTATGGACAGATTATTCATGAGGAGCGGTTAGGACAGAATTTCTGGAAGTAGTAAATTTCAGGAGACAACTGAGCCTTTGCTGAACAGAAAATAGAGGGCAGTATGAAGCCAGGATCATGAAAAAGAGAAAAAGGTTAAAGCACAGAAAGAAGGTCCAGAAGTGTGCTACAAGTTATTTTAGACCATTTTGTAAGAGTTTATGTCATATACAATGTCTGCTACTGCTAGTTTGCTTTTACTTTATTTATAATGTCAGTACCTTCACCATTCTTATGTTTTCTCCTATGCTGTGTCACTGTCATATGCAGATCTGAATGCAGAGACACACCCACCCTGATTTAATTAACTTAATTAACACTGGCACTAGAATTGACAGGTAACTTCTTTTGCTATTATATATACCCCAGATTCCGTAATTTCCACTCCAACTCATCTGATGAAGTGGGCTTTACCCACAAAAGCTTCTGACCTCATAAATGTGTTACTCTCTCAGGTGCTACAGGAATTCTCATTATCCGTGTTCATCTATCAGTGTGAAGGGACTAGAATCACATAAATTTACTAGTAAAGTTACCTAAAATTTCATTTGAAGGAAGAATCTCCAGTCAGCATGAATTTCAAATAATATTTCAGACAGGCATTTGTTGTATTAACAACACTAATCTTCTCCAATGTACACTTTTATAATGCATACAAAATTAGGAATTGCCACAGGGAAGCAGACCAATTGTCCATGTACACTAGTGTGAAACAGTTGTCAATGCCAGATGCTTCATGTGAAAGAGCATAAACTCCTTATCATATACCTAATTGGGCAAGTCTATACCTAGAAAGAAGATTTATATTTGATCTTGATTGATGATAATCTTTAGATCTGAAAGCTGAGAATGTACAGATTTTGCAATTTTATCCTATCAAAGCACAACTGTAAAGACTATTTTCAGCCATATTAATCCCATCTGCTGCAACTCATACACAGTTTATAAACTGAAAAGTTTCTAAAGCAGGTGTTTCAACATTATGCAAAAACATTCAAACATTTATGTATTAAAAGATATGGAAAGGGGCAGTTATAGTATTTTACACATATATTTTATGTCCTATCAGTTCATCTATCCATTTACCAATGTAGAGAGACAAAATTTTACCTTACCTTTAAATTACTATTATTAACCTTGGAACCTTAAGTTATTATTAATTCTTTCAACACATACATCACTAATGACATAGTTGACACAGCTCAAGTTAAGATATAAACATTAAAATAGTAATCCAGGTTTGAAAATATACAATACCCAACAGTTCCATTCCTAAAGAGAGCTAATAGGTGCTGGGCACTGTTGATCATTTGGCCCCAACAGTGGGTGCTGAAAACTTGTGAAAAAAGTTGCATGTATGTCTTGAGTGTCAAATTAAATTGTGGGAATGTTAGGCAAAATTTCATAGGAAGAACAAGACAAGAGGATCACTACTACATACATCCTATGGAGATGCACCACCTAAACAGTATCAGAGTTCTATCATATACACCTTTAAGCTCTGCAGAAAAGAAGTTCTACAATTTCACACCCTTGGAGATGAGACGGCAGTAAGTAGTATTCACCATTTATAAAGTGGGTCACTAGAGAAGGTCTATGATTAGGGAAGAAAAATTCAATACAATTTAACAGATAATGCTACGTTTTAATAGAGTATTTAAGACAACTTGTTTAATTCTATAATATTATAGCCAATTAGTTCATTTTATTATCCATTTATCATTGAGTTATTCCATGTCATAGTCAACTCACATGTTATTTTATATATCACCAATATAGGGTAAATAGATTTAAATTCTAGGATTATAGTAATATAAGGTTGACAAGTATTTAGGAGTGATGTCTGTGCATTAGGTATATAAGTAAAGCACGGCAATGCCAAGCCTACAGACTGAGGCTTTGAAGATTTTAGCTTAGCCATACTAGGCCATAGGCTTAAGAAAGCTTGACACAAGTGGGTGACCTAGTAATAACTCTCTGACCATAAGGTTCCAAGATTACTGTAAAAGATGGGCCAATAGGTGATGTTACAGAAAAAGACTGCAACATACAGCAATGCACTGTCCAAGACCACAGGATACCTAACTGTAACATCATGGAATGTCTTGCTTTGACTGCAGGTTTCCATGGATGCATGTAGTGAGTAGATGCTAATCAAAATAAAAGGAAATGAGAATCAACCTAAGAAAAACTGGGGAATATTTGTATAAGATATGAGACATGGGCAAAACAACAAAGTAAAAGAAGTTCCTTGATTGGGTAAAAGTGGGAAGACCACATCAGACCCTAGAACATCTTTGGGGATATGAGTATAAGAAGGCATTGCATGGGTTTTTGAAGGATTCATATATATGCAAGGCTATTTTTAATTTTACTTGTCGCTTCAATAAACCTTGTAGTACAAATAAAACTTTGTACTTGTGGTTGTGTCTGCAGTTACTATCTTTGATCTTTTAGTATTCCTGGAGTCTGCAAAACTGCAAAAAGCAGCAGACATAATTTTCATTCTGTTGAGCTTCAAACCGTAGCAACAGGAGCTGAATACATGGTAGCTTAATTCAAACCTACTAAATTAAATTTAAGTTAAAAAAGGTCACTGTATCAATAAATTGCTACTAAATTCTGCAGCTGATTAAGAGAAAAAAATATATGGACCTTTAATTACTTTAATTCCAATTAAATTACCATTCTACAAATAGAATTCAATATGTATTATATTAATGACCCAATCTGTGAAAATCCTGATTATACAAGTTATTACTAAGGCAGCTAGGTGCTATGGTAACATAAATAATAAGACAACAGTACATGTACATCTGTATTACTGGATCTAGATGTAATTTGCCGAAGTTCCATAATGCATACTTGTTTGTATGTTTTATATTATATATTGATTGCAAGGAACAAATTAAAGGATAATGCTCTACTTACTTTCCAAGCTCACATTCTATTTCAGGCAATGTAGTTGGCAATGGTTTCTCTGAAGTCAGCTTCAGGGAATACCAAAACTCTCCAACCATCTCCGACAGGAATATGACACTGAAGAGAGATATATAAACGAGCTCTGAGATGTCATTTTGTATAATATTCATATTGATAAAAGCAGAAAATAGAATTTCAAGAAAAAATGAGTTCAATGAAATGACTCCTTTGTTAGCTAGTAGAATTTTCCACTAAGAGCCCTAAATACCTCCATAGATATAGTACAGGTTGAATCTTTCTAGTCCAGCACTCTCTGGTCCAGCAACATATATAGTCTGGCATGATTTTAGTTAGCTGGATGTCCACTTATCATGGGTGTGGCCATGTTTTGTTTAGCCACCAGTCTTGGTGCTCAGTGTTCTATGCTGTTATTTAGCTGTAATTTACTGCTAAATGTTTTCTAGAAACCCAATAAGCAATGGAAGTGTTGGTAATGTGGCTAAACAATATTGACCTCCCATGGTACAGCAAATTTTCTGGTTCAGCATCATTTAGGTCCTGAGAGTGTCGGACTACAGAGGTTCAAGCTGCAGTAACTGCGTACACCCAACACAAATGAAGTGATCTTTATAGAGAACCATGGGCAAGCAACAGGATTAATCTTCTTTTAACTCTTCAGTTGAAAAATTGCAGCTTTTTGCAATAAAAGCAGAAAAAACTAGAATACATCTCCTACTTTAACTTATAGGAAAAAAATAATGTAATTCAAATATCATGGCAGTTTGTAACTAGATCTTTGGGGGCCTACTACATAATTTAAAAATAATCATTTTAGATGAATCCATTTTTAAAAGGAAAATACTTTTAAAAACTAACAGATCAAAATTGACATGTATATATAAGAACATGATAAATGGATATGTTTTTATGGCATATTCATTATTCTACCATCAAGTCTTTTCAGGACTGAAAGTCATTTATTGCTATTTGAGATACTTATTGTAGTATATTTTTGCGGAAGGCATTTTAACACATTCGTTCTTACTATAGATTTTTCTATTTCTCATTTTGTGACCGGGAGAATCACAATAAAGTTAAATAAAATTACAGCACACATGTTAAACCATTCCAAAATATTTAAAAATACAATATGTAAACCTGAGCTGCATGAAGGATCATCTTCTGATTTAAACAGATATACGAGTTCTGCTTTATGCCTTTAAAGGAGCTATGAACCAGACTGTTCACCAGTGCCAATTTCCTGGCATAAACTGGCTTTAAAAGATCACCCAAGTGTAAAGGTAATAGCACCGTCACCATAATGGATTTTTCAGCCCTTTCCTCCCAGTTGCACAGAAAGAGGTACTAGCCTGGATGTACCTGGCCATGCCAATTCCTGATAACAAATTCAAATCCTCAGAGATATTTGTCCGTGGTTAAATTTAGGGCAGACCTCAGGTTGCTCTACTATGACACAGGGAGTCCAGCTTTGCAACAGAGCTATGACAGAATCAGGGCAGTGCAACAGTTATACTACCTTTGCACATGCCGCCTTGGCCTTTATGCAGCAGATTATCTGAAGCCAAGAACTGCTCCATAGTTCTATCTGTTTAAAAGCACATATCTTGTTATCTAGAAAAATATTCTGACACAGCAAAATGAAGTATATTTTCATTCTCAGCTTTGTATCCTTGTTCCTGGTAATTTTACTAGAATGTCAACAGTGGTATTTCTATAAAATTATAGCCTCTGAAAGCAGTAGCACAACAATATTTGGGAGTATTCTATTCTTGGAAAAATCAATAAAAGCAATTTGAACAGTTTTGGAGACTGCTTATTTTGGTGATGAAAGCCCAAGGTTCACTGAATAGAGGTAGGGCCCTACCTGCAACCATTACTATAGCTGTGTCAGCATAATCAATGGCTATTGTTTGGAAATGAAAGTCCTAGTTTTCAGTGAGAACTTCAGCTAACTCATGCTTAATTACAATGCCCTAAGAAAAAAAATCATAGAAGTCCGTAGTATTCAACAGCCTGCCTTTAGGAGTTCAGCTGAGAAATATGATTAGTGGCAGCAACTGTGAAACCAAGATCAAATGATCATCAATAGAGCCCTGCACAGATACAAAATTGTGTATCCACAGCTGTGTCTGTAGCTGCAAAAATGAGCCATGGATATCTGCATCCGCATCTGCGGATAAAGATACCCGTAGAAATAAAGTGGATATACAAGGATTTGCAGGGCTCTAGTCATCGGTCTCATCACTGTAATTATCATATTGTACAGACTCCTCTGAGTTTCCAATGTGGTGAAACATCTATAATTTAAATCTTCTCCATATTCATTAAGAAGATCATTTTTAACTAATGGAGAATTCTTAACCTAAATAGATGTCCATAAAAACTGCTAAAGGGTTCTTCACCTCTTTTTAGTTTAGTTCCAGAAAGATGGCTCCAGGTCACTTCCTTTAAGTGACAAAATTAACAATTCACTTGCAGTCCATGTTTTGAGATAGATTTTCTGATATTAAAGTAATATCATAAGAAAATCTACACATAACTCAATTGATATCCACCAAAGAATTGCCATTAGGGATGTAAAATCCTGTTTTAAAAGTTAACTGCCCGAGCAATCCCTCACCTGCAGTGCAGTGTGCTGGGCCTGGCCAGGTTGAGCTTGCCACACTGCAGGCAGGGGCTGTTTGGGCCAGGCAGGGCCCACTGCACCCTGCTGTGGGTGGGGGCTGCTCCAGCCAGGCCAGGAGGGGCCTGTTGCACCATGCCACGGGTGGGGACTGCTCTATCCTGGCTAGGCAAAGCCCACTGCACCACACTGTGGGCAGGCACTGCTCCATCCTGCCCAGACCACAGTTAACCCTTTACATCCATAATTGCCATCTGTCTATTAGATATCAGATTTAGTCAAAGAAAGTATAGAAAATATCTAATGTTAAAAAAGTAATAAAGAGAACACAAAACATTTCTAAGTAACATTCTAGAGTCAGATTTCAGAGAGGTAGCCATGTTTCAGCAAAAACAACAAGGAGCCCTGTGGAACCATACAAACTAATACATTTATCTGGGCATAAGCACTCCTGGGCTGGAATCCACTTCATCAGATGCATTAAATGGAAACTTTGGCCAGACAGGTATATATACACATGCAAAGATTATGTATACATTCCTGCAAAACTGAAGTTTCCACTTGATGCATCTGACGAAGTGAGCTCCAGCCCATGAAAGATTATGTCCAAATACATTTTTTAGTCTTTAAGATGCATAGGACTCCTTGAAACAAAAGACAGGACTATGCAGCACTTTAAAGACTAACAAGATGGTTTATTAGGTGATGAGCTTTCGTGGGCCAGACCCACTTCCTCATATGAAAAAACGTGCACAAATCCAGACAGACGAAAGCTCATCACCTAATAAACCATCTTGTTAGTCTTTAAAGTGCTGCATAGTCTTGTCTTTTGTTTCAGCAAGACCAGACTAACATGGCTACATCTCTATTATTATAGGACTCCTTGTTATTGTAGGGTTAAGCAGTGGAGGCTAGTAACAGAATTTTTACAAAATAATATCAAGCATAAATAAGTGTTAACATGCTCTATCTTACCTGCCTTCTGAAGTGCCAGTACTAGCTGGGGAATAATGAACTTCATAGGAAAGTGTTTCTTCTGGCTGAAGAACAAGAGTTGTTTCACCACTAAGTGCAGCACCCATTAACACTACATCTAACTGTAGAGTTTCATGTGTAGGATTAGTGATGGGAATTTCAATGCCAGTGGTATCCTAGAAACACAAAATGAATGAATTATAGGACTTTTGCTGTCAAAAAAGTTTGTCAAAGTTGACATAAGAAAGATGTTTCTACATTAACTGAATTGAATGGCACATAGGTCAAATTTAATTTGAGAATAAATTAACATAAAGTGCACCAAGAGGTATCTGTAGCCAATCTCCCAACCATAAGTCACTTCGTGTTCCAACTAGAGTAGTAATCAATGAGGGATTATCAAGTTCCCCTGCCAATCCTTCCCACCAGTATAGTCCACTAATGCCTGTCTTACGTCATAAAGCCAGACCAACATCCTATCATTGCAGAGAAAGCTAGTGCAGCCCCCAAGTGAGCTCTCAGGGTCACTTGCAAGGTTTCTGCAAGGCTCCTCCCTTTTCATTTTTAAGTCCCATGATAATGCTTTACATGGTAAAAAACTAAAATTTCAAACACATTTTGCTGTCTCTCTTCTTTAACCCTTATTTTCTTGTCTGTCTTTCATCTGTGAACTCTTTGGCTATGTCTAGACTATGGAGTTTTTCCAGGATTCCAATGGTATCCTGGAAAAACTCTGCCGCGTCCAGGGAACACATCTGCTCTTCTACAAGAGCAGACATGCTTTCGGAAGTCTTGTCTTCCTCATTTCACAAGGAAGAAGGGCTCTTCCGAAGGAGGAGAGTTTTCCAAAATTTGACCCAGTGTAGATGGGTCAAATTTTGGAAAAGCCTCTTCCTTTCAGATAAAAAGCAGCAGTCTAGATGTAGCCTTTGGGCAAACAGCAACCTTTCTCAAACATCTAGAATGCACATAGCTCATGATGGGCACTACTAACACTTAAAAATTTATGATGGTACCCAAAACAAGATGGAGTCAAACGGCAACCCGGCTAGTTACATATGTGACTGGGCATTCCATATGCTTTATGAAAATGTGCTTATGATATGAATATGTCATAACTGATACATGGTTTATGCAAGATGGCTCATGAACGTATAATTGGAAAGGTTGTGATTTATTGAATATGATTATCCCATTTGTATGTATGTGTCACTTTGGTAGATAAAGTTAAGAATTTTGTCCTAAGTTTCTGTAATTTTACATTTGCTGGTCTGGGTCGCACCCACTGCTGACATTTCAAGTACAATGATTAAAGAGGCTACGGTGCTGAAGGTCCGCCAACAAGAGGCAATAAACTGTAAACGTTGAGATGGTTACTCATCTATGCACTAATTGACATTCTTCAAGATGAGTGTCCCTATGGATATTCCACATTAGGTGTCGGTGCAGTCCTGCGCTGCTGATCAGAGTCTTTTAGAGCAGTGTCCTCACAGGCCATGAAGGCACAGTACCTACCCCATGCATCTTCAGTGCCCTGACATCACACGTGTGTGCCCCTTCAGTTCCTTCTCTACAACAGACACCCACTGTGATGGAGTATGTATACCCTGCACTGCACCAGGAGGGCTTAGTGCCTTGTGGACGGAGGAAGTCCTATCCCCTCAGTAGTACTTAGCATAGTCCAATGGCTGGAGTAACACAAGAGGGAGAAGTTCAGCTCAGTCTAGGCTGGACTCTGGAGAGTAAGGACCAGCTAGAGGAGCTCCAGAAGTGGACCAGCCAGAAACCCAGACGACAGGAGCTGGAGACCCAGGAGACTGTACTGAGTCTCCAAATTTGGTGGAATTGCAGGAGGAGACTAGTGTTGCGGAGCTAGACAAACCTAAAACTACTATCACTCCAACACCAGAACTGGTAGGAAGTGATACAAGGTGTGTAAGTGGTGTCTCTGACCCAAGTAAGCTCAGTATTGTGGTGCGATTCCCTGCTGAGCAAGTGGTGGATCACTCTCCCACTGACAGGGTCCTGGGTTGGGCCCAGTAGGATAGGGTGCCTGGACCCCCCTCTGGGACTACTGCCCTAAATGCCTGAGACTCTAACCATTAGGATGAGCTGCCCTGGCTGTGTTAGAGTCTGTGGACATTGGGTCACACTGCCTCGAGATGAAGCATGCTTGCAATGTGCCACCAACTCCCCAAAAAACCCTCTGAAGTAGAGGGGAGGAAGGGAGCATAGTGGAGCACCCACAGGGTGCTCATCTCAAAGAATGTCAGTTACTGCACAGGTGAGAAACCTCCTCTTCTTCTTTGAGAGATGTCCCCGGGGGTGATCCACAGTAGGTGACTAGATAGCTGTGTGCATAAGGAGGTAGGGATTTTGGATTTGGTAGAAAAGCTGTAGATGAAGCACCCTTGGCCTTGCTAACATTGAAGAGTGGATCATGTGTGAGTACATAATACTTGGCAAAAGTATGCTTAGAGGCTCATGTGGCAGCTCTAAAAATGTCCACAAATGGGACCTTACATAGAAATGTTATAGAGGTAATTACAGCCCTAGTGGAGTCTCTCAGATGGAGGTAGGAGGAAGGGACTTTTCCAGTAAAGTAAGTCTGAGGTGATAGTCCCTGTCCCTCCAAGCTCTTGCTTTGAGCTTGTTGCAATGGACACATTTGTGGGGAACATGGGCTTCCCCCATGCAACAGACATATTGTGAGTGTCCATTTGAAATTGGAATAGTGTCCTCACATGAAATACAACATTTCAAGCCTAGTGAACCAGGCACCTTGTCTAACTATAACAGTCAAACTGTGAAAATTAAATAAGTTAACCTGATTCTCATTACATTAGAAATAATAGTGTATACTACAACCAAATCTGCTCTCAAACAGACAGGTATATTCATCATAACTCCGCTAATTAAAATGGAATACTCTGGATTACACTAGTGTGTTTGATATCAGAATTTAGCCCTTCAACTCGTGTTGTTTTAACAATTAATTTATTTTTTAAAATTCTATATAATTAATTAGCAAATTTTAGGAAATCTAAAATTTTCATTATTTTTCACTACACATTTAAATTTTTGACTTGTGATTCAAATGGAGAGGCTAAGCAATAATACTGATGCTTTCAGCTTACTAAAAGCACAGAATACCAGCTATAGATTAAGTGACATACTAATCTAATAATACATTTGTTGTCTTTTTCCATACATCAGATGACTATTTTTCACAAATATGACCTCTCATAGCAAAATACAACCCCCACTTCTGCTTATTGTTTAATAGTCTCTTGTCGAATTCAGTGGTAGTCACACTGGCATTTCATGATTTTCATTAGCCCCCCATGTTAAATAATATGCACTTCGGGTTTTTGCAGCTTTTTGATAACTACTATTTTAAGAGCTCTGTAAAGATGTTTTGGTCTGATTTATTTGTCAAAATGCTTTTAATTCGAGTTGTTAATAATTATAGCCTTCCCTAATTTTATTTTATTTTTTTCAGAAAGCATCTGCCATGGTTCTTTCACAGAACATTACTTTTTTATGCTGCCAATTGTTATGAAAGCATACTTTGAAAATCAGACTTAGGATATCATTCATAACTTCAACTTACTCAGTTTTCAAGAGCAGCTTTCACATTTTCATTTACTTTAGAATTTATAGAAAAATAATATGCCACAATTACGAAGTTATGCTTCTGATTTACAAAGTATATAATTATAAGCACCAGTACAAAGTACACCCGTAATTATATGTTTTATACCTATAATCAGAGAATAACAATAACATAATTATACAAGGAATGTTATTTTAAAACAATGTCAAGAGTTTAAATCAATGTTTGATCTGTTTTAAAATTGCTATGATTATAGAAAGCTTCCATATCTAGCGATTCAGTTCAGTCAGAAGTTATGCAAGATTTTGCTGTGGTTCCCAGAGGCGAAGAGTACGTCTAGACTGCAGAGCTTTTCCAGGATACTGGAGGTATCACGTAAAAGCTTTGCTACATTCAAAGAATGCATCCACTTTTCTGAAAAAAAAAAATGTCAGAAAATTGGATGCATTTTGTTGGCATCTCTGTAAACCTCATTTTACGAGGAAGAAGAGATTTTCCAAAAGAGGTTTTTTTTCCAAAATTTGGCCCAGTGTATATGGGCCAAATTTCAGAAAAGCCTCTTTAGGAAATAAATCAGAAAAAGATTTTTCCAATTTATCTTTGTAGTCTAGACATAGCCTAAGAGTCCTCTTGAAGTGGGATGTCTAGACTAAAAAGATAAATTGCCACAAATGGCCTATAACCAGAGCGCACAGTCATCTGTGAGCATCCCTGATGACAAAAGCAGGGAGATTTTTGAGTACCTTAAACAGACAATTCTGTACATCTCTTGGCAACCTTTGCTGGTAAAGCTGCTACAGAAACCTGGCTTTTCATTACAAGTATCCCGAGTGGAGGACGGTGGTGAAAACAACAGAGCTGCCCTTCTGAGAGCACGACTCTCCAACTCCTCCAATGCTGTTAAAGACCAATAGTGTCAGCTATTTCTTCTCAAACCAGATTAACAAAAGACTGTTAGAATTTGTCTCTACTGCTTTCATGACAACTATTGCAAAAAATGAAGCTGAAGACAGGTAAATAAATTTACTGCTAAAGGCTGCAATTTACTATTTTTAATATTGGTGAGGTGGGTGGGAAGGTGAGTTGACTTACCCTCTTGCAAACTACTAGACACTAATTGGGTACAGAGTTGGCAAAAATCGCCTCATGCTATGCAATTAAGGAATGAAAGTTGGCTTCCTTAGATAACATCCCCACTATTCAAACCAGGATTCTACTCATTACTGAATCCCACAGCCTTCCTTGATGAGCAGGAATGAGATTGCAGATAAGGAAAAGCTCTGTCTGCAAAGACTTAAGACTTCCATGCCACAGAGACCAAACAGGATTTACCATTCCTTCCTGAATCCCACACTCAGATCAACCACAGCAACTGGCCCATGAAGCTTCTTACCCATGCTGGAAGCTGGATGCAACCTGCACCAGTATTTATTGACATTTATTATCTTCTTCACATCCATATTTGAGGAATGAATACTATCTTCGCCCACTATGGTTCCAACATGATGCTGAAGAAAGTAAAAAAACAAAAAACAAAAAAAACCCAACCCGAAACAAAACAAAACAGGCATACTGCCTTTCTTGGAAAAAGAAAAAATATTTCTTCCTAGCCCCACACAGTGATCAGGTTAGAGGAAACCCAGCTATTGATAGCTATATCATCTAAATGGCAAGCCAGGCAGGGCACCAGTAACCAGTAAGACTGGTGAACGCAGAAATGCTTATGCACATGAGGAGGGAAATGGTTAGAGACTATCAGTTTCTTCACACTCCCTGAACTGGCCAGTGGTTGCAACATAGACCAAGAAATGCCATTCTGCTCTTCCTAGCTCCAGTTTCTGCCTACACATAATTATAGAATCATAGAAGATTAGGGTTAGAAGAGATCTCAGGCCATCTAGTCAAGCCAACTGCTCAAAGCAGGACCAACCCCAACTCAATCAGCACAGCTTTGCAAAGTCTCAACTTCAAAACCTTTAAAGATGGAGATTCCACCATCTCCCTAGGTAATATATTTCAGTACTTTACCACCCTCCTGGTGAAATGGTTTTTCCTAAAATCCAATATAGGGGTATGTCTACACTGCATAGCTTTTTTGGAAAAATGGCCATTTTTCCAAAAAAACTCCAGTTACATCCATTCTGCAATCACATTCTTTTGAAAGAAAATCGAAAGAAGAGAAGGGGTTTTCCGACACTGGTAAACCTCTTTCAATGAGGAAGAATCCTTTTTCTGAAAGATGCCTCTGTGGATTGAGAAGAGGGAGTGCTTTCGAAAGAAGAGGAAAGAGGAAAAAGCAGAAGTGTCCTCGTGGCCACTCCATCCATAGTAATCAGAGCTTAAATGTGAGATAGCATCCATTCACTGTGGACACTATCTTTTGAAAAAGCAGAGCACTTTTTCAATGCGCTTTTGCAGTGTAAATGCTCTCTTTCAGAAGAAGTTTTTCTGGAAGATCTCTTCTGGAAAAGCTTCTTCCGAAAGAAGCCTGCAGTCTAGATATATCCTAGATCTCTCCCACTGCAACTTGAGATCTTTACTCCTTGATCTGCCATCAGCTACCACTGGGAAAATCCTGGCTCCATTCTCTTTGGAACCTCCCTTCAGGTAGTTGAAGGCTGCTATCAAATCCACCCTCATTCTTCTCTTTTGAAGACTAAATAGTTCCCTTAGCCTCTCCTCATAAGTCATGCATCATGCCCCCTAATCATTTTCATTCTTCTCCACTAAACTCTATCCAATTTGTTCACATCCTTTCTGTAATGGGGGGCCCAGAATTGGACACACTCCAGCTACGGCCTCACCAGTACCAAACAGAGGGGAATAATTACTTCCCTCGATCTGCTGGCAATGTTTACTTCCCTACTAATGCAACCCAATATACCATTCTCCTTCTTGGCAACAAGGGCACACTGTTGACTCATATCCAGCTTCTCGCCTACTATAAACCCCTGATCTTTTTCTGCACAACTGCTGCTTAGCCAGTCAGTCCCCAGCCTGTAGCAGTACTTGGAATTCTTCCATCCTAAGTGCAGGACTCTGCATTTGTCCTTGTTAAACCTCATCAGATTTATTTTGTCCCAATCCTCCAATATGTCTAAGCCATTCTGCACCCCATCCCTACCCTCCAGCATATATAACTCTCCCCCCAGTTTAGTGTCATTTGTGAACTTAATGAGGGTGCAAACCAACCCACCATCCAGATCATTAATGAAGATATTGAACAAAACCAGGATTGACCCCTGGGGTACTCTGCTTGATAACAGCTGTTGAATAGATACCGAGCTCTTGATCACTATTCATTGAGCCTGACAAGCTAGCCAGCTTTCTAGCCACCATACAATCCATTCAATCAGGCCATACTTTTTTAATTTGCTACCAAGAATACTATGGGAGATCATATTAAAAGCTTTGCTAAAGTCAAGATATATCACATCCATCACTTTTCCCATATCCACAGAGCCAGTTATAGCATTATAAAAAGGATTCAGATTGGTCAGGCATTACTTGCCCTTGGTGAATCCATGTCAATTGTCCCTGATCACCTTTCTCTCCACCAAGTGGTTCAAAATGGATTCCTTGAGGGTATGCACCATGATTTTTTCAGGGACTGAGGTGAAGCTGGCTGGTTTGTAGTTCCCTGGATCCTCCTTCTTCCCCTTTTTGAAGATGGGCACTACATTTGACTTTTTCAAATTGTCTGGCACCTTCCTCAGTTTCTAAGGGTTTTCAAAGATAATGGCCAGTAGCTTTGCAATCATGCCAACCAACTCTCTCAGCACGTTCAGATGCATTAGATCAGGCCCCATGGACTTGTGCATATCTAACTTTTCTAAATAGTCCTTAACCTATTATTTCTCTGCTGGGGGCTGTTCACCTCCTCCTCCCTATACTGTGCTGCCCAGTGCAGTAATCTGGGAGCTGAATTTGTCTGTGAAGACAGAGGCAAAAAAAGCACTGAATACTTCAGCTTTTTCCACACCATCTGTTACTGGGTTGCCTTCCCCATTCAGTAAGGGTCGCACACTTTCCCTGACTTTCTTCTTGTTGCTAGCATACCTGTTGCAATCCTTCTTGTTATCTTCCACACCCCTTGCTAACTGCAACTCCAACTGTGCTTTGGCCTCCCTAATTATACTTGCTTGCATATTCGAACAATATTTTTATATTTCTCCCTAGTTATCTATTCAAGTTTCCTCTTCTTTTAAGCTTCCATTCTGTGTTTAAACTCACTAAAGATTTCTCTGTTAAGCCATGCTGGTCATCTGCTGTATTTGCAATTATTTCTGCACATTGGGACGGTTTGTTCCTGTACCCTCAATAAGGCTTCTTTAAAATACAGCCAGTTTTCCTCGACTCTTTTCCCCCTTCACATTAGCCTCCGAGGGGATCCTACTCATTATTTCTCTGAGGGAGTCAAATCTGCTTTTCCAAAGTCTACAGTCCATATTCTGCTTCTCTCCTTTCTTCC
The DNA here is from genome assembly GCA_030068395.1 of Apalone spinifera. Classification (NCBI taxonomy): domain Eukaryota; kingdom Metazoa; phylum Chordata; order Testudines; family Trionychidae; genus Apalone; species Apalone spinifera. Next base: position 179,074,148 of record CM057845.1, on the reverse strand, counting down.
TTTTATCAGCATCCTTAACTCTACCATCTCATGCTCACTGCTGTCCAGCTTGCTTCCCACTTCTAGTTCCTCTACACATTCTTCTCTATTTGTGAGCAGTAGATCAAGAATAGCATGACTGTTAGTTGTTTCCTCCAGTCCTTACACCAGAAAATTATCTTCAATGCTCTCCAAAGACCTCTTGGATTGTCTTTGTATTGCTGTATTGCACTTCCAGCAGATGTCAGGGTGATTGAAGCCCCCTATGAGAACTAGGGACTGTGATCTGGAAATGTCTTTTAGTTGTCTGTAGAAAGCTTTAACTACCTCAACCTATTGGTCTGGTGGTATATAGCAGACACCCACTATGACAGCACTCTTGTTGCTCTTGCCTGTCAGCTTAATCCAAAGACTTAAATTGTCATGGGATAAGAGGGAAGGTCCTTTCATGGACTGATAACTGATTAAAAGACAGGAAACAAAGGGTAGGAATAAAAGGTAAATTTTCTGAGTGGAGAGAGGTAACCAGTGGTGTCCCCCAAAGGGACCAAACCTATTCAACTTATTTATAAATGATTTGGAGAAGGGGGTAAACAGTGAAGCTATGGCTACACAGCACTGTGGTTTGAAATAAGATATGCAGTTTGAGCTACGCAAATTGCATATCTTATTTTGATCTTATTTCAAAATAGCTTATTTTGTAATTTGGCACTGTCTACACAGTGCCAAATTTTTAAAATAACACATTATTCCAAAACGTACCTTACTCCTCGTGGAATGAGGTTTACAGAGACTTCAGAATAATGAGCCCAAAATAATGGGCTTGCTGTTCAGACATGGGATAGTTATTTCGGGATGCTCCAGTATCCCGAAATAGCGTTGCAGTGTAGATATAGCCTGAGGTGGCAACATTTGCAGATGATATTAACCTGCTCAAGATAGTTAAGACCAAAGCAGACTGTGAAGAGCTTCAAAAAGATCTCACCAAGCTAAATGATTGGGCAACAAATCGGAAAATTAAATTCAATGTTGATAAATGTAAAGTAATGCACATTGGAAAAAGTAATCTCGACTATACATACAATATGATGGGGACTAATTTAGCTATAACTACTTGAGAGAGAGATCTTGGAGTCACTGTGGATAGTTCTCTGAAAACATCCACTCAGTGTGCAGCGGCAGTCAAAAAAGCAAATAGAATGTTAGGAATAATTAAATAGGGATAGAATAGAGAATAAGACAGAGACTATCTCACCTCTATATAAAACCATGGTATGCCCACAGCTTGAATACTGCATACAGATGTGGTTGCCTCAATTCAAAAAACATATATTAGCATTGGAAAGGTTCAGAGAAGGGCAACAAAAATGATTAGGGACTTGGACGGGGTCCCATATGAAGAGAGATTAAAAAGACTTGGACTTTTCATCTTAGAAAAGACTAAGGGGAGATATCATAGAGGTCTACAAAATCATGACTGGTATGGGAAAAGTGAATAAAGAAAAGTTATTTACTTGTTCCCATAATATAAGAACTAGGGGTCACCAAATGAAATTAACAGGTAGCAGATATAAAACAAACAAAAGGAAGTTTTTATTTACAAAGTGCACTGTTGGCCTGTGGAACTCCTTTCCAGAGGATGTTGTGAAGACTAGGACTTTAACAGGGTTCAAAAAAGAGCTAGATAGATTCATGGAGGGTAAGTCCATCAATGGCTATTAGCTGAGATGGGTGGGAAAGTCCTTAGCCTCTGTTTGTCTAGAAATGGATGACAGGAGAGGGATCATGTGATGATTACTTGTTGCGTTCCCTTCCTCTCGGGCATCTGACATTGGCCACTTTCAGCAGAAAGGAAACAGGGTTAGATGGACCTTTGGTCTGACTCAGTATGGCTGTTCTTATGTTCTTATGACTCTCAGCAGGCTTTCTTCAGTTTCATACTGGAGCTCTACGTAGTCACACTACTCTCTTACATACAGTGCAACACCCCCACCTTTTCTCCCTTGCCTGTCCTTCTTGAACAGTTTATAGCTATCAGTGACAATGCTCCAATTATGTGAGCTACCCCACCAAGTCTGTTATTTCAATCACATAATCATTCCTTGACTGTGACAGGACTTTTAATTTTTCCTGTTTGCACGGTTCTTGCATTCATGCACAGGCACATAAGGTAACTAGCTGATTGTCCTACTTTCTCAGTATGAATCAGGAGGCTTCCCCTCTTGTACCCTCCCC
>CM057845.1:179048152-179069382 GCA_030068395.1 Apalone spinifera | reverse complement strand
CCCCCCCCCCCGTCCCAATAAGTATAGACCTGAGCACCAGTGAGGGGACCAGGATTGAGTGAGACAGCTTACAGGCTGAAACACAGCTTATCATCTTGTTCTATAATGAACCTGCTGTCTGTACATTTATATTGTTTTTACAAAACAACGAAGAATTACAAGAAATGCAGTTTATTTTATTTAATGGAACTACCATTCTGGTGCTGCACTGTTAAAAGTATTTGGTAGCCTTTAAGCTTGCTCAATATATGAAAAAAGTTTTATTTTTTCCTTTCTAGCAACAAATTTGTTTTTAATATTTTAAAGGAGTATTTTCAAAATTGCACAAGAAATGCACATGGCAATCACATAAAAAGAAAATGGATATTTTGCCAACTTCACCCAGCTGCAAGGAGTGCAATTTTTTTTTCTAGCTGCAAAGGGAGTTCATAGTTTTGCATATTAAAACAATATTTTTTTCCAAATTGCAGAATATCTGTTAAACATTCTATTTAAATAAAGGATGACTAAACCCACTGAAGTGAGGTTACAGTTGGAAAATGACAGTAAAAATGGCATATTGTTAATGAGTTTGTCGGCTTCCATTGAGTTATCCAAGTTATGCTGGTTTATTGACAGAACCAGGATACTATGTTGTCAGCAGTGACAAACAAATAGAACTGAAAAAGAGCAGGTAATTAGAACTGCATGAAACTCACTGGTTTCACTTTGCAGGAGTTCATTGGTTTTGATCTATGTGACTACACAAACCTTGAGCTCCATTTGGAATTTTGGGCAGATGAGCCTTAAATATTAAATATCCAGCCAAAAGATGTCTGTGACAACAAGGTAAAACTACAAATCTCGCATGATTTGATCCAAAATCTTAAAGATCTGTAAACATTTTAAGTAAGCAGTCCTGGATTTAAAAGGTGAAAGGCACAGAAGTCACAATGCAGTCACTAGCAACCCTGAATACAACCTTCCTCCTTCTCCAAGATTTTTTGAAAATCATTTTTTGCCACTGAACATTGTACAAGATCACATTCAAGATGAGTGCTTCAGAGGTGTGAATGACAAATACTAAAAGAGATAAATGATTAAAGCCATTTTAAATATTTTACAAAATGTATATATGCAAAGACTTACTTTCCAATTCCTTCATTAAAGCAAATGGTTGACTTCATTGCCACTATAAAACTTGTTTTCAGTTGCATCCTGCAGAGGGCTAAATAGTCAGTATTGCTAAGTCCACCCAGCAACAGCACTGCTTCTAGTCTCATACAATATTTATTTAAAATATTTGTGTATCTCTTTGCTTTACCTATAATCAGTGTATTCAAGACTCAAAACTGTTTTAGGCAGCAATGTGAAACTGTTCTTTTCCCTTAATTTTAGAGTACTGCTTTCATGATCCAAGTTACCATGTAACCAGAAATGAGATTACTAGATGCAAATTATTCAGAAAACAGTCAGGAGAAGGGAGCATGGCAGGTGGGGGAGGAGGAATTGTAATTCTTATGGTATGAAGTCAAACTATAGTATAAATTCTGTATCTGTCTAGGGAAAGCTTCCTACAGCAAATTAGTTGTAGGAAGCTAATTTAATAGAATGTTATTCTATTCGTAGAACTTTTCAGCAGCCATTACAAAAGCCAATTTTTCTCAGTTGCTTAAGAACCAAACAGAAAATAGCATTTCTGGATGATAAAATGAGTATTCTTCTAAAGAAAATGAGAAAAACATTAGCCATGGAAAACAAAAACAAAACACTAATATCTCTAATTCAAATGCAAAAAATACAGACAAAAATAAATCAATAAAGGTTAATCTCAGTATTATAGAAGAAATGCTAAATAATCAATTATTCACGCTTTACATATTTAAATGGTTTATAAAATACAAACCATTCTATAAATGAAACAGTGCAAATCTTCCAAGATGAATAATAATGTTTTATTGTGGGTTTTTAGATGGTTAAAGGAAATATTTAGCTAATAATCCATATGATGATTAAGCAATTTTTAAAAAAATAACAAAAGCCCAAGATTATTAATAATATGCATTGTGCAAGAATAGAAGGCAACCAAAACAGTTCTGTCCAGTTTTGTATGACTCTAATATAAAAGCTGGTTGAAATTTTTTATTGAATCCAGCTCTAAGAGCTAGTGTGTGAAAAAGATTACAGCAGAATAAAACGCACATGACAGAGACTGTGAAAGAAGTTAGTTAATGAATGATTATGAATAATGTTTAAAGTTAGCAAATGAGGGCTTATTTTTAGTCCACGTTACTGAATTTAAATGAAGCTCTGGAATATTGAGTATTTTAGCACAAAAGATGAACTTATATGGTCTCTTTATACATGTGTACAATATTCCATACAGTGGAAGTTATATTTGTTTATAACATTAACACAATGGCACAAAACTAAACTTTGAAAACTATCTTACCAGAGCTGCACAGTTCACATGCAGGGTTCTTTCAGGTGCACCAGGGACACTATTAATCTCCAAGGAAAACCATATTTTGCAACATGAAAAATTTCTACCTGTGTCAAACAAAAAAGGAGAGTGTTTTTTTCACAAATCTGTTCTTAAGACAAGATGTGAAATTTTACCCCATTTAACATCATAGAAGTTTTGAACTAAGCTGGGCCAAGATTTCACCTATTACTATTCATAATTAGCACTGAAGAATCATTCCAAGAACACACTAAACTAGTGCAAGTATTGTCAATCTATTGCAATTTTTGTTATTCTATCTTGTACATTCAAGTTGTGATATGATTAACATAGATGAATCTGAACTGAAATATCACTTTATATTGATCCAACATTTTAAATATTTTATGTATATCTGTATTGCTTAAAAACAATCTAAGACTAATTAAAATAACCTTTGCATTAAAAGGCTGTTCTACTGTATGAAACAAAAGTATTAAAGAACAAAGGATACAGAATATGTTTACACAGTTCTACATACTATACACGGACATGTGAGTACAATATTTATATTCCAATTAACTTATTTTATAATTATATGGTAAAAATGAGAAAGGAAGGCAGAAGGGACAAACAGGTAAACTTGACTAATTTGTATACTTCAGGCCAGTACATTTCACAAGAACTTCCCTATATTGAGCTCAATAACTTGTATTTGGCTAAAATATATCTTCCAGCAAGGCATCCAGTCTCAAAGTGAAGCTATCAAGAGATGGAGAATCCACCACACATCTTAGTAGTCTGTTCCAATGGTTAAGCACACTGATAGTTAACAATTTATTTCTCATTTCTAATATAAATTATTCTTCCCTCAGATTCTAGGGATATTGGATCTTGTTGTGCCTTTCTCTGAGAGCTTAAAGTGCTCCCTGGTAGCTGGTATTTTCATCTTGTGAGGATACTTATATATTATAATTAAATTATCTTCTAATCTTACATTTTTGTAAGTAAAACATATTGATATCTTTAAATCTCTCACCATCAAGCATTTTCTTTTAGCGCTCACGTCATTTTCATGGCCTTTTTCTTCATCATCCAATTTTTAGACAGACTTTTTAAAATGTGGACGCCAGAACTCTATCCAGTAATCCTGTATTAGTCTCACCAATGCTATATGCGTAGGTAAAATCAATGTCACACTCATACTAACCTCACTTGTTCCTTTGTGTAAAAGTCTCAGAGAGGTAGCTATGTTAGTCTGCAACTTTAAAAACAAAGAGAATTCCTGTGGCAACTTAGCGTGGGCAAAACCCACTTCTTCACATGAAATGATCAAATCATCTGAAGAGGTAGATTTGCCCACAAAAGCTCGATAATATATATTATATCTATAAAATGTGTGTGTGTGTATATATATACAGGAGGCCCCCAAGATGCGACCACCCAAGTTCCAACTCCCCACACTTACAACTATATATGTAACTGTGGAAGGGGCCGGAAACCCCCAACTTACTACCTTGGCCCGCATTTACAATGGCTCACAGCACCTACCGTAAATGTGGGTTCGAATTACGACGCCCCCGACTTGCAACGCTTCCTCTGGGACAAATCACATCACAAGTCGGAGGGCCTCCTCTGAGTGTGTGTGTATATTAAAAATATGTGTGTGTGTGTTTATATATATGTGCGTGCGTATATACACACACACACACACGTCATTCCTTTGTATATACATCAAAAGATTACATTTGCTTTTTTTGCCATAGCATTGCACTAGGTCCTCATGTTGAGTAGCCTGTGCATTCCGACCCCTAGATTGTTTTTAGATTTACTGCTTTCCAGAATACTGTTCCCCATTCTGTAGGCATGCCTTACTGCTTGGTGTATAAACTTTGCATTTGGATGTACAAATACACATTTTGTTTGAAGGTGTATCTCCATGTTCTCAATATTAGTTTCAGAAGGCACTCCACCAATCATCATGTCAATTACAAATCTAATATGCAGTAACTTTATATTCATGCTGAGATTACTGATGAAAATGCTGAATGATACTGGATGCCATTAGAAACATCCCTATTCTATTATGATTTCCCTCTGACTACTTTCTGAGATGTTTCAGTTAGTAAGTTCTTGATACATTTAACCTGTGCTCTATTAATACTGTATAGTTATCATTTTAAAATCAAAGTACTGTAAAACCTTATATAACATGTGTTTCTACAGTTCATTCTTGACATAACGTGGTTTTCATTTTTAGTTGTGTGCACTGTTTTTAGTGAAATGGACATGTCCACTCAGGCCGGGCGAGAAAACTATAGACTTGGCTCCTTCCTCTGCCCAGCTATATTCGTGACTACCTAAGAGGAGTAGTAGTCCTAACTAAAGTAAGAAGAAAATAAGAAGTGAGAAGAAATAGTAAATGATGAATTTAGCTAAGAAAACAGACAAGCTCCATGACGGTGCAAGAATCAATGTGGCTGGTCAGAAGTATGGTGTGAATGAATCTATGATTAGCACCACTAGGAAAAGCGAAGATAGCATTAGAACAAGTTATGGCTACAAGTAATGCTAGTGTTGCCATCAAGAGGTAAGGTAATAAATAAAAAGAATTCATAATAATGTACAACTTTGTCACATCTCAAATGTAACCCCATTTGTCCCATTTATGCTTCATAATGTGCTTTTATATAATGTAATTTTCTAGAATGATTACTACCACATTATATATGTTTACTGTAGCATACAATACTAAGACAAACTGCACATGAAAATCTATGTATATCAAATTTCTGTAGTTATTTTTACCAAACCAAACTTGTAATCTTATCAAAGAATTAAATAAGTTTTGTTTGACAAGACCCATTTTCTTCATAAACCCTTGCTGACTGTCATTAATTATTTTCCTACCCTTTATCAGTTGGATCCTATTTTAATTTGTATCCCTTATTTTGCCCAGGATTGGCTAATTGGCCTATATTTATTCAGGTCATCCCATATGCAGTTTTGAATATTTGCACATATTAATATTTTTTCTTCTAGAATTTCCCTCGTATTCTAAGATGTATTACAAATTAAGATCACTCAGCCAACTATTTTTGGATGCTTAGGTGCAAGTGTCCTTATGTTGCAGATTTTAAAAGTTTATCCCTCGTACATTAGGTTTAATACCCTCTTTGGTTAATAATGCACTGGAAAGTAGTTAATTGTCCTGCTTCTTTCCAAATACATAACAGCGTTGATTGAACACTTATGGCATTTCTGCTTCATTATTAACAATTTTACAACTTTCATCTAGTAATAAAATTATACCATTGCTAGGAATTCATTGGGTCCTAATATATTTTAAATCCTTCTTATTTTTGTTAGGCCTGCAGTCATGCATTTTTCCATGTTATCTTTGGCTTCCTTTATGATCTGCACTTCACTTCACTGGGTTGGCCTTAATATGATTTTTGGTGTGATTACTTGCTGGTTTTGGAGCCCTGTTGTTAGCTGCATTAAAAGAGAGTGCAGTATGCTGATTCAGCAGACCTTGATGTCATTTCCTAGGAAAATCATAGGTTTGGTTCAGTGATGAAGGTTTACTGTTAATGAAGCATGGTTCTAGCACCCCAGCTCAATGGTTATAGGTACACTAATATCTGTATGCCCTCAACAATGGTATCAGCTTAAATCCCACAAAAAATTAAATTGTTTCCTCGGTTAGAACAAAGATGCCTCTTCTATGATTTTATATATTGCCTCTTTTATATATTGATACAAACAAGTTACATATTACATCTCATATATTACTAGTTACCACCCTTATACCTTGCACCAGCTAGTTCAAATAAAACATCCTCATTCATTATCCTGTCATTCTATTCTTACCTTAAAAGGATTCAGTGTGTTTCTGTACCACTTCTTGGGAATTAGTTGAGAACTCTGGATATTCTAGACCCATTATCTCAGATCAGCTATGTGCTTTCTTGATTAGCTAATACCTAGCATGTGGCTATTTTGCCAAAGCCAGACTTTAGTTCAAAGATTTTGATTGATACTGGTAAGCTGTGTCAAGGACTCGAGCAAAACCCATGCTAATTATACTAAGTTGCTTCTCATCAGTGAGTATTTCTAGTTCTTTCTTTGTTACCTAGATTCCCAGCACTGGAATATAAGCAACTGAAAATTCTCTTCTCTTCACATTGTTTTTCACATACGTCCAATTTGTTGAAAACACACTGTATTAAATTGGTACCACATTTTCCTCCCTATCACAGTCCCTTTATTCTATTAGCTTTATGTCCTGCTCTTTCAGATTCACACCATTTCCAAAGCCAAAAGTTCACCTCCAGTATTTTCTGCCTTCTCCCTTCCCTTGCCTTGTCTTTGTTTTTTAAACAAAGCAAACCATATATATCAGTGTCCTCAACTTATCTTTCCCACTGATTGGATCCTATAAAATGAAGATTTAACTATAGGCTTAGACATGTATTAACTCCCAGTGTTTACACATGCACTACACACTCAAGTATGCGGGCGGGTGTGAAAGTACAGAACCCCAGGAATGGGTATTAAGATGTGTGGGAAATAGACAGTTTAACCACATTTATCAAAAGCAATTCAGCAACTTCCTGCTGAAAAGATATTTTTATTTTGTTTTTTGCAGGCTGATCTGTCAGTCAAAGAGACATGCAGATATTGTTGAATATCATTTAGGGCCTATATTATAGGCAGTTTACATAAACTCTAAAGAGCTGGGACTTTTTACTCCAGGAGAACACAGCTGAGTAACCTTTTTTGTAAGAATAATATCTTAACCTTTTTTCTGTCTATTATCTGAACAGACATTTGTAACATTTAAAAACTAACTGTATAACACACTCAAGTAATGATTACACATGTATAATTGTATTCTAGGAGAAATGAATTACAAGAGTCACAGAACTGTAATTTACAATTTAAGGAGTAACAACTGGATGCTGAAAATATGATTTTTGTGTGACTACACCTTATTTTTTTCTAATCCTCTACAGAACACAACATTTATATATTGATACAAACAAGTTACATATGACATCTCATATATTACTAGTTACCACCCTTATACCTTATTTTCTGGCCTTGGTTAGTATTTGCCTTGAATTCTAGGCTACTCCCCTCCCTTTTTTGTGTGTGACAGAAATACCTGTTCTTACTGATTTCATTCCATAGAAATATACATTAATTGAACATTAACTTTCCATGGTTAAGTACTAAGATTTGGGAATTTCCAAAACTAAGGTTGCACATGCAACTATCATCGGAATTCAATGGTTGGAGGACATTAAAAACAAAGCGTGAAACAAACTTCTATCCTTCTCCTACATATGCAGTAAAATAGAGTAAAGATTATAAACTCAGGGCCTCTTTCCATTCAGTTTAATACCACATATGACTAGGATGAAATCAATAAAAAGATGCTACAACTTTTGTGCCCATTACTTTTTTGAAAGAAAAGTGTTTATTAAAATGTCATTCAAAATCTATGTTCTGGCTATCATGCAACTGTGTCATATGTCCAATGATCAATCAATCCTAGCTAAGAACAACCATCCATGTGATTTGTATGACATATCAGACACTTTTCTTTTCTTATTAGGCAGATTCTCTGTCCTCAGATAACCCTGTTCTTTTGAACAATATGAGCAATATCTTAGGATTCAGAGGGTGTATCTAGACTATAGGGTTTTGTCGACAAAAGTGGACTTTTGTTGACAAAACTATACCTGCATCTACACTACTGCCGCATTATGTCGACAGTAAGTCGACAGAATGTGGCAGTTTTGTCAATGGCGGAAAACCTCATTCTACGAGGAATAACGCCTTTTGTCGACAGAGTTCTGTCGACAAAAGGCACTATGGAATCCACACTGTGCTTTTTCAAAAGAGAGCATCTAGACTTTCTGTCGAAAAAGCAGCTTGCTTTGTTGACAGAACTGGCTGTAGTCTAGATGCTCTTAGTCGACAGAGGCTTTGTTGACAGTATCTATCAACAAAGCCTTTGTTGACAAAAGCCTGTAGTCTACACTAAAGAGTAAGATGCAAGTGGACAGGTAAAAGGAATAGCATGGAAGGAATGAGTTTTTTGAAGAACTCATTTCCAAACCTTTGCAATCCATCTTTCCAGACTCAGACTCTCCATGAAGTGAAGTTTTTACTGTGAATTTGAACACATTTATACTTCTTCCATACCTATCAATTTTAAATCAACTTTGCAAATACAATAACAACTCAACAAGAAATGTGTGTATATAAAAGTGTGGCCTTAACAATTCCTCCTGATTGCAAAGCACATTTATTCACCATCCCTTTCTCCAAACATGGAAAGTTTCAGTTCAAAAAGTAACATTTTCAGACATCTATGAGCAAATGAAAACAGGGATTCATAACAGAAAATGTATTGCAACAAAATATACACATGCATGTGCGCACACACACTCATTTATAAACTTTTGACATTAATATATTTGATATCTTTCTTCAAAGCCTAATGGAAGTATTTTGAAGTGTTATGAGGTAAACCTGTGTTTGATTTTAGTCCCATTCCCAGTTGTCTCATTCTGCAGGGCTTTATTGACAAGAAAAAATTCCTAACTTGCCTGCATACAACCACAGGGCTGTGATCTTGTCGAATAGAGTAGCTGCCTCTGCAGCGGCCAATTAGGGTGCAGCAGACCAGTATAAAAGAAGCAGCTGGGCTAGGGCCTGACAGTTCCTCACAGGAACTCGACCCAGACAGACCTATGCACTGACTGGGAGAACAGCAGTACTGCAGACAGTTCTGAGTGCAAGCTGAACTTTAGACTTGGGTAAGGCCCAGGTCCAGTGGCTGAAGACTAGCCACAAACTGATAACAATTAATTGCACCCTGGACAGGGGTCTATTGAGAAAACTAGCCTCAGAACCCTGGGATGACCTGAAGGAGCAGTATCCTGGGGAAGTGGCCCAGGGAACAATGAAGTAGCATATGGTGAAGACTCATTGCAGGCACCTGCTACTTATAGGGTCCCTGGGCCGGAACCCAGAGGAGTGGGCGGGCCTGGGTCCCCCACAGGTCACCAGCAGTCACAGCAAGGGGGCAAGAAGAAGCCTGGTCCCAGACTACATACCTACATTTCCTCTGCCATAGATGGCCAGGCAGAAAGCTTACCCAACACCACTTGGCCATAGAGGGGTACTCACAAGCGGGCAGACCACGTTACACTTGGTCAGTACTTGGATGGCAGACTACAAAGGGAAAGAAAATGAATGCACATCTTTTGAGAATGGGAGTGCATCAACTCTAGTATTCAATCTCCTTCATAACTTTTTTCTGTCCTGGTTCCAACTTCTCATTTTTCATAATCAATAGGATTTGGCAGCTGGTGGCGCCATACCTCCCACCCCCACACCGCCAGGGGTGTGCAGCACCAAGAAAGAGTCACCAGCTCTTTTGAATGAGTGAATGATTTTCCATTTGGCCGGGGGTGGGGAAGTGTGCAAAATCTTCCTCCACCAGGAACACATGGCTCCTAGAGGGAACAGCCCCTTCTGCCTGAAGTTACGCCTCTTCTGCTGCCTTTTTTGGAGGGGCCTGGAGCTGGCCTGTGAACTACCAAAATTCAAGAAGTGGTCCACCTGCAAAAATTATTCCCCACCCCTGGTTTATACAGAGCAAGCTCATATTGTCCACCGTCTTTCTTATGTAAAGAGAGAGATGCTCAGCTGCTTGCCGCCTTCCCCAGGTAACAATTATTTACACTGGGCTTATTAAAAAACAAAAGTGATTTCATTAAGTGTAAAGAAAGTAGGATTTAAGTGGTTATAACTAATAGCACACAAAACAAAATAAGTTACTAAGCCAAATAAAACAAAACATGCCAGCTAAGCTTAATATATTAAGAAATTGGTTACATCAAATATCTCACCCTCAGAGTTATTCTGATAAGCTTCTTTTACAGACTGGACAGCCTCTCAGTCTGGGCTTGATCCTTCTCTTCTTCCCCCTCCCCCACCTCCCACCACTCAGTCTTAGATATCTTGCACCATGGTCCTGATGTATGACTGCCACTCTTATTGTTTGGTTTTCCACCTTAATATAGATTTTACCAAAGATAAGAATCCAATGTGATCAGTTTAAACTTTTTCTCACTTTCAGGCTACATCTAGACCACAGGCTTCTTTCGGAAGAAGCTTTTCTGGAAGAGATCTTCCAAAAAAACTTTTTCCAAAAGAGAGCGTCCATACACAAAAGCACATAGAAAAAGCGATCCGCTTTTTTGAAAGATAGCGTCCACACTAAATGGACGCTATCTCACATTTAAGCTGTGATTACTATGGACGGAGTGGCCACCAGGGCACCTGTGTTTTTTCCTCTTTCCTCTTCTTTCGAAAGAACTCCCTCTTTTCCATCCACACATGCCTTTTTTTCAAAAAAGCTCTTTCAGAAAAAGGCTTCTTCCACATAGAAAGAGGTTTACCAATGTCAGAAAAACCCCTGTGTTCTTTTGATTTTTTGTCAAAAGAACACGATTGCAGTGTGGACGTAAGTGAAGTTTGTTTTGGAAAAACAGTCATTTTTCCGAAAAAACTGTACTGTAGAATAGCCTCAGTGAAAAAGTACAATGTCCAAAATGGGTCCCAGCATCAGGTGACGTAAGCACATGTCCCTGTGGGGACTCTCAGCTCCTCCTATAGACTGTTAATAGGAAAAACAAACCCATGTACAGATCATTGAAATACCTCACTTAGCATGTCTACATTAGTAAAATAAGTTTATACTTCATATTTGTAACTTCAAATACAGGAATGATTCATGCATACAAATGGGAAAATCATCGTTACTAGATTACAATTTTAAATGATAACTTATATTCAGTATTTTGCTTAAAACATTTCCAAATTATGTATATTCATAAGAATATTTCCATAAAGCATATAGGTAGCCTTTGACAACAGGCACCACAGAAACTTGATGGAATAAGGATAATCAATGCGGCACAGCAATAGTAGGGTACAAAATACACCAGAAGGACAAAATGGGTCAGTTGGGAGGGGGAGGCATGATGTGAAAGAAAATGTAGACTCAAATTAAATAACAATTCCCAATGAACCAAACTGTACCATAGAATATCTGTGGATAGTAATTCCATGCTCGAATAATGAGAATATAGCAGTAGGGATATATTATCAGCCACCTAACTAGAATGATGATAGTGACTATGAAATGCTCAGTGAGATTAGAGAGTATAAAACTCAGTAATAATGGGAGACTTCAGCTATCCTCAAACTGACTGGGTACATTTCACCTCTGAGTGTGCTGCAGAGAGAGTTTCGTGACATGTTAAATGACTTCTTCTTGGAGCAGCTAGTCCTGGACCCCACAAGAGGAGAGGCAAAGGGGATGGATCACTTCAGGATGTATCCAGATGGTTTTTGTCTGTCACTATATTCTATTGATTCAGAGATCAAAAGGGAAAATTAACATTTAGATGAAACTTGGGTGTAATAACATAATTGTCTATATTTCTCTTTGAAGCTCAGTAAACTGTCTATGACCTGATTAATGGATACTACCTTACACAGATGACTGTAACTAAGTGCTTTTGTATACATAGGAAATAGAAGATTTTCCTTCAAAGCTACTCTTCTTCACCCAAAGAATTCCTGCTGCTGAGTTTGTAGAATAAGGGCAATAATCACATTTCTAGCCCAGTTACAGCTGTCACAAAACAGAAAAATTATAAAGTTACAAAAAATAACTTGCTTTAAAAAATAAAAAAAACCCAGAACATAAGAAAAAACACTTCAGAAAAAGTAACTTCCTCAGGGTCAGGTGAAATGAACTGGATGCATGGAGTGATACTTCGGTAAGGATTACAGAGTAAATAATTCTTTCTTCTCTGTAGATAATCATTAGGATCTTTCCTTTTAGAGAGTAAAACACTTAAATGACATCCACATAACCCATCACATTCCCCAGTTCCCAAAATGGTTAATGGGAAATAAGGGGTTGCCCCAAATAAATAAAAACATATTTGGGGAAGGAAAAGTCGGGAGAATTTGGTATCACCAACCTTGGAAACCACTTCTGGATCATGGAGAGTCTCTATTCAACAATTGCAACTCCATATAATAAGTAGATCTGGCCTCAGCTCTGGCTTCTCTTGCACCAATGGCTCTGATGTAGTATCAGTGCTTAGTGGAAAACTTACAACTGTCTATAATTCCATCTGGTGTTCCTGGAGAGAGCAAGTTTCCTGAGGGTATGTCTACACAGCAGCATTATTTTGGGATAACTGCTATTATTTCAAAATAACAAAATACCGATACGTCTACACAGCAAGCTATTATTTTGAAATAATGTCAAGATGGAGGACTTCTTACTCTGACTCCTGTAACCCTTGTGGCAGGGTCAGTCCCACTCCTGGGCCCCTGACCCCTGTTCAGCCCACTGTCCCACAGTCTAGAAGTCACAGTAATATGGCTTACCCGCCTTGGTTTGAGTTTTGTTGTCTCCCTGTAGTCTTTTAACAAGGTCGATGCTGTTCTCTTGACTCCTCCGGTGCCTTTCTCTCTCCAAACTCCTCCTCCACTCTCCAAAACTCCTCCACAGCTCTCCAAACTCCTTCTCAATTCACTCCACACTCTCACAACTCTCCAAACTCCTTCCCAACTTTTTCCCCCCTCACCCACAGGGAGGGTTCTTAAATAGGCCTCCAGGCAGCCTCAATTGGTTTCACCTGGGCCTTAATTGATTTTGCAGCTGCCCTGTCTCAGCTGCCCCTAATTAGCCAGGATTGCTGACTCTCTCTGCCTCTTTCCCCTTTTATCAAGCTCTTGATCCTCCCGGACACCAAATAGTCTGTCACACCCTCTTTTTATAAGGAGTGAAAGAAGTTGAAGGAAGAGTGATCTTCCTTATACTTCCTGCTGTGTATACAGTGCCAAAAGCCAATGTATCCTATTTTGACTTTAGGTACGCAATTGACAAAGCTGAAGTGGCATATCTTAATTCGACTTTTGCCCTGCAGTGTAGACATACCCTGGGGGGTGGAGCTGTTTCATACAGGCTCTCTATTCTAGGAGTACACACTATAGTTATCACTGAAATTTGGATGGAAGTTATTTTTGAAGTCCATTTCTAACTGCAGATTGACCGTAGATTACCACCAGTCCACAGAGGCAGGTGATTGTCTGGTACATTGGTATGATTTAAAAATCCCTTTAATATTTGCTTCCCATTTATCTGAGCCCCTGCTCTTCATTCTGATTAGAGAGAGCTGGGAATACTTCCCTATACACTTGAAAGGTCCTTGTGATCACACCTACAGTGTGGGACCAAAACATCAGGCATTAAAGAAAACCACAATGTACGGTGCCAATGGAAGATGAGCAGTAGCAAATGACAGGTCAGAAACAACTTTTGTAGGAGATTCAGACACCTTATGGTCTTTTTGAAGGTAGATTATTGGGCAGAGTGTAGGTGAAAAGTTAAAATAGTATAATTAATACAGTTTATTCCAAAGCTGAAAAATGGGACTTGTATGTATAGCATATGCAAACACACATAGAACCTTGTCCAAAGATTCTTAAAGGGAACGGGCATATTTGGGTACTAAAATGCAGCTCAATAAATGGTTTTGTTTAAGTAAAAATAAACTTCCCTGGGGAAACCAGTAGTCATCTGTATAGATTGCACTAGACAGTTTTGTCATTGGGGGCCATGCTTGTTGAGCATGGCTGCCCTCCATCAGCTCATTGTAGGACTGGTGCGCCCTATCATACAAGTGTTGGGTCTCCCTGTAGGATCAGGCAATTGCAATAAGGAGGGCTTAGGACACTTGATGGGGCTGAACAATCAGTGCACTGTCCCTGGGCAGGGCAGAACAAAACAAATTGCCTTTGGACCTTGAACCTCCTGTGAATAGTAGTGGTGATTCTGACTCTTTTGGGGAGGGCAGAACAAAAAATTAAGGCTGTAGCCCATGGCTTAGGTAGAGCAAGCAAACAGTAGCCTCCTCTAGTAGCAAGTGAGCAGGGGGCAAGAGAACTTAGGGCCACCCTACTCCATTGGTTTCTAACCCAGGACCTATGAAGATGGGACATTCTCAGTTAAGGGTTTAAGAATTAGCTTCTAATACATTTCCTGGGACACTTCCTACTGCAAGGTGCATCTTGGACACCTCCTCAGCTGGCAGCAGCTTGGCATCCCAGTCAGTCTCTGTGCTTGGCTGGTTATCCACTTCACAGTCTAGGTTCACAATCCCTACCACTTGCAGAGTTGCAGGTGTGTCTGAAGGAGCCTACAGCACACATCATTCCTCCTCTTCAGCCGCCTGCTCTTAACCAACCCTTCCAGGTGGAGCATGCATAGCAGGAGCAAAGGTCATGGTCTTCTGGGCCCATAGCGACTGCTCAGGCTCCAATGGACCAGTATGGGATTGGTACATGCAATATTTCGCAACCATTATATGAAGCCTGAAAGACACTTCAAGGTCTAGCAAAAAAGATCTGCCAGAACTTTCATTGTAAATCAATACACATTTTGGATGTGAACTGAAGTGTGGTATTTAACAGACAGATAATATCACTGCAGTATAATGTCCAAAGCTTGTACCCTGCTAGCATGAAGGCAAACCGACTATAAGCTGAGTATGCTCTAGAAGTCAAAATTTCATTTACTTACTGACTGCTCTGGTGCATAAACTGCAAACAGTCTACATAAAAGTTACATATCTTCCTAAACCTGTAATTTAATCCTTTTCTGATGTATGTAGCCTATAAGTCATTTACTTAAGTTTGTTTGCAGTCATGATAGCTGATGATTTAACAGGTCTCTAAACTGGAATCATTTATTCATCCACAGTAGAGGTACAATCATAGATAGAGGCAATTCAGAACTCCCACTTAGTCAAGATTTCCAATTGCGGTAATGGTTCTGTGATTTTATTAATGTATATTAAACTAACCTAACCACATTTCACATTGTAACAATTTTCACATGACAAGCATGTTTTGAATTATATAATGACACTATTCTTCTTTGATTGTGTTATTTATTATTTGTAATCCACCATAAGGCATTGTGTGCAGACTAAAAAGGAACAGTTCCTGCATAGATAGGTTAAAATCTAAGATGACAAGCAGCATATAAAATTTAGAAGAGTGCTACAATCAATGTGTGTGCAGTTTTTATCTACCTCAGCACTTAATTTTTTTCTTCCCTTTCCATTGTAAGATCATGCTGGCAGTTGTTTTAACTTAGCTAAACAAACTGCATGGGCTAAAACTGTCAATACCAGTGTTGTCCCTCAAACTGTTTTTTTTATTTTAATTTTATTTATATACAGTACTGAAAGTTTCAGCAAAGCAGTGAGCCATTTCCAAAAATGAGGCTAGGGAAAATTAGATGGCTTTCTCCATGTTAAAAAATGCTTACAATCATTTTGTTAGGAAGCTCTTAAGCCTATGTAATTTAGAACACCCCTGCAAAGACCCCAGCCAGATCCTGCACCCTCCCTCTTGGCCAGATGCCCCACCCCTAATCCATCTCCATACCCAGAGAGCCACCAACCATCACCATCCAATTGTCAAGGATGTGTCTTTTGCTTTCCTTTGCACAACAGACCCAAATCTGACCAAGGTGTAAGCCTCTGGAAAAAAAAATCTCATTGTGCACATGTTCAACAGAGGCTAATGAGAGGAAGGCAGTTAAATGCTCTGGCGCTTACCTCTGCACTGAACACACCTCAGCCATTGAGTATGCACAATGCCAGGAATGCAGGAGCTGAGCAGGACTTTTCCTGCCTTTCTCCCTCCTGACTATGCAGGACTGCCTTTTTGTCAGGCATAAGTAAGTGACAGCAGCGAGAAACTCTCCTCTGCTCTCAGTGCTCCTCTTACGGGTGCCCAGGCACCAAAGGAGAGGAGGTGGAAGCTGTTTCACTCGAATTCTAAGGGTGAGGTATGGGTATGTGGGGCGGGAATAACAAAGGACAGCCTCAGAGCAATTGGAGAATAGAGGTATTGCCTCTGAAAAAAAGGTGGTAGGTATTAAAGCAGAAGAGAACAGGAGTGAGGAAGTGGGCAATCAGAAGGGAATGGGGGAGAGAAGGAAAGGACAGGGATCGACTCAGGGACAGGAATGACAGGAGAGTGGCCACCGAGGCATCCCCAGAATACTAGGCATTCTGATGCTTTCAGAACAAAACTTCCAGCCCACTCTGCCTGTGTGACACCTCCCCTGAGGGCAATGCCTTGCGTGCATGGTGTGTGAGAGGTTGTGGCTTATGGAGAATGTGATTTTGAAGAATGCCCTGTCCCTGTCAGCATGATCTCACATGCACTGCCCTTTAGGGGTGAAGCAGTGTGATCTTCAAAATGACATCCTTCGTGCATACCAGACAAAGCCACAGCCAGATGTCTCAGTACCGGTCAGGGGACAAACCACAGAAAAATGGAACTGTTCAGTTTAAAAGACAGATTAATGGCCTGGCTAGGTGACAGGGAAGAAGACTCTATAACTATCAGAATATAGTATGCTCCAGAACTTGGAATTAAAACCAGAATTCCTAAGTATCAACATTCCTTTCCTCTCAGCCAATATCTGCGGCAAAATGTGTCTCTCTTCTGTTGTCAAGGTTATTATGACATTTCCTAATTTTTGACTGCTTGACTTCTCAGCTTTAATATACTTGTAATTATTTTTAATCTAATACACTATACATATTTTCAAAGAATACATAAAAGATGCACCAACTGTATCTGACTGTTGCTCAACCTATTATTAATTACCCCAGGACATTTTTTGTAAGCATCAAAGAAAAAGTAGGCTTTGCAAAAGGAATTTGAATGAAATAGCATAGGAATCATAAAGGGTATGTCTACACTGCAGAGGTTTTTGTGTAAAAACGACCATTTTTCCAAAAAAACTTCAGCTACTCCACACTGCAATTGCGTTCTTTCAAAAAAAAATTGAAAGAACAGAGGAGTTTTTCCGACAGTAGTACTCCTCCTTCTACAAGGAAGAACGCCTTTTCCGAAAGAGCTCTTTCGGAAACAGGTGTGTGTGGATGGGGAAGAGGGGTTTTGTTTTTTTTTTTGAAAGAAGAGGACTCCAGGAAATAACACAGGTGCCCTGGTGGACACTCCGTCCAAAGTAATCACAACTCTATAGTTCCTGTCTCCTGGCCTCTCTTAAAGCTGCAGGCACCCTGGACAAGCCGTGTGGCAAGAAGCCAGCCCTGAAGCAGCACCCTGACCATGCAGCTCTCCCTGCCACAAGCCTGCTCACCCATGGTACAGCCACAAGCCCACGAGACCTCCATGGCCATTGCGGGAAGCAGCACTAGGGCTCCCAGAACCCACCGACGGGTAGCAAGCAGCAGGGACCCTCATGGTCTGAAGCAGAGATCCTGTCCCTCCTCGAGCTGTGGGGCGAGGAGACACTACTACAGGATCTCTGCTCCAAATGCCACAATGTGGAAATTTATGGCCAACTCCCTGGTGGAGCGGGGACACCCACCCCAGACCTTAGAACAGGTCTGAAGTAAGGTGAAGGAGCTCCACCAGGAATATGTGAGGGCCAGAGAGCGCAGCTTGTGCTCTGGGGCAGGACCACATACCTGCCCCTAAAACCAGGAGCTCCACCAGATCTTGGAGGGTGGGGAAGTCGTGGTGGACTCCGGGCTCGACACGCCCATCGTCGCCAGGCCGGAGGTCACAGAGGAGGAGGAGGAGGAGGGACACCAGGGACAGGAGGAGGAGGAGGACGACGACGACACTGCCACAGTGACACTGTCCCTGGAGCCGGTTGCCATGAGCCAGGATGTGTCCCAGGCATCATCTTATACTGGGAAGGGATCTTCAGGCAAGTGCTCTGTTTGTCACACATGTGAGGCAAGGGAGGCGGGTGCAGAGGGGGAGAGTGCAAGCATTGCTCGGCCTGGACATTGTGCTGCAGTCCATGCACATGGAACCACATTCAGAGTTATTGTGTGCCATGTGGACTCAGCAGGCAGACCCTGAGGCAACCCAGGCTCCTGTTCCCAGATTCTGGGGAGGCCACACACACATCTGGCCCCGGGGGGAGGAGGAGTGGATGCCCTCCCACCACCTGCCACGGCTAGAAACAGGCTAGCCACTAGGGCACAGGCGTGACCCCAGACACACCAAGGAGTGCCAGACACAGCACTCAATCATGCCTGCATGTGCGAGGCACCACCCACTCCTGTGGACAGCTCTACGAGATGCAGGTGTGTGTGCAGGCCCCAGGGAGGACAGGCGGCTCCCAGCTCCTCTGCTGCCCATGGGATCCCACTGTGGCTGGACACGTCCCTTGCCTGCTTGTCCATGCAGGGGGAAACAGAGGCCAGCATGGTTCCTGGGCACCTTGGGGGCCCCTGTGAGGCAGGGCCTGCTGTGCAGGCCACATATGGCCTTGCTCCCAGGACACCCCCCGTCCTCTGGCCTGAGGACTGTTGGTTGCTGCTCACAGAGGAGGGCAGGGCCTCAGGGACAGAGTCTGCATGGATGACTGACTGCCTCTCACTCTTTGTATTCTCCACCAACCAGGACTGAAGGGCCACGCCACCCGAGCCATTTATTCTTTTACGTAGGGATATGGAAAAGAGGGTAGAGATACATTAAAAGTAGGGATACATAAAAGAATAAACAGAAACAAATCAGCTATTAGGAATGGCAATATACAAAAACCTGTAGGAGAACACTTCATTCTCCCTGGACACACAGTAGCAGATTTAAAGGTAGCCATCCTGCAGCAAAAAACCATCAAGACCAGACTTCAAGAGAAACTGCTGAGCTACAGTTCATCTGCAAATTTGACACCATCATTTTAGGATTAAACAAAGACTGTGAATGGCTAGCCAAGTATAAAAGCAGTTTCTCCTCTCTTGGTGTTCACACCTCCACATCAGCTGCTAGAAGAGGGCCTCAGCCTCCCTGACTGAATTAACCTCGTTATCTCTAGCCTTGTTCTGGCCTGCATATTTATACCTGCCTCTGGAAATTTTCCCTACGTGCATCTGACGAAGTGGGTCTTTGCCCACGAAAGCTTATGCTCCAATACATCCGTTAGTCTATAAGGTGCCACAGGACTCCTTGTCACTTTTGCAGATCCAGACTAACAACTACCCATCTGATATTTGGAAGTGTGGACACTCTCTTTCAGAAGAAGTTTTTTCAGAAGATCTCTTCCTGAAAAGCCTCTTCTGAAAGGGTATGTCTAGACTACTCTGAAGTGTCAAAAGGGGATCTGCAAATTCTGCGGGAATTTGCATATCTTCTTCCGATCTCACTTTTGGAGATCGAGCTTTTGAAAGTGAAAGTAATCTGGATGCAGGGTTTTTTTGGCAACCCACCCTTTTTTGCAAAAAGCCACTTTTCCTCAGACAATGAGGTTTACGCAGCTTTTCGAAAAAGGGGGGGTTGCTGGAAAAAACACGTCCAGATGTCTTTCGAAAGTGAGATTGGAAGAAGATATGCAAATTCCCGCTGAATTTGCGTATCCTCTTTCGACACTTTAGCGTAGTCTGGATGAGCCCAAAGATGCCTGCAGTCTAGACATAGCCATAGATCAGTTCAGGAAGAACATTCTGCGCAGAAAGGGACAGCACAGCAAAGGTACAGAGACCATTGGGGAAGGGGGGAGGAGAAGCACTGCACAAACAATAAATAAAAGAAAATATGCAGGGAGAGGAAATGCTTTGAAGAGTTTAAAAGCAAGCTTAAACTTCATGTGGTAAGGAATGAAAAGACAATGGGAGGGTTCAAAGAGGATCTGTCATGATCAGGATGACATAAAGTGGGAAGAGAGGTTGGCAGTATGGGAGTTGGGCAGCCCAGAACAAATTCAGGCAGGAAATGACAAGGGCTTGAATGAGTATTTTTTCCTTCAGTGACTAGAAAGGAAATTAGAAAGACAGCCAGAGTATTACTAATGGTACAACAAAGAACATTAGTAGAGCAGTTCAGAAGGTTCAACTCAAAACCAAAGTTTTTATTCTTGGACTTCATACTTGAACTGCGGATGAACCAGCAGTGGTTTGTGGGTGTCTATGAATTGTCTGTAGAAACATTTTGTGAACTATTTTGTCACATCTGGTTTGAAATATTTATGAATCTTTCCAATCTGTTCAGAGTTATAAGTCAGCCTTTAGAGTTCAAGCCTGGTTTGTACTTTATAGATAATATGGAGCTTATCACATTATTTCTCTCGTTTCCCTGATAGGATGAACCTATTTCACATGATCAGAAAAACCGTTCCACTTTGCGATATCATCAGTGTGCCTAGTATCTCAGGTGGCAGCTGTGGCCTTTATGATCTAGAGCTTGACTGGAGGGCAAGATCATTCCATGCTAATTTGGACCCATGGTTGGTCATGCATGCCTCAGTTTCCTCCATTGTGGAATATTATGCTTTACTCACAGTTAAAGCTACTGCTTGAAAGTTCATTTATTCCTATTAGAGGCCTGCACATTCAGTTGCTTCTGTAGGCCAAGATGTAGATGTATTAAGAGGGAGAGAGAGAAATATTAAAGCTCACACTGCATGAGTGTGTATACCAGCCAGGCAATACGCAACTATGCAGGGAGGGACGGGGGGGCGTGCCAGGGCAGGAGGGAATCCCCAGGCCGGACCCACTCGTGCTTCGCCGGGACAGTGCACAGGACGGGTAGCGCCCCAGGATCTGTGTGCACTCGGGTCAGTCCCACTCCCCGCTGGCCGATTCTCTCCCCCCGGTCCCCTCCCGGCCAGACTTGCTTCCCGCCGGCCGGTCTTCCC
>CM057845.1:179028986-179041904 GCA_030068395.1 Apalone spinifera | reverse complement strand
GGAGCCTACCTCAGACTAATTTCAAAGCTTCCCTGTAGTGTGGACATGCTATTTCGAAATAGTTATTTCAGGAGTTATTTCGAAATAAACTTATTTTGAAATAATTTCCTAGTGTAGACGTGTCCTAGAATTTTCTAAATTTGTCATCCCAAACATATACTGTTTAGATATGAAAACCTGGAAGTCTCTAGTCTAAGGTCTGAAAAGTGGGGTTGTGTTGATACATAACTTTTGGCAAGAAACCATCTTTAAACATAGAATATTTTCAGTCAACACCTCAATTCCTTATGCCGCCTATTCAGAAACCTGCTTTTCTAAAGACAGCAGGGAGAACATAAATTGCAAGAATTTCAATTTTAGATAAGAAACTACCTTTAATCCTTCTGCAACTAAAGACCTATTACTGAAGGAGGGCTGGTTGAGAGATGCATTAATTTTAAAAGAGAGTGACAAAAAGCTTTGCCAAAGTGTGTGTCAAGTCTAACTGCTGACTCGAGACAGTATTGTTTATAACAAATACAGACAAGCTCCACCAGGCTGTGTCTTTTTGAGGGTGCACCTCACGAGCTCTTGAATGCAGCTGGACAGAAGATATTTTGAAACAAGTACTTCTTGATACTTCCCAAGGCCAAAATGAGACAAGAACATATGAAAGAACTATTATTCTGTTCTTTCAAAATAAACATTCTAAATCTGATTCCTTCCAAGACATATAACTCCACTTTGGGCATGAACATTAGGCCCTCTTTTAATATACCAGCTCTTCAGAGTCTATGCTATGGCTCAGTGATGGAGAGGGGGACTTGATGGACTCTAGGGAAGAGAGGGGCTGGCTTTCAATGGCACATAACTTTCACTTAATTTGGCAACAACAGGCATAGCTGGACTCCATCTTCTCTCCTCTCCTGATCCACTGCTGAATGGATAGCTTCAAAGAGTCAAGGTGGGTTGTGAGGTAGGGATGTTAAATATCGGTTAACTGAATAGTCGAGTAACCTCATGAATTCTTATTAGTTAGTCGACTATTCTATAGTCCCCGGGGGCGGGACCGGCAGCTGCTGTATTAGAAGCAGAAGTGCAGGGTGTCAGGCATGAGCTTGTCCACCAGGGGAGCCAGTTTAAAAACCAGCTCCCTTTGTGGACTGGCTGCCTGTTGCCCAGTGCTGATAAAGAGGCAGCAGCACGGGGTGGCAGCAGCCTCTGTCTAAGGTGGGTCTGAGCTCCCAGACCCAGCATGAACCAAAACTGAGACAGACTGACTGACTGCCTGGCTCCTAATACACTTGAAATGCAGAGCTGCAGCAGGAGTAGGTTCTGGCTGTTGGCCAGGCTGCTAAAAAATTTACTAGTAAGGGTGGGGGGAGGGAAATGTGTGCAGTCTATAGCATTCACCTATAAGCTTTTTGCTTATCGGTTAATCAACTATATTATTACATACCTATTGTGATGCCTAAACTCAATATTCCCTCCACATATTGGATGAAAGACAGGAATTCCCTTTGAAAAAGCTACTGAAGTTGCCATGGGAAATGGCCACTTTCAGGCCTGGAAGAACAAGCAGAAGAGAGTAGTATTTTTGGCAAGGTCATGAAACTAATGTTTGCTGCCTGAATGTAACCAATGTTTGACCTTCAGCAAGTCATTTCCCCTCTCTATTTCTTAGTTTTGCCCTTCATTAAATAGGATCATGATACTTACCTACTTTGCAAAGCACTTTAAGTTCTATTGGTGTAGATCTTAAAGCACTATATAAGACAGAGGTGGGCAATAAAAAAACAGCATTCCTCTACCACAGGAGCCCTTTGCCACAGCAATCCTCTGCCACTATATTTTCCTGCACTTCCATAGGTACTGGGCAATTGCCGCTCTCAACGTTCATGGCCAATGGCAACTGCCGGAACTGGCACAGATGAGGACATTGTTTTCCATTGCTCCCATTGGCTGTAAATGGTGATTCACAGCCATTGAGAGCTCTGATCGCCCAATACCTGTGGAAGCGCAGGTAGATATAGAGGTGGAGGCCTGCCAGCAATTAATCCTGTAGACCGGACCCAGCCCATGGGCCAGAATTTGCCCACCCCGATGTAAGAACTCTGAGATATTGCAATACTACAGCATATAGGGTCAGATTAAGAGCCTAAAGATTGTGGGGCAGACTAGTGAGATGATTCTTTGGGTTACACCCAAAGTATAATTTACTCGGTTTATAATAAGAAAAAAAGTGTCTCTGTGTTGGCAAGTGACATCTTTAAATCTGCCCAGTCTTCTGTTAAAGAAGAGAAATACAGCTGCATTTTGATTTCAGTCCTAACAATCATTCTGCATTAGTTCACGTTTTCCAGGCTCTCTCTTAAGGAAGAGAGCTGTGGACTCACTTTTAAAAACGAAAACTGAGATTTTCTTTTAAAGGGATCAAAAGTTCTCTCTATTAACAAGGAGTCTGTGTAAACCCTCACCCACACACCAATGATGTAGAAATAGATCCATCTTGCTTTGGTCTAAATCAGAGTGGAGAGGGTCTGACTTAACGGTTTCTAGTATCTAGCTTTCTCTGTGGAAGTACTAGCTGTTAAAAAAAACAGATGGAGAAAAATAATGAAAAGATTAAAGAAAAAGATCAATCAGCTTGTTCTAGAGAAGAATGAATACTGAATGGTGGTTGATAGGGCTGGCCCAGTGTAAGTATGAAGTGAATATTTATTTTTTAAACTGTTTCTTTCTGTTCTGCAGTGATAGCTATGGTGTAATTTACAGAACATGAACAGATAAATACCTATATAATGTATTCCTTCTGTCAGAATAAATGTAAGAAACAGTGAAGCTATTTTATGGACTGAGATAGCTGAATCATTACAAGCCTACACCCAAAACATGAACCACATGCAAGAGCGGCCCAAAGTTGAGCTATGAGGGTGGAGGGGTTTTGCTGCAGAATAAAGGAAAATACATGAGACTGGATACTGCTTCCTGGATAAAGTGTGTCTGTGAGAAAAAGCACCCAGAAACAGACAGAAGAAAGACAAGCAAGCAACAAGAAAAGCACTGCAAACATGGCCAGAAAGCAAAGAGATGGGAGGATTTTGGAAGCATGCTGACAGGAAAGAGGGTTTGAACTGTGAACAATGAAAACTGCCTCTTGTTGGACTCTGATTAGCTTAAGGCTACGTCTACAATACAGAGTTTTTGTGCAAAAACTCATGGAGCATCCACACCTTAAGCATGTTTTTGCACAAAAAAATCAAAAGAACAGAGGCATTTTTGTGCAATAGTTATTCCTCTTTCTACGAGGAATATCTCCTTTTTGCTCAAGAGTCCTTGCACAAAAAGGTGAGTGTGGACGGGCAACAGGGTTTTTTTGTGCAAAAACAGGAAAGAGGAAAAATCACAGGTGCTCTGGTGGCCATTCTGTGGATAGCTATTTCTTTCGAGAGAGCGTCCATGCAGTGTGGATGCTCTGTTGTGCAAAAGTGCATCCCTTTTTAGATACATTTTTGCAGTGTGGACGCTCTCTTGCGCCAGAAGTTTTTGCGGAAGATCTCTTCTGCAAAAGCTTCTTGCACAAGAAGCTTGTAGTCTAGACGTAGCCCAAGGAAGCAACATTTGGCATACATTCTTTGTAAATAAAACATGATTGCAGCTAAGAAATACCTGGATTGCTCATAAATTCCTAAAGTGGACAACCTTCACGTAAATATTACATTTTGACCTATTTTGATCAGTATCACCATACCCACGTTTCAGGAAAGACAATACTGGTCCTCCACTTGATAAAATAACTCCCTTCTTTTCACGTGCTATTATATTTATGCCTACCTCTGTAATTTCTACTCCAGTGCTTCTGACAAAGTGGGTCTTTGCCCATAAAAGCTTATGCCAAAATCAATCTGTTAATCTTTAAGGTGCCACAGGACTTCTCATTGGTTTTGCAGATACAGACTAAAATGGCTACCCCTCTAATAAATTTTACCTTTGGTTTTGAAAAATAACAGATGCTTGACTGCTACCAGTATTGCCAAAAAAAAGAGAAAAAGGACAACCAAAGCCTGAAGCTATGTAAAAATCATTTGAGTATCAACCAAAGGACAAGCACTTTCACATGTATGCAATAAACATTTGGCGATGCATTATTCACAGCCACGTGGCTTGGCACATAAAATATGCATTTCATTTAAAAATGAATGATAATAGAGATTTATACAGATTGATAATGAAATTATCCATAGTAACAAACATACCAGTGTTTGCTACATCAACTGTTTGTGATGTCTCTGTTGTCAATTTCTGAAGGGCCTGTTCACCATCTGTCTCCTCCAGTGAGCTGTTATGTTGAGACTGCTGCTGTTCTTCAACTTCGGCAATAAATGAAATTACACCTAAAACAAATAGGTAACAGATGTTATATTAACCAGAACATTAGTTTATAAAATTGTCTTCCAGACTTATATTAATGTGCTGCAGTTCTGAAGAATAGAATATGTGACAAATCCTAAATTTCAGATGTCAGCTGTCTAACTATAATTGATTGTGATAAAGAAAACATCTTTGATGAGCTCAAGGAAATGAATCCTCCTTCCAAATTATTTTTTTTTCTTTCTTCAAAAGGAAAATAATTTTAGCAGCTTAAACAAAATAATTAAAAGCCATTAATAAGGAATATAGCTTAATTATCAAATATGGATAAGAGCTTTTTATTGATGTCCCAATTTCATTTTCATGTATAGCTGAGAGTGTTGATGAACTCCATGATTTTTTTTAAATCACAGACCACAGTAATCTGTTTTTATGGTTGCCATCCCATATACCTAACTTTAATTTTCCTGAGCAGTTTTGTATGGTAATCATACGTTTTGGGGATTGAACATGTTTTGTAATAGAATATTCAGTGGCTAATAAATAACCAGAGACTACAAAGTTATCCTTTATTTACTGCACTGGAAAATGCCCTGTTCAATTAAAAATAAAGAATTTCATTTAATCTTTAAAGTACAAGCTTCAATACATACATGGTTGCTTTAATCGGTATTAATGACACTAAACATTTTAAAGAGCAGCTTGAACATAGATTTTGTTACTTGCATTAGGTGCCTCTAAATATACAGTTTAATCAACACATCTTGAAAAAACGCTATTTCTCTACTAATTGACTTTTGTTCCGGTATTTTACTAGATTCAAGAGACACTTAAAGCTGAAACAAGTCTACTTGTTGCACTTTTAGGTTCTGCACCAATTTTTCAACTTTTGATTTGACATATCAATCAGCATAAGGTGTAAGGTTTTAAAATAGGTTTTATGTTTGCTCCTTGTACTTTCCATAAAAATGTTTATTTTGTTGCATTTAGGCTTATTTTATAAGAACATAAGAACGGTCATACTGGGTCAGATCAATGGTCCATCTAGCTCAGAGAGGGAACACAACAGGTAATCCTCATATGATCCCTCTTCTTTCACGCATATCCAGACAAACAGAGGTTAGGGACACTATTCCTTCCCATCCTGGCTAACAGCCATTGGCAGATCTAACCTCCATGCATCTATCTAGCTCTTTTTTGAACCCTGCTAAAGTCCTAGACTTTACCATAATCTAATCTAATCTAATCTAATCTATGAGACCTGTACATC
This sequence comes from Apalone spinifera, assembly GCA_030068395.1. Taxonomy (NCBI): domain Eukaryota; kingdom Metazoa; phylum Chordata; order Testudines; family Trionychidae; genus Apalone; species Apalone spinifera. Next base: position 179,036,284 of record CM057845.1, on the reverse strand, counting down.
TATCTGTCTGTGTGTCTGTTTGTGAGTCCATTTGTTCAAAAACTCCTAAATGGTAAGAGCTAGGCCCATTAAATTTGGTATGCTGCTTCCTATTTTCCTAACTTAAAAAGAAAAGGACAGGGTTTGGCTATGCCAGGAGAACCAGAAGTGCCAGGAAAGGAATTGTTTTCCATAACATGGAAATAGAGAGGCTGTTCAGAGGGACGCAATACTGATCATGGCCACTTGGGGCAGCAAACCTGCAGGGGAGGGCTATCCTGCAGAGTGGCCACTGGGGGCAGCTGAATCAGTGGCCAGTAGGACTGGGGTTCCACCATCTTGCCTGCCAGCACACCAGATAAGAAGCCTCCCTGCCCCAAAGCTTTCCCCCTGTCATGGCCAGGAAGGTCTGGGGAGAAAGAAAAGATCCAAGCCCCTGCCCTGAGCCCCTTCTCACCCTCCAACCCTCGCTCTCACACCTCTCCACCCCCAGTCGCCTGCACTGCCCCTCCCCTCCATGCTACCAAGGTCTTGCCCTGACTCCTGCACCCCTCTCTGCCCTGAAATACCTGACCAATGTAAGGTAAGTGTTCTAGTTACTCTATGAGACATTATGTCACTTACTATTCTTAGGGTTCATTTGAAATAGGATCCACAGGAAGCGTTTTTAATTGTATCTTATTAAGTGTTTGGTGCTAGGCAAATTATTCATAGTAAATTTTTTTATTGCGTTCTATTATGGTGCATCTATACAGCACCTTGAACTTGAAATAAGATATGCAACTTGCGCTACAAATTGTGTATCTTATTTCAATTCTATTTTGAAATTTGGCACATCTACACAGTGTCCAATTTTGAAACAACACACTATTTCAAGACATCCCATAACCCTCATGGAACGAGAGTTACAGGGATGCTGAAACAGTGCGCCTGTTATTTCGAAAAATATTTTGAAATAATGGGTGGCTTGTTAAGATGCGGAGCAGGGTCGGATTAAGGCATGGGCTAGCCAGGCAGCTGCCCGGAGTGCCAACTTATGGGGGGCGCCTGATGGCAGCCGTAAGGGGCGCACAGCGCCCCTTACGGCTGCTATCAGGTGCCGTGCGCCTGGCTCCCGGATCGCGGGCTGCAGTAGCTCTCAGCGGCCACCCTGCAGTGACCGCCTGGGGCGGGGGCCATGTTAACCCCCGCAGCACCGGCCAGCAGTGCCCTTCCCCCTGCAGCCGCGGGGCCCTGCACAGCCAGGCTTGGCCCGCCCCAGGCGGCCCCGAGCTGCACGCCAGCAGCGGTGGCTGGGCTGGGCCGGGCCGGGCACGTGCGTCTTGCTGCCACCAGCTCCGCATGCCCTCCCCCACGTGCTGGGCGGAGGCCATGCATGCGCCCTCTCCCACGTGCCGGCGCAGGGGCGGGGCCGCGCATGCTCCCTTCCCCAACCCGGGGAGCCTGATGCGGAGTAGCTATTTCGGGATACCTCCGGTATCCCAAAATAGCCATGCAGTGTAGACGTACACTGCCAATTACATCAATCTACCCTATATTGCTCAGGGTGTGAAATTAACTTTCCTATCTCTCTACCCCAACACAGCAATTCATGTTGGCCACACTGGTGATATGTTTGTGAGAAATACTCTCCCGCAGACATAGCTTACTCTTCTTAGTGAAGTGAAATAATTATTCCAATGAGAGAGCGCTCTCTTGTTGGCATAGTGTGTCTTCACCAAATGTGCTACAGTGGCATAGCTGCAATAGCACAGCTGCGCTGATGTAGCAGTTTAATGTAGACTTGCTCTCAGATACACCAATAATGATAGTAGAGTCATAGAGTCTAAGGCCGGAAATGACCACCAATCTTCAATTCTGAACTCTTGTATATCACAGGTCACCAATACCACCTAGCACTAGCAGCTAAACCCAATAACCAAAATTATAATAAAATATTAGAGCCTACAGGAGTCTAAACTATTCTGAATCAAAGACAGAGAATAGGAGGGATAAGATGCAACAGGCTCCTCACAGGAGCAAAGAAACAGCAGATACATCCCGATAATTTTAGCAATTGACGTACCCCTTTTTCCATTGTATCTAGGTTTTCTGCTTACTCTTGGTAAATTTTGGAGGTGCCTATTCATACAGCTGAGTTTGCAGGATTTTTTCCCTCTTACTTGGGATACAAATTTCAGATAGAATTTCTTCAGATTAACCATAAAAAAGCTAAGCCTCCTCTGCATTTAAGTTCTTGAGTTAAATAAACCACTGAAAGCTAATGCCCATAATTTCCCAAAATCAAGAATCAAGAATTTCAATTGATAGCCTTAATTCTTCCATTTAATTTAGATTTAAAAAAATGCATGATCACTCAATCCAAGATTATTTCTTATGACCACCTTTTCTATAATGGTCTCACTATTTAGTAAGGATGTTAAGAGGCATGTAATTGGCTAATCATATAGTCAATACAAAGACTACACAATTAGTCAATAATGGAAGGCACTCAGTCCTGGCTTGTGCCGGGTCCAGGAGCTATCCCCACTGTGGCTCTGCAGTTTAAATGTAGTACATTTAAATGTACATCTACTACATTTAAATTGCAAAGCCACAGTAGGGATTGGTCCCAGACCCAGCGTGAATCAGGCTTGCTCAGTCCCGGCTCGTACCAGGTCCAGCAGCCCCTGTTTGCGGATGCAGAACAGCCTCTCCTTGTGGCTGCAGCAAGGGAGTGGGAAAAGTGAGTAGTTGAGTAGTCAGCTCAACTACCCGGTAAGCCTAGGCTTATTGGGTAGTCGAGTCGCCTACTAGACTACTCACATCCCTATTATTTACCAAAACAAGTGTAAAATTGCATCACTATTGTTGGTTTGGTGACAATGTTATGAAGAAAACTGTCATCTAAAAAAATCCAGGAATAACTGGGCCCTACCACTATTAGTAGTATTTATTCTCTAATTCACATCTTGCAAGTTAAAGTCTTTTATCACAATACAAGTGTCAAAAACCTCTCTCTCTCATATAACATCAAAGCAAGATCTCTATACATATCTGAATCTGACCCTGGTGGTCAAAAGCAAATCCTCAACACTATTTAATTAGGGATTCTTTTACAATCTTTCTCCAAAGTGATTTTGACCCAGAAAGATTCAATTTTGTCCAGACTATCACTTTTCTTTACTAGTCACTTCTTCATTGATTCACCACACTACTCCATCACCTTTAGCTTTATTCCTGTCTCTCTTATAGCATATATACTTCAAATCTTGTATTTCAGTCATGAGTACTGTTCTTGCATGTTTCGGTAATCCCTGTATCAGCTTTTACCTCATGCTCCAGTAGTTCTCATTTTATTGCCTGGACTTCATGCATTTATGCACAATCATTTTAGTTGTTTCTCTCAAACCTAATATGGTTTTCTAGCCAGATTAAATTTAGTCCTTTCACTAACTATAATGCCTACCTGATTCAATATCTGTATTTACTTGCTCTTTATTGTCCATACTGTTACATTATAGTGTTCATTATCCCTTTCTATATCTCCTTTTTATTGAACCCAGGTGTGAATTTTTCATGTCTCCCTTCATCTTCCAGTTTAAAGCCCTTCTAGTCAACTGTGTGCCTGACTTAATCCCAGAACATTAATATCCCATGTACTAAGTAAAGTCCATCAGTGGAGAAAAGTCTTTGTGTAAATGCCTTCCAATGTCCATCATCCAGAAACCTTCTTCATAGGATCAGTATCTTGTGTCATCTTTTGATCTTCATTATTTTGTCATATCTTTGCCTTCCTTTACTATTCTACTGAAAATTGTCTGAGTTTCCACTTCTTTTAGCATCTTACCTAGCTAAGTGTAGTCATCATTGATTCACACAAGTGGAAACCTAGCAGTGTAATATGTCTTGACATGCAGCAGAATCAGTAGATTTTTACTGCTTTCAGGATCCTTTTCAGCCTTCCATTTACAACTCAAATCCCTGCTCCTGACACAAAGTTCATTCTTCTGTTCTCTAGAATTAGTGACAGAACTGCCAATTCCTCTAAGTATAGAGTATCTGGTCACATAGATCTGTCTCTTCCTGGTGTTGGTATGAATCTGTTTTTATGTTCTCTCTCTCAGTCCTTTGTACATAACCCTCATTTTAACTTAAGCTCAAATCCCTGGCCTCCATCATCTCTTCCTTACTTCTGCAGGGACTGGTTTCCCTTCTTTGTTTTTTCCTTGTTACTCTATACTCTTCCTGTTTCTGTTCCTCTTCCCCCAGGGCAGCAATTGTTACTCAACTTGATTTAATCACCATGAACTGGTATCTTCCCCGCCTTGTTCTCACAGTCATGTTCTTCCATGGGTCACCCTCCTTTTATGGCAGTCTGCCATCCAGGTCCATTTGTTTGACAGGTATCTTCAAATTTTGAATTGTCCATGCCACCACCTTTCATGCATACCTTCAGAATTCCTCTGAATTTCATCACTGTTTCAATCTGCAATGCTAATCCTTAAATCTTCTCTGCCTTTGAAAGAACACATACTAATAGATTTCTTGAAATAACACTTAGTGTGAATTTGACATTAGGTCTCAAGAAGTCAAAATGCCAGTGCAAGTTAAATCTGAAGAGGTATGTCAAACAGCACAAACAATGAAGAGAGGCTGTTCTACTTTAAGTTCAAACCTGGATATCACTACAATTGAGAGAGGGCAAGAATTCAGAGGAAAATTCAGTGGGAGAAAAATGTAAACATAATGTTAATGATAACTAGGGGCTGTTGAAGATACTTTGTTGTGATTTAATTATTATTTATTAGATGCCAAATACAATTACAATTCCTCAGTCAATTGTTTAATTGAAGAAGCAATTTTTCAGTTAAATAATCATCCTGGTTAAAAAGGGATGTGAAACGAGCTATTAAATAAACAACAAATAAATAACTACATATAACAAATGGGAAAGTGGGGAAATTAACAGCAATGAATACAAACTGGCACTTACTTAAATCTCTAAAGCTAGTAAGATTAAGGACAATAAAAATAGTTATTTAAATATAATCAGGAACAGATGAAATATTAACCATGGTATAGGTTCAATACCAGAAAAAGATGATAAGATTGTCAATCATTATGTAGAAAAGGCACAAGTATTCAATAATTTTTTCTGTTCTGTATTTGGTAGGTAGTAAGATGATTTTTCATGTGTTGCAGTGATAGAAAAATACTTTCTATTCCATCAGCAACTATAGAAGATATTAAACAGCAACTATTAAGCAACTATTAAACATTTTTAAATGAGTGGGAATGGATAACTTGCACTCCAGGTTATTAAAATAATGGGCAGAGGAGATCTTAATCATTAGTGTTAATGTTTAACAAATCTTGGAACACATAGAAAGTTCCTGACCACTGGAAAATAATCCTTGTGAAAGACGACTGATATTTTCTTTGCTGAGATTAACAGTTTGGTTGACAAAGGTAACTATACTATAGAAATATATTTAACCTTCTTTCAGACAAATGCTTTAGTCCCACATAACATTTTGACAAAAGATAGAACTAAACAAAAATCAATGCATTCCATGCTAAATTAGCTAAAAACTGGTTATATGATAAATCTAATAATCATAAAACTTTTCCATGAGAATCACCATCCTGCAGAGGTGTTTCCAGATGGGTCTCACAAAGATCTAATGCTATTCAGTATTTTTATCTGATATCTGGAATAAGCCATAAAATCATTGCTAGTAAAACTGCAGATGATACTATAACTGGTGAAGTGTTAAATAATTATCTGTACAGGTCAAACTGATCTAGAGTGCCTGTTAAGGTGGACTAATTTGAACAATATGTGTTTAATACAGCCAAATGCAATGCCATACATCTAACATCAAAGAATGTAAGTCAGGCGTCCAGTAAGGGGACAGAGTCCTAGAACAGAGTGACACTGAAAAGGCAATCAGGGCAATTAGCTGGATAGAATACCTTAAGCCAACCTGACTTGTCTAGTGTAGACCAGGCCCTACTGATTTTAATAGGTACAGAGTTAGGCCATTGCCATTTTTGAAAATATCACTGTTTCTCAGATGCCCTTTAGCATATGCACACTTCAGAATAAAAATACTGAATACTGGTCTCAGAGTAGCAACTGTAACAAAATAGCTCTTAAATGTACATTAAAATGAAAGAAAAGAGCACAATGAGATGTTTCCTTTTCTTGTCAGATCATTTTTAAGATGATATTTTGTTTAAAATGTCATTGCTCTTTTTTTTTTTTTTTTAGTTTTAGGATGCAATATAAACCCTTTGTTCAACTGCAATCCACATACAGATGCAGCAGTTTTGTTTTATATTGTCACAAAAGCAGCAATCTCTCTTTAACCAGACGAAGATGGTTTTATTTCCCATTAAAACTTCACTGGCAGCATCATATCTCACAATATGAGATTCATTGGCCATATAAAGTAATACTGTACACTTTAATGAAGTGGAAAATATTCATTTTTTTCCTTTTGTATAAAATTGACTGTACTAACTGATGGGTTTATGGGCAAAAAAGAAATTCTCTGAGCGTGATTATTTTCTGGTTTTAAAGTGATAGTAAAATCCATTAGTCTGCTCAGAATATCCCAATATATTGTCTGAAGACAACTAAAGAAACTATTTTGTGCTGGAATATATCACATTGATCTGAAAATATGTGGAATGTTTAGATAGTGGTTTAAATACTACAGACATGTTCCTAATGAGTGTGACTGTCTTCTTAAAGATATCATGCAACAGCCCTGAAATAAACATTAGATAGATAGATAGATAGATAGATAGATAGATAGATAGATAGATAGATAGATAGATAGATAGATAGATAGCGTCTCTTTGTGAGTCCGTTTGTTCAAGAATATTTCCTAAATATTTCCTAGTAAAAGCTAAGGCCACCAAATTTGATATGCAACTTCCTCTTCTTTTAACTTAAAGCAAGAGTTTGGTGTGCCAGGACAACCAGAATCCCTCCAAAAAGGACCGTTTTCCATACCTTGCAAACGGTCGGGCTGCTATTCTAAGGGATGAAATATGAGAATTGGTCACTGGAGGCAGTGAGTTTGCAGGGAAGAGCTATCCTGTAGAGTGGCCACTGGGGGCAGCCATATCACCAAGGGAGTGGCTAGTAGGGCTGGGGCTCCACTATTTTGTCTGCCAACACACTAATAAGTTGCCCCCTGTGCAGGCTGGGGATGGCCAAGGATGGGGGTAGAACAGGGCCTGGTGGGTTGGAGGAGGAAAAGAACAGGTCCCAAGTGGGCTAGAGGGGTGATTGCCTGGGAGGGTGGGAAGAACAGACCCTGAGT
>CM057845.1:178981540-179001135 GCA_030068395.1 Apalone spinifera | reverse complement strand
TATATATATATTAAACGAGTAATGAAAGAAAGGAGAAGTTGAGAGTAATGAATTAAGTATGTAGAAAATTGACAAGGAAAGCCAAGGAATACAAGAGGAAATCTATGGCCAACAGCGTTAGACAATAAGAAATTTTTAAAAATATATTATGAACAAAAGAATCCTAACAATGGCAAAAAGTCCATTCTGACACGGAAATGGTGACATTATCGATAATAATGCAGAAAAAGAAAAAGTGTGCAATAAATAGTTCTTTTCGATAATTGAGGGAAAACAGATGATATTGTCACATCATATTGATGACAGTACTCTTTCTATTCCACTAGTATATTTAGAGGGTGTTAAATAGAAGATACCACAGTTGGACATTTTTAAATCAGCAGGTCCAGATAGCTTGCATCCAAGAATTTTAAAAAAACTGACTGAGGAAATAATTGAAACATTAATATTAATTTTCAGCAAGCCTTGGAACGGTGAGGAAATTCCAGAAGACTGTAAGAAAGCTAATGTTGTACTAGTTTTTTTCAAATGGTAAATGAGATAACCTGGGGAATTATATGCCTGATGTTGATCTTGAGCAAGATAATGGAAAAGAAGGTAACATAATTTAAGCAAATCAGATTGGATTTATGAAAACTAGATCCCATCAAACTAACCTGATATAATTTTTGATGAAATTACAAAGTTGGCTTATAAATGTAATAGGGTTGATGTGATGTACTTAGAATTCTGTAAGGTATTTGACTTGATAACACGTAACAATTTGACTAAAAAACCTAGAATATCAAATTAACATGGCCTGCATTAAATAAATTAAAGCCTGGCTAATTAATATGTCTCAAAACATAACTGTATACCACAAATCATCATCCAATGGGTGTTTCTAATAGAGTGCTACATGAATAAATTCTTGGTTCTACACTATTTAAAAATAGAGGTCCCTTTAAGCACAGGCCTCAGCTAGCCTCATGCAGCAGCCACACAAAGTAACTCCTGACCTGATGCCTTGCCGGACCTGGTTCCGGCCAGCCTTAAATGTGATTCAGCATCCACTCAGTGTGAACGCGCTATTTTGAAATAGCCAAAAGCTATTTCGAAATGCATTTTGTGTGTAGATGTGTTATTTCAAAATAACGCTGTAGTGCAGACATACCCTAAGAAACTTATTCTTGCAGATTCTTACCCTAAAGAGCTGTTCTCTAACTTGGGTCTCTAGCCCTTCAAAATTCTTTATTTCCTCTTAGAGTCTGTGCTAAGTAGTTTCACAAGCCAGCAGAAGACAAAGAGCTTCCCGCTGCTTAAACAGACTCTTCCCCCAAGGCAGGAATCTTTTATTTTGGCATCCCCACTTCCAAATGGAAAAACACCCGATTCAAAATAGATTTCAATACCAGGTGGTTAGGGTCACATGTCTTTTTAACACCAACCGCCTTTTAGACTTAAAGGACAAACAAGGCTGTTTACAAGTCGCTGAGTTGACCACCAAGTCATTAGGCTTCTGGGACACCAGCAATGCCACTCATTAGCACATGTAAAATTGTAAACAGATTCAAACTTCATATTTCTAACTTCACATTCAAGAACGATACATGCACAAAAACAGGATATATAGGTTCAGCATATTGAAACATTAAAATTGACAGGTTACATGAGGTATTTTGTTGGAAGAATTTTCAAGTTAGGTATATTTATATTCATAAGCTAATTTTCATAAAGCATGATTGATTAAAGAATATGAAAACATGTCCTATGGTGATAGACTCAAGGAGCTCAATCTATTTAGTTTAATATAAAGAAGGTTACGATGTGACTGATTAACGTGTGTAAGTAACTAAATGAGGAACAAATATTTAATAAGGGGCTCTTCAAACTATCAGATAAAAGTGTAATATGATCCACTGACTGGAAGTTAAAGCTAGACAAATTCAGACTGAAAATAAACATACATTTTTAACAGTGAGAATAAATGATAATTGGAGCAGTGGGGAAGAGGAGCACACTCGATGGGCACACTCACTCCACTTTGCTGTGGCTCCCGCTGCTGCACGGAGTAAAGGGGTCCCTGACCTCTGCTGCCACCCCACTCTCAGTAATCCCCAAGGCAATGTCACTTAGGAAGGTATGCTGGGAGGGGAGAGGAAGGGAGGAAGGTGGAGCAGTGGCAGGAAGGAGTGGAGCTTGAGGGATGTGTTCAGACATGACTCCCAGACTGCCCTCCCCCCCACCCCCCGGGTCTCCCAGCCTGGATTTGAAATATGCTCTAGCCTTTAGATGGGCAATAGGCCATGATTTTGAGACCCCTGCACTAGATAATTACATTGGTCCCTTTTGGCCTTACAATCTATGAATATACATGATATGTGGAAGAGACACTGAACTAGGGAGGTAAAAATTCATTTAAAAATGTAACCGTGTAACTGCTAAAAATCCTAGTGATTGAACACACTGCAGGCTTTGCAGTATAAAGCTTATTTAAGCTTAAATAAACTTTATACTGCAGAGCCTTCAGTGGAGCCTCCTTGGGCTTCCTGGAAGCCAGTGTGTTACCTGAGGTGGGGGGACTGGCCAGGCCTGCCATGGATAGCAGTTGCTTGCGATGGACCCCGTGAGGCTGGAGCAGCTCCCTCCCCAGAGTGGCAGGGTGCTGCTCTATTGAATTTCTGAAGGGAAATGCTGCTATATAGAGATTTTTATCATGAGACCAAAAGATAAAATCATTCAATAATACTTTTTACTTCTAATGCAGTCTGATGATATGAATCTAACTTTATACCCACTACAATCCACTCACATTCATTCATCATCAGATAAGAAACTGCTCCATGCCCAGCACTAAATGTGTACACAATGCTTTATGAATTTTGCTGTGGATTATATATATGGCGTAATCACAGGTAATTCCTTTTATTGCTGTATTTCCTAATAAAAAGAGTTCTGAGAGTTCCCCTTAACAGCATTTCTCTTCAGAGATTCACTTTCTCTCTCTGTCACATATATATACACACGCGCAGACACACACACACACACACTCTACCCCTTGTTATCCCCATTTCAAAACCAGAACATTCTATGAGTTTTTGAATAAATGATAAATCCCATCTTGATGTTATTAATTCAGGTTCAGCAAACTACTTATTGCTTTTCTTCAGTTCTTGTCAACATTACAGTTTTGTTGACAAAAGTCAATTTTTGTGGGCCAAAAAGTGAAAGTGGGGGGACACATTGAAATGCTCCTGCTGATGATATAACTCCCCTGCTAACCCAAAATAATAAACCACCTCAACAAGAGGAGTAGGGTTATAATGGCGGTGTTCAGGCAACACAGTGTTTATCTAGACAAATTAGTGTTTGTTGGAAGATAGCTTAATGGGATAGATGGATCTTTGGTCTGCTCCAATACAGGTTGGTCCTCCCTGATCCAGCACTCTCAGTACCTGACTGATCCCAGATGAGGGAATTTGCCAGATCAGGGCAGGTAATTTCTGGTTCCCTTGCTACCAGTCCCACCCGCCCCCAACCTCCACTGGGCTTCCTGGTTCCCCCCAAAGCTCAGCTGAGCTGCATGCTGGGCTTCCCAGTTCACCTGCCTCCCCCACAGCCCAGCTGGGCTGCGTGTCACCTCTCCAACCCAACCTGTATGGATGCCCAGCTTCTGGTGGGGAGTGAGAGGGACTGAGAAGCCAGGGCAGCCGAATGCAGTACTCCAGGGGCACAAAGCCTCAGGCTGCTTCACACCCCCTTGCTAGTGGGGAATAGGAAGGCAAGAGGCCTTTGTAGGCTTCACCCCATACTCCAGTGGCTGTAAGTTGACCTAAATTAGGTTGACTTATCTTAGTGATGTAGACATATCCTCAGCTTTGTATAGTTGAAGGAGTGACTCCTGTCTAAGCACACTAGAGAAGCTTCACTCCCTGAATCAGCCAAATCCAAAGACATGGACAGGGTTTATCTCTAGTAATAAAACAGGGAAGGAAATTTCCACCTTCACCGAAACACAAACTGGTATCTCAAAGGACCTGCACACATTCTATTACATAGACATCCATTTAATCTTGGGTTTGGAGTAAAGTAAAAAACTTTACATTATAGAATTCTTCTCACTATGAACTATTCTCTGTCGATTTATACCAGAGGAGCTGCTTCTGTGCTGGAAACTGTATGTCTAGGAAATAATGGATAGGTGACGAAACATCCCTTTTATATTAATTAAAACAAATTTCAACCAGCAGAGATTTAAACTTGCTATAACTAGATTTTTGACCATGCCTTTAATTAGGATAATTCTAGAAAGCATTCCATAAAGATAAAAATCAAAGGGAAAGTTGGTGGGATATTCATGATTTACTTTTTAAAAGAAGCATTTGCAGTATTCTACTGCATTATTATCACATTGCAATATTTTATACAGAAACAGGAAAATATTTTGACATATGATCATCAGTTAGGCCCTGACTAAGCATGTGAACAAGTATGGCACTGAAAGGTGGAACCAAACCTGGGACCTCTGAAGCTTCATGCATGACTCTCTACCGCTTAAGCTAAAGCTAATTGGCTCTAAGCTAAAGCTGTAGCACACACTCATTCTTTTTCTCTGTGAGTGATGTAGGTGCCACTAGATGCGACAGTGCACCACATTCAGTATATATGTGGCTTACATGAGAACAGGCCAGCTAATCACCTGAGAGAGAGAATCCTTGGTGCCAACTCAGAGCCCTGACTCTCCCCACCCAATGTGTGTGAAAGGAAGGGGATAAAAAACATTCCTAGAACATACTGCATGAGGAAAATCCCTTCCTGACTTCTGCAACTGGGTGACTGAAACCCTGAAGCATGAGCTATAGGGGCAGAAGAAACTGGAAGTAAGACCAAGAACTCCCCGGGAGCTACTGCACACGGGGAACCAGCATTTAAGCCAGCTCCCTATGCATACCGGGAACCTGCGTGTAACTGTGAACTTTAACTGATAAGCCCAGGCTTATTGGTTAACCATTTACACAGTTACATTTTCACATACCTAATGTGGATAAATATAAAGGGAGATAATTGTGAAGGTCATTGATGGACTGTGAACGACTATTAGGTGATGAATGAGGTTTCAAATTTCCTTTCCCAAAATCTGAAGTGACTTCTGCCCCTGACCAAGTACACAAGAGTTTAAATAAAGAGAACTCAGTACCAAAAGCCTTACTCTCCTTCAAGATACTGAAAACCAACAGCAAGTCCCCAGGCCTTCTTGAATTCCAAACATCCCGAATGTCCTACCAGATGCCAAAATCTTTGCACTGGCAACTGCTACAATGTAATTATCAACACAATGTAATTATCAACACAAAAATTCACATTATGCTGAAAGTATAAAATCTTCAGCAGGATGAAATAAACTGCATATCAAAATAAATGATGTAAAGAACACATTCTGATTAGAATAGGTCTTTGTGTGGAAGGGTAAGGGGGACGTCACATACTCTGGATTCCCTGCTACATGATTTTGATCTACCTCTGCCTGATATACATCAGTACTTTCAGCAATAGAAAAAACTTCCTTAATTGTATTCTCAAACTTAAAATCAATTAAGAGAGTTGAATTGTCTTTTTTGTCACTGAAAACTCTGTAGATAAGTATACAGTTAAAATACATACCTTTACTTAAGGTGGGATTTTCCAAGGTGATTCAATGAATCAGGATACACATCTCACTGAATTTCAATAGGATATGGGTACCTAAATCATTTCGGTGGCTTTGAAAATCCCAGGCTTGATTTGAATTGGTGGGTACACAGACATTCAAACAATAGATACAGACTAAAACATGTATTCCTGCTCCAGATATGATTAATATGTTCACCTGCCAGGTGACAGAAAAGCACTCCATCAGTCAAGTTTCAAGGAGAAGAGGAATTTACTGCTTGATTCGGAAACAAAGGAACTTTTATCTCTCTCTTTCTATTTAACCCTCGTCCTATCACCTTTATTTGGGCTGCATAACTCAGAGATATATGTTTGTTCAGAAGCTGGGGAATATATGAACAAGGTAATTAACTTTTTAATTAAATTACCTATTTGTTAAATTAATGATTTAATATGTCTAACTATGAAAAATGGAACAGAGATACTGATTTACATCCCTCAAGACAAAATTACCTAATTTCCAAGTGCTAATTGGGCAGTAAAATCTTTATGAACAATTACGCAAATTATTATGGTTTCCAACTACTGGTACATATCAGTATTACAAATCTCACACCTAATCTGCACTTAATTGTTGGGAAGAATGATCTCTTTCAAATAATAAATATCATGTGTACCTTAGCTCCCCAATGTGATATTATCTTGCCTTCCTGCATAGAGTTTAATTAAAGAAGGTAGAAAGCAAAAAGAAAACCCTGGCAAAGATAAAGTACTATTAGAGAGTATCAACATTCTTTGAAGAAAATGGGGAAGCCATTAACTGGGGAAACTGGCCTGGCTCCAATTAGTCCTGCAAAATTTACTGTTCTCAGTGATAGAGGATACTACAATCTTAAGCCAGGTCTACACTAGACTGGGAAGGTCGGCTTAAGGGACGCAACTCCTGCTACCTGGGTGTCCTATATATCCACAAATGACACAGGATGTGCCTCTAATAACATGCAGAAAATTTACCATTTGAGACACATTACATGGGGAGAAGATACTGTAGAAGCTGTAGAAACCATTTCATATTTAGCTAGAAGCCATCTTGTATAACAGAAACCATTTTAGCTTTTCTCTCAATCATGTAGCCCAGAGTGAACTTTCTATCACCCCGTAAGAAGAGGCCTACAGGATGGGCTATTGGAATGTGTTAATTGGGCTGGTTGGGACAGGACGTGTACTCCCTCGTACCTGTCCACCATCTTGGTGATATGGCTTTGTTTTTCCTAGTCTAATTGATGATTTCTGTAATTGGATGCCCTGACATCAGACTTGTTTGGTTAAAGGTATAAAATACTAGGATTGATTGTATTAGCCAGCCTTACTGAGCCTGGTTTTGCTGGAACCACGTTTGGCTCATGCTGTGCTTTATTAATTAATAAAGCTGTTTGTTAGCTGCCTAAACAGAGAGGAGCGTTTTTTGCTTCAACAATACCTATGTACGTTGCTTAACGCTTTCTATTATCAAAGATTCTTGTAACTTAGACCCCCATTATTTTCAGTGTGAAGGCAGAACTTGTGTTGCATAGGCAACTATAAATCTGTTCTTTCAAGCGCTTGATGATACAACTTAAATAGCTTTCTTTTAACACAGGTGTTTTTGTTATTAATAGAAACTTTATATTAAATAATATATATAATTAATTTGCCATATATATTGTGACACACTGTAACAGGATGGCACTCACTTCCTGCAAGTGCCCCGGACTGATCAAATATGTGTTCCTGCACTGCCTTTTTAAAAAGTCTTTTTGACCACTCAGACCTCTAGCCAAGTCACACTCCTGTACAATACAACCCCCTTCTGGGGTACAGACTTAGATGGGGCCCATCCTAGTGCTCTCTGCAAGTGTCTCCAAGTCTGCTCCCCACTCAGGGAGGGGCTTCTCCTCGTGGACACAACTGCTTGCCCTAGCTCACCACAGTCTATCAGTCTTTATCCAGCTCTCCTTTTGGAGCTGGTTTCCCCTCAGTCTCTTTCCCCACTTGGAGAGAATGGTGCCTCCAGCACCTTCTTTCCTGGAGACAACTTCCTCAACCAGCCTCACAGCCTGCTCTCCTTGAGCTCTGACCTACACTGATTCCTATTTTGTTTTGCAGTTCCCTTTGTAGGTCTTCCTGGCCCCTGATTGGATGGCTCCTTTGCTGCCACTCTTGCCTGCTTGGGGGACTTCTCTATGGTTTCACACAGACCCAGACCAGTGATTACAGTAGCCTGATGTTATTGGGATTTAGGAAGTGGGTGGGCATAAGCTCACCCACAGCTAAAGGAGAAGATGAAATAGGAACTAATCTGGTGCACTCAAGGTAGACATGCATCAGGTTCTCTCTCACGCCACTGAAGGAGCCAGTATCTGGGATAAGGGTGAACCATGCCCCATGTGCTTAGATCCATGCAAGATCCACCAACTGATGTCCCCAGCAGGCCGCAGGACCAAGGTGAAGTACAAACTGGCCCACAAGGGCTTATAGTAGCCTGATAGAAGGTAGATATACTGGCCATTGGGTGAATAATTTTCTTTTCTCAGAGTGACCAGGGAAGAAGCTGCTGCAGCACAATCAGGCAGACACCTGATGTCTATTAAGAGCATACCTGCTGTCACTGTCTTGGGGTCACTGGGCCAGAACCTGGAGTAGTGGATGGGTCTGGGTTCTCCCCATTCTCCCCATACCTCTTCAGAGTCTACCAGTGAGAAGAGAGACTGGAACTAAAGGGGGTTTCACCCCAAACCCATTGAATGGCCTGTGATTAACATACACATAGATGTCATTTTAACTAAGACCTACATTTCTTTGGGTATTCATTGTTTTGGAATACTGAGATTTCTAAGTTCTAAATGCAGACTCCCGTTATAAGATACCCATGTTAGCAGACTTATACAAGACTTGCAAAATTGCAGCAGTTAATTTTAGATATTAAAACAGGCATATCTAAATCCATATGAGTGAAAAGATTGAAAAACCAAAAGTATTAAATTATGTAATAGTAAAAAACTATTACAACTTTCTTCATGAAATGTATAATAAATCATGCACTAAAGTAAAATGAATCCCTCACTATAGAAACATAAAATATAGTAAAGTTAACGCTAAATTCTATAAAATATAGAAAAAAGTCTTGATGCCGCATGAAAGTTAATATATAGGAATGATAACAAAGTACTTACAATGTTATTTTTACATGATCATTTGTATCGTCTTAAACAAAGACACACATATTATAACATTCTGCAAATTTACCTTGTATGTCAACTTGTTCTTCGTAAAATTAGGTACCATTAAGACCTTCTGAGTTATTTGTCTCACTTGACAGTCTATCATGATATGATCCAGTGCAAGAGGTTTCTTCCCTATTCCCTTAAGGCCAAAGATGTGCGCAGTGCCATCTGTTTCATTTTGTAGAATAAGTTTGCCCTGTTACAAAAGAAGAAATTAGGGCATTTCAGCAACGTGTGACTCTTGCACAACTGCCAGACAAACTCCCTTAATGTAATTAATCTTGAGTCCAAGTGAAACAAGCTTTCAGGGAGGCATTGCCTGTTTATTTTCCAGCTTATACGTAAACACTTCTATTGAATTAATGAAGATAAACTTAAGGAAGAAAACGTTTTCTATTTTTTCTATATTAGAAATTTAGCAGTATAGTGCCTCAAGTCTATTGATTATAGACTTGTTTATTTCTGCTTAGTAAAGAAAAATACCTTCCAAGAAAATATTTTCTGAGCCATCACTATTCCTAATAAATACGAAAAAGTAGAAGAAAATGTACTTTTTTGTTCAGCAGTACTCAACTAGTAGAATCCTGTGTAGCAGGTGGCTCCTGATACTAAACTTTTTGAGTCAATTTTATTTACCATACACAAGGAAGAGATAACACAACTCTTGCTTTTATCTATTATCTGAATCCTCTAACATAATAAACTACAATAAATGTTGCCTATGAAGTTTTCCCTCTTGTACTTCAATATTATTGTTGGTTTTCATAGAAAAACTTTGTCTAGTAGCTTTGCCCAATGCATTGATCAGAATGCCAGAATTCTAACTTTTTGGGAAAATTACAAAATGAGAAAAAAGATCATTAGTGTCCACCCCCAAAACCTCTGAAATGTTATTTTCCTTTGAATGGTAATTACAGATACACAAAATCTTCAGATGGGTAGCTGAGTTAGTCTGTAGCTGGAAAAACTTAAAAAAAAATCAATGAATAGTTTAGCAGCACCTTAAAGTCTAACAAAACATGTAGGTGGTATGATGAGCTTTCATGGGCACAATCCACTTCTTCAGATGAAACTTTTATGGATGAAAATAAACAAGTGATATCTTAAAAGCAGTAAGTGATAAGGCTGAATGTGACCTGTTGGTGACTCATAATTTTTGACTATTTAAATTTTGATCATATTTAAGTCAATGGTCTGAGAGGAAGAATCTTTGGATCTAGCTAAAATTGGCTGTCCGTGGAGTTTGGCCCCAAAGGGAGTGATTTTCTCAGATTGTTTTTTAAAAAATGAACATCCTTCTGAAAACCATCAACTTATTTAATGATACAGACTGGAAGACTTGGGACAAATTCCTAAGGATTATAATTAAAAAAAGAAAAAGAAAATGCAATCAGAACTATTCCCAAAACTCCAGCATTTACAGATTTCTTTCATAAGGCAACACCATTTTTGGGGATCCTCATGCTGGTATGAAAGACAGAAAGAAGATTTACTGATATATATATATATATATATATATATGAGAGAGAGAGATTGACTGCTGGTGAAGTCTTCATAACAATGAGGACCTGAGGGGAAATCAATAAAAGTTCCCTTTGACTTCAGTGGAACCAAGATTTCACCACTAGCATACAGACAAGGGTATTAAATCACCCCATGTTGGAGAAATAGGAAATCACCACAGAAGTGACAAAGTCTGTCTTCTGGGTGGGAGGACATGGGTGTTGTGTGAGTGACCTACCTCTTGACATTTTGCCAGGAGACTGAGGGTGTGTCTACACTGTAGGGCTTAACTCAAAATAAGCTATGAAAATTAAGCTACGTCAATTGCGTATCTTATTTTGATATAGCTTATTTTGAAATAGGGAGCGTCTACACAGCACTTACTTCAAAATAGAGCACTCTTCCTCTGACTTCCCTTATTCCACATACAATCAGGATTATATGACTCGGAGTAAGAAGTCCTCCAGCTTGACAGTTTTTTGACACTATTTCAAAATAACTGCCTTTAGTGTAGACGCGGCCCAAGTTATTTCGGAATAGCACTAGTTATTTTGAAATAGTGTTGCAGTGTAGATGTAGCCTGGGATTCCAAAGCACTGATGTTTCATGTTTGACATATGGTGTGCAGGAATCTACAGGTGATACACAACTTCTGAGTAAGTGTATACACCCTAAATATTTATATTTTATATCTATCTATATATATCTATCTATATACACATACTTAAAACATGACTTCTCCTTATAACCTATATTATTTTTCAAACATGATATATAATTCAAATACAAAAAAAGCTTGTTGAAAATAATCAATAATTGCTAAGAATAAATCATACCTAATTCAGATTCTCATATAATAGGAAATAAAGAGTACAACCAAACAATCATCTTAACTTTCACATCTGTGTAATGACAGTGTTCCCGAGGAATAATTCCATACTCTCTAGCGTGGGTTGTTTTAGTTTAGGTCACATTTGTCCTGAGGTAAATACTCACTACCAACTTCACACCCCACAGCAAAAACACTAATCCAGGAACCAATCCTTGCAATAACCCCATTGCCAAATCTGTCTACACATCTACCCTAGTGATACCATCACAGGATCTAACCACATCAGATATACCATGAAAAGGTCATTCTCATGCACATTTAGTGTAATATATGTCATCATGTGCCAACAATGCCCCTCTGTCATGTACATAAAACAAACCGGACTGTCTCTATGAAAAAGAATAAATGGACACAAATGGCTACATCCAAAAGCCAGTGGTGAAGCATTTAACCTCCCTGGCATGCAGTTTTGGACTTGAAAGTTGTCATTCTCAGACAGAGAAACTTCAAAAACAGACTGCAGAAATAAACTGCTGAGCTGGAGTTCATATGCAAATTTCACACCCTAAACCAAGGTCTAAATAAACCCATGGAATAGTTCTCACATTATTATAGGTAATTTCCCATACAGGTGCTCTCTCACCACTATTGGAGATGAGCCACATTCATTCTGATTTAATTAGCACTGTTTTCACACACTGTTTTTTTTCTTTCTTTCTCCCTTCAGCATCGGAAGAAGTGAGTTGTAGCTCACAAAAGCTTATGCTCTAATACCCTAGTTTTAAAGTGCCACTGGACTCCTTGTTGTTTTCCCTGAAACAGACTAACACAGCTACTTCTCTGAAATCTGTCCTTAGGACTGTTCAATTTCTATTTATGTCACTGGATTTGTGAAGTACGTTATACTGATGTTAGTAATGCTTATGGATGGATTATTGTACAGTTTGTAGAATAGCAATTACTCTGTGTTAGGCAAAGGAGTGGTGTTGTAAATTTATATTTTTGTATGGTATCCCAATTGCCAGAGTAGCCCAGCTAATGGATAGGAAGGAATGCACAAAACACTTGCCATTAAAAGATAAAACAAACATTAACCTGGTATGTATTTCATAATATCCAGAATGACAACTACCATAAGGAGAGAGTGCCTGAGAATCCACCCCAGTGGGACCAATGACTTAATTAACAATATAAATTAATTAGTGAACTTGTATAACATCTATTCCTGTAGAATCCCCATAGCATATATTTGCAATAAGGGATAGTCGGTGTTTTTAAAGAACCTTAAAATTGGAATTCGCTGAATTTACGGATTAAAGAAATTAAATAACGTGTATTTACATTAAGGATGGGAAGCACTATATGTATTTGTAATTAAGAGTGTTTTCAATTTGTATAGAATATCTATTTATTTTATTAAAATTGGGTGGGCAGAGAAGGAGGTGCGGGACCAAGAGAAAAGAGAAATTGGCCACACATAATATTAGCCCAAGCTCCACTGAAGACCATTCCTTTCATGTACATCCCAAGGAAAAAGTCTTATCCTGAATAATCCTGATTCAGAAAACCACTAAAGCACATGGTTAATGTTAATCCCTGCTTAAGGGCTGCATCTAGACTGGCATGATTTTGCGGAAATGCTTTTAACAGAAAAGTTTTTCCGTTAAAAGTATTTCCACAAAAGAGCATCTAGATTGGCACGGGTGCCTTTGTGCAAAAAGTGCTTTTGCGCAAAAGCATCCATGGCCAGTATAGACGCAATTTTGCGCAAGAAAGCCCCGATCGCCATTTTGCGCATCGGGGCTTTCTTATGCAAAAAATTCCTGTCCCTGTCTACACTGGCCCTCTTGCGCAAAAACATTTGCGCAAAAGGGCTTATCCCTGAGTGGGAGCGTCAAAGTATTTGTGCAAGAGCAGTGACAATCTTACATTAGATCGTCAGTGCTCTTGCGCAAATTCAAGTGGCCAGTTTAGACAGCTGGCAAGTTTTTGTGCAAAAACAGCCGCTTTTGCACAAAATCTTGCCAGTCTAGACGCAGCCAAGGAGTTTGCTGAATTGGAGTGCAGGTGTAAGTTTTATGCAGAGCAGCACTTCTTATAAATGATAGAAATCACTTCTCTTACCACAGTTACACACTCAGCAATGGGCTTAAACATGAGAGAATACTGTGTTGTTTCACCTGGGCCCACATATATAAGAGGAGGGCCATAAAAATAATGTCCCTTTAGGATAGCTTGAAGTTTCCAGTCCTGATTAGACATATTATTCTGAAAAATAAAAGAAAGAGCTGTCATCCAAATGGTACATTTAAAGCTACCACATTCATTTATTTGTAAATGCAACTACATTTACATTTCTAACCATTAATTCTTAGAATGAACACCAAATCAGCTCACAATCTTTATATTTTAAAAAATACCAGCTAAGAGCAGGTTCTAGGAAAATAAATATTGTATTTTTAAAAGACGAAATTTATTCAACCAAATGTTCAATAATGCTAACACTGTATGTACTTATAGCAATTATTTTATAGTTAAACATTCTTGGTTTGATCCAAAAATTAATGTATCATGTACTCATAACATAAAATAAGTTTGATTGTACTTATAAATGACAGGCTCAATCTAGCCATATGTACTCAGATACTGACTCTGTTGCCCACTAAAACTATTCAATAGAAAGATTGTCCTGCTGCAAAGACCCAAAGTATCAAAGAAAAATTCAGTTGTGTGAGGACAAGTTGGAAGCTCAATGGGAGATGGAGAACTTATGCAAATATGTTTCTTGCTTGTGTTCCATGACATCAGAATCTCACCCTCTTTAAAACTAGCCCAAACAAATATAACATCAGTTCTAAGAGCTAGTCCAAATAGACAGGCTGAATCAGTATCCTTTGTTATTTTATTTATTTTTTAAAAGGAAAATAAAATTAGCAGAAATATAGATCCCAATCATTTTGATTGCTTTATGGCATGATAAAAAGAAGCAATGTTGAAATGTTGGTGTATAATTTTGCTCTTCCATTATTTTTCCTATGGCTGACAGATCTACTCCTTTTTTCACCCAGGAAGAATGGCCTTGGACTCTCCTGTCAGTACAGACACAGAGACCAGTTTGTGGCGTTAACGTCTCTCTTTGGCTTCAAGCAGAAAAAGATCTGTCATCCAGAGAAGAGAAACAGTAGCACTTTTGGAATTCTTCCATTGCTAAAGGTTGTGCTGAAGAAGGAGGTGCCCGCACAAGGAAGTAAAGTACAGTTTAACTGTTTTAAAGGTCAGCATTTATCTGCAGTAATCACACTATTATGGCTAAGATACTGCAGAATTTCCTCATACATAGAACAGAAAAAACTGTTGCAATATGTAGTTGCAAATACCAGTTTAATTTTATTTTTTAAAACAACCAGGAAATTGAATCAACCAGCTACATTAAAGGAGCATTATTATGGTCAAGCTCTAAATGTTAGGAAATGCCAAATGCTAAAACGTTAGGAAATGCCAAAATTTAGGTTGCCTTGTGCATATGCATTATCCTCGTGGTGTTTTATGCTCCATCCTTCTCGCTCTATCTTTTAATCTGAGACAGTTGGATGATGTCCTAAAAACCTTGAAAATGTCTTCTCTGAAGAAGCTACGCAACCCTACAGTTCAGTCAGTCTCTCAACTATCTTTTTTGGGCTGTCATCTTACACTATAATTGTGCACTATGGGATTTCTTGCATCAGTTTCTGGAGCATCAGGTGCTGATCATTCCTAGACATAAATTATTAGATTAGATTAATGACTATTCTAATCTACTATGCTAATTATTGTATCCTTCTCTTAGTAACAAATGCTTTAAATTTTTTAATACTCTACGCATCTCTATTACAAGTTATTTATTCCCTCAAATTTCTCTTAAATATTTTAAACAACTTCTTTTTTGGAAATAAAATACATTAGTATGATTTGTACAGTATTTTACGCTGCTGTCAAGCTCTTAAATTCAGATTTCAGCTTTTCATCTATTGTCAGAAATCTTACATTTAATATTCATACTATTCAAACCAACTCTCTCCCTCACACTTGCAATGTAGAGTATGTTAATAAGTATCAGTCACAGAAGAAAAATCATTAGGAATGACTGACTAAAGTTATTACTGAGGGTAGACAACAATCTCTTTTCCCTAAACAAGTTTTATGTTTGCATAACATTAGACTTTGGGTAATAAGACAAAATCCATATTTCTGTGCTTTTGTGCATTCTATGATACATGGACGTTAATTTTAATTTAAAAGGATTAATCCAATAATTCTGACTCTTGATTTAACCTTCTAATTGTAAAATAGACTTACTATTGGTATGTCCTGAATCACTGCCTGATAGGCTGGTGTTACAAACTCAAGCTCAACTTCTGCACTGTCCGTATTCACCACACACTCAATCAGATAGACCCGAATATCATAGGAAGACTGCAGCAGAATCTGGCATGGATAGCGACCAGGATGTTGTGGAATAAACTTTATAGGAAGTTCAACTGCCATATCTAGATCTTAAAAAAAATACAATTATGTAAAACATTCCAAAAATATTTAACAAACAAACATCTGGAAAAGCATATGCAGTTTGCAAAAGAAGATTCTTTGTATAGTACACACCCCACATAAGTGATTCTGGAATCACAAAAGTTTTTTCACTTATACATAACCAAGTTTATTTTGCTAGAAGGAAACTTATGAATATATTTAAGATCCCAAATAAAATGTTTTACATAATTTCTTGTTCTACATAGAGGAAATATATAAAAAGATCTATTTACTTCTTACACACAGAAAAGTTTATTGTGTATATTTTTCCCCCCAGGTACTATATACATAGTGGTTACCATTTAAAAACATTTGTTAACAATTATCATGCAGTGCTAATGGACTCATAAAAGGCCGAAAAAAGATCATCATGATCTAATCTAATCATCATCTAATCAGATCTCCTGCGCATTACAGGCTACAGTACTTTGCTCACCCATCTCCTTTGACTGCGTTATTGAAGTTTTCAAATCATGGTTAAAGACTTTATATTACAGAGAATCTTCCATTTACACTAGTTTACACTTTCAAGTGAACTGTTCCCCATGCTGAAGGAGAAAACAAAAAGTAGTCCAGAATCTCTGCCAATCTGACCCAGGGAAAATTCCTTCCCAATTCCAAATATGGTGATCAGTTCAACCATGAGCATATGGGCAAGACTCTTCAACCAGACACCTAAGAAAGAATGGACAGTATTTGGTCCAGTATTTGGTCCTGCCATGAGGGCAGGGGACTGGACTCGATGACCTCTCGAGGTCCCTTCCAGTCCTAGTATTCTATGATTCTATGAATTATCTGGAGTAACTCAGAGCCATCCTCTTCTAATGTCCCATCAGTGGCCCTTGGGGATATTTATTACTAGCAGTTACAGATTAGCTACATTCCATTGTAGGCAGTTTCATCATATCATCCCATCCATAAACTTCTCAAGTTAAGTCTTGAACCCAGCCAAGACACAACGCAGTGTAGAAAATAAATAAAATATTGATACAATTAATATAATAAAGATACAATTGACACCAACATTTCCCCTGTAATCTGCACATCTCTCTTTCTGTGATCCAGGGCACCTTCATCAAATCATCTCTCCTTCCCTCAACCCTGCACGGGAGCCTCAGTGGAAAAGTGGGGGAAAATATGTGAGGTGAGACAGTGGCTGTGAGCAGAAAGAGGTATGACTAGTCCCAGAATAAGCTCCCTATAGCTCTTTAGGGAATTTGCAAAAGTGAATGCAGCTTGCAGGGACAATAGTGTCTCAGTTGTTCCCCAATATGCTGAAGAACCCCCCTTCATGAGAACTTTCAAGGGTAGGACTTCTAAGGACTACCAGTGCGGAAAGACTTACGTAGAGTGGAGAGTAGTACATAGGCACAGAACTTCTAGGCAGTTAGAACTGAGATCCACAGGGTCTGAAGATACCACCATGCAATTTGATCAACAAGGACTTATTTCATGCCACTTGCCTCGGTAAAGAGCTTGGAAAATAACTCTTACTATGTTTTCCTCCTCCATTCTACTCCCCACCGGATTATTTTGTGTAAAGGGGGCAATCAAGCTCAATGTGTGACATCATTTTCAAATGCTGTTTTAATGGCAACACCTATGTTTTAAAAATGTCATCAATCTCAATTTACAATGCTGATGTCTTTCACAAATGATGTTTCCCACTTATTCAATTCTCACCTCTCTGAAAATGGTACAGCAAAACCTCTTGCTTTACTACTGTGCTCCAAAAAGTTGATATTTCTCTTGTCTGTACCCTCCATACTTTCATAAAAATAGCTCAAGTTCAAAGGATTAATAATATAGCATTACATTATAAGCCTTTCCACATTACTAAGCTATCAAAAAGATTATAGATTGCACCTCAGGTTCAACCTTCTCTGAAATAAATTACCTTGTTCCCTCATAAAGACAAGATTAATGACCTGCTAATTTATGAATTATTACCCTTTTTCTGTTTTGTCACTAAGTTATTATCCCCAACGGCTATCTTCCACAAAAATGTCCCAGGTTTGTCAGTTTTGCAAGTAATAAAACTCCCTCTCTTATTTTTGATTCATAAATATATTTCCTGCAAATTTGACTGTAACCTTATCTGATCAGTCAATTTGTTGGAGTACATAGAGGATATTCAAACCAATATACATATCTAAATCATTAGTGATATATTTTAAGTACTTGCACTACTTCAAGGTAAGATGGAATGTCTGTTCTTACATAAGTCTGGATATTGTCAATATACTGAGTCTGTAATATATTTTGTATGGCTTGGAAGCTCCAAAATGTTTTGAAACAATATGAGGAACTTTAAAATGTTATGTACTATAGAAGATTGTTATTGGGGTAAATGCTACTCTGTCTGTACACCCCTATTATCATTTAGACTTGGTCTTCACTAGGGATGGCATATAGAAGGTGATAGAATAGTCAACTAACCGCATGAATTCTTAGCAGTTAGTCAACTATTCTATAGTCCCCGTGGGTGGAGCTAGCAGCCAGTGCTCTCCAGCCCCTCTCCTGGGGAGCCCCCAGCCACCCTGCACTGCTGTCAGGAAGCAGCTGATCAGTGAGGAGACCAATTAAAAAACCAGCTCCCTTTGTGGACTGGTTGATTGCCACCCCACGCTGCTGCCTCTGATACAGAGGCAACAGCATGGGGTGGCAACAGCCCCTGGCGGTGCCTATGGACAGAGGCTGCTGGGGGGGGGGGATGTGGTGGGGAAGCTGCTTCTGTCCGCAGAGGCCCAGGCTGGCTGTGGACAGAGACTGCTCTGGCAGCAGCCCCTGTCTGCAGGGAGCTGGGACCTCCCCCTCCCCCCCACCATGGGCAGGGGCTGCTTCTGCGAAGCAGCTTCTGCCTGCAGCAGGCCCAGGCTCCCTGTGGACAGAGGCTGCTCTGTGGGATGTGGGTTTTAAGCCAGCTCCCCACAGCACCGGCTCCTGCTTCCCCCCCTCCATTGCTGCCTCTAACACAGAGGCAGCAAGGGAGAGGGAATGTGAGTAGTCCACTAGATTAATTGATAAGCCTAGGCTTATCAGTTAATTGTTTAGTTGACTACTAGTTCACATCCCTAGTCTACACTAGATCAGGAAGGTCATCTTAAGATACACAACTCCAGTTATGCACTATGCGTAGATGAAGTTGGCTTACTTTACGTTGAGCCTTGGCAGCGTCCACACTGCAGGGGGATGAAGGGAGCAAATGCTGCCGTCTGTTTCCCTTACTCCTCGCAAAAGGAGGAGTACTGGATACCAGTTGGAGCTGCCCTCAGCATTCGATTTAGAGATCTATACTAGACCCACTAAATTCAACACCAAAATATCGACCTCTGGAGTGTAGATCTTCCAGTAAGTATCTACATGCCACTAGAGTCCACTCTTAACTAACCCAGAACAGAGTCAATTCTATTTCATTTGTGGTCCCCGCATGCCATTGATATGTGCTGCAGCAGCAGCTGGGGAAACATTTCTTCCTTCCTAAATCCTGTGGAAATGCATTCTTTTAAGCTGGCTCCCCCCAGCACTGGCTCCTGTTCCCCCTCTTGCTGCCTCTCATCAAGGCAGTAAGGGGGGGCCGGCAAAGAAGGCATGGGGTGAGGTGGGACTGCTTGAGTCCCATAGGGCTCTTGCACATTTCAAAAGCAGAAGCACCAGCATTGGGAACCAGCACCAGCATGGATTGAAGTAGTCCCCACTTGCGCCATTTCCCCGCTGTGCCTCCCCTGCCTCCTGTGGAGACGGTGCTGGGGGCAATCGGCTTAAAGTCGGTTCCCCCCAGCACTGGCTCCTGCTTCTCCCCC
>CM057845.1:178967205-178981530 GCA_030068395.1 Apalone spinifera | reverse complement strand
CCCCCCCCCCCCCCGCTGTCTCTCTCTGGCAGAGGCAGCAAGAGGGGGAAGCGACTAGCCGAGCGGCTACTCATCTATCCGATAAACATTTGCTTATCAGATAGTTGACTAATCAAGTAGTCATCAACATCCCAAGCGTGAATCAGATGATTTGCACACTCCAAAAGTGCTTGCAGGGAGGGGGGAGCAGGTAAGTGCAAGGCTCTGGTGCCCCAGTGCACAAGAGGTGTGGGGGGGAAGGGACCAGCTGGGGGGAGGGGTCCATGGGCTGCAGATGGAGCCTCAGTGGGCCACATGCTGTAGGGCTGCCGGTTGCCCACCACTGTTCTGGAAGCTCCCCAATTCCTGATGGCTGGAAAAAGACAGAAAAGAACAAAATAGAGGAGATAGGGATTTCTCCATGTTGTTTGGGGACCCAAATGGAAATCTGCCTAAATTTGAAATTCTTAGTACTCTCCCCCACAGAAAAGATGTATCATCTTTTTATGAAGGGACTAACTCCCAAGAGTGATTATGGGGGGAGAGAAGGGTGTTATTCTAGTAACTCTGAGAATTACAGATGCTTTTTGTAAATCAAGTCAAACTGATTTCCTCAATTTCTTGAAAAAGTCAGAGTTAAAGGACTCTCCTATAATGTGTATAATTATACATGGATTTCCTTTAAATATGTTCGCAGCTTGTCGTTCTGACTACACCAACAATTTATGACCCATTTATACATCGTAATTTCTAAAAAAAAAACTTATTTCAACATCACATGTTACCGCCATTAAAATATGGATGAAGGGTGTTTTCATTTTATCTAGATATAGTTTACAAGGTGCATAATGCCCTCAAGAATATACACGATATATTGCACAGATTCTTCAAATTTGGAACATAAACTTTCAAAACTTACACATTTTGGGATGATTAATTTACATTGAAATGGTCTCAGGACAGAGTTTCCAAATGAAACACCTTCAGAATGCAGACAGAGAACATTTAATGTGCAGGACACCCATTCTCTAGAAGACAAGGGTGGGACTCAAACTCACAGTACATGGGTGTTGCTGAGGTTCAACTTCCACAGCACTTTGAACCACCCCGCTATAATTATGACAGCCTGTCTGCAAATACTCTGGTTTACACAAAGCCCTAGTCTTTCTATACATAAGCCTTTCACTCTCTTTGACTCATCACTTTTGGCTGAGCTAACTTGGAGTTCTAAACTTAACCCTGTGATAAAATTCTGCATTATTTCTCCTAAGTTTTAAGGTTGACAAGAAGTGACATTATGTTTCTGGAAGCTTATTTTAGTCTTTTCCCATAAAAAAAGGAAGATATCTTGGAATTATTGTGGATAGTTCTCTTAAAATATCCATTTGATGAACAGTGTCAGTCAAAAAGCTAACAAAAAGTTGGCAATCGTAATAAGACAGAAAATATTATATTGTCTCTACAGAATTCCATGGTACATCCACACTGTAAATAGTGCTGCAGATCTCTTTGTCCCATAAAAAAACAAAAAAAACCCCAAAAATGGAAAAAGTTCAGAAAAGGGCAACAAAAATGATAGGGGATATGAAAAAGTTTCCATGTGAAAAGAGATTAATAAGACTGGGACTATTCAGCTGGGAAAAGACACAACTATGGGGGATGGAATGGAGGTCAATAAAATTATGACGAGTAAGGAGAAAATAAATAAGAAACTACTATTTACTCTTCTCATAACACAAGAATTAGGGGGTCATCAAATGAAATTAATAGGCAGCACGTTTAAAACAAACAAAAGGAGGTATTTCTTCAGGTAACGCACAGTTAACCTGTGGGATGCTTTGCCAGATGATGTTGTGAAGACCAAGACAGTCACAGGGTACAAAAAAGAACAAGATAATTAATGGATTTATCCAGGATGGGCAGGGATGGTGTCCCTAGTGTCTGTTGGCAGAAGCTAGGAATGGGTGACAGGGAATGGATCACTTGATCATTGTCTGTTCCTTTCATTCCCTCTGGGGCACCTGACACTGGCCACTGTCGGAGGACAGGATGAACCATTAGTCTGACTCATTGTATCTGTTCTGATGTTCTTAAAAGTATTTGAATTTAGTATTTATGAAACTTTTCTAGAATAACCTCAACTTAGTCCCATGACAAGGATAGGACAGACAAATAGGAGCAATACAATTTTCTCTATGCGAGCATACCTATGACACACTGATCTAGTGTGATCACCTCTAAAGATAATCTCATGGTTCAGTCAATCCTTTCTGTAGTGCTAACAATTGTATCAGTGAAATGTGGTTATCTCTACAATAGCAAATAGCCTGATATAGGGGCGGGCTGTATCCAGCACACCAAACATTTGGATCTGGCCTACTGCAGCCCAACAGGATTCTTAGGCAGGCTCCCTGGCTGCCATGACTGCAAATGTTACTCAAAGTGGCCAGCTGTTGGGGCCAATGTGTATGTGCAGCATACCCCTTGGTGGGAGGAGGGTCTCCACAAGCTCCCTGCAGCACCATCCTCACAGCCTCCCATTGGCCAGAAATCAGCCAATAGGAGCTACTGGTATGGTGCTTGTGGGCACATGCAGTATGCGGAGACCTGCTGTCCCCATTCACCAAAAGGACATGCTGTACAGAGACGCATACACTGGCCCCAAAAGCTGACTGCTATAAGCAGTGTATGGGGGTGCAGCAGGCAGATAGCTTGCCCGAGAGTCCCACTGGGCTGCTGACTGGGAGCCACTTATGGTATGAGCCTTCCAGACAGAGTCTGCACGTGGCACCCTCTCCCCTCCTACACCAGTTCACAATCCCTTAGTGAATCCAAACCCTCTTCACCCCCTCCTGGACGTCTACTCCAGGTCAGAACCCACTCCTGAACCCAAACTCGCTCCCAGACCTTTGTCCCCTCATGTATCTCAATCCCCTACCCAGAGTTCCCTCCTATGCCCAAACTCCATCCCAGACTCTTGTCCCCACCACTAATATCATAGGAAGGTGTGACCTTTGACCACTTACCAAGTTCTTGGAATGGCCTCCCACCAAAAATTATTGCCCACCGCTGGTCTAAAACCATCATTTAATAAAAGAGACCAAACTGACATGAGATGGGGGGGGGAAGGACAGAGAGGTTTCAGTCCTGCATTCTGCAAGCTCTTACACAGTGTACACTGAGGTGCGAATGGTGAGGTGTGAATGGTTATTGTGCTCGAGTATAGTAATGAAGTTACTAGTATGGGCTCAACTGACCATCAGAACAATATTGCCCATGGTTTCAAGAGCACAACACCCAACAACTTACACTTCAAAATCTATAAAAGCAGTCAGATTTTCAAAAGTTCTCATTTCAGAGGGTGCTGAGAGCTTTTGAAAAGCTGACCACTTTATATAGGTGCTTAAATGGGAGTGGAGTTCTTTTGGAATTCTAGACATAACTGTGCATACTCAGCACTGTTGAAAATTGGATGCTAGGTATAGTCCATTGGCACTCAGCAGAATTAAGTCTCCAGTCTCTTGCACTTTTGATCTCTTATTTTCAAGTGAGAATGGCAAAAGTAAGATGGGGGCAGTGGGCCAACCAGGGAGTTCCATGGAGTTTCCAAGGAATTGAGCTTAAGAGCAATCCTCAGCATGTACAAAAGAATTTTAGCCATGCTTTTTCTTCTTTGGTTTGACATCTGCTAGTAGTCACAGACCAACAGTAACCAATGAGCAACCTTCTGGCTTTCATGGCATTACTTTTGCTCATCCCTATGGCAAAAGTCTAGCAAGTATAGCTTCATAATGCAAACATTTCTTTTTGGAACAATTCCTAGCCAGGGGAAAGTGAGTATAAACTTTAGCATGGTTTCAACCTGTAGGACAACTTGTAGTCTACAATTTCTAAGACAAGAAAAAGAAAAGGAAAAGACAGTAGGTAAAACTGCTTTGAGGTCCTCTAATTTTCCTTTAAATATTAGAGGAAGCAGAATGCTGAAAGTAAAGAAAAGTAACTCTCATCCCCAATAGTTATATATTGCTTTAATTGGCTCCGAGGTCTGCTCAGCAAAGCAAATACCAAGCCCAGACATCTACATTGCAATTTTATAGCCCCACAGCCCAAGCCTCATAAGTCTGAGCTCTCTCCAATTGGCACAAAGCAGTTACATGAGAACCTTACAGTGCCACAGCTGCAGCAATATAATAAGTGTAAACATAGCTTAAATTGACGAGGAGTCCTGTGGCACCTTATAGACTAACAGATTTATTGGAGCATAAGCTTTTATGGGCAAAGACCCACTTCATCAGATGCATGCACGAAGTGGGTCTTTGCTCATGAAAGCTTATGCTTATGCTCCGATAAATCTGTTAGTCTATAAGGTGTCACAAGACTCCTTGTCACTTTTGCAGATTCAGACTAACACGGCTACCCCTCTGATAGCTTAAATTGTAAACTCCAGACTGTCCATTAGAGGGGCAATACAACTCCACCATTCTGATACTACAATAAAAATATTAAATTATATATTTAAAATATTATGAGAATTTTCCACATTTTCCACCCAGTGTGAAGTTTATCCAATCTAATTATACTAATACACTCTGTGTCTCAAACTGAATATTGACAGAATCTTAAAAATAAAGATTAAATAGTGAGCAACATGTTCCGTTAGTTCTGTGATCTTCTTAATTCTTTGAAATTGATAATATAAAAAAATTCTGAACATTTCTTTATATTTACAGCTAGTGTCATGATATGCTGAATCTGGTGTGCCATAGAACTAACTGCATAGAAATCAACATTATTCTCTAAGTAAATTGTCATCTTTGTTAGTATAATAAAAAATAAAACAAAACTATAGCCTTACTTAGTGGTTAGCATTAAAAAACACTGTTCAGTAATTAGGGCCAAAGTTTTACTATGTATGCTTCCTTGAAATTATAATTCATCAAAAAAATGAGCCTACATTATTTTATGTCTGACCATATACATTTTTTCCCTAATGCAGCAGAATCAACCATCAAGTATGAATTAATTAAAAACAAAACATTTTGAAAGTTCCAGTGGCAACACTGATGCTAGTGGTATGCAAATGAAAAACAAAGTAGATTTATGATAATTTGTGCTCACCTAGTTTAAAAAATTGCTAAATGAAAAAGGGCAAACAGCATAAATAATGCCTTAAGCTTTTGTGAATCTATACCCAATGGAAAGTAAGCTCTAAAAAGAAAAAAAATTAAAAAGTACTTATGCACACAGAAACCAGGAACTATATTAAACAGTTTAGCATTAAAACACTCTCAAACTATGCATGGACTCTTATGGAAATCCTAAGAACATAAAAACGGCCATACTGGGTCAGGTCCATCTAGTACAGTATCTTGTCTGTTGACAGTGGCCAATACCAGATGACCCAGAGGGAAGAATCACAACAGGTAATCATCACGTGATTCCTCTCCTGTCATCCATTTCCAGACAAACAGAGGCTGGGGACACCATTCCTACCCATCCTGTCTCATAGGCATTGATGGACCTAAACCTCCATGAACCTATCTAGCTCTTTTTTGAACCCTATTAAAGTCCTAGTCTTCACATCCTCTGACAAGGCATTCCAGAGGTTGACTGTGCACTGAGTGAAGAAAACTTCCTTTTGTTTGTTTTAAACCTGCTGCCTATTAATTTCATTTGGTGACCCCTAGTTTTTATATTGTGGGAATAAATAAATAACTTTTTCAAGACCAATCACGATTTTATTGACCTCTATCATATCCCGCCCCCCTTAGTCTCCTCTTTTCTAAGATTCAAAGTCCAAGTCTTTTTAATCTTTCTTCATATGGGACCCATTCCAAACCCCTAATCATTTTTGTTGCCCTTTTCTGAACCTTTTCCAATGCCAATATATCTTTTTTGAGATGAGTCAACCACATCTGTATGCAGTATTCAAGATTTCCTCAAGTCCTGCTGACCTGGGTTAAAAAGAACAGTAATTAAATATCCATCTAATCAAAATATTATCTTCATATTGCTCAAGTGAAAATCTAATTTTAGAACAAATTAGTGAAAGTCTTTAGAAAATCTATTATCTATTCTTTGTAGATTAATTTTCTTCTGAAATAAAATATATTTGTGCTATATTTATCTTATTAGATCCAATCATAATATGTAATTATTTAAGGAGCATCAAGAGATCACTTGTCTCAAAAGGAATTTGAAAATAAGTGGGCATTCCCAATATTTCAAAGAGACTAACTGGGAAATCTCCACTTATATGGGTGCATCTACACAACACCCTAAACTCGAAGTTAGATATGCATATCTCAGTGGTTCCCAATCTTTTTGATACTGGAGACCAGTAAACCCATTCACAAGCTTTTGGAGGACCGGTAACATATATTTGCATATTTGCATATTCACAAAGCAAATGATGAATATACAGATAAATTGTTTCTGGTCCTCCCAAAGCCCCCAGTAACAACAGGAGTGGCCCTGGTTGACTGCCCTGGGCGGTTTCCCGACCCCAACCCCGAGGTATCTACTTCACCCCCATTTGGGACCGGTAAGGTTAAAAGGTCCCTCTCAGGCCTGCCGGGTGACTCGGCTCGCATGTAGCCCCATGTCCCCTCCCTCAGTTGTGCCTGCGTTCATGGGTGAAACCACAGGGTGCACCCTGCCTCGGAGCATGTCACTGGCCCTACCTGTCCGGCGGGTTGCTCCGCGCCCTTCTTCCCTCCCCCCCCCAGCCCCAATCCCAGCTGCTTTATCGGCCGGCGCTGGCTCCCCCGGCTGTGTCCGGTGCCAGGCGTTCAGCATCAGTGCGCCCAGTGCCTGGCCTTCCCCCTGGGTCCTAGCGCCCATCAGATCTAGCCCCGCCGCCCGGGAGCATGCGCAGCAGAGACACCGCAGCGGTGGGCTCTCTCCCAAGAATTGTGCGCAAAAAATTTTCTGAGGACCGGTATTTTTTTTTCTAAGGACTGGTACTGGGCCACAGATCACACTTTGGGAAACACTGGCATATCTTATTTTGATTGACTTTCAAAATAGCTTATTTAGG
This sequence comes from Apalone spinifera, assembly GCA_030068395.1. Lineage (NCBI taxonomy): Eukaryota > Metazoa > Chordata > Testudines > Trionychidae > Apalone > Apalone spinifera. Next base: position 178,974,512 of record CM057845.1, on the reverse strand, counting down.
GACATCCCTTAACCCTCATGGAACGAGGGTTACAGGAATGCTGAAATAGTGCAACCACTATTTAGAGACCAGTCTCAAAATAGAAGGAGCATTCAAAAGATGCAGGGTAGCTATTTCGGGATACTTCGAATATCCCGAAATAGCCCCACTGTGTAGACATACCCTTTGTGAATAAACTGATTTAATAAATTATCCAACACAAACACAGACTTCCACTTTTAGGAAACTGGAAAAAATGAATCTGCAAAGGAAAAAGAATCATGGATTGGAGAAAGTGATATTGGAGTAGCAATCTCATAAACTACATTTTTTATATCAGTGGGTACAAGCTAACACTTTTTCAACAATGTAAAAAAGTGGGTTATTGTCTTAATAAAGGCTGAACCTCCCAAATCTGGGATTCTCTGCTGACAACATTTGTGGTCCAGCAGTGGCTGGGGGGAATCCACCAGCCACTGCAAGCGGGAGTGGGGCCAGCAGGGACCAGGGAAATCCTCAGCCCCAACTGGCAACTCCTGGTGAGAGCAGGGCTGGCAGCAGCCAGGGAGCCTCAGCCCCGGCCGGGAACTCCCGGAGAGAGAGGGGCCAGTAGAGACTGGAGGGAATCCCCTACCCTAGCTGGCAACCCCATGGAGCCCTGGTGGCTGTGAAGCTGGTGGTGGCTGGAGAACCCTAGCCCAAGGAGCCTGACCCCAGGTAATCCTGGCAGCATGAGGCTGGCGTTAGGGTAGGTAGCCCCACAGCGCAGAGTTAAGCCCAGGAATGGGTCAGCAGCCAGCAGGAGAGCATTGACCTCCCATGGACTGGCAAATTCCCTGGTTTGGGACAGCTCTGGTCCCAAGGGTGCTAGACCAGGGAGGTCCAACCTGTAGTGTGATAAGAGGAACCAAGGGTAGGGGTGAGGGTTGACACAAAGCCCCTGAAATTTAAAAAAGAAGAGTAGAGAAAAGAGGTCAAGGAAAACAGCTCAGAACCAATACTAAAGAATACAGTAAATACTAGAGAATATATCAGCATTGAAAGAACAATATAAGTGTGCTGAGTCTATCATTTATTGCATTGAAAGGAATGGAATGTTAGTGAAGATAGCTTAACAGCAGACAATGTCAAAAAACTAAACAAATGCCAGTTAGTAATTTCTGTAGTAAACAAAGTCACAGATTTCTTCATCTTCCAAAGCTTTTGACCTTTTGATTTTCTGGGCCCTTGTACAAAGTGGAGGGAGTAGGTTGGCTCCATGGCTTACATAAAGGGCAGAGCCTTGGGTGAAAGGGGTGGGTCCGGGGCAGCCAGCCCTCAGTGCTGCCCAAAACACACTGCACTGTGTCCCTTCCCCACCAGTCAACCCTTCGAACTGCCTGGACCATCAATGATTTAAAGGGCCTGGAGCTCCAGACACTTTTTTAATCTTTGGACCCACGGCAACTACCCCTTTTGCCCCCTCCTTCCGCCAACAGCAGGCCTGACTGAGGGACAGATGTGCTCTCTGAACACAGGGAAGAAAAACCCAAATAACTGTTGTAGCATCAGTAAGATTTTCACAAAAGAGAGTCAGAGAAAACTGAGTCTATTAACTGTAAAAAACATTTATCAGAAGAGAGCTGGTAATTGGAAGAGACTGCAGTTTAGATTTGCAGTTTAGTAGGCTCTCAATGCCCCTTCCAATATTGTTTCATGGCTGTGTTGTCTTTGAGGCAGGTGGAGCCATCCTGGAAATGTAAAGGGGTTGGGCCTTTGCAGCTGAGTACATATTCAGCTTCTGTTGTTTGAAAGAAGCGTCTTGTGTCATCCTGCTCTACAAAACCCTGGATTTCAGAGGCCTTCTCTTGCCCCCCACTTATTTTGATAACAGCTTTCATTAGGTGATAAGCCTCATGTTTTCTTTGGTTAGAGGACTCATTTTGCTAGTTAAAGAATACAGCTCTTTTCTGTTGAATTAGTGCTAGACTAGCTGGAGTTACCCGGCGTTGCTCCGTCCCGCTCCCCGCTGGCCAATTCACTCCCCCCTCCCCAGCCCTGCTTCCTGCTGACCGGTTCTCCTCCTCCTGATCTCCCCTGGCCGCCCACCCCCACACCTCCCTCCACCGGCAAGCCCCGCTGCCCCTGATCCCTTCTCCCCCGAGCAGCTCTGCTTCCTGCTGGCCGCCCCTTTCCCGATCTCCCCTGGCCAGTCCCACTGCCCCCAGCCCCCTCCCCCATCCTCCCCTCCCAACCGGTTCCTCCCCCCGCCCCCAATCAAGTGTGTCCGGGGTTTTTTTTTAGACTACCTGGTAACTGTAGCCGCGGGGGGCAGGGCAGGTGCCTGAGCCATTGTGCGAGTAGGGGTGGGGCTAGTCCTGGATGGCGCTGGGGGCAGCAGGCACGTGACCTAGGGTGGGCAGGGCTGCTCCTGCAGTGTAGCGCGGCGGGTTATTTTTTATTTTTATAGGTTGAGATCGGGCCCGACTGGGTCCAAAAGTACCTTAAAATCTTCTCCTGGAGGAAAGGTTATCCCATGGAAAGTTTGGTTGTGGTAGCTCTTATAGTGTCCAAGTTATTAAAGTACAAACATACAAACATTCTCCTTTATATATTAGATTTTGCTTTTTGGCAGGGGGCAGGGAGTGTGTCAAACAAGTCTTAGGCCAAACACTGGAACATCTTATTGTTTCATCAGGCACCGTGAATGATATTTTTAAGTTGACCTCAATGCTCTTGAATGCCAATGATCTTATTAGGCAAGTTAGGGAGTTTCTCACAGAACTTCTTGAGAAAGCTATTGCTAGAACGTCTCACAGCTGGCTTGGTCCTGCAGTGCTTTGACACTGTACCATTTTCACTAGTCTTTGGGTGTTTGTAGTGTGGTGGAATGAGCTGCTGATATGTGACTGATCTTACTAATTGGTAGTCTGTCCAACAGGATCTGTACCTCTCACGGCTCATGTTATATGGACATCAAGAAAATCTTGAGCTCTGATGACAACATAGTCAAGGAGGTTCCAGAGTTTTGGCCAAAGATGTTTCTAGGTGATAAATTTGCTTAAACTGCTAAAAATGGTGTTTGTGATGAGGAGGTCACACTCATCACATTTGCTGGGGAAGAGAATGCCATTGGGGTCTGATGACACCATCGAATCTATGCTCAATGCACAATGCTCAATAATGGAACATATTGTTGATCCCCCATCTTCTGAGGAAGTCCAATGTGCCATCACCCATACAAAAAAAAAATCACAAAACATACCAGGCCCAAACTGTATCCTAGCTGTAATTTTTAAAGCTGATGGGTCAATTCTGCAGCTATCCACAGAAATTCATTTCCATCATCAGACTACTTCAGGACAGGATGACTGCCACCATTCTGTGCGATGGTTATGGGACTGAACCATTCATCATTCACAAAGGCGTCAAGTAGAGTTGTGTCATTATTCCAACACTTTTCTCAATTTACCTCGCTGTGATCCTGATTTTCACCCATGACCACCTTCTCGATGGAATCTGGATTGAGCATTGAATGGATGGCGGACTCCTCAATCTCGGACATTTCCAAACAAAGACTAAGATCACAAGAATTGGCATCACTGAAGTGTGTGGATGACTGTCATTCTCAGATATACAGAGGCTGACCTGCAAACTACCATAATTTCTGTAGATGCCTATCACAGCCTGGATCTTTCTCTCAACATTGGGAATACCAAGGTACTCTACCAGCCCTCACCAGCACAAACTTCTCTTTGTACTCCACAAATCACCATCAGTGGAGAATGACTCCCAAACAACCAGCCACCTCTTCCAAACAACCAGCATGGACACAGAAATTTAAAAGTGGATCCACTGTGCCAGCACATCGTTTGGAAGACTATTGTGGCAAATGGCCAGTGCTATTGTGGTAGGTCCCATGCTTTTCCTTGTTGTGGTGAGTGAGGGCACCACTCCTGCTTCTATTCTTGGGCTGCACTGGTGCCGTGCAGGGGGTGAGAAGCAGAGCAGGAAAGGGACCAAGGTGCACCCTCTACTCTGTTCCATCCTGTAAGATACAGGAGGTTTCTGGGAGCACTTCTGAGAATCATAGAATCACAGGTTTGGAAGAGACCTCAGGAGGTCATTGAGTTCAACCCCTTGCCATGTCAAATCAGGGCAAATTGCTTAGAGACCAGGCTACGTATAGTCCAAGAATCAAGGAGCTAACATTTGAAATATAGGCACACAGACAATGTTCATTTCTTTAAGTTTTCTACAGACATCTCACTTGGCATACTTTAGCCAAGATTTGGTGCAAACATATAGCAGGGCTTGCAGCAACTATCTTTCAACACATATCTCAATTCAATCATGTCACACCAGACCCTTCAGATTTGCATGCTTCTTACTCTCTTTCCCTTTGGTCAGGATTTCTCTCAATCTTCTGTGCTGTGGAAGTCCCTCTGCCTTTCTTGGGTAGGGTCTCCCTTTGCCTGGAACTCTTATACTCTAGTCAACACCAGTACACTGCCAAACTATAGTAAGATCTCTTACCGGCTTCAAGCCCCTTACAAAATCTAAGATCACAAGAATTGGCATCACTGACGTATGTGCAAATGATGTGTCATGTAGCAATGGGCTTTTATTAGGTCTCTAGCAGGGCCTTAATTGGCTCCATTTCTTCTAATTAACCTGTAGCAACTTCTCCTTAGTCCACAAGTAAAATATCCCTGAACTTCCTGGCACTTATTTACCTCCCATCTACCACTCTTCTGCTGCCCTTTAGCCCAGCTGCATCATACTACTCACATGATTATGCACTGATAGGGAGCTGCAAACAGGCACCAAGATCTTGGTTTACAAGCCAACTGTAATCCACACCTTTCTCTCTGGGTGTGAGACCTGGGTAACCATCTCAAGTGGCTGAAATGGGTCCAGCAACGCTGCCTCAGGAGGAGTCTCAGGATCAGCTGGGAAGGCTGATGCCCTGACATCATTGTTCTCTCTGCAGCCAACATCAGCAGCATAGAAGTACAGCACAGGAAACAACAACTCCACTAGACTGGCCTCTGTGTATGTATACCTGACACTCGCCTCCTGAAGCAAGCATTCTTCTCTCAGCTAAGTCAGAGAAGAAGGGCTCACAGAGAGCAGTGGAAGCATTTCAAAGACATACTGAAAGTACACCTTAAAAAGGGAGGCATCAGCCTGTAATGAGGTGGAGTGGATATCCACAGATCTGGAGAAGGAAGAGCATATCTCTGCATGCTGGTGGGTGGAGCCATGCCACTCTGACCCTGCCTCCCAGAAACCAAGGAGCGTGGCTGGAAGTATAAAGAGCAGACAGAAGGCTCAGTTGGAGCCTAGCTGCTGGCGGGGGCAGATGTTTTCCCGAGCCCTCACACTGGAAGGCTGCAGTAGACCTAGAGGAAGCAGATAAATGGCCCAGAGCACCTGGACCCAATCCCAAAGCAGATGACTGGTCCATACTCCAGACCTCTGACCCCAGAAAAGCTGGTACTAGTTACAAAGGCTCTCGCCAACCCAGATACCCCTCTGGACCAACAGGTACACCCAGAGGAGGAGTGTGGAAGAGGCCCAGGGATAGCGAACTTCTGTGTGGTGGCAACACTGACACATTGGAGTCAGCATGTGGTAACTTGAATCCCTGCTGAACCTGTGACATACCCCCTCTGCCAAGCCATGGATGGCTGTCTCCACCTCTCCTAGGCAAGGGCCATGAGCTATATGACTATTTTCTGCTCAGCCTGAGTAAACTGGTCTGAACTCTCAGAGTATTTTCCTGCCCATCCTAACCAGGGGTCTTGGGCTTCCTAAGAGCTTATTTGCCCTGCCTGAGCACAGCAAACTGGGAGTACTCGGTCTGAAATGGAACACAAGTAGCACTACACTATACACCAAGCCACAAATCACTTTGAGGAGAGCAGACATACTTACAAGACAGAGAAACAATAAGGCTACATCTACGCTGCCTTACTGATGTAGTTTTTGTGGCAGAAAATATGCTAATGAGGGACTCATTAGCATAAGTTGCGTTCTCATTAGCATATTTTCTGCTGTTTCTTTTTGCACAACGGGTTTTTGCACAAAAAGAAGCAGAGTGGGCTTCCACCCCACCCCCCCGACGTCCCAAAACCCCTGTTTTGCGCAAGATCCTTTCTGCCTGTTCTGAAGAGGCATAAGGATCTTGCTCAAAATGGAGTTTTTGCACAAAAAAAATCAATCCACACTGTTTCTTTTTGTGCAAAAACCCCTTGCACAAAAAGAAACAGAAGAAAACATGCTATTGAGATTGTGGCTTTTTTTTCTGCTGCAAAAAACTGGCAGTGTAGACAAAGCCTAAGGGAGGAAAGAAAGGGCACAACAATCTAGCCAACAACTATGCCTCTGCCAAAACTACACCTGTCACTTCTGTGGGGAAATCTGCAACTCATGAACTGAGCTCCTCAGCCACTTAAAAACTCAACAGTGAACCCCACTGACAGACATCATCCTTGCATCCAGGATGAAGATAACTCCAAATACTTCACCAGGGCACACTATATGTTGGCTATCCTGCCACTCCCTGGGTGGGCGGGACTAGAACCCCCCACCGGCGAACACTGCAAGCCCTAGGCCAAGCCGTAACCTGCCCCACCAAATACTTTTGATGGAATACTTCTTATCCATTAACTGAAAAAATAAAATCAGGTCTCTTTTATTGGACATTCTTTAAAAATATAATGGTGGGTAGCCTATATTGTTAAATCTTGTCAGGAGAAGCTATAGAACTCTTATTAGTTTTTGATACAGAACCTAAACTAAATATCAAGATGCAATACACTGTCTTTCATTTTAAGAACAATTTTTCAGTGCACTATATTTCAGTGCACAGATGCACTTCCATCTCCTGTTGGACAATTGAAATGTTCAAATAATTACCAAAAACAATTTTACAACTCTGTAGTTCAAAATGTAAAATGTGTTTTCTTCCATTTGCCTAGTTGGGCTTTTAGTTCCTATTTTATAAAAGACTCTAACAGTGAGGAGGAGTGGAAAGAACTTGGAGTATATCTGACTTGGTAAGCAGATGGCAAATAAAAGATGTGTGCTCTGGTGAGGGGCTACTGTGTTTGGAGGGGGGGTTGTTGTGCATGCTGATTATGCTATGTTGATTTGGGTGTTGGGGTTGTAAGTTGGTGGTCCTAACCATCAGAGTGAGACAAAAATCCATGTCTGGTTCCATTTGTAGCCTTTTCCTCACAGCTCAATTTATTCTTTAATATATACATAACGGGAAACATGAAACAACTACCCCAAAGATATAGTTCTGTTCTTAACTACGGGTCTGGGTGCTGGACCTTCCC
>CM057845.1:178915239-178967105 GCA_030068395.1 Apalone spinifera | reverse complement strand
TGCTTTTTCTCTGGCAGCTTTCTGCTGCAGCCACAATAGAGTATATTCAATAGCCTGCCTTATAGAACTGGTGCCCTTATTTATATACTCTAGCTGGCAGTCAGACCCAGTCATTACAGCTGTTCACCTGGGTCAGCTGATTCTCTGCACCTGCTGGGATTCCCTCCAGCCCAGGATTAGCTGTTCTTTGGCCCACCTAGCTCATAAAGGGGCAGATTGCACTGGAAGATCTGTGTTGATTTGTGCAGTTCATGAATGAGGGGTTCATGCTGCGGTGCTGGGCTACGTGTGTTTGCAATTATTGTACGTGCTGGTCACAGGCCACCAAGCCTAGAGGGGCATCTTGACCAGTGCCTCATTACTTTGTGGCCAAGCCAAACCTGAATGGCAATGCAAACCCATGTCAGATTATAACGCCACACACTCATATTTGGTCTGGCTGCACAGTGATGTGACTGAGCCAGATCTGAGTGAGTGGCATTGAAACCCTTGAGCATTAGATCTCAATGCCACTGAGTTTCGGCATGGCCTAAACATTATTCAGGCATGGGCTGGGTGCTTCCACCTCAGCTCTGTGGATTGTGTGACCAATGCACACAATGACTCCAAACACTCAACTTTGGAGGGAGTGGGCTTAGGAGATCATAGGCCAGGGATCAGGCTGTGGGAGGAGGGGATTGTGTCCTAGAGGGAAAGAGGAAGGTAGAGAAGGGGGAGCAGATCTACCAAATTAATGCCATGAAAAATGTGTCACGGACCATGAAATCTGATCTCTCCCCCATGAAATCTGGTCTTTCTGTGCTTTTACCTTATAGTATCCAGATTTCACGGGAGAAAACAGTGTTTCTCAAACTGTAGGTTTTGATTAGGTATTGCCAACCTTTTATGCTGCCTTCAAAGCTGGCCAGCAGCATTGCAGAAGTAAGGGTAGCAATGCCACACCATGCTGCCCTTACTTTTGTATTGAGGCTTTAGAGTTGGGTGACCCGAGAGTGGTGGCTGTTAACTAAGGGCCCCGCAGCACAGAAGTAATAGTGGCAATGCCATACCTTGCCTTCCTTCTTTCTGTGCTGTTGCTGCTGCTGGCTCTGCCTTCTGAGCTGGGCTCCCAGCCAATAGCCACCACTCTCCAGCTGCCTAGCTGTGAAAGCAGTGCCACCACCAACACCAGTATAGAGCAAGGGTAGCAACTCCTTTTTGGGTCTGGATCCCTACGATAACAATACTATGAAATTTCAGATTTAAATAGCTGAAAACAAGAAATTTACTATTTTAAAAATCCAATGACCATGAAATTAACCAAAATGGACCATGAATTTAGAGGGGCCCGGTCAATGATCCACCCACTTTAAGTGGCAAGTCTTATAGCCCCTAGCTGGTTATGTTTGGGGATAGGTGTATTGATTCGTGTTGGGGAAGGGAAGTCTGAGCTGGGAGCACTGTACTGATTTGTGGGGGTCGCAGCTCAGCCAACTAATCTACCATGTGTGCGGTCTCTCCCACACATTCAATGAAACTGTTGCATCTACATTATGTGTAATGTAAGGGTGATGATTGGCTGAGCTACCTCTGATAACACAATGATCTTGGACTCTAGGCATGACACAGATGCATTCCTTATTGTAGCTGTATACAGCAAGCTATAATTGGTAAAGTCAAAATGACCAAGAACTTAAAAACTGGATGGTAACATACTAGAAAAGCTAGAAATGACTCACTCTGGTGATATTCTAAAACAAGGGTACATCTACTCAGCAGGGCTACAATCAAACTAAGCTACGCAATCAAACTAAGCTACGCAGAAAGCTAAACTTTCTGCTATGTCAATTAGCTTAAGTCAAAATAGCTTAACTTGGCTTTTGGCACTGTCTACACAGCTGGAAGTCAAAGGAAGAACCCTTATTTCCCTTGAAATGAGGGTTACCATGAGTCAGAGTAAGAAGTCCTCCAGCTTGACATTATTTTGAAAAAAAGGCTTGTAGTGTAGGTGCGCTCTTTGCTATTTCAGAATAACGTCAGTAAGGGCTTATCTAGACTACATGGAACAATCGAAAGAGGATCTTCTTCCGATCGCACTTGAAAGTGAAAATAGTTTAGACGCGGCTTCTTCGTCAAACCCCTTCGTCAAACTTCTTTGTCAAAAAGCCACATAAATCTTGGTTTACGTGGCTTTTTGACGAAAGGGGGGGGGGGGTTCGCCGAAAATGCTGTGTCTAAACTACTTTCACTTTCGAAAGCTCTGCTTTTGAAAGTGCAATCAGAAGAAGATATGCAAATTCCCACGGAATTTGCATAACTTCTTGTGACTGTTCCTCGTAGTCTAGATAAGCCCTTATTCCCAAAATAACACTGCTGTGTAGACATATCACAAGAGATCTCATTCATGCTTGTAACTCTTCCCATCACTTCACACTGACTCAGAGATTTTAGGCTTTAGTATAAAATACCAAATGACATTCCTGGGGTCTAATTATACAGATGCTAATGAACAGTATCCTAGTGGTCTGGGTTGTGGTTTACTCTCCATTCCGCTGTCCCTGTCCCCCCTCATTATTGCCCACCCAAATGGGCCATTCTGGATACGCCACTGAGTCATACGTCTTGCCCGTCAGACTTGGTCCTCAACAGCCGACTATGTGGGAAACCCAGATTTTCAAAGATGTCCCTACCTGGATTCTATCTGACCTCTTCCTATTCCTCTTAGATGAAGTTCTGTTATGTGACTTCTACTTAGAAATGCCTAAACAATCAATTAGCAGATTTTTGGGGGGGGGAGTGATGGTAGCTTGGAGGGGTTGTTTGTTTGTTTGTTTTTTGCCTAGTAGATTGATCTGGAAGACCTAATCTGGTATTTGGATCTAACTTGTTTTCAATCAATCTCCTAAAAATGGGGCCAGAAGGATGAAGAAGAAACGTTGGCTAAATATTTTTAGTTAAGTGTAGGATGTTGTTCACCCATACCAGAGTTTAGTATGGCACTATTGTAGTCTGGCACAGTTTTAAATAAAAGCTAAAAAATTAGAATTTTAACAAATAAATGTTAACCCTAAAACCTTGCAGCTCCTCTGCAATATTTCTGCTTTGCATAATTGATCTAACAATACTCCATTTGATATTTATTGATTGTACCTATAATATCTAGTGAGTCCTTCATTGCGTCAAAGGTTTTTAATTGTTTTATAATGGCAAATAGCAATTCTATTCCTCCAATCCATAACTAGCATTGTATTGCTAGAAAAGAACAGGAAATATATTGAAGGTAAACTGTAGCTTACAGACTCATTGTTAAAATTGGCTAAAATAATTAACTCAATCTTGGTCCTTTAAAAATGTATTGACCTGTAGGAAAAGAAAGTTCTTTTTATAGGAACGCAGTGCTAGATGATGGAATTTACCCAACAGAGCAGGAAGTCTTCTGGATAAGAAATATTTAAAAGAATCAGGACTGCACTCATACAAATATATCACAAATAGTCTATGAAAAATTATATGTCCAATTATAAGCAATATTGTATTCTTAAAATTATATTTAAAAGACACACAAATATAATTTCTATGCAATTTGGCTAATAGTTCAAGTTTAAATGTTGTTCTACCCTGAAAAGTAACTATAAAAATAGCAACTTTATACTCAGTAGATCTATTTATGACATTTGGAGTTGTATCTATTTATGATAGCAGCCAAGATCATTTTTTACATCTACCCTGCAAGACCAACATTGCTAGGAATATTCATCAATCTCAATTCCTTCTTGTGTGTATCATTAAGATAATTGTTTACTAAATTCCAGTTAGTTACACCTCTCTACGTCAGAGGTGGGCAAATTTCGGCCTATGGGCCGGATCTGTTCCTCAGGGTAAGTCCCTGGTGGGCCCCACCACTATGTTTACCTGTGCTTCTGCAGGTATCAGATGATTGCAGCTCTTGTTGGCTGCGAATCACTGTTCGCGGTCAACGTGAGTGGCAGGAAGTGGCATCCCGGTCCATACTGCTTACTGCTGCTCACATTGGCTGCGAATGATGATTTGTAGCCAAAGAGAATTGCAATTGTCCAATACCTGCAAAAGCACAGTGGTGGCAGCCTGCCAGCGACTAACTGCTGCTTTTTTATTGCCCACCCCGGTCTACCTCATTGCTGAGGTGTCACTGTCAGCTTCAAGACAAGGTAGCAGTGATGCACTGGTGTCAACAATGCTGTATTTGTTTTTTTTTTTTAAACCCTATAGATTCCTTAATGGTAACTGTTTGCCTTTGCAACTTGCCAGAAGGATTGGCATTCCCTGGAGCTAAACTCACAAAACCTCTACCAAAACTGGAGGTGAACAACCATCCCCTAATCATGTCACCTCAGACTCTGAGCATACGGAATTCAGCCCCTGACCAATTCAGTTCCTTGTTTTGATCCATAGAGCTGTACAGTGAGATAAGAACACCAAGATAGAGGGAAGAGTAGGCAGTAAGTGTGCACTTACAAAGATGACTTTAAATTAGAACAATCACCAGTAATTATAAAGTGTCCATTGAGATCACAGAATGCAAGATGTCCTTCATTCAGGCCTGAGTGAAAGAAGGCTCAGAGAAGGCCAATGGTCATCTATAATAAGGAGTGGACATCACCAGAGCCACTGAGATATTAGACTATCTCCTATAGATTGGTCCCAAAGCAAAGAAAATAATGTTAAAGGTTTCACTCATTTAGGCGCCAATAATTTCAGTGCCAAAGTAAGTCAACAAGAACCTGCATTATCAATCTGAACTGCTCATGCTAAGGCCTGAATCTTAAAGTCCTCACTGGTGAAGTAGGCCTGAAGCCTTAATTGTCTATCCTGATGTGTTCTGTAAGTGAATGCCTAACTGGCAGCATACTGTCAAGGTGTGCAAGCCTTTCCTAGATGCACTGAACTGCAGGCCTGTATGCTGGATTCTTGATAAAGGACCGAACATGTGTCACTTTCCTGATAAGAACATAAGAATGGCCATACCGGGTCAGATCAAAGGTCAATCTAACCCATTATCCTGTCTGCTGACAGTGGCTAGGTGCTTTAGAAGAATGAACAGAACGGGACGAGTGATCCATCCCCTGTTAGTGTTGTCCATTTACAGCTTCTGACAAAGAGATTATGAACATCATCCCTGAGTATCCTGGCTAATAGCCACTGAGGGATGTATCCATTAACTTATCTAGTTCTTTTTCAATCCCTGTTATAGTCTTGGCCTTCACAACATCCTCAGGTTGACCATGCATTGTGTGAAAAAAATACCTCCTTTTTTAAAAACCTGCGACCTATTCATTTCATTGTGTTCTTGTGTTACAAGAAAGAGTATACAACACTGATGTCATTCTTATTGGTGTTAATACACAGAAAGGAAAGAACTCACTTTGTATTTTACAGGCCATGTTGAGTTTTCAAGGCTACCAACTTATATGTTTTACTTATTACTTATTAACTGAACACATTTGACATACAAATTAAGACCTAAAGACAGAGACCTATAATATTTTCATAGTCACTTATTAAAGGAGGATCACACTATCCATAAAACTTTATTTGAAAGGAGAGATGTAAAAAACCCTAACCATGTACTCCTTAAATACATCTGTTGTCATATATTCTCAATAAATAACTCAGAAAAATGTAGCTCTAATTATGAGTATAGTAATGGAAATTAAGTAATCGCAAAGTCACTTGTGATGGAATCCTAATATAAGAAGATGTGAGAATTAATTTGCAACATCAGAATGTATATAATAAGTGGATCTCTTAAGAGTAAGCAGAAGGTAATAAATTTAGGGAGGTTGCTGGTTAATCTTACATAAGAAAGTTCCTTTTCTGAATGTAAAACAACAAAATGATAGAGTACTTATATAGCATATAGATCATGGAACTTTAGCAGGGAAGCAATAGGATCACTGATAACAGTATCGTGAAAAATAAATATAAAGCCCCAGGAAATTACTTTGAAATAAAAGATTGCACTGATCAAGCCCAACAGCAAACAATAATCTGAGGCAACATTTAGAAGACATACAAAGAAAAAGGTGAGGCTGGACCCAGCTCTTGAAAAAAATATGGATGAATATTTTAAAACCTATTCAGTCAAAATACAATTACTTGAAAGTGTTATTAAAATATGTACTATTTGTGAAAAAGAATACTAAAGATAAAAATAGTTTCTATTTAACATATCTGATTGAGGGTAGTGAGGGTAAAAGAATCTTTAAAATTTATGAAGTGTTTTCTATACTAACTGAAAAATGTATAGCATGATGTAGCAGCCTTTGTAAAACTGTCAAATAATGATTTAAAATTCAATTCTTATTTGACTGTTTGTTCTGCTCTTGATTGCCAACTATAGCAATGAAACAATAAAATGTGTTGTATTTTTCACTAAAATTTTAGTTTACATAAAAAATAGTCTTGACAACACTGATATTTTAGGCTTGACAATTCAGTAGGTAATTTTGACAGGGCAGACTAGACACAAAGGCCCTCTGCTGAAGGCTTCAGAGTCCAGCCACACCAGGGCTACATCCAGATTGGCATGATTTTCCGCAATGCTTTTAACGGAAAAGTTTTTCCGTTAAAAGCAGTTGCAGAAAAGAGCGCCTAGATTGGCATGGATGCTTTTGCGCAAAAGCACTTTTTGCGGAAAAGCATCCATGCCAATCTTGACGCAGTTTTGCGCAAGAAAGCCCTGACCGCCATTTTAGCCATCGGGGCTTTTTTGCGCAAAACGGTTCTGGGTTGTCTACACTGGCCCTCTTGCGCAAAAGCATTTGCACAAGAGGGAGCGTCATTGTATTTGCGCAAGAAGCACTGATTTTGTACATTACAAAGTCAGTGCTCTTGTGCAAATTCAAGTGGCCAGTGTAGACAGCTGGCAAGTTTTTCCGCAAAAGCAGCTGCTTTTGCGGAAAAACTTGCCAGTCTAGATGCAGCCCAGGAGTACTAGATAGGTCCTCCAAGTTGCCTAGAGCATGCTACAGGAAGCAGCCAATCAGGCTCATGCAACAGGAGCTGCTGGGCCAAAGTGAGGTCAGTCTTCAAGCAGGGACCTGGGAGAAAGGGGTGCTGCAGGATGATTGCAAGAGTGAAAGCAGTTAGTTACTGGCAGGAACTGATGAAGTGAGGAAATTGAGGCTGTCAGGACTTAATTAAGAGGGGTTATAAGGAAGTGGCTCAAAGAAATGCAGTTCGTTAAAGGGGTATGGCCCATGGCAATTGTTTAGTGGATGGGCCTGGGTCCCCTCTCCAACAGCTATTAGGGAAGTGACTGTGCCCTGAGAGAAGGGGGTGTAGACAGGCCTAGGGAAAGGACTGTACACTGAATTATTACCTATTGAAAGGGCATTGAACTAAGAGAGCTATGCTCAGAAGACTAAAGGGCAGATGAAGAGCTTCCAGGGAGAAAGCCCTGAAGGTGCTGCTCCATGCCAGAGCAGGAATCTCTTCATGTAAACTAGCCAAAGAGTACTAACGTACATCCCATGAGTTAGACTGAGCACTGGAGAACAGGGAAGGCTTCAGAGACATTGCCAGCAATGGAATACTGTGATAGATATTTAGACCATGAAGGGACTGAGCATGGGGAGGGCTGCAGGACATTACTGAGCACTTTGAGATAGAATTGGCTGGACAGAGTACCCCAGAAAACAATAGTGCCCTAAAAAACAATAGAGAAGTCCTCCAGGCAAGCTAGAGTAGCACAAAGGAAGCAACCAACCAGGACCCAGCAAGCCAGTTAAAAGGAAGTGCTGGGCCAGAGTAGTGATGTTAAATTCTCAGGAATAAACTTTTGGAGAATATTCTCGAGAATGTTCTTGAGAATATTCTCCAATGCGAGAATTTTTGAGAATTTTCTCTTAAATACTTGTTAAATAGTTTTTAAAGAATTTTACTATTTATAATAATGTCTTTACTATTTATAATAATGTATTTAATTATTATAAATAGTATATTATTAATATACTATTTATAATAATAATAAAACTTCAAGAATCATGAAAGTTTCCAATTGTTAACATGAAAATTTGGGAAAGTAAAGAAAAAAGACAGAGGTTTAAATTACTAGAACTTTTATTACAAATCTTCTGTTGCAGGATACAAATATTAGTAACTTTAGAAATGTTTGCTCTGAACTTGTGGACCCAGGCAGGAGAAACATCTTTCCACTCAGGTCAGCTTCCTGCTACCCCTCCCCCAAAAGAGGAGGGGGAAAGAAGCTCATCAAGATCAAACAGGCCATTAGGAAACATCACACTATCAAAGGATTAGTGAATGGAGCTATCATGTCTTGGAAATGTGCAAAGGATCTATGTCATAGGCTGGAAGATCAAATGTAGAAGATAAAACAAGTCACAAGAAAGTTTTTCACCTTTTTGCTGTTTGGATTCTCATAGAGCCAGGGACACTAAACTAAGGCAGAGATTTCAAGGGGTTATCTGGCTTCTGCCCTGAATGACATTTTAGATTAACGGATTACTATATTTCTATCTTTAGAAATCACAGATGGTAATTTATTTTTGCCCATATACTTGTTTGCTTGATCCTCTAAATAACCTGTATTTCTTTTTCTTGGGGATAGTTGTACCTAGTCTATTTTGCCAAAAGCTCGGAATGGGCAACAGAGAATGGATCAGTTGATGATTCCTTGTTCTGTTCATGCCCTCTGATGCACCTGGCATTGACCACTATCGGAAGACAGAATACTGAGCTAGATGGACCATTGGTCTGACTCAGTATGGCCATTCTTATGTTCTTAGTTAATAAAACATTAGACAATTTATTTTACAAAATCAGCTACAGGTACTGTATTTAATATAAGATCTAGATTACAAACTGATCTGGAGTAAGTGAATGCTCCCTTGGCACTATAAACATCCTGGATGTTTTGTGATTTTTGGTGTAAGTGACCATTTATCACTAAGTCCAGCTTGCACTACAAACCCTAATTGGACTGCCTGGGACTCCATGGTAAGACTTGTACTGTAATCCAGTCTTGTTACTGGCTTGGTGAAATCTAATTACAGAATATACAAACACTTTAGGGTATTTCCCCTGTTTCTAACAGTCTGCCCTGTGGTGGGGACTCACAGTCATAAATTATCCAGACATCGTGACTCTAACCTTTACCATTATATTGCTGAAAACCTTTACACATATATTGCCTCAAATTTTATACTTTAATACTTTAATTTTCTCTATTAGATTAATCCTACAGCACATTAGCTATTTTAATAACTACAGAATTTTGCTTTGGATTTTAATTCCGCTAAGTAATAACGAGTAAGGTCACCCTTTTGTTGAGCAGTAGCAGATTTCAGAGACATGCTAGTTGGTTTTCATTTTCAGAAGATATCAGTGATCCTGAGATAAGGTATTTTCAATGTAACCTGTAATTATAAAGTAAGTAAACCAACCCTCAAACAGGGGTGGCCACAAACAGCATACAGACAATCATTTTTTTTCTTTTTTTTCACAACCCAAACTTTAATGTTTAATTCTCAGGAAGCAACTCTGGAACTGGATTACTTTGCCTTAAACTCCTTGCTGTTTGTAATAGCTCCCAATAAATCTACATCATAAAACTAACACCACCACAGTCTTTCTTCAAACAAGGTACTCACACCTTAAAAAAAGACATATACAGCCACAGGTGAAATATTTACTTCATTGAAGTCAATGGTAAAACTCCCATTGACTCCAACAGGGCCAGGATTTCACCCCCCACAACTCCACCTGGTGACTTCTGCCATAACAATATATTTTCCAATTGGCCGTACAACATTTATCCTCTGTGTCCCATCAGCAATAGGTGAGCGAGGTTTATTGATACAGGTTAAACTTCTCTAGTCCAGCACCCTCCAGACTTGACTGGTGCCAAACCAGAGAATTTGCCAAACCACAGGAGGTCAATACTATGTAACAGCATTACCAACACTTCCACTGCTTACTGGACTCTTAGAAGACATTTATAGGTAGTTTAGAGCTAAGTAATGGCACATAATTCTGAGAGCTAAGACTGGTGGCTATAAACAAACTTCATGGGACCGCAGGAAACTTGGCCACACCCATGATAAGTGGACATGCAGCTAACTAAAATCATGCTGGACCACGGATGTTGCCTGACCAGAGAGTGCCAGACCAGAGGGGTTCAGCCTGCTGTGTCTATTTCTACACTGTTCATAGCACAAACATTCTTCTTGTCCCGTATGTCTCCCTGGGGCAGGTTCTCTTCCCTCCCTTCTCTCATCAATAAATAAAACCAGAAAAATAACATCTTCCTTGACTTGCGATAGTTTCTCCAAAGCAGTTTAGCACACATTAATAATTTCACCAAATTAACCTTTTAAAATTGTCTTGTATGTACATTCACAGGTGGTTAAACACTAGAAGTCACATCTGAGAAGTTGCTAAGCAACAGTGACCTGCACTCAGGATCACTGGCCAGACAATGACATTTTATTACATGGATAAAATACTGGTAATATTGTGTCTTGGTGAGAGTTGTGGGGGTGAATATCTGAAGTCATCTCTGCTAGACTATTTCTTTGCATATCACCTACATTATTTTCTCCGAACAAATTCATTTGTAACTTTTCTCATTCACCTCCACACATTTCCCGTTATCTCAAACACAAACATTTATTTTTAACCTGACAACAAATAGTATGTAAACACCAAAAGATCTTATGCTTAAATAGCAGCTTCTGTCAGGAAACCTTTATAGCTTCACGTTTTGTTAGCCATCTGGTTACTCACCAGGCTGGTCTTTCCTCTCCTAGGTGACAGATAAATGCAGTAACTTCTCCGAGCTTCTTGAAAATGTGATATGCCCTGGTTCATCCGGAAACAGTGGCATAGACAGAATGGAACACTTGAGTGGGCCCCAACTTTGGGTGTGTTGGCAATGACAGGGAGCAGGCAGACAGGAGGGATCGGGCCTCAACTTGTGGGGGGTGATGGTAATTCTGAACTGTCCTCACCTCCCAGATCCCAAACATGCACTCAGAGAATGGGATAAGATGTGGGGGTCCAGCCAGGAGGCTGTGGCAGGGGCTTGCCCTGCTCCACTTACCCAAAACTCCAGGCAGGGAGCAGGGTTGGAACACGGGCTTGCCGTGCTCCACCTACCCACCTGGCACTCCAGGTGGCTACACCCATGCCCTGAAATACCTTCCATGCGGCTTATCATAACAATACATATTCCATGCTTACTTCTTTTAGATGCTTCTTTATGTTTTCTTTTCTTTCTATTTAAAGCTAAACCAAATGGTCCATGTTAATACAGTTCTGGCCTCTCTCAGCTTCCAATCTCTCCTGCCACTGAATTGTCTCCAGGCTCTGTCTGTGGAACTGTGCAACTTGAACAAATGTTTTTCTTTATATCTCTTTCCTGGCTGTCGTCTCAGAGAGGAAGGTCCAATGAATCCAGTCCATTATTCTCTGGTTATACTTCAAATGGATGTGCAGGACATCTGACAGCTAGTTTCCAGAAAAGGCTTTTAGCAGGTAAAGTACATTGAAGCTATTGCTCGAGCTGCAACGCTCAACATCTTTGCTGTATCCAGAACAGACTTGTATGTAAGAACCTACAGGGCTGGAACTGAGAATATGGGGGTTCTGGGCCACTGATGCCACCATATCACTATACAAGGCTTAGGTTGGGCTCCTGCAAGCAGATCCAGTGAAGCTGGAACCAGCAGGAAGTACTGCCCAGCAGGACCTGGTAGCAGCTCCATACAGCCTGCTGATTGACTGGCCCTGGTATGTAAGCCAGGAATCCATGATAGGGAATTGGCTGAGAAACAATACTGACTGCTTGCCTATTTCCCTTCAGACACTGTGTATGAGAAATCACAGACTCTGGCTTCTGACCCTGCTTGCCTCCTGACACTTGGCTTCTAGTTTGCTGTCTGGCCTGTCTTGTGCTCTGATCCTCTGCTAGGCCTGATGCCCAACTCCCACTTTGACCACTAGGGTTGACTGCCCGAAACATGGTAGTGACAGTGTATCTATTTGGCAACATAGTTTCAATGGTGGAATTCCTATTTTTCAAGCTCTGTACCCACTTCACACATGTTTTTAGTTTTCCTGAGATCCTCTCCCTTTATAGTAAGACTTCTGCAAGCAGAAGGCCAGATGGAGGTGTTGGGTCACTGTTACAGGTTTTTTGTTTTTTTTATCCAAAGCTTAAACTACCACCTCAAGCATCTACTTCACAAAGGCTTCTCCTCCAGCCCCTCTCTGTACCTGCCTCATTCTCAGACTTACTAAGATGGACGGATGGGCAATACAATGGCAAATGAACCTTCTATTGATAATTGCCAATTAGTGCACACTGGAAGACTGAAGGCCCAGCTGGTTTAGTCCTGGGCCCGAGACCTGTGCTCAGGCCCGTAAATAAACAGTTAGAGGTCCCCTTTAAGCCCGGGCCGACAGTACAGGGTGAGACAGGCACCCAAAAGCAGTTCACCGACCTCTACACCAGCCCCAGCCCTGGTGCAGGGCAGGGCAGGCAACAAAACACACAATAAGTAGTCTTTAAGCCAGCCCAGGCCCTAGTGAAGGGTGTGGCAGGCACACAAACAGTAGTTCAACAGTTTGCTGGTAGGCCCAGGCACTGTGCAGGATTGGGCAATAAACAATCAATTCAGGGGCTCAAGCCTGGCTGCAGGCTGAGCAGCACTTTACAGAGTCTAGCCCTTGGTCAGGGTGGAGCAAGAAAAAAAACAGTTTAGGGCTCAAACCTGGCTGCAGGATGAGCAATAGTTTGTTGCCCTGCCCTGACCCTGTTAAGGGCTCTAGGCACTCAGCAGGCAGAGCCAATCGTTTATAAGGCCCAGCCCTTAGTCAGGGCAGGGCAACACACAAACAGTCACAGTTCAAAGCTCAAGCCTATCTGTAGACTGAGTGGAGGTCAGGTCTCCTGCCCTGTTGACCTCCATCTCCTCAGTTAGTCCTAGGTCAGCTAACCCTGGGCTGCTTCCTGGTTTCCCCTGGGGGCCCACCTGGCTCTACTTCTGTTCTGTGGGGTCTACTGGGGACGAAGGTACTGGTAGCATAGCCATGTGTTCTGGGTCAGGGTCAGGCAGGGGTCCAAGTGGCCCAGCTCAGTCTTCAGGGCCTGGCGTGTATTCTGGGGGTCCTGGTCAGTATTCTAGGCCCAACAGAAGCCCTGGTGGCCCAACCCAGTTCTCCCTTCAAGGGCAGCACAGTTGGGTCTTCCTCCTCTGGAGCTTGGGCACAGCATCTGCCTGGCTCTGTGGCCAGGCTCCAATTGACCTCTGAGCTCAGGTTCTTATACTCCCAGCCCCACTTTCCTGCTTCCTGTGAGTGGGTCTGGATGAGTCTGGCCCCACCCACCAAGGAGTGTTAGGGAGCCCTTCCCCTTCCAGGTCAGAGGAAGGCCAAACTGTTTCACTACAAGGACATTATTTGAACTATCCATAAACCTTACTGAATTCTAAACGAATTACATCAATTTAGGAAAAGAAAAAAACAACAGGCACAGCCCAGTGTAGATCTCTGTTCAATGTGAGGAAATAACTAAATATTGCAATGCATATGGCATGGAATGGAAAATATAAAAAATATTATTATGTTATATATGTTATATTATATAAATATAAGGTACAGCCTCATCTGGAATATTGTGTGCAGTTCTAGTCACCCAGTCTCAAAATTAATATTACAGAATTAGAACATTGCCAGAGGCAATGATGAAACTGATTAGCAGGATAGAAAACTTTTCATAAAGTGAGATTGAAAGGATTGGGATTATTTACCCTAGAGAGAAGATTCATAAATGGAGATATCACAAAAGTATAGAAAATAATGAATGGCAGAGAGAAAGCCCATAAGTAAACTCTACTCGACCTGTCTGAATACAACTTCAAGGGTACATTCAGTGAAACTGAAAGGTGCCAAGCTAAGTTCAAAACTAACTAAAAAGAAAACTCATTGTCCCTTAGTTATGACATCAGTCTCCTACTCTGACACCAGTGTCATTCCGCTGTCTCCCGGTAGCAGATGTCTGGCTGCTTGCAGCTGGATGTTCAATGGACATACTCTACTTATAATGTCTTTTATTTAATTTTACATGCACACACCAGTCCTGTGTCATGATAGTCAAACACAACACGCAGTACAATCCTTTCTTCCAGCAGTCTCAGCCCATCACCTATGCTGAAATCCCTGGAAGCAACTGCTTCTTGACTACTTGTCTCTCACCAGAGACCAAGGTGGAAAGCAAATTCTTCTGCTGCTTGCACATCTTCCTGTCCTCTGAACCTTCCTTGTCAAAAATTAACTACATTGAAAGTCTGCCCATCATCAAGCATCACAAATTTAGGAAATGGTAAGTTAGAGCACCACCTGGTGTCACGTGCCCTAAAATACTTTTCACATAATGCACAATTAGACTGTGTAACTCATAGCTACAAAACATAATTGAGATGATGAGTTTAGAAGGATTTTAAAAAGGAATAGGCATTTATATAGATTACAAGAATGTCCACATTTTAGTAAAAACACAATGATCAATCCTGTAGCTCCTTAGAGACTAACAAATATATATATATATATATACACACACACAGAGATAGATAGATAGATAGATAGATAGATAGATAGATAGATAGATAGAATCATGAGCTTTCATGAGCAAACCCAATTCCTCAAATAAATAATCATTTTGGAAGGACTATAAATTGTCGTGATTCAGGGCATGAACAAATGTCTAATGACCAGAAGTTAGGAGGAACCTTTCTCTGGGGGCAGTTTATGCACAAAGGCCTACTATAAGGCTGATTCTGGCCTCTTTTAGAAATAAGATGCCACACTAGATGAACCATGGGCCTCATCAAATACAGGAAATTTACTACGTCCTCCACTAAAAAAAAAAGCACACTTGCCCTTCAGCATGTATGAGGAGGGAACCCAAGACACACTCTCCAAATCCGGATCTACTTTCTGCTGATCACTTGACTACTACTACTTAAGACCTGTACTTAAAACAAAATTGCAAAGGGTTTAAATGGCTATGTACAGGTCATTAGTCTTTCTCTTTAAAAAAACACAACCCTAAATTTCCTGGTCAATAGCTAATGTTGTAGTGGGGCAGGACTCCGGACCAAGAAGCAGAAAACATAGAAGCCTTTAGTGTTGTACTTAACAGTCTTGACTCACCATCTCCATCTTTCTGATATCTTGCCCCCCACTCATGCAATGCTCATGTATTCCCAAACAAGGAGACATTCTTCACTCTCGGAATCAGAAATTAATTGCTATTATAGCAGTGAACTGCTGTCTCTCCTAGGCTACCAGGTCACTTCCAAAGTGACTAAGCAACATGGCTTTGCACAAGTTTTCTGAAAAAAAGCATTCTGCTTTGTGCTGTTAAAATGGAGATAGCATTTTGGGGTGGAGGGAGAGGTTGTCTTTTTTTCTAATTTGACAATGAATTCCTTCACTCAAGGAGCTGAGTATATTGGATTAGCTTCTTACTAAAATATAATGGGCAGTAGCCCTGTTGCTGGAATGTGTAACTCTTTGTACTCAGTCTAAATTTACATCACTGTGGACTGAGAGCTGAATCTGGTCCACTGTATCCACCATTTTTAAGTTTTTCTAAAGCTACACTACAAGCTAGGGGCGTAATTCCTCTGCTCAAGTACACATGCTCACAGTAGCTCAATGGGAGCTCCCAAAAGTATAAACAGTAGGATAGCCATGGGCAGCAGCAGCAAGTACATGATGACTGGTTTCAGGGGGATGTGTATGTGGCATGGCTAAGCCATGCTGCTGCTGCCCACAATATTGCTGCTATTTGCACTCATCTCGCTCTCATCAAGCTATTGCAAGTATGTGCACACTATCTGGGGAATCACTTTGTCACAAACACATTTCATCCCAAGGCAGTACAACTTAATGGCTAAACATGGTCCTAGGGTTCAGGGCAATACAGCATATTGGCTAAAATCAGTAATCACAGCCCTCAGTTCTGGACAGCACATCATAGAACACTAGAACTGGAAGGGACCTTGAGAGGTCATCAAGTCCAATCCCCTGCCCTCACGGCAGGACCAAGCACCATCTAGATTACCCCTGTCTATCTAACCTGCTCTTAAATATCTCCAGTGGTGGAAATTCTACAACCTCCCTAGGAAATCCTAATGGCTAGAGTCAGTAACAACAGCCCTTAGTTCAGGGCAGCATAGCCTAATGGCTAGAGTCACGGGTATGGGGCAGTAGCCCCAGTAGGGTCGCCTGGGCCTAACCTACTCCACTGGGCCCTGACAGGCTATGTCTAGATTGCAAGCTTCTTTCAAAAGAAGGTTTTTTTGGAAGATCTCTTTCAAAAGAGAGTGTCCACACACAAACGCGCATTGAAAAAGCAATCTGTTTTTTTGAAAGAGAGTATCCAGACTGATTGGACGTGCTCTCACATAAAAGACCACTCGGAACTACTTCGACCAGGGCTTTAGGTCCCCAATTGCTTCCGAGTGCTGGTGCTGGAGACTTGCAGAGACAAGTGCTTAAAGGGACCCCCCCGGACAGCTGTTTCTCTGCTTCTGCTGCATGCTTACCTACCTCTTCAAGAGACAGCAAAGCTCTCACAGTGTGGGCTGTGGTTGCCCTGCTTTTTTGAATGCCACAGCTTTTCTCTTGGTGCCATGGAGCCGGAGCTGCCCCGGGCATGTGATGGACCCACATGGTCATGCTGCAGTTTTTGTAGCACTTTGTGCCAGCTGCCTTCCTGGTCCTGACCGAGCTCGACCCCAAGCTTATTCTTGAGACCCTCTCCCTGGGTGCGAGAGCTACACTCCGGCAACCACATCCCACAGTGGAGAGCCGTTTTTGGAGGCTCAACACCAGTTCGGACTGGTGGGACCAGTTGGTCATGGAGCAGTGGAACGACAAGCAGTGGCTCCAAAACTTCCGCACTCAGAAGGCTATCTTTTTGGAACTGTGTGCCTGGCTCGCCCCTGCCCTCCGGAGACGCAACACCCACCTGCAGCCCGCCATCCCCCTGGAGAAGCAGGTTGCATTAGCCCTCTGGAAGCTCGCCACCCCAGACAGCTGCCAGTCTGTGAGCAACCAGTTTGGTGTGGGGAAGTCCACTGTCGGGGCCCTTCTCATGGAGGTAAGGCACTCTGGAGCTGCAGTGTTGGGGGGGAGGAGGGAGTCCTGGAAAAGGGGACTCCTCAGGAAAGAGGGCTTGAGGGCTCTGGGGGGTGAAGGGGAAGCCCTATCCCCAGGGGGTTGTGCTGTCCTGCCTTCACACAGGCCTGCTGCTGGGCAGTGGGGGTGGCCTCATAGGGGGTGGCTCCTGGGGTGTTTCAGAGAGGGAATGGGAGGGGGTGGGCACCTCCCAAGGACTCAGGCACTCCCTCTCTCATTCTCTGTTTTGTGTGTTTGTCTCCTTCTGCAGGTTGTGAGGGCCATCAACTCGATCCTGCTGCAGAAGGTCACCCCCCTGGGAGACCTTCACCCAATAGTGGCAGGATTTGCTGCCCTGGTGTTCCCGAACTGTGCTGGAGCCATAGATGGGAGACACATACCTGAGCATCGAGCGGCCCAGTATATTAATAGGAAGGGCTACACTTCATGGACATTTTTGTCAAGTGGTTGGGCAGGGCACATGATGCCCACATCTTTCGGAACTCTAGACTGTACAGGAAGCTGCAAGTGGGCACATGCTTCCCCCGCTGTGAACTAGTAGTTGGGGACATGCAGATGCCACTGTGCATCGTGCGCAACGTGGCCTACCCCCTCATGCCGTGGCTCATGAAGCCTTATACCTGACACCTAGACCCCAGCAGGGACCAATTTAATGGCTGCCTGAACCGGGCCAGGATCCAGGTTGAGTGTGCCTTTGGCCACTTGAAGGCGCATTTCAGATGCCTACTGACCCTTCTCAACATGGGGTAGCACAACATCCCCAAGGTGCTTGTGGCAGGTTGTGTCCTCCACAACATTGTGGAGAGGAAAGGGGAGGCTTTCCTCCCAGGGTGGGAGGCAGACACTGGCCACAAGGGGGGAGCCTTCCAGCAGCCAAGGACAGCTGCCATCCACCAGGCCCATTAGGCTGGGGTGTGCATCTGTGAGACCCTGAGGGAGAGGTTCTCTCAAGGACCCCTGTAACTCTCCCCAGGGCCTCCCTAATAGGGGCCTCTGGCTTGCCGCCCTATCCCTTCTCCACCACAACCCCTCTCTTCACCTCTTCCCTGACCTCTCAATAAAAACACCTGTTTGGTTTTGAACAAAACAAAGTCTGTATTGATCTTTCATTTAAAAAAGCTAGGGAGGAGGAGGGGGGCTCATAACCTGGAGGGGGAAGGGAGCTCAGAGTGGCATGGGGGGCAGCTAGATGTGCCACCTTGGGTGTGGGGACCTTGTTGGAGTTGGGGTTGGGTGGGTTCGGGGACCTGAGGGGGATGACCAGGAGGGGGGTCTGGAGCAAGGTCAGGGATGGCAGGGAGGCAGGGGGAGGGGACATAGGCATCATGTGGGGAGGGGGCATGGGCATTGCTTAGGGAAGGGGCCGAGGCATCTCTCGAGGAGGGAGCATAGGCATCGTTTGCTGGGCAGGTGGAGGGGGAATGGGCATAGTAGGGGGGGGCAGAAGGGTGGTAGGCAGGAACAGCAACAGTAGACGGGTGTGCCATCATGTCATACATGCTATTGCAGCACACATGCTATTGTAGCATTAGTTGGTCCCGGGTGTGGTTCCACCACTCGGTGTCCTTGTGGATCTTCTGCAAGATGCTGACATGATGGCACATGAGGTCTTCCTGGACCCTGCTGTGCTTTCGGGTCCCCCGGGTTCTGGTGGCTGGCGCAGCTCACACCCCAGTCCTGACTGGTCCGGCTGTGGAGAACACAAAGAGGGAGATGTGGTCAATCGTCCATGCAGACACTGTCCCTGAGGCCGTGCCCTCCTCTGTGAGCAGCAATCAACAGTCCTTGGGCCACAGGAGGGGGATGTCTTGGGAGCAAGGCCATGTGTGGCCTGCACAGCAGGCCATGCCTTACAGCGGCCCCAAGGTGCCCAGGGCACCATGCTGCCTGCTTCCCACTCCCCCCTCCTGGCCCATGGACAAGCAAGCAAGGGAAGTATCCGGCCATAGTGGGATCCCTTCATGGACAGCAGAGGAGCTGGGAGCAGCCTGGCCCTCCCTGGGCCTGCACACACACACCTGCTGCTTGCAATGCTGTCTGTGGGAGCAGGTGGTGCCTCACACGTTCAGGAATGCCCATATGCTGTGTGCAGCACTCCTTGGTGTGTCTGGGGTCATGCCTGCACCCTTGTGGCTAATCTGCTTTCAGTCGTGGCAGGTGCTGGGAGGGCCCCCCGAGGGCTGGATGTGTGTGGCGTCCCCAGAGCCTGGCAGCAGGATCCCACCCATGCTCAGGGGCTGTCTGCTGAGTCCATGTGGAGCACACTAACGCTGCCTGTGCTTTCATGTGCATGGACTGCAGAACAATGTCCAGCCCGATCGACGCTCACACCCCACTCACTGTACGCCTGCTTCCCCCACCCTGTGTATGTGACAAACTGAGAGCACTCACCTGAAGATCGGTCCCTGGCATCAGACAAGGCCTGCGAGACGTCTTGGCTGCTGGCTCCAGGGACAGGGTGACAGTGTCCATGTCATCCGCCTCCTATTCCTCCTCCTCCTGCTGGCCCTGGACCTCCTCCACCTCCTGCGTGACCTCCGACCGGGCAACGATGGGGGTCTCCAGGCTGAAGTCCACCACAACAGATGGGGAAACGGATTCCACACCCCAACCCAGGATCTGGTGCGGTTCGTCCAAGTAAGGGCAGTTGTGGGGTCCTGCCCATGAGCACAAGTTGCACTAGCTGGCCCTGATGTATTCCTGATGGAGTTCTTAGACTTTACTCCAGACCTGTTCTAAGGTCCAGGGTGGGTGTCTGCGCTCTGCCAGGGACTTAGCCATGCACTCAAAGATGTCTGCATTACGGCACTTGGAGCGGAGATCCTGCAATGTATCCTTCTCACCCCATAGCTCAAGGAGGAACAAGATCTCCACTCCGAACCAGGAGGGTGCCCACCTCTTGGTCCCCCGAGTGGGTCCTAGGACCCTTGGCCCTGCTACCTATGAGGGCCAGGGAGTTTTGGGGGGCTTGTGGCTGTGCCATCAGAGAGCAGGCCTGTGGCAGCGGAAGCCACGCAGTCAGGGTGCTGCTCCAATGCCAGCTTCCTGCTACAAGGTTTGTCCAGGGTACCTGCAGCTTTAAGATGTGCCAGGAGACAGGAACTATAGAGTTGTGATTACTTTGGACGGAGTATCCACCAGGGCACCTGTGTTATTTCCTGGAGGCCTCTTCTTTCAAAAGAAAATCCTCCTCCCCGTCCACACATGCCTTTTTCTGAAAAAGCTCTTTCGGAAAAGGCATCCTTCCTCGTAAAAAGAGGAGTACCACTGTCGGAAAAAAAACCCTCTGTTCTTTCTATTTATTTTTTAAAGAATGTGATTGCAGTGTGGACATAACTCAAGCTTTGTTGGAAAAACATTTGTTTTTCCAACAAAACTCTGTAGTGTAGACATACCCTTAGTGGCAGAGTGCTCTGCCATTTGCTCAGCGGGGAATCCAACTGCAATACGCTGAGCTCACTTGGGTGGGAGATACCACTCACATATCCTCCCTGGGTCACTTCCAGTCAGATCCGGCATAGGGATGCTCCACGTGGTCTCTGGGTCCTCCAGTTCCGCAGCACCAGCCTCTCCCTGGGGCTCCTTTGGCGCTGGCGGCTCAATGCAGTTTCCTGGGTCTCTGGCTCCTATCACCTGGGTCTCTGGCTGATGTATCTCTGGAGCTCTAGCAACAGATCCTTCTCTTCCCATATCTAGCATAGCTTGAGCCGACGCACTCCCTTTTATATTGCTCCAGCTTTTGGAGTATGCCCAGTGTGGTGGTGGGGGGGAGTTTCTCCACCCATGGGCCATTACATTTTCCCGGCCTAGTGCAGTGCCATCACACCCACCGTTAGCTCGAAGTACTGATGTTGCCTGACACTGATCACAATACATACCTCTCAGTAGTTTTGTGCAGTCTAATTAATTCACAGTAGAGCTAAATGTACGTCCCAGAAATTGAGTCCTTGATAAAACAAGTTGCCTACATTGTACCATTAGGAAGCTGGAGTGGGAGAAGAGCTGAGGATGTCTGACCCTCCCTCCCGCAAATGAGGGAGGTGTAGCCAACATTTGTGACTGAGATCTTTAACTCAATGGTCTATGGAGACTCAAGCTGCCTCTAGATCATCAAATAGCGGCAGTATTGAAGGAACTGTCTGCGCAAGAACGAAGCCACAGAATGTAGGACCTGCAACTATGGCCAGCTTCTGAACAATGGAGGATGCTTCTTGCAACTTCATGCACATAGGAATCAGCCACAATTGGACATTTCAAGTCAAGCTCTGATCAAGCAATGAACATGTTAAGTCAAGCTCTAGCTCCTTTTGAAACATACAGTACATAAAACTAGGCGTAACAGTGGCCTGTAGGAAAATTCCAGAGCACAACTGTTGCAAACTCAATTTAGCTTTCATAAAACCCACAGTTCTTACTTTGTAGCCTCTCTGAACCTCCAGCTAGATAAAGAGCATTCCTAGATGGAGCTCAGGTGCCATGAAGAGTGATTTTTAGTGGATACTTCTCTGATTTGCACATAGCCCTTACACATCTTCCTCTGCTCAGTTCATTCCTGCTCTTTGGACAAATCAGTTGTGGACTCTAGAAGCTACTGTAATGCAAATATTTAATAAAAAGAATATGGATGCAAAATAATGCTGATTTTGCAGCATTATATTTTGGATAGTTACAAGGAAAAAACAAAGAATGCTATAATTTGGCACCTAGATACGGAAATTGGTGCCTTACAATTACGTATTATCATAACTAGCGTTTCTTAAAGTGTGTTCCATGGCACACCCGTGTGCCACAAGGCAATCGGAGGTGTGCTGTGGAAATAAAAGAAAAAATTCTGCTCCCCTGTTCCCGGCAGAGCCCGTAGACAGCTCCCGCTGTGGCTGCCTCCCCTCCCCCCCAGCCCTCAGGACTGCCCCTGTCCCACAGGGCCCTCCATGCTTGCACAGCCTCCTCCTCCTCCATGTGTGCAGGAGACAGCTTTTACAGCTGCCGCTGCTGCTGGGAGAGAGAGGGGTGGCTGGAGCTGAGGAGCCGCTTCCGGACCTTGATGTTTTAAAACTGCCGCCTCCGGGGAACTCGGCTCCGGCTCTGCAGTCCCCCACGCGCTGCTGGTCTCTCTCCCCTGCCCCCTTCCCCAGCCTGCTGGGGAAGTGACAGAGTTTAATCTGGCGGGACGGTCAGGGTTTCTACTCCTCCTCCCTCCCCCTGCCCTGCCAGTGGGAAGCCTGGCCTGGTGCTGCAGCTGCGCTGGGTTTCCTGCTGCATAGGCGGGGGGAGAGGGAGGAGAACTGAGCTCTCTACCCACCTCCCCCTAAAGAACAAGAGCATGCTCCCTGGAGGCTCTCTCTGCTGCAGCAGGTGCAAAGCCAGGTAAGCATCTCCCCTCATGCCCAGACCCCACACCCAAAACCCCTTACTCCCCTCCCCCTGCCAAGACCCAGCAAGCTGGGAATGCACTGACACCCTGCCCTAAATCCCCTCCTGCATCCTTCCTCCTGGGCAGACACCCTGCCCCAATACCCGCTCCTGGCCAGACACCCTACCCCTTACTTTTTTGTGGTCTACATTTTCAGCTCCATGTACCAGACTGTTATTAGTGCAGTCTTCCTGGGGGGGTTGTGGCGCATTTCAACCCCCAGGTCTCCACGTCCGGTGGTTTGGGTTTTTTTTGCTCGACAAAAAAATCCTTGGTGTTCCCCATAAAAAAAAAATTATTATTTGGTATTCTTCAGTCTTAAAAAGTTTAAGAAACACTGATCATAACATTCTGTATCATATACAGCTTCTCTTTTAATTGCTCCATAGTATGCTATGCTCTCCTGGAAAAATCCTATGATATTTTCAGAGTAGGCATTTAAGTCCCAGGAAGGCCACAGTTTTCTCTAGTTTATGGAGAATTTTAAATGTAAAGAAGATTTTCCAACTTTCATTTGAATAAAGAATATATGTCTCTAACCGTTTGCCTTGTAAAGATAGTCCAGAAAAGAGGAACAGGTGTGAACTGATCACTACTATTAAAAAAAAATGAACAGATCTTCAGAACTGCTGCAGCAGGAGTTTGCAGCAAAAAGGGGACGGGCTAAAGATTTCTCTTCTGTCCTTCAGTTACATTTGAGATGTGCATTTATTTTGCCAAAAGTCCTCAGGGTGGCTCCCTGGGGACTGGAAGGACAGTATCAATTCAGTTTTCAGTTGTGAAGACAAAAAAAAAAAGCTTTGCATGCCTACTCAAGACCAATGAGTCCATTTGTGGGCTTTTGCCATTTATAAAGATGACAGACTACTTCACACTGATAATAGCTTGTGAATGCCCAATCCTGCTATCTATCTGTACTCTGAACTTCAGTCAACTTCACTTGTATTTCAGAACAGCAGGTCTGTTTTCACTTTTTTCTAAAACCAGAACTATCTAAATAATCTTCCGACTAAAAAACTCACACTACTATTTAACAAAACCGGCAAAAAATACTCATACCCTTAAAAAGAAATTAAAAACACAACACAGCCTGCAGTTAAAACCTAACCTTGTTTTCATTCCTTAGTACTGACCTTAAGTCATTCATGAACAAGCTTTGAAAAATGGAGTAAATTAAAAAATAAAAGTTTATACCACAAACGTGCAAAAGCATTCATAAGCACTAAATAAAACAAACTGTTTGTTATTGGAATATTTTAAGGTGTACACCATCCAGACATAATTATCTATATGCTTTTGAATCTATATGCACACATCTTTTGAAATGAACTAGCTAGGTCTAGAAGTTTACACACCCATTTCAAAAGCAGAGCTTAGGTTAAAGGTGGTTTATAAACTTGATTTCTTCCCCACTCTACTTCCCCAGAAAAACTAACAAAACCATCACAAGTTTCACACATTACATTTCATCCTACTATAGAATTTCCTGGCAAATCTAAAGAAATTCACAACATTTTCAGAGAAAAGGGGACTTAAATATTCCTTTTTCAGAAATCTGCCTAATGCTTTTTTGGGTCACCTGAAACCAATTCATAATAAAAACTTCAAACTTTTCCAAAAGTACTCATAAAAAGCAACTTTCATAGATTTGGGGAGGGGGCATGCAAAAATCATGGAAATACATTAGAGTGTCAGAGGAACACTTAACAGACACATAAATCCATTATTGAGAGAATACATAAATACTGGTATAAACCCACTTAATATTTGTAATATATAAACCGATATCTTTTAGGTGCATACACATATATTTAAGTGTATACACATTTTACACACATTTAATATTAAATATTTCTATTTCTGAAACATCCAGAGGCCCCATTCACCAAAGCTGACCATTTTCTATTCTGTATAAACAGATATTTCTACCAGTCACGTAAATTTACGATACCTCAAAATATGCCATCTAATACATTATCAATTATCACATAATCAGGAAACAATTTAATAACAAAAAACCTTAATAATTAAATAACTTACAAAAACATACCACTAGCACTGATACAAAAATTGAAACAGTTAATGCTTCCTAGTTAAATTAGGTCATATATATTTATATATAAATACTCATTTAATACAAAGGAGGTAGAAATTTCTCACACAAGACAGAAGATAAATGAGTTTTCATGCAGTATAGCAATGCCAGTTTTGTATTCCTTACAGGCCACAGTGTTGGAACAGTATTGTTCTTTAATACAATCCAATGACTTCCAAGTGGTTGCTTTGAAAATTCAAGAGGCTGAATGGACTTGGAGATGACTCTTGTCATTGCCACAGCTCTGGTTCAATAATTTTTCATTTAGCCCTCAAGCCACAATTATACCAATGAATAATAATGTAAAATATACGAAGACAAGTATGTAAAAATATTTACACATAAAAGTTTGTAAAAAACATGGACAGTCAAATTGATGACTGTCAAATTGATGACTGTCAAAAGCATAACATGTACAGTACCAAGAGTCTACAATGCAATTGGCATTTCATTTATGGTTATTTTTGAACTGCCAAAGATATATCTGAATCTGTTTACATTATTGCTAATTCAGGAAAAACTATCCTGCCATCAAGGACTGAAAAAAAGTCAGCCAGGTAAATGCAGAGGCATTTAAATAGCAGTTATACGAGAACTAAGCATAAATCTATCTGTTTACTTTCAGTTTAGTGATGCGTTACTTATGACATTTAGACATTTAGTCCGTTTTCCTTGTCTGATAGCTTGATGCTGTCACTCTTAAAGGTATTGTGGAATTATGTTGCTACCTCATTTCTTAGGGCTTCTATACAAGGAAACTTACTAGAACAGAGTTTTTTGAATGGCTACCCATCTAGACACTCTATTCCAGAATAAAATCACATTTAATTTTGTAATAATTAGTGAACTTCTAAAGCACAGTAATTATTCTTGAATAATTTTTATTTTGGAATAAAGTGTTCCTAATACAACACCTGAAGATTTCTTTGCTGATCAATAATTGGAAAAAGGCTCAGCAATTAAGTCTTCAAATTTTTCATGCAAAGTCTTTAGTGAGCTCTGTGGCCCTTCGCTATGTTTGTGTAAAAATTAAAAATTAAAGTAATAAGCTATCAAAATAATTTATCAGCATATTTATCAGGTTACTAGGCACTCATCATGCCTAAGGGTCTTTCCTGTAAACAGACCAACATTCACCAATCATTCCTCATGCACAGAGTCTCACGATTTCAAGGTCTGTTCACGAGATCAGGCCCTTAGATTTTAGAAGTGCCTTGCAAGGACCTCCTCTTTTGTAACCTCACAATACACAGCCTGATCTGTCTCTGGCTGGACTGTCCAGTCCAGGAATTACTGCTGGGATAAATCTGGGTAGGGGATGTTACACAAATCTCATTTAAACACACAGAACAGAGTCATCCAGAAGACTAAAAAATAACTTTTTTTTTCCTGTTCCTAATATCCTCATCTTCTGTTGTTTTTGTATGCATTGTAGTACAGCTAACACAGACTTGGAGAAAAAGAAATGTGAACTCACTCCTTTCTCATCCTTTTCAGCTCATTGGTGAGCAATATATGATTGCAAAGCATGCTACGTCTCAATGAAACATTAAATTCAAAACCTATTTGGAACCATACTGTAAACATTAATATGAATGGGCAACTGTGATTTTTTCACTCTGTTTTTTTAAGAAAGCAAAAGGACATTTAATTGTCAGAGCTATGTTCCACATATCTAATATCTTGAATAACTAGGTATGCTAGCAGTTCTCAAATTAATGGTCTCTGGGTCTGTGGACAGTATTCACTTCTCACAGGACAGATGGAGTTTTGAGGATCCAGGACAATGCAAACGTAACCTGTAGAAGGCTCCCAACTGCCTTCCATTAGCATTAGGGTTGTCAGATGGTTTAACCAAAAATACCGAACCTCCCTTCCCCACCCCACCCCCCCAAAAAAACGGGGAAAAATTCTGTTGAGAAAAAGGCAGAGACCAAAGTTGTTGTCAAAAACAACAAAAAAAGGACCCCGACAGCAAAACAAATTATATATATATATAAACAGCATGGCTCCTTTAAGAAAGGCCTTTGAGGCTTTTTGCCAGCGGTCATCTTGTTTCCCTGCTCCAAGCCAGAAGACAGCTCCTCTGCGGAACCAGGTAAGCAGGAGAAGAGGGGGTTGGGGTGGGGGGGAGCTAGGGGCTGGGCCCAGTTGCTGAGTGTGTGTAGGGTTCCCAGGTGTCCAGTATTTTCGCCTTCTGGCAGGGAAAAAAAAATCAGAAAATACCGGACTTTTTAGGTGTCCGGTATTTTCTGAATTTTTTTACCAGACAGGAGGCAAAAATACCTGGGAAACTGGTGACTGCCCGGGGCAATACTGGACACCTGGCAACCTTAACTATCATGAGTTAATGACAAGACATGCACTGAAACTTGAAGCAAAAGGCTACATCCGCATGAGTTTCATGTGACTATTACACGATTATATCTTTGTCAGATACCATGACACACAAATTATAGCAAATTGAAAAATAAGATTGTATACCAACTGCTTAAAATCTTGTATAAAGGTAGTAATGCATTTTCAAATAAATAAATAGCAGAGGGAGATAGACTCAATAGGCACTAAGCAATGAAGAAAATATTTAAAATCTCAGTAGAAAACAGAAGAGTTAAAAAGTAAAAAGAGGCAGAGAGTGTGAAGCTGATGGGCCAGAAACCAGGTCTTGCCCAGTCTACTGGCATTAGCTAAGAACTAATCAACTTAGAGCTAGAGACCAACCTGTGCATCTGTATGTTAGTTTTGCTCTAAATACGTACAAGTCTTATAACAATGTGTTTAGACTGCCTGAAATACTTTTAAGTTGCTGCATATGCACTAATCTCACTTGCAATGTCTATATTACGTGCTATAAGAAAATATGCAGGTTTTGCTTTATAAACTTTGAAAATGTTTGTTCTGAACTTGGGAAACTCCACCAATCCAGAAAGGCTATTAAAATCAGATGGACCACTGAGGAACACCTGTGCCAAGAGACTTGCAGTCACACAGTCCAAAATGCTGTGTAGACATACTCTTTGTGGATATAGTGGGAAAGAATTCGGGGAGGGGGGGGTGGAAAGGACAATATGGGAGAAGGAAAGTTCAAGGTTAAAGATCACAAATTATCAGTTGCAGTTCAAACAGTAGGTTATTTTCTACCTGTTACTTTTGCAGCTTCATGGTCTTCCTTTGAAAAGGCTCTAGAATTAACTCTGCTTGTTGATAACACAGGAATGGAGAGCTTTTCAGGGATTTCAAAATATTCTGGCATGTTCACTTGTACACTGTAGTCCACAGATTTTAACTTTGGGGGGTATTTAGTAGGCCTACACAGCACTTCTCTCTGTAAATAAAGAAACACTATGTAAGTTTGTATAATAAGTACAACCATAATAAAGACTTTAAAAGTGAATAAATTCTGTTTTAGAGACTTGGATTAAAACAAGATAAGGATTATAATTAAACAGGTAGAACAGATGATTATTAACTTTTGCAAATATTACTACAGATGGTTTGGTTTCCCCTTACAATTAATTTTAAATTGCAACATAATGAATCAAATTAATAGAATAAATCTGGCAATTCTTCCTCTTATAGAGGCAAACAAACTTGGTTATATACAAGCCTCCTTATGTGGGCCTGAAAAAGTACTCATGCTTCTCAATGACAAATTATTAATCTTTAAAGCTTTTCAAGTCAAGTAAAATAGGAACAAGAAAATATACTAAAACAATTATTAGTAGTCCTGTGGCACCTTAGAGACTAACAAAAATATACAGAATCATGAGCTTTCATGGGTAATACCTGATGAAGTATATTTTACCCATGAAGCTCATCATTCCATAATTTTTTTATTAGTCTCTAAGGATATGTCTACACATCAGTGTTATTTTGGAATAACTGACATTATTTCAAAATAACAAAGAGTGTGATTACACAGCAATCCATTATTTTGAAATAATGGCGATCTGGAGGACTTCTTACTCCGACTCTGGTAACCCTAATTTCACAAGGAGTAAGGGAAGTCTAAGGAAGAGTGTTCTTTCTTTGACTTCCTATTGTGTAGACAGCACCAAAAGCCGAATTAAGCTATTACGACTTCAGCTACGCAATTGACGTAGCTGAAGTTGCATAGCTTAATTCGACTTTTGCCCTGCAGTGTAAATGTGCCTGAGGTACCACAGGATTACTTGTGTAAATGTGTCCTAAGGTACCACAGGACTACCTGTTGTTTTTAAAGTTACAAACTAACACGGCTACCCCTCTGAGACTTTAAAACAATTATGTATTTCTTTATTTGCTACCCCAAACTGGAAAGTTCTAGAATTTTTTCACCATGTCTTCCAAATTCCTGAACAATGGTAGGGACGAGGAAAGCCCAATAAGTGGGTCGAGCCTCATGGTTGCCGCACAGCATGGCATGGGGACTGGGCAAATGGCCCTGCACTGAGCGTCGTGTCCCTGGGGCTGCCCCTGCCTGGCCTGGGAATGCAGCTCCCAGGATCTAATGAGTTAACATCTCCCTCCCCCACTACAGGCTCTGCCTCCTGCTCCGGGAGTGGGCAAGGCTGGGGTTACTCCGCAGATCATGGTGGCATGGCTGGTCACATGCTGCTGCCACCTCCAAAAGGTGCTGGGGCCTGGGCTAAGCCATAACTGTACCTCGTGTGCGGGGAGACCCTTCTCCAGCACCCCACTATGCCCAGCCAGGGGCTGGAGTCAGCCCTGGACAGTCCCAGGCTCTACCTGCCCCAACCCCAGAGTTGCAGCTTGCACATGAGGGGCGAGCCCCAAACAAAGGGCCAGTCCGAGCAGGGAAGTTACTCCGTCCCCCCAGCCCCTCCTCACCTCAGCACTGCTCCCAGAGGGCTGCGGTTCCAGTGCTGCTACCATGCCGGTGTGTGTGCTGGGGGCACAGGAGTGTAGGAGTAGGAGGGGGGTGAAGGAGTATGTGGCGCACACTTGCGGCTACTGAGCGGGATTAATGAAGCTGTTAAAATGTAAGTAGGACTATTATTGACTTTTAAAAGTGTCAATGGCATGCAGATCCATAAATAGAAGCGAATAGGTTAAATCTTGGCACGCCACTTCTGAAAGGTTGCCGACCCCCGCTGTAGAGGGAATTTACAAAAGAGTATTTGAATTTAAAATTGATCCTTTTATTAGTTAAGTCAGATACTTAATATTTTTCATATTTTAAGATGTACCCTTTTCCTGTGCGAATGTTACAACTCTTACTAAAACTAATAGAAAATGTGCACAATTGCTGATGGAAGAAATGTATTACATTGCATTTTTTAATTATGGAAAGGATTTGTGAAGGAGAAGAATCCCAAAAGTTAGATACTGAATATGATATTATTTATAAAGGATATTATCAAGTACTGTTTGAACTAATAATTCAAGCAGGAGTGGGCAGAACATGGCCTATATGCTTTACTCTCCATTATTTTGAGGGAGAGATTCAACTTCTGTGAAATCTTAAATCAGATAGAAAATGTGGGGTCTTTTGTTAAACTTCTACTTCAAATACCTTATTCATACCACAGTTTATAAAAATGTAGAAACATATTCAGAATCCCCCCTGCGTGAAACATAACTGACTTAGGCATTACTTTTACTAATCAGAAAATTCAATACTTTTTGGTAGTGTACATTTTTTCAGGACATATTTACAAGAGGGGAAAACAGAGTTGCTTCTTGAGGTAAAAAACTGGATGACTTCATTAGCTGGAAATAAATTCTGAGAGTACTGTCAGTGTAACAGTTGAAACAAATGATTCATGTGATAGTAGCAATAATGTACTTCAACTAGCCAATCCCAGCGCTTAGAGAAAACTTGAAATAAGAGTGTTATTTTTGTGACACGAGTCACAGAACCACACAAAAAATTAATATGTTTATTTTGTCTCTAAATCTATGACATATTTGAATAACAAATTGGAAGCCATAGTTTGGATGATATAGATGTCAGATGATTTTTCCAACATTTTACTTCAGTCAGGGTGCATCTACATAGCACCATTATTTCAGAGTAATGCCCATTATTCCGAATAACAATGCAAGTGTCTACACAGTAATTCCATTATTTTGAAATAAATTTGAAATAATGAACCATTTATTCCGACTACTGTAAACCTCATTCAATGAGGAATAATGCCTATTCCGAAATAGCTATTATGGAATAGCAGTAGTGTGAACACTTCAGTGCTGCTATTTCAAAATAGCTCCTCCCCAAGCTCTGTAAGGAGATAATTGAGCAAAGGTTGGAAAGACCTTGAGTTACTCAAGTCCCATAAGACTGATGGGTGATCTCTGATAAAATTTTAGCAGTCACAAAAGAACATTATTTTTAATGTGCTTACTCTGTAATGTTCTATCCTATGTATAAATATATTTTGCTAGAGCCTTTGGCTGTGTCTAGACTACACCTCTCTGTCAAAAGAGAGATGTAGATTAGGTACGTCGAAATTGCTAATTAAGCAGGGATTTAAATAGCCCATGCGTCATTTTCATAAACATGGCCACCGCTTTTTTCAAAACTGAGCTTTTTTGAAAAAAAACAGCAGTCTAGACGTGGATCTGTCAAAAATAAACCCTTTTTCGACAGATCCTATAAATCTCATTTTTTGAGGAATACAGGATCTGTCGAAAAAGGGTTTATTTTCGACAGATCCGCATCTAGACTGTCGTTTTTTTGAAAAATCTCCATTTCGAAAAAAAGCGGTGGCCATGTTTATGCTAATGAAGCACGGGATATTTAAATCCATGCTTCATTAGCAATTTCGATGTGCTTGATTTGCATCCCTCTGTCGACAGAGGGATGCAGTTTAGACGTAGCCTTTATGATGGCATGTTGATAACTGGAGAAAGGCTAGCCACAGGTGTTGGACTCCGTCAGACCTTCAGTGGAAATCACACTGAAGCACAGAGGAACTGCAACCCTAAACCCCCAGTTTCAAGACACAGACTGATGCAAATCTATGCCTGAGACAGCAGAAGGCTAGGAAGCCTGAAACTTTTAAGTAGGTGCCCAAGAAAGAGTAGGAGGAGTGACAAAGGCATAACTAACACTGGAAGGGTGACAAAACGTGCCTGGTGATTCAACAGATCTGTTCCTTTTGTATGTATTCCAAATCATATCTGCTTATTTAGAGATTAAAAACAAATGTTTGCTAATTTTAACTCCAGTTATCACTATACAGCCAATAGAGCTGTTAGAGAGTGAGGCAGATTTTATTCTGGCTTGTGTATCAACATAACTGCTAATGATATTCCAAAATGTGAAACTGTTATTACTGGTGAAGAAAATAATTGACTTTCAGTTCCCTGGATGAGTTTGCAGTATGAGCAGATAGAATAATAGACTTTGTTATAAGCATCAGATCGTTTAACTTATTAATATACTTTGAATATTAGTCATTCTTGTCTTTCTGGCTTTTTCTCCTTTGCGGCCCATCCTGTTTGTTCAAGTATACCACCCCCCATTTCTTTGCATTGTAGATTCTTTTGCTATAGGTGACTGAGGCAATATGGCAGCTTCCCTGGATCTAAATGGTTTTCAAATCTCATTTTAACTCGGTTTGTTCCTTCCAGCCTATGATTTTTAACCTCTCTCCAATAAAACAACTTTATGTCCGGACTCTCATGGTTTTGGAGGGTTTTTGTTTGTTTATTTTTTGTGCTCAAACATTGTTTGAAATAGGATAGTCTACCATCTTTCACTGCATGGGTTGTACCTCCCTAAACTGCGACTCTCTGGTCTGACAACATCCATAGTCCAGCAGCACCACAAATTTTCCTGGATCACAGAGCCCAGGGAAAGGGAGGTCTGATGGTGGGGCTGAAGCACAGCATTGGGGGCTCGCAACACAGATGGGAGCCCTATGTCAGGAAGGGCGAGTGGCATGACAGAGTTCTTGCAGCTGGAGAGCTCCGGTCCCAGTGGCCAGGGAGCTCCGACCAGAATGGCAAGGCACCCCAGCTGGGCCATTGGCAGGGGGTGCTCAGGCCATACCCCAGCAGCAGTAAGGCAAGGGCCAAAGCCCAAGCCAGGGGGAAATGGGATTGAGCACGGCCCAGAAGCAGCCAGCAGCAGGGATGGGTTAGGAGGCCAATGGCAGGGTCCTCTCCTGGTCTGGCAAATCCCCTCGTTTGGGACCAGTCAGGTCCTGAAGGTGCCAGAAGAGGGAGTTCCAACCTGTATATCAACAAATGCTGGCTGAATGATGTATTAAAATCTATGTAGTTTATTTATGGTCGTGTGTATAGCTTGCAGTAAGCTATGATAGATGATATAGATATATACACACACACACACATGCATATACATCACCCTTTCACTTTGATAGAAGACAGACACTGAGCACTGGGACAACATTATTCTGGAGCTTTTCCAAAAATGCAACTGAGACCAGAATTTGACCCAAGATTTCTTTTGTTATTGTTTAAAATGTACTTTTAAAAATACACCAAATTCTAGTTGTTTCCCCTTTTGAGTCACATGATCAATGGTGGTAAGATAAAAGTTGTGGCCAGAGCCAAGCATCTGTAACAAAGGGCTCCCACAATGGACTGAATCAGGGCAACAGAACAGTGGTGAGCCTCAATAAAGACCAACACAGAACCCCTTGTTCACTTCCCTTAGACTCCAACTCTAGTCTCAAAAACCCAGCATCCCCAAGAAAAAGAACTGAGAAACCCCCAGAACAGAGACTCCAAAACAACAGAAGCTGTAGGAGGGGAGAGCCTCAGCTGTCTCCCCAAAATTACTTCACTCAACTAGGGCTTAATCATGCATTGGGTCCCATGTACCCTTTTCACACAGTTATATGGGCTAGCAGGAAGAAAGGCAGGTGCTTCTTAAGGCTGAGACATTCACTATGGAGAGAGGGCACTAATGCAAACACAAGAAAGAAGGGATCATATCTGAGCCTCTCCCCAATTTCCAGACCTACTCATCTCCCAGAAGCAGTGATGACAGCACAGTGTTATTTTACACTATTTATTCGGGATATTTTGTACTGTGTGTTGATTTTTCCTTCTAACCTCTTGCTTCCTCCACTCATCATAGTCCCTTCTCTGGCAGCCCTCTCATCCTGCCCCTCTCCTCTCTATTCTTTCCTGTCTCTCTTCAGTGTTTACCTTTCCTTTCCTTTCCTCCTATTTTTTTTGTTTACATAAGCGTCCTTCCCTACCATTTTCCCTCACTCACCATTAATAACAAAAAATTCACATAATGATTATCACCTGAATCATTTACTTATATGTTCTATCCTTTTCCTCCTACCTATTTTTTGTTTCTGTGTTTATTGGATTCCAAGCTCTGAAGGGAACAGAACAGTGGTGAGCCTGGACAAAGACCAAGATAGAAACCCTTGTTCACTTCCCCTAGACCACAACCCCAGAGGAAGATTGTCGCTTCCTATACTTTGCGGCTGTGTCTAGACTCGCCAGTTTTTCTGGAAAATCAGCCGCTTTTCCTGAAAAACTTGCCAGCTGTCTACACTGGCTCCTTGAATTTCCGCAAAAGCACTGACTTCCTACTGTAAGAAATCAGTGCTTCTTGCGGAAATACTATGCTGCTCCCATTTGGGCAAAAGTCCCTTTTGTGCAAAGCTTTTGCGCAAAAGGGCCAGTGTAGACAGCTGAGATTTGTTTTCCGCAAAAAAGCCCCGA
The DNA here is from genome assembly GCA_030068395.1 of Apalone spinifera. Taxonomy (NCBI): domain Eukaryota; kingdom Metazoa; phylum Chordata; order Testudines; family Trionychidae; genus Apalone; species Apalone spinifera. The sequence continues at coordinate 178,932,750 of CM057845.1, read as the reverse complement.
TCGCGAAAATGGTGATCAGGGCTTTTTTGCAGAAAAGCGCGTCTAGATTGGCACGGACGCTTTTCCGCAAAAAGTGCTTTTGCGGAAAAACGTCTCTGCCAATCTAGACGCTTTGTTCCGAAAATGCTTTTAACAGAAAAGACGCAGCCTGCTTGTACACTGCCTAACACAATATTGTGCCATTCCTGATTTAGACACTTTGGCCAGGAGCACAATGGAATAAGTAAATAATCAGTGTTTCACTGGAGAGAGCTATGCGTTATTGTTCTAATAAACACAATTTTCAGGGACTCTGCATAAACTGTTCTTTGTATGACACAAAGAAATAATTACCAGGAGGAATTTTTAGCAAAGAAGTTCAAAAATAGAGGCCATCTATGTGTAAGGACTAAGGTCACATACTGTACAGAAATGAACCTGCATTTTTACTCTGATTCTGAAGGACAAGTTCTTCAGTCACAACCATGCTCCTTTACAGAAGTACAAAATAAAAGACAAATACAACCATTACTAAAAATAAAGATCTAAATCATTTTGGTTTTAGAAGTATTCAGGTAGAGAGGGCAAGCAGTAATAATGTAGATAGCACCTCTCATTCTGTTCACATGTGTAATTGTGCCTGTAGCTAAAGCTTCCTTACTACGCAAGCTATAAAATCCTTTCTAAAGGACTTCACAAATTTATATAAATTTGCCAAACTACAGATTTTTAGGTAATTCAGAATCAAATCTGAATTTAGAGCTTCAGACTCAATTGTGAAACATAATCTTACTTGCAAGCATCTTCAATAAACTCTGCTATAATTTCTACACTGTGAACTGTTTTTATGTGTCTAATAAATGTGAATTTATGATAGACTTTATTATGATCGCATTTTGCAGTTTAAACTTTACAATGGTTTACCAAATGGAGAAATATATTGGTTTTAATCTGTTAAATAAATCTCTTCTACATCAATCAAAGCTAAGCTCCGTGATATTTCTCTTGAAGAAATATTTGACAAAAGAATATTTCCTGCACAAGAAAAAGGGCTCTCTCTGCATATTATATTCACCTCATACTTTTCATTATTGATTCTCAAATATGACATTTCAAATATTTTGACATCTTACCATTAAATATTCACACCTAATCTTGACTCTTATCAACCACCCTAAGATTCATATCATATTAGTACTATCATTAGCTTTTAGCATGACTTCTGGTACAAGATACTATACTTACTCTGATTATATTCCAAATTCTGATTAAATTCAGAGCTAATGCTCCAATATGGCAGATTAATTTATGCAGTATATATTAAAAGGTACAGAAGCGATATGCATGAAATGCTCCAAAAATGTCACCTCAGCAAGTGATTAGCTAGTATCCTAGAGGAAGAAACTTAAGGCTCAATACCATGGATGTCTATCATGGCCCCCTGACATCAATCAGAGTTCTACAATGTCAGGATTTCCCACGATAGTAAGAAACACCTTGTAAATGGATGCATCATGTATAGATTATTCTTGAAATAGTTATTATTATTAATTATTATTATTAATAATAATTAAATATTATTGTTGAAATATTACTGTTTAAAAGAAAACTTCATGAAAGAGGGGGAGTTGTTTTCATACCTCATTTGTCATACATTCACACACACATAATAGCTTAATTTTCTTTACTATTATATGGCATCTATCTCTTTTCTTTTTCTTTCAGACACTACAATTATTTTTCATAAGAATATTTCCACTAACAGATACCATACCATAATGCTCTCAAACACAGAGGAGCAATACACAATTTCCGTATCAATGTTTCACCTATTAAAATAGATATTATATAGTAAAAGGCAGGCTCTTCAGCCCCATTAAGACTTCTCTGACAGCACAAAGCAGCATTACAGCCAATGTAACTGCTAAGTAGAGGATTTCCCTTGTACAGGGGAATCCTCTAGTGGCAGAAGGCAGCTTTAGCAAGATCACTGCTACCCTCTATCACAGAGCATTGGGGTCACATCCAGAAAAAGCAAAGCATGGCTATACAGCTGGCATAACAACGAGCCACCCAGGGATCTACCTGTTCGTCAGCTGGCTCCAAGATCCAAAAGGAGCTAAAATATACAGACCACGGCTTTGGTCATGATCTATATACAGTTACATTTTATTTTCATAATGGAAATATGTTTGTATATTTCAGTAATATTGCAGAATATGGATTTACTTATAAGAAAATTTGACTTGAAAAATTAACATATCATTCTCTAGGTCTTTACAAGTTTAATAACACTACAATAGAAATGATCACATTCCTGATGGAATTTCTCTAAATAATAGATTGATAGATTCCAAGGCCAGATTCCAAGGCCAGAAGAGACCTTGTTACAAATGTATGTCTTAGTTCCAGTTTGAATTTGTCTAGCTTCAGCTTCCAGACAGTGGATCATGATATATATTTCTCTGCTAAACTAAAGCACCCTTTATCAATATTAGTTCCCTATATATGTACTTACAGACTGTAATCAAGTCACCCCTTCATTTTCTCTTTGTTAAGCATAGTAAGATTGAATTCTATGAGTCTGCCACTACAAAGCTAGCAGATCTAAACTACAGTTCACTACTTATAAGATTTTACTTTTACAAAAATGCTGTGATGTTCTTGCTAACATTTCAGTACTCAAGTGTGACAAACACACAGTGCATATCTAAATTATTAATAGATAAACAAAATCTGGTAAAAACTAGGGTACAAGAAGGTCACAGAATCTTTTGACAGCATATCTGTACTACCACTTAGCATATCTTCTTTGTGGCAGTATATGTTTCTTATGAATCCTGTTTGAATATGCTTATGGTTAAACAATAGCTCATGGTAATGGAGTAAAGAAAAGGAAACCATTACAAATTCACAGAAAAGGCGATACCGATAATTAGATCTATTACATGGAATATGGAAACTTTTATAGTCATATTTTCTGAAAGAATCACACAGCACAAACTAACTGAACTGATGTCACTTGTTTTTGAGGGGTTTCGGGTTTTATTTTTTTTAAAACAGTTGATATAATGCAGTACCTTAGAGAACACACAAAATAAAATCTTTGCAGACTATTATGTGTATGAAAAAGCCATAACTTCTTTATCTATTTAATGGCACTTTCTGATATTTAACCAGCCCAACCTCACAAATAAAGAGAAGCTATGTAATATTCTGCCAGCTTTACTGTGTTTTTTTACCTCAATTCCAGACAGCCCTAAGGCTGCAACTGCAACTCGAACACTGCTGCTCTCCAGTGTTCCTGTGACCTTTCTTCGCTCATGTTCGAGAGCTGACATCTGCTGCTGTGCTGCAATGGCCAGAGCCTTTTCCCGAGCTTCATTAACCAACGGGATCTTCAGCTTTTCTTCAAGTACATCAGTGAGACCACATTTAAAGCACAGAACTGGCTGTACTATACCCTGACCTGCAACACACAAAGCCATTTGTCAGCTGCTATTTCAGTAGCCCAGACCAAAACACAAGCAAAAATATTAAATTCAGAGTTTAATGTAACAATGTAAGCTTTGCTGTAATAGTTTGAGTTTTAGATTAATTATAACTTACGACCATGAAAAAGGATTGAAAACACAGACTGTAATCCAAGTTGCTCTGCATAATAAACAAAAAGATATATTTAACTATATTTTGATATCTTATTATATTTATGGGAGTAATTATTACCAACTATTTATTAAAGCTTTCATATTGCCCTCATCACTGGGGTGTCAGAGGTCCTTATATAGTCACTGTGGTTTACTTTATAATTTGTAAGTCTTTCTATACGTCCTTTCCAGTTATTACTCTCCTTACCATCCTCCTCCCATTAGTTCAGAAGTATTGTTCTGATGGGAAGGTTAGGTCAAATTGATAGGATTATGATATGCAGGAAGTAAAATTTGTGATGATTTCAGTGTCTTCTGAAAGTGAATTGCACCGTATGTTTGTTAGTGAGATATCTCTCGCTCACTCACTCTGTCAACACACACACACCCTCCTTTAGCCCCTCATGTGGAACATATCTATAGTGAGAAGACATTTTGGAGAGTAAGGTAATCCATTTATTTCTATTACCTTGGCATCTACACCCCTGGCTAAAACTGTGGTAGCACAGTCCAAACACATAGTGAGAGACAATTCCCTTGTCTCAAAGGTTTACAATCTAACAAGGCAAGAGTAGCAGAAAAGGACTTTTATTCACATTTGAAAGAGGAAGTGAGACACAGAAACATTAAATAACTTGTCCAAGATCACAGAGAAAATCTGTGCTAGAGCTGGGAATGGAATCCAGGTTGGGAATTAGAATTGGATTCCAATTCTGAGTTTTAAACACAATATCACTTTGCTGGTTGGCTCCGGGCACCATAGCACTGTGGGTTTTATGGTTGATACATGCCTTTATACTGCTGCTCTAAGCCTCACTTTAGTTCTATCACCATAATGAACAGCAGAAGGCAGGAAGAGCTCCTGATGGAATACTTAACCCTGACAGCAGAGTGCTTTGATAATGCAGGATCAATAATCACCATTGAGAGAAATGAAAGAGAAAAGCAGGAGGAAGTGAGCTAATAGGAAGGAGGATGAAAGAAAGTCTTGTAATCGCACAGAAATGCATATCACAGAGTCACATTTTAGAGTGTGCATCTTAGAGGTTTTTTAGCATTTGCATCCCATCTGTGAATCTATATTTTAAGTTTCAGCCTTATGTGATTTTAAAATGGCTGAACCATATACTCTTCAAATACATCATTCAGTATTGAATCACTCACAAATTATTTACATGGCAGGAACTGGCACTGGAGAGAAAATAGCAGTAAAACCCCAGAGCATACTATAAATGTTGTCATTATGATAGCAGTAATGTACAACATCTTTCTGAAACTCAGCATTGCCTGGCTACAAATGGCTCACTTTGAGAGGCTACAATGTATTAAATCTTTAAAAAGGTACCTAACAGGACACAGTCATTGATACTCAGACATGATACGACTTTCTCCTTATTTTTGCCTTTTGGTTTCATTTTTTTTTAATATTACAGTAATGAATCTGACTGGCATTTATTTAGAGATAGTGAGAGAAAGCACAAATTCTTTAGATGGCTGCCCAGAGGAAAAAAGGTCTCTACACAGCTCATGTAAGCCATCAAGTTCATATACTGCAAAGCAGTCTTCAGCCTATGGCTGTATGTATTGTAGAAGACAGAGCAGATGATGATTAACACACTTCCAAAAGCAGCAGAGAAATATACTCCTAATTAGAGGGCATCATCTCAGGAGTTTACAGCCCAAACTGCTGGTTTTCCCTCACAAAAAATGAGTATGTTTAAAAAATTATGTATTTTAAAGAGAGATGGGCACAAACCAATGGTGTAGAGGTGGTTAAATACAGATGTTTCTAAACTGATTAAATAAATGCTGAATTTCTCTTAGATTGTATTTTATTAAAAGTGTCCCGTCTCTTGGCGGCACGTTATCCACATGAGAAATAGTCCAGTACTGACAGAGTTGTTCAGACCTCATTAAATGGTCATGTAAGAATGTGTCTGAATCACAACCTATGAAAGAAAGGTCACTTCCCAAGTAACTGTCATTGCTTCAGATAATTTGCTGCGTGGATTTATATTCAGTGAACAAAGAGCTATAGAGACAAAGAATTACAGTTTCTAGGTAAATAACCTTTCCTTCTCTATTTCCTCCATAGATTCCCAGTCCATTAGCAAGCAGAAACAACTCCTGAAGGTGGTGAATTTGAACAATATTAACTGAACAAAGCTGCAGGATTGTTCTCCAGAACTAAACTAAGGGTTTAATAAAATGTCAAGGACGTAATGCTGTATAAACGTAAGTAAGGACTTGTATAGCCTGTGTGTGTGTGTGTGTGTGTGTGTGTGTGTGTGTGCGCGCGCGCGCGCAATAGTTAAGAGTGTAAATTCTAATGCACACCAGTATGTTATTAGATTAACTATCCATGAAGACCCTGCTGGCATTCGCTAAAGTTCCACAGTATAGCTTATGCAGTACTGTTTGAAACACAACTATGTTAACATGCACTATGGAACTTTTAGTACACACCAAAAGGGACCTCGCAGTCCAGTTTTTGAGATACCCGCTCATGCACACTAGAATTTACACTGCAGCTGATACTGAATAACATACCATCAGAGACATAGCAAGGGTGTTATGAACCTGGGAGCAAAAGCAAAATTTACACACACCCTTTCCACGTGGCCGGGCCCCAAATCTGGCACACGGCTAAGCCCGACCCTGGGAGGAGGAGGAGTGGAGCATGTATCACGTCTTCCCCCACCCCCTCCAGTTTGGGGCTGGGCGCCTGCACGCACTAATCTGCTGGTGAAGATGGAAGAGAGTCGGGCTGGGGGCGGAGAGGTGGGGAGGAGGCTCCAGGCGGTGGTAGCAGGTGGAGGAGAAGCAGGAGAGCCAAGGGATTACAGGGGAAGCAGAGGGGGACTAAATTTGCACCTCCCTAGTGTGGCATGCGGGGGCAAGTGCCCGCACCCTGCCTCCCTCGCTACACCACTGCACATCATGCAGCCATAAGGAACTCAAAATAAGAGCTACACATATTTATTTGACTGAGATATTTCTGAGACATGCAGCTGACACCATTTTGGCTCTAGTTCGTTGTGTTCCAGGAAATACAGCTATCAGAATACCCATCAGGACATAACAAATGTGCCAATATTTCCTATCCAGGAGAATTCTAAGACAAGCAAGAAATGCTTGTACTGGTTCAAGTATTGCCAAATTACTGCTGCAGTACTACAGAATTGAGGCATCTTGGAAAGTAGGTATGAAAAATATTGATATGGCCAAGCTGAAAAAATACTATAGTTTATTTGCAGAGACATATCAGGTTAGGTGGCTTACAAGCAGCCTATAACTGGAAAAAGATTTGGGCAGGAAAGAAAATCTAAACCATATGACTAGAGGAACAATTTTAGATCATGTTTGTTTTGCAATGTCTTTCTAAGGTTCATTCCATTATAAAATGGCTCATCTTTCTTAGTGTATTTATTTTCCTTCCTGTAAGTGCCTTAGAACTCAATACATTATATAGGATGTTTTCCTTATTTCATTGTTTCCCTTTCGTTTACTCTACCTTTTAATGTGCTGCTAATAGGCAGAACATTTGGACTATCCATTGGAAGCAAGCCTGAAGGCAAAGGTATGCCACCTGTTCCCTCTACCAGGTAAACAAATTCTCCAATCTGAAACAAAGGAGCATATGCATTTCAATTCAGAGAGCAATTCACGCAGAACAAATTATAAACCATTACAACAAACAAAAGAAATGAAAGATTCTATAGCGTGAGGGAACTGGAGAGCCCTCATATGGGCCACACCCTTAGACATCCTGTGTTCCTGGGTGAGGCACCATTACACTTCTTGTTTTTAGTGTTTATCTGTTTAGTAGTAAGGGAAACCATGGTTGGGCACGTCTGAACATCCTTTGTAAGTCTAGGTCACAGGGCACGTGCTTAGCCTAGAACAGAAGTATCAGTTGTTATTTGTCAAGATCCAAATTTCTTCATCAAGGTTTAGTGAAGGTCCAGACTCATAAAATCATAAAAGAGAAAATAAATAAATAAATAAATAAATAATAATAATAATAATAAAAAAATAAAAAGATTACAGGGTCCATTCAAATGTTCCTTGCAATCTGGATTTTTCCAGCAGTTTTCCTATTTACTGATAGCCTAGAATATATAGTATTAACAACTTCTTTATGTGGTGATGTGATGGCAGTTCTATACCAGGAGGCGGGAAACCTGTGGCCCATCGGGGTTCTATGTGTGGCCAACGAGACATTTTGTTTACTGTTGCCCACGTGAAGGATTGCCAAATTCTGCTGGTTTCTGCCCATGTCATTTTTTTCCTACTGGTATTACTAAAGTGAGATGCATGTAAAGCCAGGGAACGTGAAGTGAGTGAATGCTGATAGTACACAACACTGACTGTGACAGCTGCATGCCCCCTCTGCATCTAATCAATGTTCTGCTCAGTTCAATCAGCAAACCCTGCAAATTCTAGGTACCACAGCCAGTATGACTCACTCAACCATCTAACAAGGACTGAGATTTTACTTATTTTTACTAAATGTAGCCTAGGATCGTATATTTAGTTCCTGTTGTACTTTTCAATAAATTGGTAAAACCACCTGGTCTCTCTTGAATTCACTGCATTGCTCTGGGGGATGGACAATTCATAACAGTAATTCAGTTCTTATATACTCATCCCATTACACCTAAATGCCTGAGCTACAATAGCATGAGCTACAAAAGAGACATCAGACAAAAAAGTATATTTTGATCATATCAGTGGCCATTTTTAAAGCCCATACTCTGTTTGAAACAAACAAGAGTAATCACCTGGAGAGCTCACATTTAAGGATGAAAGCTTCAGAGGGGTAGCTGAGTTAGTCTGTAACAGGAAAAACTTAAACAACAACAAATAGTCTAGTAGCACCTTAAAGACTAATAAAACATGTAGATGATATCATGAGCTTTCATGGGCAAAAACCCACTTCTTCAGATAACCAGAATATAATAAATTCCAGATCCAAGAATAAATAAGGAAGGGGGAGGACGAGGGAGAGAAGGAAAAATGGAAGGGGAGGAAGAAAAAGAGAGTCAGTGAGTAGATAGTTCAAATAGTTACAAGAGGCTGTTAAGAACCATTAGCACCTCCATTGGTTGGCTAAATCATTAAAAGATGGAAGATAGTGAACTTATATCCCAGTTCAGACCATTTGTATAAGAATTAAACTTGTGAATGAAGTTAAGTTCCAGTCCTTCTCTGTGTATTTGGTTTGTGGAATTGGTCTGAAACAAAATGGTGACTTGGAGATCCATTAACGAGTGTCCAGGAAGATTAAAGTGTTCTCCAACAGGTTTTTGTGTGTATTGCCTTTTCAGATATCTGATTTGTGTTCATTAACTCTTTCCCGTAGAGATTGTCCAGTTTGGCCAATATACATTGCAGTAGGGCATTGCTGGCATTTGATGGCATAGATGCATTTAAGGATGAAACAGTTTTAATTAAATGGATGCACAGAAATATTTCAAACTACATAATTTCTGCATTTTGTAAAGTTTAAAGCAGATCAGCTATTTAATTAGAAAAAAGCATATGTGAAATTTGAACCTGCAACATTTTATTACCCAATTTGTATGTCTCTAGTAAAAAATAAGCGGGGATGAGAATGGGCTCTTGTTATATGTTCTGATAGCCTTTTAATGTTACTGAGTATTTTCCACTTGCCTTTTTTTAATTATAACTGTCACTAATTGAAAGAGTTAACTAAAGAATCTGATTTTATAGTTATGCCAAAATCACTGATGACGACACTGCATGAACAAAAAAAACCCCATAGAAAAACTAGGGGAGAAAGAAGGGACAATAATTTTTCCCAAAATGGAAAGGACATAGTCACTGATGAACAAATGCCTTCAAACATACATAACAAAGAACAAATGTACAATACAAATGCACGTGAAGCAACCTGTGTACAGAACCCTACAGTGATTAGATTTAAAAAAAAACACCAAAGAAATGGTGCAAGGTGGTGTAAACTGCAGTGTTGTCTTCAAGTCGTCATTGTCAAGTCCAAGTTAAGTCTCAAGGCACTACAGTTCAAGTCTCAAGTCAAGTCTCGAGTCCCTAAAGTCACTTTCGAGTCAAGTCCCAAGTCAAGTCTCAAGTCTTAATTTAAAAAATGTCAAGTCACTTTTGTACAAGCCATCAATATCAGCATTTTCGGACAATTTTTTCACCAAGTCGATTTAACAAAATAGCAAGTCTCAAGTTGAGTCTTAAGTCACAAACAATGAACCTGAGTCGAGTCTCAAGTAGAGTCACCTAGGCAACTTAAGTCAGACTCGAGTTCAAGTCGTGGGACTCAAGTCAACAACTCTGGTAAACTGCTCCTCCAAGCAACTGTAAGTCCCATGTTGCTGTGTGGATTTCACATCAGCAGAGAGCAGGCAATGTTACCCTCTGGGTTTCTGCTTTGGGGGCAGCTTACTTTCACCAAAATTCCATACAATAGGAATATAATATATTCCCACTGCTTGAATGATCTCTCTTCTACCCACCCCATTAAGCTAACACCACCCACTTCTTTGGATTGTGCTGACTTTCAGAAGTCTTGCTTGACAGCAAAGGGAGTATGCAATCATCTCAGATGGCCACAGCCTCAATTCCTAACAAAGTATTTGCCATTATGGGTCTCCACCAACATTTGTACAAGCAAAATCGATGTGAATCTGATTAGGAATTCTGGTTGGTTGTTTACTCTTGGTAGCAGCAACAATAAAAAATAAGCTTTTTTATGTAATTTGGTCCCTCCCCTGCCAGTGCTCCCTGTAAAATGGGCTAAGTGACCCAAAATAAGTATGTTTTTTATTTTAAATTTTCTTGCTACTTTGTAAGAGATGTAAAAATTTTCTAATTTTGCTAAAAAAAAATTATTCAAACTCCATGGCATTTATCTACTTTTTTGTGCTTTACGAGTTCAAAATATTTGTCTTCAAGAGAGTAAAATCCTTGGTAAAACTTGTGTATCACCGACAAATTAATTAGTACAGCAGTGAACCAATTTCAGCAGAAGTTATTCCCTTTTGAGATAGTGTTGTGGTTCCATACGAATAAAAGTACCAGTCGCTAAAGCTTCATTGGTGTGTCTTTTTTCTCTGTCATCAATTACACTAACTTACTTTTATGTAAAAAGAAGCTTCCGCAATTCAAAACTTGGTATAACAAATCTGACTTTGTTAATTTCCATTGGCTATAAACATAATTTTCTTTTTGCTCATGTTTTTCCTAACATTGTAAGATAAGGAGGAGGAAACTTGTTCATGGTGTTTTGAAAGGTTTGGTGAATATTCTTCATTTTAGAATACTTAATTTTCCAGCCCTAATATTATTTTTATAAGTTTCTGTATGAACATTTTTAAGAAAACAAAATGAAAAAAAATCCATTTACATTATTGGTAGCTATGTAGTAGTCAGTAGAGGAATGTCAGAAATCATTAATACTGATCTCCAGGGGGCCGACAGACTTACCAAGCCCGTGGGCAAGGTCGGAGCAGGGGGACAGCTCTGAGTTACTGGAAGGGGTGGGGCCATGAGTGGAAGGGGTGAGGCTGGTGCAGCCAACCCTCAAGTGCTGCCTGGAACATGCCACGCTGCCCACTCTTTCCCTCACCCCTCTAGTCCTCAGAGATTCCCAAAGTGCACCGTGTGTGGCACTCTAATGTGATTTCAAGGGCTCAGGCTACTACCACACCTGCGATAGCAGTGGCAAAAGCTCCAAGAATTGCTGGGTGCCAATACAGCTGCCCCCTGCCCCACCCCATCAGCAGGCCTGCTGATGTCTTTTCCTGACTCTGGACAGAAATGTGATCTATTGATTACAATCAGTCTTACCAAGCATATAGTTTAGGCATACTTACTCTCTTCATCAAATCTCAAGTCCTTACTCAAAGCACAGGAAATACTAACTTTTTTTTAAATGGTTGGGAAGAAATAATTCTATCAAAACTGTTTCTCTCTAGCTTCATGCTCAGAAATGACTGCATGAATTTTGCTGAGCTATAACAAAAAATAGCACAAGCTAGAGAGAAAGCATGAAAACTTCTACCCAAATGGTTAAAATTTAGCAGTTATGAAGGTTTATAGTGGTACATTTGGTAACACAGCCAGATGTATCTTTAAATGCTATATCTTCTGGAAGAAAAAAGGGTCAGTGTAAAGTGATTGACGGAGGAAACAATGGATATCACTGAGTTCCTATTCATTTCCTGTGGCAATTAAAAGGAAACAAGTGGCACTTGGGCCTGAGCCCTTCATATATGCTCGACTATGAGACACAAGGATGTAGGTAAGATACATACACAACCACAATGATCATTGCTATTCCTAAATTCTGAGCTTGCACACCTGAATCGAGCACATCACCTGCAGTGGGGCCCCAGCAAGAACACTAAGGTCAGTAAAATAAAAGCACATTTTCTGTCTTCAATGAAGACAATCTAATTCTATTCACTACCTTTTGGAAATACCATTTGATAATTCCCAACAGAATTTAAAGCACTACATGAAAGAAATATTTAAATTGCACAGAAAGGAGGAAAGACAGTGAAGCCTTCTCCCTCCAGAAAATACTTAAATGGAGAAGGCCTGGACTTTATAATCTCTACTACACTTTTAAAACTATAACTTTATAATGACTATTAGTCACTTAAATAAAGAGTTGGCATGTGAACCAACCCCCCAAAATGAAGATCTATTACTAAAGGCCGCATCATTAATTCACGGTGTCAGGCAATACATATTTTTTCCACAACTCCTCATGTGAAAAAAAGCTACATTAATATTTCAAGGATATGTCAGAGCCTCCATTTTTCTTCTAAATAGCAAAAGGAATATTAAAAATTAATCACTTAATAAGTGTTTTTATAAGTAAATTAAACTTTCATTGTCATTTCAAGAAGACCACTACAGTGCCAATAGCGAGATAAACAAAGTTTTGTTAATGATTTTAAAAGCAGCATATCTAGCCAGTGCAATGATTGTGCTAGCATATGAGAAAAAAGAAAGCTTCTGAAACAACCTAGATTCCTGTCACGAATCTTGTTCAGCATTAAGGGTATGTCTACACTACCAAGTCTTGTCAACTAAACGTATGTTGGCACCCAAAAGTCGACAAAAAAAATCACCAGAGGGTGCGCACACTTGCTTTCTCTATAGATCATGTTCACACTCATCTATCATCAAAATGTGAGCAATACACTGTGGGTATGTATCCCACAGTGCCATATTGTGGAAGGCCAGAGCTGATCCCTGTGTATCTTGGGATTCCCCCTCAGTTTTTCCACAGCTTCTTCAGCTGCTGAGAGTGGCATCATGAGTAGTTCTGTGAGCTCTCCATACTGAGGAATATTAAAGCAGCACACTAGCCTGTCCCCCTCCCCGTGAAGCAGCAGTCTGCCTGCCACTGTGTTCCTAGTGCAGGGAAGAAAAGGAGCAGCCCAATCATTTGCTCTTTCTTTGTGAAGGCTAGGACTATAACAGAGTTTAAAGAGAAGCTAGATAATTTCATGGAGGTTAGGTCCATAAAAGGCTATTAGCCAGGGGATAGAAATGGTGTCCCTGGCCTCTGTTTGTCAGAGGCTGGAGAACGATGGCAGGAGACATTGATCATTGTCTTTGGTCCATCCCCTCTGGGGCACCTGGTGCTGGCCACTGTCGGCAGACAGGCTACTGGGCTAGATGGACCTTTGGTCTGACCCAGTATGGCCATTCTTATGTTCTTATGTTCCCCAAACAGAACAGCTCACTCAAAGCTCACATACTTCCTAGAGCTTTAAAAGGAGAGGTGGGCATGCCTGCATGCCATCAGAGATCAAAATGGAGCAGAGCCATCAGGGCAGGCTCTGTGGAATATGGTCTGAAGGCAGTTCTGATAACAAAACAAATAGCAGAGTCTACACTGGCTCTGAGTTATAGTTTACTAGCAGATTTACCCATGATTGCTTGGGTCCATAACTCAATTAAGGGGCTATAGTTTTGGAAAATAAATGAAAAATATACATGATTTAAATTATTGCATTTTTCAAAAATAGAGTGTTCTTTTTATGAAGTTAATTTTTATTTTCAGATTTCTTTAAAAAACATTGTTATTTTTTTTCCTTTTTTTGTAACTTTTTAAAAATGAGACTTCCATCAAATGTATTTTTCTTCACCCCTATAAACTCTTGTCATTTACTCTGTATTTTAAAAGGGGGCTATAATCAATTTGGTTTCCAATAACATTTTCTTCTAGTTTTCAAACCTTAAGCATTGATTTAGCTCTGCCAAAACAGACCACAACTTCTAATTTCTCCATTTTATCTCTTTTTCTGTAAGATTTATTGAGAAGCAATGCTATTCCAGGTTCATTTTATTTTTCTGGCTCATTTGGGTTCAGTCTCTTTCAACATTCACTCTGTCCTATCAATTTTGAGGACTGTACCTGCTTTAGTGATTCTGTCTCTTTTCTGTTTGGTTTTATTGGAAGCAATCCCGTTCTAGGCACATCCTCTTTTACTGGCACAACCAAACCCTTGTGTTGCTTTACATTATGATCACAGGAAGCTGTATACTTAATCTGGTGGTCCTAGCTCTTACTGTTTATATGGAGTTTTCACCCTTTAAGCATTGATTTAACTGTGCCAAAACAGAACACTACTCCCAATTTTCCATGTTATGTCTTTTTCTGTCAGGTTTATTGAGAAGCAATCCTATTCCAGGTTCATCCTATTTTTCTGGCTAATCTTGGTTAAGTCTTTTTCAACATTCATTCAATTATGTCAATTTTGAGGACTGTACTTGCTTTGGCGATTGCTTCCCTTTATTGTTTGGTTTTATGAGAAGCAACCCCATATCAGGCACATCCCATTTTCCTGCTACAATCAAACTTTTCAATTACTTTATGTTATGAGCAGAGGAAGCTGCATACCGAATTTGGTAGTCCAAGCTCTTATCGTTCAGGAAGAGTTCTTGATCAAACAGACAAACTCCCTAAATGATATAGTAGATTAATGATGAAGTGGCACATTTATAATATTGGAAACCTGTTACAACAAGCAACCCTGTGTTCACATCCTACACAGTGCTGTAACAATCTTTGTACACATTATAACTTTTATAATCTCATTTTAAAATTAATAACTCAGTGATCATTAATACTCCAGTGTGATGTATGTATGTATGCAGTTTGTATTAAGAGTTTATATATATGGAATTATGGTAAAGAATGTGTAAACCAGGTATGCTGTGCTTGTCCTTTGCCCTCCACACTGGCAGGAACATCTCCCTCTTGTTGTCACACAGGTTGGCTCTGTAACACATGGAGGATGGAGTTTCTGAATATGCGGGCATCATGTGCCTTCCCTGACCATCCGACATAAATGTTGGTGAACCAATCTTTCTAGTCCACAAGGGTCTGCAGGACCATAGAAAAGTACCCCTTCCAAGTTGATGTAATCAGATGCCTAGTGGTCAGGGCCCCCACCCGCCGCGGTTGGGGAAGCCCATGGCAGCAAAGCCAGCGACGACGGGGTTGATGTTGCCCAGGATGATGACCCTGCACAGCAGGATGTTATTGATGGCTCTCACCACCTGTAGAAGGATACAAACAGAGGATCACAGGTTGCCAGAGCCCCCAGGAGGTCCCTGAGCCCAACCCCCTTCCCATGGCAGGAGCAACTCCCAAATATCCCATCCCCAGCAAAGCTTTGTAAAACCTCCTAGGACTGCAAAACCTCCTAGGGAACCCCACCCTGCTAGGACAATAGTAAGAGAGTCATACCTGCATGAGCAGGGCTCTGACAATTGATCTCCCCACACCAAACTGGTTCCCAATGAAGTGGTAGCTGACCAGCATATTGAACTTCTATAGTGTAATGGTGATCCGCTTCTGGAGG
This sequence comes from Apalone spinifera, assembly GCA_030068395.1. NCBI lineage: Eukaryota > Metazoa > Chordata > Testudines > Trionychidae > Apalone > Apalone spinifera. Next base: position 178,917,242 of record CM057845.1, on the reverse strand, counting down.
GGGATGAAAGGTTTCATGTGGGTGTCCTGTCGCTGGAGGACCGGGGTGAACCACTCACACAGCTCCAAGAAGATGGCCTTCTGCATGCAGAAGTTCTGGAGCCACTGCTGGTCATCCCATGGTTCCATGATGATCTGGTCCCACCAATAGGAACTGTTGTCCCTTTGCCAGAAGCAGCAGTGCACGGAGTGCAGGAGAGAGTCGGAGGAGTTGTGCTGCATGAGCAGCATGTGGAGACAGGTGTGGAGGTGCCCCGAAGTGAACAGTGGGTCCTGGTCCTGCAGTGCCATGTGGGCAGCCTGCAGTAACTGCACCAGGAGGTGAAACATGAAGTCTAAGAGTTGCGAGTGCTTTCCAGCAGGTCCAGCTCCATGGCTGGAGTGCTGTAGTATCCACAAGGGCAACCAGTACAGGCAGTGAGATGAGCTTGCTGTCCCTTGAGGTGGTAGGCAAAGATGAAGAGTCTGAGACACAACTGTACGGGGGGAGGCCCTTTAAGCACAAGCCCCAGATAGCCTCAGGCAGCTGCTACAGGAAGTAACTTCCTGGAATGCTTCCAAGAGGGCCCTAAATGCAATTCAGGCTCTGTGGATGTGCTATTTCGATATAACTGCCCTATTTTGATGAGCATTTGTAGTGTTGATGTGCTATTTCAAAATAGTTATTTCAGGAGTTATTATTCCAAAATAGCTTATTTCTAAATAACCACATAGTTTAGACAGACCCTAAGGAAGATATGTTTCATTCTCTGATCATCCCAATATTCAGGTAAAGACAAAAAAGGTGTATATTTACATAAGAGAAACAGGGTGATCAAGACAGTAAGGGGAGGTAATGGTAAGAAATAGAAAAATTTTATTTTCGGCAAATACAAGTGGCAGAAGTAAATGATGCAGCTTTCTTCACCATCAGGTTGTGTGTGGAGTTTCCTTACAGCTTGAATAAACTTTGCTTTGGAGGGAGGGTAAATCATTCCAAAGGTTTACTAGTCTATAAAGATGATCTGAATCTGAAGTGATAAGTAATTGAATTAACTGATTGCATACAATATTACTTTATTAAAAGAGTGTATATAGTGAGTTTTTTTATGAACACTAATAAGATTTTAGGGATTAATATCATTGTGAAATGTATGTATTGACACTATGTGAGGAATTATGGATATTCATTGATAGTAGACTGCACTGTTTTCCCAGATAAGAGGGAATGTCACAGCCATCTACCTCTCTCTTATGTAAACAACAGAAACCTCATTTACAAAGAAAAAATACATCTGTGTGTGAAGCTCACAGAAACGGAAGAACAGCATCAGGTCACCCAGTATCTTGAAACAAGTTCATTGAACTTTGGAAGATATAAGCAAGGAAAGAAGCCATCTTTAGTATCCATCACTGGACACACATAAAGGAACAAAGCTCTTGAAAGCTGAAAAAGATGGGCCCTTCAACCTTGTCGGAGGAGGACAGGGTGCTGAACTCTAAGAACTGAATATAGGTGAGAAACATTCTTAGGTAAAGATCTTTCATTTCAGATTATAAGGGAAGCCAGCACTTTATACTTTTTATAGAAGGTCCTGACAGAAAGTCAGCCATGGCTGAGAAGAAAAATGATCGGTGAAAGAAACTATCTTTTACAAATCCTGTATCTTGCTAGATTAAGTTTTAGACTTGTAGATAATTGTCTTCACTTTTATTTACATGTATTGTACCCTTTCTGTGTTTACTCCTTTTATGTAGAATCACTTGTGTTCTACTGCCAATACATTTCTTTTATTTTATTATAAACCAATTCAGTGCTGTGTTTGGTGAAAGCAGTTTCAGTAAAGTCCTGAGGACAAAAGCCAGACTAGGCAAACCAAGAGAAAGTAACAGGAGAGGAAGTAAAAGCAGCTTTTATAAAACACCCGTTCAACTATCTTAGGGTATGTCTACACTAACCACTCTAGTTCGAACTAGGGTGGCTAATGTTGTCATTCGAACTTGCAAATGAAGCCCGGGATTAAA
>CM057845.1:178891009-178915139 GCA_030068395.1 Apalone spinifera | reverse complement strand
ATATTTTAATCCCGGGCTTCATTTGCAAGTTCGAATGACAACATTAGCCACCCTTGTTCGAACTAGGGTGGCTAGTGTAGACATACCCTTAGATATGCAGGTTAGAAAGAATCTGTTAGCTGATGATGTAAGATGTAATGCTGGCAGAGCAAGCACCAGCTCATCCCAAAAGTCCAAAGCCTCACTGAATGCTGACAAGTACATAGCTGGAAACTGGTCTGGCTTACTCATGGGTTAGCACAGCTAAAATAGATATTAGTGCTACAAGAATGTATTTAGTATTTAGATTTTAAGGAATGCTTGTAGGAGTCCTCAGCACTGCCTGAACTCAGTCACCCAGCCACCCAGCCCTTAGTACCACCACAAGTGCACTACCTGAGGCTCTGTTGGTGATTTAAAGGGCATGAGGCTCCCAGATGCTAATGCAGCAGTGACAGCAGCCCAAGCCTCAGGACCTTTTGACTATCTCGGCCCTGCAGCAGTTGCTCCATTTGCACACCACCACCATCACCTCTGAACATCAGCATGCCTGTGCACTGAAAATCTCTGTAACTGTGTAATTAAGGTAAAGTGCTTATCCTTTTTACAATATAGTCCAATGAAGTCAAATGAGGCATGGTGTAGTATAAAAGTACACACACCTCATTGAATACCTGCTTGTGATCTCATCCCATCAGCTTGTATTCTGGAGTGAAGGGGGATAAAAATCCCTGACAAGGAGAAACTTGGTCTCTTTATGCTGTGTGTATTCAGTCGGGCTAAAATTCCTAAACATAAGCAAGAGATCCTCACATCGTTTGGCATGAGTCAGCCCTAAAGGACATAACAAGCTGCTTATTATAGAAGTTTTTATTACCTTTTTAAATCTAAGGGTATGTCTAGACTACATGCTTCTACCGACAGAGACATGTAAAATAGGCTACCCAACATAATCAATGAAGCAGGGATTTAAATATCCCGACTTCATTAAAATAAACATGGCCGCCACGCTGTGCTGTCTCAGCTGATTGTCGGCACAGCGCACGAGTCAAGACACGGATCGGTCGACAGGGGAAGCCTTTGTCGACTGCTCCTGTAAACCTCGTTCCACGAGGCATAACGGAGCGGTCGACAAAGGCATCCCCTGTCGACCGATCCGCGTATTGACTCGCGCGCTGTGCCAACGATCAGCTGAGCCAGCACAGTGTGGCAGCCATTTTTATTTTAATGAAGCCAGGGATATTTAAATCCCCGCTTCATTGACTATGTCGGGTAGCCTATTTTACATGCCCCTGTCGGCAGAGGCATGTAATCTAGACATATCCTAAGACTGCAATTCATCTTTGTGTGTATATTTCCTGTTTTAACCTTCTAAATGTCTCCCCTCACTTTTCTCCTCGGTTAATAAATGTTTAGTTACTTTATTGCAGAATTAACTATAGGCTTTGTCTTTGGTTTGAGATCTGAGTACAATTGGTCCTTTGGGGCTCAGAAGTGATCATCTGTCTCAGGGCTACTCAACAAGCGGCCTATGGGCCACATGCGGCCCACAGCCTGTTAGTTTGCAGCCCATGGTGAGATTTGGATTTACGCGGGGCTCAACACGAGGCCCATGGGTGGGAGCCAAAACAAAAAAGTAGTCAATATAATGGTCTTCTGTTGATACGTGTTTTAGTAGTTAAATTCCTGGACTGTTATTGCTCATTAAAAGTGATTTCTTATGGATGGAAACCCGGTAAATATTGCATTTTATTAATATCAGCAGAACTGACTTAAATGGGTCCTGTGTGTTGTGTAGCTTTGCCTTAATTTTTGTATTCCTGCCCTTCAGTGTGAAAGAAGCTATCTGCATACATTTGCATATATATTTGCATGTATATGCAACCACACTTAAGTTGCGGCCCTCGGCATGTGCTATGCATATCATTGTGGCCCTCCTGGGCTTCCAAAATTGAGTAGCCCTGATCTAGCTGATAGTTCAGCCTGCGCAGGGGGAAATATACATTGGAATGCCCAAAGGGACTATCTGTGACTCCATGGTAAGGCTGAAACAAAAGACAGGATTATGCAGCACTTTAAAGACTAACAGGATGGTTTATTAGGTGATGAGCTTTCGTGGACCAGATAATAAACCATCCTGTTAGTCTTTAAAGTGCTGCATAGTACTGTCTTTTGTTTCAGCAAGACCAGACTAACACAGCTACATCTCTATTACTATTCTCCATGGTAAGGCTGTTACAGTACTTTAGGAGTTCACACATGATATTGGGTTGGTGAGATAATTATAGAAGATGCAACCAGTTCCTGCCTTGCTTTTAACAATCTGCCCTGAGGTTGGCACTCTAGGTCATGAACCACTCAAGACAGCATGACAAAGTAACAGAGTTTCAGGACAGTTAAGCGTCCATCAACTTCCCCACCAATGTGTCACAATTTTAATGTAAAGCAAAACCCCCAATACATGAGGAGACTAGTTTAATTTCCATGGTCATTAAGAATTTGATTTATCTACTCAGTCTGCCAAGCAGTCTCAACTATGGTATTGATTGTTAGTGGTTTAAATAAGTTCCTCTTATATAGCACTCTTCATCCATAAATATTAAAGGTATTTTACTAACATGGATTCCTGTCCAGTTTTTAGAAGACTGCTGCCATCAAAGTCACTTATAAACCAGACAGAGATCAGCTGGTGATAACCTTTGTGTTGCTACTGATCTAACAAACCTAAACCTAAAGATGAAATGAGGCATATCCTGTTAATGTCCAACTCCCATAATTATCCACTCCAATCAGAAAAAAATAATACACTGAGAAAATGCTACCATTAATGACAAAATAAATAACTAAATTTGCAAATCTCAAAGCCCAAACCTGCAAAATAATACATACACAAGTAAACACATATTAATGCATTTAACTTGTAATTATTGCCCATAATGGCACATGCACAACTTCCAATTTTGTATACAGTTATCCATTTTGCACAAATTGAGGCATGCACTTGGCAGACACAGCTTGGGTGCAAAGTTTTACAAATGTCATAACTGTTGTACATATCATTAACAATGTTAACAAACAAAGACATCTACAGAACACATTTTCTTTTCTTACCAGCTCATTGGCCAGAATGATGGTGCAATAACGCTTTTCCAGATTAAAAGGAAGAAAGTGAAGATCCAGATATGCAGAACCTCTCCCTTCCAAGAGTAGCATGCATACTGGACTGAAGAACTCTTGCAAGTGATGGAACTGATTAACTGCCAAAACATGATTTAGGGGCTGCTTATACACAGTAGTAAATTTAATGAAGGCTAAAGTAACTATTCCAATATAAAAACATAGTAACCCATTATAGCATACCCTAGGAATTAGTATTTAAGGTTCTCTCAAACCACAAAAGCAGTAAAAGAGCATTTTATACAAAGATTACATAAACAAATTATGCTAATTCATTCCTTTCACACTTGCCAAGCCTATGCATACAAATACATACACCTCTTTTTAGCTGCACAGCTCAGAAAGAGTTAGACTCTGTTGGATCAACTACCATTCTATATTATTCATAAAAAATAAAAATCTTTAGCGATGAATAGTAGATATGTAAATTACTCCTGACAGAGGCAAGGGTTTTTGCCTTATACTTTTCAAATGAATAAGATTGTTCCCTCAATGAGACTAGCTTCATGACAATACAGGTTGAACCTCTCTCATCCAGGACTCCCAGGTCTGGCAACATCCATGGTCCAGCAGGACCACAGATATTACGAGACCAGAGAGCCCTGGCTACAGAGGTTGAGAGCAGCTGGGAGCAAAGCTGGTCTGGTTAGCAGCAGCCTACAGGGCCGGTGACCTGCGGGTGCAGAGCTCTGAAGCAGCTGCCACCGCACATGAGGCCAGAGAACCCTGGGAGCAGCTGCCACCTTGCATACAGGGCCGGGAAACCCCAGGAGCCGCTGCCCGCCCCACGCGGCGGTAGGGGCAGGGAGCAGCAGAGCCCTGGGAGCAGGCTGGCAGCAGCAGAGCCAGGCAGGTGAGCCACAGGAGCCACAGGAGCCTCCAGGTTTTCCCAGGGCAGCAGGCACGAGGGCAGCCCCTGGAGAGAGCCGGAATGCCTGACCTCCCCTTGTCCAGCAAATTCCCTTGTTCAGGACCTCTCCAGTCCCAAGGGTGCTGACCAGGGAAGTTCAACCTGTATTACATTGGGAAATGGTCAAGAATGCACAGAAATTAAAACTGGTAGACCATTGCTTTTGGAAGACAGCATTTTAAGTAAGTTAAAGAACATGATGACAAAATATTATGCATTACATTGTGTACTGTAATTTTTTTCATTTTCAAAAATAACACACGTGATTAGATAGTCTTTCAATACTTGACATAAATGAAACTTTTCCCCCAAACTAGCAATATTTTAATTTATCAGGTCTATAATACTCAATTCATGCTTCATTCTGTTTTCCTTATTCCTACTACAGAATGGCAATATTTATAGCATAATAGGTGCACTTCAGGTAGTTCAAGTGTTTTAAAAGATTACCTGAAAGTATTTTTTTTAATCAGGCTAGTATGTCAATAAGAGTGCTTTGGATCTGTGTCGTATTTCAGATTCAGTAACATATCAGCCTGAAAAACTACAAAAGATTGAACTTGATCATCTCCTCCAGGAGACGCTCCCTTATATGTTGGATGAGTGGGTGAATCTGACATAATCAAGTACCCTTAAAGTCTCTTTAGCCCAGAAAATTTAAACATTTAATATGCAGCTCTGATGCACACATTATGGATCTAAATAATGCTGTAAATTCTGATTTTTATTCAAGCTTAGCCTCCTCAACCTTCTGGGGCAATGAACTGATCAGAGGTCAGGTGAAAATGGATCAAAACAAATGGGTCAGAGGTAGCACTGAAATATATATGGTGCTCATTTAGGAACTAATCAGTATTGAAAACGGACCTTTAGAAAGTGGCTGACCAAAATCAAACAGAAACATCACATACCACTTTCTACATAATAACTGCAAATAAGACAATTTCACTATCCTAAAGTAGGTCCAACAACAACTAAAGTAGTGCTACAAATGAAGGCCCAATGCTTTCAAAATCCACTTTTGTACTTATACTAAACACTTCCATAGCTGAGTGGTCACTTGCACAGCTCTAACAGCTACAGCTTCTAGATAATTCTGAGTGCATCTGGAAAGGGGCATGCTCAATGGTGTGCTGGAGGGAGCTTTCCAGGTTCATACAGAGAAGATTAAGCTGATTTCCCAGATTCTCATAGCACCCTCCTCCTTTACAGATACTGCAAAATTATCCTTGATATAAAGTTACTTAACATTGGGGTCTCGTAGAAAGATTTGTGAAAAGCAATTACACATGTAGCCCAAGGTCCAGGGTGTTTCAGCAGCAGCCCTGGGAACTACAAGTTGTGGACTACAAACTGTGGCATGTTAGGAGAACTTCCTGGTTCCTGCCAGGATGTGCCCTCTGCCCCCAGCAGGGTCTCAGCAGGGACTGTGCTAGAAGCAGCACACAGGCTGCATGCTGAGAGAAGGGGCTGCTGAACTGTTTTCCTGTTCTATGTTTTTTACAGGTAGGACCAGAAAGGGCTCTAGAGCACCCTGAGAGGAGTTTAAGTGACACAAAGGGAGAACCTGGACTTGGTTATGTGGGGTTTAGTTACTGCGGGAATTGGAACATGTTGTAAGGGGGCTGTGTTGTGTGCTGCAACCTCGGCCCCCAGCAGGGTCTCAGCAAGGACTGTGCTAGAAGCAGCACACAGACTGCATGCTGAGAGGAGGGGCTGCTGAACTGTTTTCCTGTTCTATGTTTTTTACAGAATAAAGCCTGTTCCTGGTGATTTGTCAGAGTGCGTCTGTTCTGAGGTGCACTCACATATACACAACGCAGAGCACACCAAGCAGCCTCAGGCCTAGCTCCACACACACACCCCCCCCCAATGGTGCAAGAAGTCACAAGGCTTCCCCTATGCTAAATAACCTCACACTGGGCTAGCCAACAGGAGGGGTTACACACACATGCTCACACAAAACATATTTTGTATCATTAGGAGGTATTTTCAGAAAATTCTGCAGAAGATATATCTAGCTGCTCAATATACCAGGTCTTTACCCTTTAAACCATGAGTCACAATCAAGTGTTAGGAGATTGCAACTAACCCTTCCTTACCATATTGCTAAATGGATAGAGAGTATGAGATGAGGGAGACAATATTAAATCATAAGATACACAAAAATGTTAAGAACCATCACAATAAACCCTCCTTTCCAACTATAAAAATTGACCACACTGTTATATTACTGATATACACAGTATAGCTTTCACAGACCAAATATAAACATTCCACATAACACAGAGAACATTACAGTACAGAAGCCACATTGTCAAATATATGACAATTTAGGTACTTGTATTTCAGAAATATTCTGGTACTAATATTACTGATATAGCAAGTCTCCGTTTTCCTTAGCGCCATGTGTAAATGCAATAATATTTTGTTCAAGTATGCAGTGAACTTCAAGGAACTTCTCTGGAGATTTTGTGCACATGGACTTTCTTAAAGGTAACTACCTATACTAGCACCATAATTCCCAATGAATACATCTTGACATATATCTTGATGGAAAACTACTAGGGAATGAAAGTGAAGCACCTCTAGACAATCAATCATTCTAAAATAATTCTTTCACATCCAACACTGATGAGCTAGAAGGGTCTTACAGGAGTCTTTGTTAGAAGAGCCATACTCTGAGCCTATAAAGGAGAATCTCAGCTTTCTTTATTTTTTAAATAAACTCTGTAGCCCTAAACTTTATTACTGAACATGACATACGCTGTGCATCTAAATTCAAAATGTCTACCGATAATAAATCTGTAATAAAATTTTTACAATAATATATACTCTTCATTCAAATTAGTTCCCCATGTACTCCAAAACTCAATAGTTAAAACAAACCATTGCAGAAAAATGAAAAGCATCCATTTTAGAAGTACTTACAGCCATTTAAGTTGTTCTCTTTGTGACACAGTACATCTTCACTTACTACATCACTTGTATGAGTCAGTACGTTACTTTCAGAACTAGCAGAAAAGAGAAAAAGCAATATAATAACTGAGCTGCAATTGAGAATATTAAATAAAATGTTCTCTTCACATTCCATACATAAGTGTGCAAATGACTGACAATATCCTACAAATCTGGTTTTTAAAAAAAGTCACATTGGCATAATCTATTCATAGAAGATGCTGAATTGTATTCTGTTCTTCAGTTATTGTTACTTCTATCTCCAAAAACAGTTATATTCCTTCTTCAATTCATCTGCATGCTTTCTTGTTCAGACTGGAAAAATAAGCATACTCCATATATTAAAAAAAAGCAGATAAGTTAAAAAATTACTGATGAAACTGACAAATAGGCCAAAGAGTATGTTCCTGGTAACTATTTTGAGGTTAATACAAATAAATGTAGTCCCAGTTCTTTTCCCCCAATCTTGATATTAATAGAAACCTATACGAATTCATTTAACTATAAATTCACCATGGACTTTCTTCCAAGGGGGATTAAATATTATTTAATCCAAAGAGTACATTAAAACTAACATTTTGAAACTACAGAAGACAGGACGTTCAGGGTTACAATTTCCACTTTCACAGTACAGTAAAACTCCAATAGTCCAGCATCCAATAGTCCGGCACTCCTGATAGTCCGGCATCAAAATGATAAGAGCCTAGTGAGTGAGCTTCATCAAAAAATGAGTCACAAGGTAACAGCGGCAGCAGCTGAACTGAGCAAAAAGGGTAAAAAAGGCTTTAAAAAACTAAAACATTACAGTATACTGCATACAGTATGTACAATAAAAAGGGTTAAGAACACTTTATATACAGTATATAATGTATATAACCTGCTTATAGTACCTCTTGATAGTCCAGCATATTTGATAATCTGGCACCACCTAAATCCCATAGGTTCTGGATTATCGGAAGTCTACTGTAATTCTATATTTTGTGTATATACATTATGGCATGATAGTAAATATATTGAAAATAATTTATTAGACAAACATTTAGCTGCAGTATATAAAGGGATAAGACACACACGGAAAAGACATTTCAGGCACTTGTGTCAGACTTAGAAGAGCTGGGTTCAGTTCCGTTCTCTGACAGACTTATTGCTGTGAGACCTTTCATAAGCCACTTACTTAACCTGCCTCACAGCAGTAATCAGAGGATAAATATATTAAAAGAAAATGAAGCTTTCAGATACTACAGCTATAGGAACAATATTACTACCATGGCTAGAACATCTCCTGAAAAGTTCTCTTAATCTGCAAGCAAACTAACGAAGCATGACTTGTAACAATGCAGACTACGTGATTTGAGATTATGATCTAGATCAGGGCTACTCAACATGCGGCCAGTGGCCCATTTGTTTGCGACCCACGGTGCAGTTTGGATTTATGTGGGGCTCCACACATGGCCCGCGGGTGGGAGCCGAAACAAAAAAGTAGTCAATATAATGGTCTTTTGTTGATATGTGTTTTAGTAGTTAAATTCCTGGACTGTCATTGCTCATTAAAAGTGCTGTCATATGGGTGGAAATCAGCATCAGCAGAACTGACTTAAATGGGGCCTGTGTGTTGTGTAGTCTTGCCTTAATCTTTGTATTCATTCCCGTCAGCGTGAAAGAAGCTATTTGCATATATTAGCACATGTATTTGCACATATATGCAACCACACTTAAGTAGCAGCCCATGGCATGTGCTATGAGTATCATTGTGGCCCCCGGGGCTTCCAAAGTTGAGTAGCCCTGATCTAGATTCTTATTTAATCAAATGATTTTTTCATTTTGTTTACCAAAAAAATGTTAGTGCTTCACTAGTGAGATTGAGGTGTATTGACATGAACCATATTTTGGGGAATTTTATGTTTGAGGGAGAAAGAAGAAAGCTGAAAAACATTTAAGGCATTTTACATCAAAGTGGTTTTATATTCGCTAGAGAACATTAAAATGTTGAGCATTGCTTAAACCTGCACCCAATAACAATAGATCCTACATCTTTGTGTTTTTTACTTGAGCATTTGGTTTGAAGACTGTAAAGATAATAAACTATACCAAATTATACAGTAGATATGTAAGGGTTGGGCTTTTTTTTAATGTTTTACAATCACTGGTAAGGATTAAGTTGTCAAGGTGCCTATAATCTGAGATAGATATTACTTACAGTATTAAATCAAAGTGAATAAAAATGATTTAACTTGAGGCCAAATCCTACCATTCTTGCACACCCAAATTTCCTGGAAGGACCGAAAGATTTGATCCAGAATCCACTTTTTATTTTATTTATTACATTATTGTTATTAACTTTAATTTAACAAACTAAGTAATACCAATTCCAAGTTTTAGGTAATTTGTCTTCAGTCAATGGAAGATGTGTCTGATTAAGAACACCAGGAATGTCCTTGTGTGATAAATGATTTCCAAAAGCAGGGCTTGTGGTAATTCGCAACAGAAGCATAACATTGCCTATTCCTCATAGGGCATGTCTAAACTACATTTTTCTTTCAAAAGAAGATATGCAAATTCGGTGTGAATTTGCATATCTTCTTCTGATTGCTTTTTCAAAAGAGGTTTTTTCAAAAAAGCAAGCTGTTTAGACATTTGCATATCTTCTTTCGAAAGAAAAACTTAGTCTACACGTGCCCATAATGTTCAGAACCTTAAGAGATATTGGGATTATATGAATGGAGCTAGACTTTTAAAGCTCAAAGTTTCCTGGTATCACAGTCATCTGGGCTAGCAAATCATGCAGGTGAAGAAACATCAAATGAAATTAATGTGCCATTTGGCTTTTACTTATTTAGGCCCAAATTCTGCACTGGTATCTTCTAGTGCAGACTGTACCACTTGTGCAAAGTTCCACTGATTTCAGTGGGAGTACGCATGAGTGAAGGAGGAGCTTATGCTAGTAGATCCCAATGAAGGATTGAGGCCTTAGTTACTTCTCACATTTTAAACTTCAATACACCTGAAATTTATCTTATGTCATTTATTCTTGTTAGGCTACCTTCCCCCTCGAGTGTCTATTGTTTTCAATGCTTGTTATTTACTTATAAAAAAATCAGACACCACAAGTTGAACTGCATGTATTTTGTCATTTTTGATGGACTTTTGTAATATGTAGTAAACAATAGGAACTTGGAAATTTTACCAATGGGAAACATTATTCAACAACCACAATAAAATCAACTTTCCATCTTTTCCCTGTGCAAAACTTATAGGGTTGCCAGATACCTTCACAAAAAATCCCAAACATTGAGGGGGAAAAAAATTGGTTGAGCAAAAAAAAAAAAAGGGGGGGGGCAAACTTTACATGTCCAGTATTTTCCTTTTTTTTTTTATTTTTTTTTTTTAACTGAAGAAAAGAATCAATTACCGGACTGTCCAGGCAAAAACTGGACACCTGGCAACGCTAAACACTTATAAATCGTATTACTAATGTTAAGCCAAAATAAACATTAGAAGCCATTACAATGGATGCACAAGTGATTAAAGAGCACATTCAGCAATTTGTCCTCTTATTTGCTGCACTGATTGTTAAGGAAAGATCAGCATCCAATAATAGTGTTTTATGTTTTCTACTTCCATGTCAGTCAATCAACAGGGTGTAATAAGGGCAGAATTTGACTATGATATTTAAATATCGATTGTATAACATCATTATTGAATAAGGAATTTTTGGTGGGGGCAAATTACTAAAATTGCAATCTGCTATTGAATCATTTGAATAACTGCTATTTAATTTACTTTACTAATTCCTTACAAATCTCAGAATTTCTCACTTGAACATAAAATCATCAAAAAACATGTTTCCTGTCAATATTAATTAATGTGAACAATTAAAGACTTGTACTGCTCTACACAAAATTAGACAAATTCATCAGTACAGAGGAAGTGTCATCTGAAGCATATTCATGCAGATTTCAGGATTTTTTTTTACATCTTAATATGCATGCATTTTAATATCTTTTCAATATGCTTACATATGCTCACTGTGTCTCATCTTAAAATGTATCCCTAAAATTGGTAATGCATAAAATACAACATACAATAGACTGATTTCGCATAATTTGCCTCATTTTTTTAATTGATGAACCATCATGACTTATAAGTGGCAGATAAAATGTTTTTATCAATTATTTATGAGTTATAATAATGAATGCAAAGACAATTCACTCCATATCTTTCCTTTTTCTAGTTACACAATTCTGTTTGCAAATTTGAATTTTAAACGGTACTATGGGGCTGTACCCGCTGCTTGCTACGCTTGCCAACCCCCCCTTTCTCTAGCAGCTTTTGTGGCCAGAGAATGTGAGAGTGTGATGATGTCATTCTGTCACCCGACAGGAAAAACTTTTTTATATAGAGAGAGAGATTATAAGATCATATATACCTCATATGCATAGGTACTATAAAGTACTGTTGTAGTGTATTAGATTTAATATATACAATTGTAAATTACATAGGAAATACAGAAATTACTGTTATAAAATGGATCTAACTTTATGCATTTCAACTAACCAAGTCACAAGGGAAATGGGAAGGCTACAATGCATGCTTCACTTAACATTATAACTGATATTTTGAAACTACAAAATATAGAATATTCCTTGGGCTGGGTTGTAATTTAGCCAGCTGTAACACTAGGAATCACAGCCCTTAAGAGGGCAGACTATTCCATCATACTTACTGGCCCAATGAGTTCTTGTCACTAAAGGAGCTCTTCCAAATACAGCACCTGAATCCTCAGTCTTCTTTTAAAATAAACGGTTATTCAGTGGTTCAGGATTAGATCATCTAAATATGTCTCCTCTCCATTTTATTCGCTATTATCTTATTCCATACTTGCTATTATTGAACATAAGTACTCTGGTGCACTATTACATGCATAGTTTTTTCTTTGTGGGTCACAGTTCCCTCGCAATCTTTGGGTCACAAAATGAGTCAGCACTCTTAGGTTTTGTTCCCACTTCTGATTTTTATCCATTTTTTCTCACATAAAAACTATCCTTGCAGACAGAGATAATGCTTTCCATGAGAAATTCATTATGCTTTGGTTTTTGCACCAGAATATTTCCCCTGCTTATCATACTTTCCCTTAGCACTCCAGGTTCTGCCTATTTTTTTGACAACCAACATCTAAAGTACTCTGGCTAGGAATCATCTTTACTATTTTCCATATAAAATTGTATGTACCTGATTGTAAATAGAAGTCATAAGACCTGACATCCCTATTTTCTACTTTTAAAAGATTACTTTAAGTATCTTAAAATGCAGTTGGAAAGTATGACTAAACTGGATTTTCTATACATTTTTGCTTTCTGTACCTGACCTACTGCAAGAGTGTACATAAATGTGTTAGCTGAAAAAATGCTGACCTGTTCACTTGTATCTTTCTTCCTACTTATATGTTCTCACTTTACGAAATCAGCATCTGCAGTTCTACATAACCACTAATGTTATACCCAATTCTTGAGTGCTCAACAGAAGTGTTCTGAAGAGTCCAAATTCTATTTACAATAATGGCACAAGCACATATAAGGATATATTCTGCATCTTATTCAGCCAAAACGTGTTGGGAGAATGGTTTTAAATTGGATGGCTGTAGCTTTAATAATGTTTACCTTTAGTGGGGGAAAGGGTGTTAAACCACCCTGCTCCCTCATCCCCCACAAACACACCAAAAAAACAACAACAAAAACCATCTAAGTATTTACTTGGATGTAGTATAGTATTCAGTGGCTTCCTTAACAAATAATCATTAATTAGGAGAGCTAGAAGTTTCTCGAGAATACAATATTAAAGTCACAACTACAAACTATCCCAACAAAAAGGAAAGATAGATGAGTAAGAGACATGACCTTTAATGACCTGAAAATAAAAAATAAATCCCACAAAAAAAAGAAATATGGACAAATTCCTAGAGAAATGTACAAAAAAGAGCACAAGCAAATAAGGACAAAAATCAGAGAGGCCAAGGCACAAAATAAGTTACTCCTAACAAGAAATTAAGAGGTTCTTTAAATAAATTAGCTGCAAGGCAAAGATGAAGGAAAGTGTAGGCCTTCTACCTAGGATAGGAGGAGAGCTAAATATAAATCAGAAATGCAGGGCTGGAAAGAAGTCATCAAGTCCAACTCCATGCACCAAAGCAGGACCAAATACGTCTAAATTATCCCTAACAGGTGTTTGTCTAACCTATTCTTAAAACCTCCAATCTCACAACTTCCCTCAGAAATAAATTCTGGAATGTAATTATGGTTATAGTTGGACAACTTTCAAGCTTCTCCAAATATCTCACCTAAATGTCTCCTGCTGCAGACTAAGCGCATTAATTCTTCTCCTACCTTCCATCAACATGGAGGCTTATGACCCTCTATATAACAGCCCTTACCATATCTGA
This sequence comes from Apalone spinifera, assembly GCA_030068395.1. Lineage (NCBI taxonomy): Eukaryota > Metazoa > Chordata > Testudines > Trionychidae > Apalone > Apalone spinifera. The sequence goes on along the minus strand of CM057845.1, from coordinate 178,901,679 downwards.
AGACTTATCAGGTCCCTTCTAAGTCTTCTTTTCTCAAGACTAAATATGCCCTTTTTAAATATTTCAACATAGGGAGGGTTGTCTAAACCTTTTATCATTTTGTTGCTCTCTTCTGGACTCTCCAATTTTTCCACATTGTTCTTAATAGGTCCTGAATACAATACTTAAGCTAAGACTTACCATCAGTGAGGTTCATGCAATCCCTAATACACAAAAGCAATCACCTCCCATGTCTTACGTACAACATCCCTGTTAATATATCCCATAATGGCATTAGCCTTTTTTACAACTGCATTACATTGTTACTGCATAGTCAATTTTATGACCCACTCAGCAGTACTACCATCTAGCCAGTTATTCTCCATGTGGGAACTGAACATTTGATATTTTCTTCTTTAGAGACATACTTTCCACTTGTCTTAATTGAATCTTATCTTGTTGATTTTAGCCCAAGTCTCTAATTTGTCAAGGTCAATTTGAATTCTAATCCCCAAAGTGTGTGTTCTTAATCTACAAATATTATAAGCTTACTTTTCTCGCGATTATCCAAGTAACTAATGAAACTTTCATAGTATCAGATCCAGGACTAATCCCTGTGCAAACCCCACTAAATATGTACTCCCAGTTTGACAGCAAACCATTGATAACTACTCTTTTAGTATGATCCTTCAACTAGTTGTGCATTCATTTTAGGGTAATTTCACCTAGACTACATTTCTCTAATTTGTTTACGAGAACATTATGGAGAACTCTGACAAAAGATTTCCTAAAAACAAGGTATTTTTCATCCAGAGGCAACTGGAGAGAGAGAACCCAAGGGGGGGGGCACCAGCCATGTGATTAGCCCCTTCCCCTCCCCCTCCCCACCCAGGGAAGGGATAGAACAACACCCCTTTCTCCATAGACTCCGTTTTACCCTGCCTTTGCTCTGTCCCTACCCTGCCTCTTCACCCAACCAAGGCAGCCTAAGGGAATAGCAGGGCCAGGGGCCTGCAGCAGCAGCAGGGGTCCTTTGTCTCCCTCCCCTTCCCTGCACTCCACTCCGCTCCCCTGCAGAAGTGGTAGAAGAATCAGAGCAAGGTGTCCCCAGCTCATTTTACTCTCCTGGCCATGTTGTGGCAGTCCCACCCTCTCCCCCGGATTGGCGTGCTGCAAGAGCAAAGCAGCTGGGCCATCTTGTACCACTTCCCTCCACCATTGCCTGTGACTGCAGTTCCACTCTCCCCCCCAATGGGACTGGTGTTCCCTTCTCACCCATGGTGTTTGGAGCACATGACCCCTTGTTTCTCCGCCTCTCCCCCCCTCCACACACACGTTGTCTCTGATTACATCTATTGCATCCCATCATCCACTAGGCAAGTAACCGTGAAAAATTAAATTGCTTTGGCATTTGTTCCTGATAAATCCATGCTGGCTATTCCTTATAGACCTATTATACTGCAGATTCTTACAAACTGATTGTTTAATAATTTGTTCCAATATCTTTCTATGTACCAACGTTAGACTGATTGGTCTATAATTCCTAGCGTCCTCTTTGTTTTTCTTGTTAAAGATAGACACCATGCTTGCTCTTCTCCCATTTACTGGGACATCACCCTTCCTCAATTTGTTCTTCAAAATAACTGCTAATGATGCTTAGATTGCTTAAGCTAGTTCTTTGAGTATCATAGGATGAATTTCATCAGACCCTGACAACTTGAATACACCTAATTTATCTAAATAATCTTAAATCTGTTCTTTCCCTATTTTGTCTTGTGCTCCTTCCTTCTTCTTAATATTAATTGTGTTGAGCATCTAGACACCATTAACTTTTCTAGTTAAAGACTGAAGCAAAATAGACATTAAACACCTCAGCCCTCTTGATGTCTTCAGATATGTCTCCTCCACTTTTCTTAATCTTTCTCTTGCTTCTAAAGTATTTATAGACCCTCTGCTTGTCTTTTACATCCCTTTTTTCACACAACATACAGTCAATCTGTGGAATTCCTTGCTAGAGGATGTTGTAAAGGCCAGGACTATCACAGAGTTCAAAAAAATAACGAGATAAGTTTATGGAGATCCGGTCCATCAATGGCTATTAGCCAGGATGGGTAGAGATGGTGTCACTAGCCCCGGTTTGCCAGAGTCTGGGAATGGGCAGATGGATCTTATATTTTTATACCTTGCAAGGAACATATTTCATTTCATGGTTTAGCCTTTATGATTCCATCCCCACATGATCAAAGTATTCTTTTGCACTTCTCCTTAGCAATTTTTCTGTGTTTCTACCTTCCGCAGGATTTCTTTCTGGTTTAAGTCCCATTTTGATCTTGGATAGATGAGAGGAAATACAGCTCCAGTGAAGTCAGTGCCAAAACTCCCATTGAAGTTAACAAAACTAATATTTCACCCATGGCCATTAATCACAGTTTATTTGATAAAATCAACTGTTGTGCACATGTCTACATTTTAAGATTTACTGGTATATTATCTCAAGGAATTATCGTGAATAAATTTTTAGCTCTATACTCAAATTTAGTACTAGCCATATAAAAAAATCATTCTTTCTTAGTAGTAAACTTTGAGTAGCCAGCTCATACCATACAATTATTACACACTGAATTTGGTAGTTATAGGCTCTGGCTTAAAATCAATTGTTTATTTTGCATGGTTAAAAAAAAATTTCAGCTATGTACCAAAATAAGCATGTAAAATCCTTGCAATATATTGCCCTTGAGATGCATTTTAACAGTACCGCAGAACCATTTTAAAAATAAAAGACTCCTCTATAAACTACATGAAAATAAAATACTTTTTTATATTTATGATTACAGATTTCATATATGTAAAAAACACAGAAAAATGGGAGTTTGATATATAGAATTTCATATCTTTGAAACAGAATGAAGAACTTGATTTCATAAACCATTGGCAACTGCAGCAGAATCACTGTACAGACAATAAAACATCCAAATTATATGTGAAGAAATTATTGTTAAAATTCGGATATCAAAAGTAAACAGTATGTAAACTTAAACCATACAGAGTCTTTCTTCCACTTGTAAGAGTATGTTGCAAACTGTTATTCAACAGGATTTATTCAGCTTTCATCAGATACAAATACCACAGATGCCCATTTCAATGATTTGATGTGCTACCAAAAAGAACATCCTTCCTTTATCAGTATGATGTGGCAGAGGTGAGCGAAAAGTTGCAGAGAAGTGATGGGTCCTTGACCCTTCCTGCTTGCAAATGCAAGGATAAGATACATAAAACGTGTGCAACAGTGCCTTACTGCCTCTCCCAAAACACAGGGAATTGCACACTCCCGCCTACTGCCCATTGTCAACAACATGTGCATGTGTGGGAGGAAGTTAAGGGTCATGCAACTGACCAACTTCCTTTAGGGTCACAGAGAACCAATAGACACGATAACTGGTTTCCAAGACAATCTCTGAACCTTGTTTTAGTCTGACAGAGGTGTGTTGGAAGGGGGAAGAAAAGTTGAAAAAAGCATTCTGATTTAACTTTCTCTCTAGTACACCCACACACAAATCCAGAATTATTTTGTTTTGTGTATGCATCGCTGTGGTGTACAGTAAAGTGGAAGAGTGCCGGGTACCATAGACATATCTAAATATGCATAGCAACTACTTCATCAATAGGCTTAGGAGGACAGAAACAAGGGAATACATTATTAATCAGAGCGATAAGGAATCCAAGGGAACATTTTATTAATTTTATTAATCTTAGAAATACTGAACCATGTATCTGCAAAGAGCTTAATACAAGATACCCACTAAAATCCCATGTCCCTGCAGGATCTATTTTACGATGCCCCCACAAAACTGGCGATAGTAACTGATGTTATAGAAATAGATAAAATGGGGTAGAATGTCTTAAGTTAGGATAAACCAATTTATAATACATCAGTTACTGAGCAGAACTGCAACGATTCCTAGTGCAGTTAGAACCTCTCTGGTTTGCCACCCTTGGGACCTGATTGGTATCAAATCAGGGAATTTGCAGGACCAGGGGAGGTCAATGCCAGCCTTCTGCTGACACCACAGGTGATGGGACTTGACTTAGGCAGCAGCAGAAGGGCTGGCATTGATGGAGCAAAAGTGGGGGAGGGGGGAGACACTCAGCGGGAGAGATGGAGCAACTGTAGAGCCCCGTGGGCAGGGGCCAGGAGCAAAGTCCCACAATTGGCAGTCTGCACACCCAGCCCCTGCCACCGGGTACAAGGCTGTGCTCATAGCTCCTGACTGTGGGGCCCCACACACAACCTCTTACCCTGAGTGTCCCTCTGCTCCTGCTCCTTCCCTTCTCCCCCTGAGCTTAAATGCTTCCAATCTGCTATTTGCAGCACTCTGGAAGGGCTGGGGAGGTCTCGCTGAGCATAAGAGCCTTGGCTTTTTCTCATGAGTGTTCCAGTCCTGGTGTACCCATGGATGCCAGACCACAGATGTTGCCAGAAGAGGTAAGTCTGTATCATAGAAGTATGGCCTGTAGTATCTTTATAAAATATGCTTGTGGAAAATAACAGCATAAAGCTATTAATGTTGGACTGACATCTCTCACAATCTTCTACATTTATACATTGAAAATTGCACATTTCTGTTTCTATTGTCTGTTTAATGATAAGAAATACTGATGATTCCCTCAGTTTAGTATGAGCCCTTCCTTCACACATCAATCTGCCTGAAAATGTAACTTGCATAAGAACCAAACTAAGAAATGTACAACCATTTCCTGATATACTGAATATTTGAATTTTAAAATAATTTACCAATTTGGAAGTAAACAAACTAACTATAATTTGGTTTATACTATATGCTAACAGGACTGGTCTTGAGATAAGCTGACAATTTGTGTGTGTTTCTTTATTAAATGAGCAGTTCTGAAAAATATTCCAACAAGTCTTTTTTTTTATTCTCCAATCTATTTTCACAGTCATAAAACACTTCTAATAATCCCCTTTTACAATGAAACCCACGATAAATTGCTTAATGATAATGGTCAGGTAAAAGGACACTTTGCAACTTTCTAAAATGTACTGTCCAATTACTTATTTAAAATCAAAGAAATCTAAGATTAACTAATAAATGTAACTTTATTACCACAAGTTGAACCTCTCTTGCCTGGCACTCTCTGGTCCACCAATATCCATGGTCCTGCTGGATCATCGATGTTGCTGGAACAGATTGCCACTGGACTAGAGACCTGGGTGGCCACAGGTTGGCTGCAGCAGCTCTGGGGCAATGGAGCCGAGGCAGCCCCGGGGAGCGTAGCCCCAGAGCAGTCCCAGTGTCTGAGTGGCCCTGGGACTGTGAAGTTGAGGTAGCCCCGGAACATCGGAATCCCAGTGGTCCCAGGGCATTGGGGCTGTAGCAGCGGCACCTGATGAACGGATCTGGTGGCCCCGAGACGATAGAGCTGTCGTGGCAGAGACTAGCAGGCAGTGCTGGGAGGCAGTGGCCTCAGAGTAGGGGAGCTCTGCTAGGTGTGCTTGGGACCCTGGGACAGTTGGGAGTCCCAGCAGCAAAGGGAAGGAACTGACCTCCCCGGTCCAGCAAACTCCCTCATTCAGGACCAGGGAGGGCCAAACTGTATTCATGTAACCCTTTGTCTCCCCCACTCTTTCCTTTCCCCCTTCTTTGTGTTTTATAGAAAACTGTTAAATTCTGTATAGGGACAAGATGTTGGAGGGGGGAGGATTATTTTATTGTCTGTTTATACAGTGCTCAGCACAATGGGCCCCCACCTTGATTGGTGCTTTTGGGCACAATTACAATACAGGTAACTTACTATTTCTGGTCCGATCAAAACAAAAACTATTGACCAGAGAATATCTTTGTTATACGAGAGCATATATTGCACTCTGTGGGTTATTTATTTTCCGTTTTAGACATGTTATTAAAAACACATACTGAGGATCCATCAATGTAAAAACATTGGCAAAGTTGTGGCGAAGCAACTTTAGAAATCACCGATGTGTTACAGTTTCCTCAAGCCCATTTCAATCATGTTTAGGCCAGAGTAAGGGAAAGAAATTGCACTTGCTAAACTGGTTGATTATCTCCTGACACTGGATTAACTATAGTGCCCATACTGATTTTTTGCATCTGCCTTACCAGTTTCTGACATCTCCTGACTACACATTTTTGTTGATGTCTGTAAATGTGGTTTGAATTGCTTCAGTGACTCCATTTCTTTTTCTATAAAAGGGTTCAGAGGATAGTTGGCAGCAATCAATCTTCTGCCTGAGCCTGCTCTCAACTGGGATGCAGCAGTCTCCTGTTTCATTATTCTATCCTGTTTAAAGCTGAGATGGGGTGGGCTGGTGAGGGGATATCCACTGTGGTGTAAGCTGAAGACATTGAGCCTTCCACTTCCACCACACCTGGCTCATGTAGAAAAAGGGATTGAGTCTCCACACTATTTACATGGTAGCGTAAGAGAATGGAGAATTTGAAGTGTGGTATCTACACAACATCCTTGGCATTTATAAACTTTACAGATGACAATTTCCTAGCTCAAAAAGCATTGCAGCATACTGGGAGAGGAAGGAAGAATTCTATATTAGACCTTGTCCTAATACATAAAGAGGAACTGATCACAGATCTAAGAGTTAAGGGAAGCTTAACATTAGTGATTGTGACATGCATGATCAAACTTATCAACTGACTAAAGGCCAGTGCAGTAATCTGTACATTTTGTGCTTTGGTGCTTTAACAGGGCCAGTTTTACGAAGCTGATAATAATGATAAGGTATATCAGTTGGGAAGAAGAATTGAATCAGAAAAATGTGAATAATTAGAAATCATTTAAGGATTTGTTACAGAAGGGTAGTTATGTTAGTCTGTTTCAGCAAAGACAACAAAGTGTCCTGTGGCACCTGGAAGACTAACACATTTATTTGGGCATAACCTTTTATGAGCTGGAGCCCATTTTGTCAGATACATTAAGTGGAAACTTCAGTTTGGCGGGGATATAGACATACATACAATAGTGGGAGTGTTACATTCTTATATGGAGGACTAGTGCTGAGGCCAATTCAATCAGGATGGATGTGGCCCATTCCCAATAGTTGATAAGATGTTGAGAAAACCACAAATGGGAAAATTACTTTTGTAATGAGATAGCCATTCCCAGTCTCTTTTTAGACCCAGACTGACATTGTCAAGTTTGCATATGAATTCCAGCTCTGCAGTCTGTTTTTGAAGGTTTTTTGCTGAAGTATGACAACTTTCAGGTCTGTTACTAAGTGTCCATAGAGATTGAAATGTTCTCCTACTCATTTTTGAATGTTACCTTTCTTGATATCTGATTTGAGTCCATTTATTCGTTTGTGGGAGAGACAGACTGGTTTGGTCAATGCACATGGCAGAGGAACATTGCTGACACATGATGGCAAATATCACATTGGTAGATGTGCAGGGTAAAGGAGCCTCTGATTTATGGCTGATGTGGTTAGGTCCTATGATGGTGTCACTAGAGTGGAACTGCATACCACACTAAAGAAATGGCAATTTTTCTAGAATTAATCCTTCCAACAAACACCAAAGGTCACAATCCCACAATTGAGTAAGAAGGCCATGGTGGTTAAAAAAACACCTGGTTTAGTGGAGAAGACAAGGCAGACGTAACAAATAAAATAAAATACACAAATGAAAAATGGAGAATTTGATAGTAATGCATATAAATCTGAGGTTAAGAATTATAAAAAAAAATTATAGAAGCCAAGAGACATAGGAGAAATTTATGGCCAGCAGAATTAGGGACAATAAGGAGCTTCTTAAATATCTTAGGAACAAAAAGAATCTTGACAATGATATCAGACTCTTACTAGAGGGACATGGTAGAATTATCATTACTGGTGCAGAAAAGAAAGAGAAGTTCAATAAATATTTCTGTTCCATAGTAGGAGAAAACAGATGACATTTTTAAATTAGCAGGTACAAATAACTTACATCCAAGAATTTTAAAAGAACTAGCAGAGGAATTTGTTGGACCATTAATATTGATTTTCAATAAGTTTTGGAATGATGGGGAAGTTCCAGAAGACTATAAAATAGGTGTCAAATGGTGTGCCAATTTTTAAAAAGAGTACATGGAATGAATGAATAATTACAAGTCTGTCAGTCTGACACTGATCCCGGGCAACATAATGGAGTAGCAAATATGGGGCTCAATTAATAATACACTAAAGAAGGGTAGTATAATTACTGCAAATTAGCATGGATTTATGGAAAATAGATCCTGTCATACTAACTTGATATCGTATTTGATATGAGTAAAAATTTAACTGATAAAGGTAACGGTGTTGAATTAATATGCTTAGACTTCTGTAAAGTGTTTGACTTGACATCACATGACATTTTGATTAAAAAACTAGAATGTAACATAAAATTAACATTAAATGGATTAAAAAGTGGCTGATAGGTCTCAAAATATAATTGCAATCAGGGAATCATCATGAACTATAATTGCTTCCACTTGGAACTTGCAGGAATTGATTCTTGGCACTTTGCTATTTAACATTTTTATCCATGGCCTGGAAAAAAACAAGTCATGACTTCTTAAGTTTGCAGATGACACAATAATTAGGGCAGTGGTAAATAAAAAAGGACAGATTATTGACTCCAACTGATCTGGATCACTTTGTAAACTTGGTGTTTTAATATAGTTAAATGTAAATCTATACATCTAGGACCATGCTTATATAAAATAGGGACATCTATCCTGGGAAGCAGTGATCCTGAAAAAGATTTTTGGGAGGTGGATAATCAAGTGAATATAAGCTGCCTGTGTGACCCTATGGCCAAAAGAGCTAATGCAATCCTGTAGTGTATCATAAAGGAATCTCAAATAGGAGTGGAGAGATTATTTTATTTCTGTATTTCGTACTGGTACCATTGCTGCTAGAATACAGTTTTAGTGGCCAAAATTTAAGAGGGATATTAATAAATTGAAATGTTTCCGAAAAGAGTCATGAGAATGATTATAGGATTAGAAAACATCCCTTTTAGTGACAGACTAAAAGAGCTCAATCTATTTAGTTTAGCAAAGAGAGGGTCATGATGACTTGATTAGTCTATAAGTAGCTACATAGAGAACAAATGTTTTATAATAGACTCCTCATTTTAACAGAGAAAGGTCTAACATGATCCAATGGCTGAAAATTGAGTTAGACAAATTCAGACTGTTTTTAATTATTAGAATAAATTATAATTGGAACAATACACCAAGAGTTCTGGTGGAGTCTGTAACTGACAATTTTTAAATCAAGATTGGATTTTTTTCTAAAACATAAACTGTTTAAGAATGATTTTAGTGAAGTCTATGCTGTATAGAGGCTCAGATTAGATGATGACAACAGTTCCTTCTAGCCTTAGACTCTATAAAGCTATGAATCTACTGCTGGATAAAGTACAACAGAGATGGATCAAGATAATTCAGACAAGATAGAACTAGACAAGATTGAACTAATGGAGTAATCATCCCAAAGTATTGGTGAGCCAATTAGTCCAGCATTTGTCCCAAAGACTCAGTTTGGAGGTCTTATTAGATTTAAAGTAGCTAAAGTAGTAATTATGATCAAGAATATTCTTTTAATCATTGTTGGTGAAACTACCATGATTTGATTACTTTCCCTGGATATTGTTATTGTTATAGTTATCCATACATTTGCTAGCAACGTAGGATGGCTGCAATTGGCTTTACATGGGGCTAAAATGCACTCATTTAAAAGCTGAAGTTAGTACCAGTTGCTACTACTTGCTTATTAAGGAAACATTACACAGTACACTGATAACAAGTGCAGACAACAAAGCACCTGTTAGGATCAGAGCATTATTCTATGTTGTTACCTAAAAAGCTTAAGTTGTTTGGGATCTGGCTATCCCATGAGGTTATCCGTCTCATGCAATACTGCTGCAGTTGTGATCTGCAGGGACACTTGAGCTGCATCCTCTTACACACCTCTTTTAAGTGGGAGACAGCTGCTACTAAGGCATTTTTCTTGAAGTGTTTTCAACTCTGGATGTTGTTATTCACTAGAGCCCAGATTTGTTAATCTTCAGTTACACTGTTTGTAGTTTACATCATTATCATCATGCAGACATCTAGATTCATTAATATATCTTATAAATAAATTACATAAGCCATGAGCTGAAAGGAAGATAAAAAGTGAAAGATTTATACGATCCAAAGAGAAAACCAGAATAAGAAAAGGCCTTCTATATAGGTAGCATCCATAATATGTGAATGGGACATTTTACTGCCAAGAATACTTAGAAAGCAAACTGAATATTTCAAAATATATTTTGTTTTCTGATTTGAAAAGTAATGTTCTTAAATTCAAGTGATTATTAAACCATAAGTAATTCAAAATCTCTTTGCAAGTTAAAACTTTTTCTTTATATGTCTGTGGTAGCTCCACTTACATGCCTTGACAGTCATTTGGATGGAGTCCACAAGTTTCAGTTCTAAAGCCTCTTTTCTATCTTCTCCTTATTTGTATCTATAACTATCAATCTTGGTGATAGTCATCTGCCTCTCTTTTACACATATACTACCTGTTCCATCTCTTCTGTCTTGACAAATAAAACTTTTGTGGATATTAGTTTCACTTCCTGTCAGCTACAGATGGTGAAGACAAAAATACTTCTTTTTGGTGAGATGAG
>CM057845.1:178847461-178858759 GCA_030068395.1 Apalone spinifera | reverse complement strand
GGGCTGGACTTGATGACCTCCTGAGGTCTCTTCCAGCCCTATAATTCTATGATTTAACATCCTTAATTCAGGATACCATATGAAGGAATTATAACTCATACTCGGTTTCTAAATAAAAGTCTATTGAAAGTTTGAGTCACATAGTAAAGTGAAAAAGAAATAAATCATTAATAAAATTGTGGGACCATTCACACTCTTGCCCATGTCTGACCTGTGAGTTCCCTTCTGACATTTGGTCCCCAAAAAGACACAGAGGGAATATTACTCAATCCATCAGCCCTTTATGATGAAGAAGTTCAGCGAGAGAGGCAACAGGTGCAGAACTTTGTTCAATATGCTAATCTCCCTTGGACACTGCTGTGAACATTGCGAGGACTGCCTAGTTCTAGAACAATATTAGTGAAATGAGACTAAGTAGGAATTTTGGCTGCCACCACTACATCATAAGAGATATTTTCCTTCTTAAAATCAATTTCATTTTGACAAGGCCATGCCTACTGGATACACTGTCATGCTCAGCATTTAAAAATGTCAATGTGGTGAAGGACTGGGTTTTGTCACAGGAGCCAAGCTGAAGATGGGTTATACACATTAGCTTGATAACTTCTTCTTTGCAGGTAGGGCAAATTCCAAAGAGCATGTCAGCCTGAAGACCCCATTTCAGGACTTGGCCAGTACCTGAAATACTTCTGGCAGAAGAAAAATAGGGTCCCTGCAGCAAGCTGACCTACTCAGGGCTAGAGTTAGATACACAGGATGGTATCTCCAGACTCCCTGCAAATAAACTTGGTCATATTAATTTTGCATGCTGAGTCATAGCAAAATTAAGATAACTGGATCATAGAAGATGAGGGTTGGAAGAGACTTCAGGCGGACATCTAGTCCAAACCTTTGCTCAAAGCAGGACCAACTTCAACTAAATCATCCCAGCCAGGGTTTTATCAAGCCCGGCCTTAAAAACCTCTAAGGATGGAGTTTCTACCACTTCTCTAGATAACCCTTTTCAGTGCTTTGCCACCTGCTTACTAAAGTAGTTTTTCCTAATATCCAGCCTAGATCTCCATCACTTCACCTTGAGACCATTACTCCTTGTTCTGCCATATGCCATCATATGACAGAACAGCCTAACTCTTTCCTTTTTGTAACCCCACTTCAGGTTGTTGAACGCTGCTATCAAATCCTCCCCTCACTCTTCTTTTCTGTAGATTAAATAAAATCAGTTCCCTCAACCACTTCTCATAAGTCATGTGCCCAATCATTTTCATTGTCCTCCACTGGATTCTCTCTAATTTATCCTCATCCTTTCTGTAGCATGCAGCCCAAAACTGCAGTATTCCAGATGTGGCCTCTCCAGTGCCAAATAATCACTTCCCTCCAATATCTTGTTGGCTTTCTTGGCAACAAGTAGACACTGCTGATTCATATCTAGCTTCTTGTCCACATAATCGCCAAGTCCTTTTCTGCAGAACTGCCACTTAGCCAGTTGGACTCTTCTGTCCTAAGTGCAGAACTCTATACGTGTCTTGGTTGAATCTCATCAGATTTCTTTTGGTCCAATACTCCAATTTGTCTAGGTCACTCTAGACCCTGTCTCTAACCTCCAGTGTATTTATTTATTTTATTTATTTAAATATTTTTACGCCACCTCTCTATTTAAAATATTCGAGGCGGCTTACAAAAATTTTAAAACACAATACAAATATATATATAAAAATGTAGACTATGAGACCCCAGGGGGACATAAAACCTGCTAAAAACATATCTACCTCTTCCCCCAGTTTAATGTTGTTCATGAACTTCCTGAGAGTGCAACCCATCCCATCATCCAAATCATGAATAAAGATGTTGAATAAAACCAGCCATAGAACCAATCTCTAGGGTATTCCGCTTGATACCAGCTGCCAATTAGACCTCAAGACATTGATCACTACCCATTACGCCTAATGATCTAGCTAACTTTCTATCTACCTTACAGTCCATTTATCCAATCCATGATTCTTTAACTTGTTAGTTAAAGTCACGGTATATCACAGCTATTGCTTTCCCCGTATCCACAGAGCCAGTTATCACATCATGGAAGGCAATCAGTTACCCAGGCATGAATTTCCCTTGGTGAATCCATGTGACTGTTCCTGATAACCTTCCTCTCCTTCAAGTGCTCCAAAATGGATTCCTTAGAGACCTGCTCCATGATTTTTTTTTTTCTGGGGACTGAGGTGAGGCTGATCAGTCTGTAGTTCCCTGAATTCCCCTTCTTTCCTCTTTTTAAAAGATGGGCACTACATTTGCCTTTTTCCAGTTGTCTAGAACCACCCCCAATTGCCATGAGTTTTCAAAAGATAATGGCCAATGCCTCTGAAATCACATAATGAACAATAATAGATGCAAAGTAACTTTCTTGGTTGTATAAGCTGTCTTGATCAATTACATAAGTTGTGCATGCTTAGGGATAAGAAGGATGAATTTTACAAGAGTGAACTAAGAAATGAGGAAAGATTCAAAGGTACTGCAATGTTTCCTAACTCACATTAATGAAACTTATTTTTAGAGACATAATTCATTGCTAAAATTAATCCTTAAAGTTAAGACAGATGCCTCAGGGAGCACTGAGTTTGAAGATTTTAACTATTGCAGGTGGTGTGCTCACAGATGGTCCACTGAGTGGAAACAAATGAGGATAGTTAACAATAAAAGTATTTCTGGATTTTTCCCTATTTTCATAACAGTGACAATTCGGGGGAAAGAGTTTGTGAACTGAAAAAAAAATAGTAAGACCTAGAGTGACCACATGGCAATGATACATGTTGTTAAACAGCCAGCCTTGCAAATCACACAGGGTTATGATGTTGGCTAGGACGTTTTCATTGCAGTGTTTTAATTTATGTAATCTATTTTGTTGCTAAAAGAGTCCTTGGGATTGATAACAGCATAGTAGATGTTTTGGCTCTATTACAGTTGGAGAGATTTCAAAACTTGTCACCAGATGCCAACAAACAACCTAGACAAATACTGCAAGCTCTTTGGAATTTTGCCTCATGGCTTCTCTTGGATTAGTGTAGCAATTAGTAGCAACATGAAAATCTAGGGCTTATACTGGCTATTTTATAGAATTTACTCAAATTCAAACTAGAGTAATCCTGGGTAAACTGACCACTTCCTGAAGAGCAGGAACACTGGCCATCTCCAGTCACTTATCAGACATCACATTTTGTAACATATTATCATGCTATCCCGACCTTTCTGGTGGGCTTTTAATTAAGAGGCTATTAAGTGAGTGTTTATAATACACCAGTCATAGAGAAGATCCATCGCTATTCAGATTGTTTGAAATCTGGAGGGAGTTCTTTACTTTGTATGATGATGTGACCAGGAAGCATCTTTGTCCGAGACAATTCTCCCATTGGCATATTTGGGAGCATTCAAAGTCAGTAATCTGTTGCCTCGGTCACACAAGGATTTGGAATGTAGGGACTTACAGCTGAGTGAGTAAACAGCCATCCTGACCTGAGATGCCAAGGCAGACCAGGGATGGGAAGGTGAGTCCATAGTAGTGCACAAACTTGGGGAAGTTAGGACATGTCCAGTTGCACCAAGATGAATTTAGATAGGACTGAGGTGGGCTGCAGATAACCACCCTTTCTTCATGATAACAGGAACTACTTCAAAAATTGCAGTTTGTGGAAGTCTTTAAAAAGGGCTTATGCAAAAAAAAAAAAGAAGGGCTTATGCAATCAAGCTTCCCTTCTGACAAATTTGGATCTCATTCTTTCATAACATTTCTTCCAGGACTTACCTGGTCACATCTGCAGCACAACTAGAAATAAATGCTCAGGGGAGACAGGCAATAGTTTGATGGCATGTGAAGGCACACACGACATACTTAAGGCCTCTGACTGAAACCAAACACCAATGGTGTCAATGTGCCAATTTTTTGTTGTTGACAATTTTGAGGAGCAAGGAAACTGGGTGAAAAAGCAAGTATTTGGATCCATGGGCCCAATCTTATTACTGGGTCCGCAGGCAGGCAACCAGTTTCCCTGGCAATTCACAGTAGGGCGTCAGTGGTGAAGTGATTCTGAATTGACAAGGAAGGGGACATGCCAAGGGGACAGCTGATGTCCCATTCACACTCTTTGGCAGCCATCTGAAAGGATTGACATTCTGATGTATGAAAACAATTTGAAATTATATAAAGGGATTGACATAATCATGTTGGCATTAAGATTCAAAGCAGATTCCAGGGTAACTGGGAATTGGTCTGAAATATTGCAATTGAGAGGTGTTGAGGCCCCAAGGGTTGACAAGGTCAGAAGGTGCATGGTTCAAGAGGTGGTTAAATTTGCATGCTAATGGATGGATCAGTGACTACCCAACAAAAAATTAACATATTCATTAGCTGAGTTATTCAGTGAAGATGGGGAATACCTCTCTGATCAAAGAGCATATATACTTTTGTGCCTGATCTCAGGAAGGGAACTGTTAACAATCTGCAAATGCAGCTGAGCAGCCAACATACCAAGTTAACAGCTGGCATCTCTTGCTGGAAGATGTACAGCAGTGTTCCCGCTAATGTTTTGCCACGGAGCAGGATGAATTTTGTTACACGCGCCACTATGGGGGTGATGGGAGACACATCAGGAAAGGTGAAAGTAAAAAAAAGTGGCCAGCTGGGGGCAGGGCTCTAATGAAGCCATCTTATTTTTGTCCTTCCCCCTACCCAGAGATGAGGCCAGGTGGAGAGCCCCCAGGCGCACAGATCTGGCAGCAAACAATTATTCTTGGATCATCGACATTAATAAACTACTCAAGCTTCAACTATGTGGTGTATGATGTCATACCTCCTCAACGGAATCAGTCTCATTACATATAGCGTGGATGTGGGTATGTAAAAGCAATGCAAGTGTCTTACATAAAGCAGTATTTCAGTTTCTACTTTTTAAAATGCATCACAAACAGTTCACTTCATCTGATTCTCACCCAAATGATATAACAAGTATTATTAATAAAATAACAAAAAGTATTTAAAATGTATGTATCACATGTGATGATTTAAAAACATTTACCTGTACATCTATATCAAGACTGATAGCACGAAAAGCATTCACGAGTATCAAGCAATTGTGCAGACATTGGTCAGGATTTCTTGGGTTACTATACATATTCACAAAGTGAGTTGAGATCTGTGTAGAAGATAAAATAAAACTCATATTTTTTCATGTCCTCATTAATACATTTAATGTTCATATAAGTGCATACTCAAGAAAAGAGTAATCGCTGAAATAATCAAGACTTACTATATGGAGCTTCATCCTTTAAAGTTCCTTCAAGCCTTGTGTTTCAAAGTGAAAGTGGATAATAACAGTAGTAATAAATAGACTAATGAGTGTCCAAATATAAAAAGTAAAGTTTTTTTTTAATAAAGATATTAAAAAGTTCTTACCAAATATGGGCAATAAGCTGCCACCTGTGCTGCCAATACAAGACCATCTAGAAGATCTCTGTCAAAATTTAGTATCCATCTCACAGGGGGCACTTCACCTATTTGAAATAACATAATACAGGTTAGAATTATCCTTCTCCCTTGAAAGATTCTCCCTTAACTTTTCATAGAAAGGATGATCTATGAAATAACTAAGACATGTTATTCATCTGTAACTGAAGTTCTCAGAGTGTCTCTTCTGTAAACTAATATTGTTGGAAACATATTGCGTTTGTGCCAGAACCATCAAGCATACAGAAATGACTACTTGCATACTATGCATCTGAATATTCAACATAAAGGGATTTCTAATATAACCATCCCCAGTTCTTTTCAGTCACCTGAAATACAAATAAAGGTTTCTGCAACTGCAGAGAAGAAATACAGGTGAGTGGGGACCCAATTCATTATGTGGGTTTTTTAAGATTTATGAAGTCCTTAACTCTATTTGTTTAAGTGTTTGGTTTACATGTTTGCATGCACGTACACAGTCCCATACTTGCAGTGGCTGCACACATAGCTTCCTTCCATTCACAAGGAAGGAGATTTATACTGAGATTTATACATAGCCCCTGAAATTAAAGAAAATATTTGAATATGTAAGAGATAAGCCATGTAAACCATGTCAGTGCAACTTAGATTTTTTGTTATTTCATTAAGCCATTCAATTATTTGGCACTAATTAATCAACAAATGTTATGCAAATGAAACTGAACAGTTTCCATTTACTGATGCATAATTAAGCACACAAATAGCTCTACCTTTGCTTCAACATATGCACTGATTCCTCGCATAATTCAATCATTTTTGTTTTTCTGATGTTTCTATGAAAAGCAATCACTCAATTAAGTTTTCCATATTTCATAACTGAAAATTATGTTTTGCACCTTTAATATTTAACACATCACTGCTTAAAATATTTATTTCCCACTCTTAAAACGCAAAATGCTAACAAACTAAGTGAACAGTTTAATTACCTAAATCTTGACTTGAAATATTTAAAACCTTTAAAGTAATTATTTACTTAAACCTGTACAAAAGGATTTTGGTCAGTATCCATGTACCATTCATTTAAAATAGACAGCCTTTCAAGTGTTTAGAGAATCACTTGAATTTTGTTAAATTTCTTCTACTTTGCTAGCCAGCTTGCATAATTTATGAAGCACATACCTATGCTGGTTTGCATTTATTTTAATTATGTGTCTTTTTTAATCAGTAACAGTGGGTTCAAGATCATGCATCCTCTGCCAGACTTCTACCTCATCACAGTGGGCTTTGTTTTGCTTAGTTATCCAGTGAGTCTGAAGGAGGAATATACCATACAAGAATTCCAGTATGTCCTAACTCACTAAAATAGTCACACTGCAACCTTCAGCACAAAGATGGTTGAAATTATGGTATTAAAAAATGAGCAATGAACATTATGATTTCTACCTTCTTATCTGTCAGGCCCTGCAGGTCTCTAACCCAAGTCCAGAGGGGAGGGGACTGGAAACCATTAATCCTCCATCTGGCAGCTCACAAGCAGCAACTGGGACAAGGGTCCATGAAGTACAACTGAGGTATAAGCCCACCCCTGACAAAGTGCTCCAAGGCTCCTGACTGGCCCACAGACCATAGAAGAAGAAGCCAGAGAAGGAAACAAGAAACAAGCCCATACAACTGGGCTTCACCTGGCCAAGGACTGATCAAAGTCATAGGGCAGAGGGCATACTGGGGTCAGGAGTTGACATTAGTTAATGAAGCCCTGGAACCACTGACTTCATACTGGAAGGAGGACCTTAGGACCCTGTGCAAGGCAGGCTCCTTCAAAGTCATGCCTAACGTTTGGTGTTTTCTATCCACAAGTCATCTACTTATTTTTTGAGTTAGGGGTGGGGCTTGTGCCAGCTGCTAGTGTTTTAGATCACCAGGCCTCCTCACTTCTGGAGAATGATAGCTCAAAACTGTTGAATTGGAATGCTTTCTTCCAATCATGTCAGTAATATTTGCTGATCTGCACTGAGCCAAGGCTGCTCTAAGGAAACATCAGAAAGGTCGGGGTACAGTAGCTACCTACACAGCGCATTTCTGCTGTTTAACAACAGATACTGAATGGAATAAGGTGGCACAACTGTGTAAGTTCAAGTGGAGTCTGTGGGAAAAAATAGAAGAAAAGATGGCTCATCTTGAGCTTCCAGAACAGCCTGGGCTTTGTCAGTTTGTTTGCAACACAAGCTTGTTCCAGACTTGAGAGGGACTGTTGATGGGTACCCTCTGGAAGCTAGTTTATTTAGATAATATCCTGGTCTTATGAGACAATCCTGACCAGCACACAGGTCATGCTTGAGCAGTTCATGAGACTTTACATGCACATGGATTATGCTAAGCCTGAGCAATGTGCATTTGATTCTCTTTGTTCTGCTCTGGAAGAATGTCTAGTTCCAGTGGTCCCAAACCCAACATGCAGTCAGTCAGTTAAGACATACCTTGATCACTGCACCCACACTGGCCCACCCTGATACCACCTGAAACTTTCCAATAGAAGCTGGTGCCTCTAGTACAGCAGAGTCATACTGTCCCAGCAACTCAGACCTGAACAAAACACTATACCCACACACCTATTATTCATGGAAGCTTACTCTCAAATAGAATGAGGACACCTTGGATAAGGAAATCCAAGCCACTACAGTGACCTTTGAATAGCAGCAACATTATTTGGAAGGAGCTCACTATACAGTCCAGATATAAAATGACACAAAAACCTGGAGTATCAGTGCTAGACAGAGGTATGACATCAGTGACACCTTTAATGGGCTCAATTTTTTTATGTTTCAACTTCACCATCACGTATTGCTCTAGAATCAGAAACAGCAAGGACAATGCCTTCCCCTGGAGCCTTTATACTGAAACCACATGGGCCTAACAAGGAAATGGCTCTCATTCTCAAGTCCCTCAACTTCCTGAATAGTGTTCTTTGCCAGAATCTCATCACACTTTGTTCTGACTATGCGTCAGAAATTCTGGTTGACAAACAAGCTACCAGTCTCACAGTAAAAAAAAACAACAAAGTTTTAATGACCCAGTCTTCAGAATGGAGTAGATCACAGGGCTTGTGGCACAACATCTTAGTTTGAGCACATACGTGGAGGCCAGTATTATGTGACACATTCAGGGCCACCATGAGAAAATACATCACCATTGATTTTGGGTCACAATTTAAAGCCTGATTCTGGTGTGAGGCCCTGCTGAGGGTCCTACCACACCTTTCCTTCTTCTGTCACTGTCTGGTCAATGGTCAGAAAGAAAGGATCCCTCAAATTTTAGAGCAATACCTAAAATGTTACATATCCACTCATCAATATGATTGTTCCTCACTATTATCCTATGTGGAGTTTGCATAAAACCGTGCAGATCACACAAAGAAGGGCCCTTTCATTGACAGCTATGGGTATCACCACTGATTCAACCCACTGCTATTTATGCATGTACTGAGACCCAATGAAAAACTGATACAGAACAGTAATTCTGCAGACATTACATTTATAATGCTTCAGATTCAAGAAACAAAACATATTTTACTATTAATTTAAAGTTAATTATTTAGATGATGAAGACTCCCATCAAATCTTGTAGTAATGCAAACTAAATATATTAACAGGCCATGTCAAATAAAAAGCAATGGTTGGGGGACAGTTATTTTAAATACTTTGCCCTCATAAAGTAATCTAGACAACACACTGATAAAATTATCTCAAATTACACATGTGCGTCTTAGAAGAATTTTTGAGTTACTTCAAAGATTGTTAATGCACACCCAGATCTAGAATCTTCATATTCAATGCATGCAGGCTAGTATAATAAAATTATATTTTGAAACTGATTCATCAAAAGAGGTAAGTAATTTGATTGTAATCTATACAGTTCTATTTCTGGAGAACAGATGCTCTTTCCAGACAGATTTACATAAAAATATTTGACCACTAAATTTTCATCACAGTGAAAGAAATATTTAATTCATAAAAGAAATGCCATTTAGAATTTAAAGATTATATTTTGCTGAGTTCAGAGTACAAGATTGCCAGGGAACAATCTAGCCATCTATTCGTGATCCAAAACTGTTTTTGAAGCACCAGTCAAAAATAATTATTTAGAAGACAATTTTGTACAGACATTCTCATCTGCTGGATAAGTATCATGTCTTAAGAGGTTGTCGTTCTGTACAGAAAAAGTGCTCTGTAGCAAAAAAATTTAGTTCATGTTCGTGCAGCAAGAAAAAAAGCCTAAGGTTATGACTCAGTGTACTATAAAGGAAAGAAATACTGTACTTTAAGATCAAAATTATGACCTCCCACTTTGGCATACTTCTCTATGACAGTCAGTTCAAAGGCTTATTTTTTAATCTCATGATCATGTTCAATGATATGAGATTAAAGATGCAGTTTAGTATAACTTATTTAATACTAAAGCCATCACACAACTATGCAGAGCATAAGATATAGAATGTCCTGTGATTTTTTTTTAATTAATTCAATAGTCTACTTTATAGAATAACAAAATCCCAAAAGCTGTGGAAAAGAAAAAGAGGACAGCAAGAAAGTAATTAGCTTATTAATAATTAACCACATTATAAAAAATCAAAATATAACAAACTACCCAACTGTACACTAGAACAGAAAATGTTCACATTTTCATACATCTTTTGCGACTATATAGAACAGAAACACTTTCAGGGACTTTCATTTAGTTGTTTATCATTCTATGTGAGTTATCTGCAGATATTTAAGTACATATGCACAAAGAATATGAGTGGTAAGCTTACACAGCATCCCATAGTGCTGTAAAAATGTACTTCAGTCTTAACCTGCAACATCAACAGCCACTCTAGCATGGATCTTCTCCAGTACTATTGTTTTGTTTAAATGTGGACATCTTGCAAATTGAGGTTAAGAGAAGATCCAAAAATATTTTGGGTGATTTAAGATATAACTAAAACTCAGGTTTCAAGAAGTGAAAAGCCACTGGACTAAGCTGTAAAACCTTCCACCATCATTGCCAACTACAGTATTTGATCAGAACATGCTAACTCTTTCCTTCATATATTTTAATTATTTATGCCTGCAGTTGATCTCATATTGATGTCCAGATTCCCAACATTCATATCTAATTAGAGAGTTAATATCAAAATAAGGGCAACTGTGAGAACAAACAGTATTCATAATATTAAAATACAAGTTGAAGCCTGGATCAAAAGCTAAATCTTACTCTTGCTTCCAATTATTCTATTTTTTCCCCCTCAAACCATTATCATAATTCAAGCATGGGATAAAACTTTTGTTGCTTTTGTTCTGTTTTGTCCCACTTTCATGTTTGAACAGTCAACTCCAACAGTTTACAGAGCTAGTCAGAAAATGGAAATTTCTCCAACAAGAACTTCCAAATGAAAAAATCCTTATATGGAAATTTTTATTCAAAATTATCATCTTTTCCTTAGGGAAAATATCAAACTAGTTAAACATGAAAAAAAATTTCATTTTGACTTAAAATGAAATTTTGAGTTTTTTCTTATTTGTCAGAGCTACTTCTCTGCCTTGGTGAGTCCTGCACTTCTGGTGAAACTGCTTACCTGAGAGGCTCATGGCAATCTCAAATCTGTCATTTACTTAGACTCATCATTAGCCAGCATGGGGGAAAGAAGAGAGAATAACCCCCTTAGTCTGTGTCCAAGTCAATTTTCCCATAGCAAGTAGGAAGTTGGGGAGACAGCAGGAGGAACTCAGGCCCGCCCTCTTGTAATGGACAGGAGGAGTGCTGACCAGCACCCGGTGACTAAGGGGTTA
>CM057845.1:178836023-178847361 GCA_030068395.1 Apalone spinifera | reverse complement strand
GGGAGAGATAAACCAGGAGTTGAGAGACACAGAATGATTTAAACCCAGGCAGAATCACCTGCCTCCATGGAATTCCAGGAATGGGAGAGGACTGGACAAAGAGAAAATCAGAAGTAAGTAACAGGGAAAAGTGGATCCAGTCATGTTCAGGATAATTTTTCTTTATCTGGTGGTTTGGTTTTAACTGCTCTATGTGATTCTATGCCTCCCCTCCTCAATTACCATCTAATCATTGTTCCTAGAGATTTTCTCTGTTTTTTAATTTGTTTTCCTTAGTAGCTCTGTAACATCTAGCAACCAAGTATGCTTTATCAAGTTTACTTTTTGTTTTGTAATAAAAATCACTTTTTTAAGGTGATGATTTGATTCTTGTGTCCTGGAAGGTCTGTCTGTGTGTATCTGCATGCCTCTGACTGAGGGCCAGCTACCAGAGACTGCAGCTTATTTTTCTGTTTTCTTTTTTCAAGCTCTTTGGGGACCCCTGGAAGTGATTCCAAGTGTTTACCCCTGTTTTTTTAGGGATCAAAAAGCACTTGATGATGGCAGAAATTCCCCAAAATATGTGTACTGTGATTTGTGGTTGGGGGGCGAGTTTTGGTAACTAGTGCCTTTAGAGGCAATATTTTGAAGCTCTCCTGCGGGCCCTCACCTTCTACACTCAGAGTGCCAGAGTGGGGAATAGCCCTGATACCTCTAGTCTAGGTTCCAGCCCAGGGACCCTGTAGATCAGTGTTTCCCAATTTTATCTGGCCACGGAACCCTTTTCAGCTAAAAAGAATTTCAAGGAAGTCCTAAGGTTTCCAGGATAAAATTTGTGAAGCAAAAATTTTTTTAAAAAAGGTGCAAAATAGACTCTGTTTCTTTAAGAGGGGGTGGGGGAGTGCTGCATTCATGTGGAACCGTTGCTTTTGCTTCATGGAACCCTGGGATTCTGCAGAGCACCAACTGGGATACACTGCTATAAATAACAGCTGTTTAAAGCATCTCTTAAACTAGCTGTATCACAGTTATGATTCCCTGGCCCATTCCCCATAACCCCTCCCAACAAGACCTTCTTCACTCTTAGCTTAGGGCCTTCTTCCTGGTACCTGATAGCATTTGTGCTGCTCAGTTCTCTGGCAGCACACAGTCCTACCCCAGCTCCTTGCACACTCTGAACTAACTGGAGGGAAATCTATTTAACTGGTACTAGCAGGTTCTTAGCTGGCTTCAGGAGACTTAATTAGCCTGCCTGCCTTAATTGGTTCTAGCAGGTACTTGATTACTCCAGGATAATCAAGTCACCTGGAGTTAATCTCTATCAGTTTACTGGAGGGAAACGATGACCTGTTCAATCTGGGACTAATGTACCTGCCTTCTATCACTCTCCTATAGCCATCAGGCCTGAACCTGACACAGACAGTTAAAAAAATGAAAATGTCATTCGTTTAAAAAACAATGAAAACTGTTGTTCTAAGTTGACAAAAAACACAGTTTCCGTTTAATTCATTTTGACTTGTAGACTGCAAATGAAAGCTTTCATTTTGGACCCTTTTTATTGGAAAAAATATTTTTTTTTCTGGATTAACTTTTTCCTACAAACAAAAGATTCGGTTTGATTAGATTGTATTTTTCAGTAGGAATAACTGTTTTAATCTGAAGATGAAAATTCTGTAATCGTTCCCTTCAATTCTCTATATTCCAGATTATCTCTCTGACTGCTAACAATTAAATAATTTTCTTTTTGTCAAATTTTATATCACTAATAGGCCCAGAAGGCTCAGCTAACACAATTCTGCTTCTTTTTGTGGCCTAGCCCACACACCCCCTTTCCCTTATCCCCATTTTTTTAATCAATTCATCACAATACACCTTCTACTCATTTTAGTTATCCCCATGTGTGTATTACTCATTGACTTTGTTATACCTACAACATCTTCACATATATGGCTAAGTAAATCCATGGACATGAACACTGTGGTTAAAGCTTACACTAATATGTTAATCAAATTATATTTATAATTTAACAGTAAAGCTCATTTAGCTTCATGTAATCCACTGTAAAATTAGAATATTATAAAGTAGAGAAAACACGATAAAACATTTTAACTATTTAAACATGTTTACAAGCACATTTTTTGTATTAGAAACAGTTAATAGTTCTAATATCAAGCAATTTACTTACTCTAAAAAACCTGGGAATAAACTAATTAGTCACAGAACAAAATGTAAAAGTAGTTATCTTTTCTAATTATAATTACAGGTCCAGCATTAAAGCCTCACACGAGCTGCTTGAATATAATTAAACTTTCTAAACATAATTACTCAGTTTCAATGCTGATAAACAATGGAACTCAGAAGTCATAAACAGGACATTATTTTTACGCGAGTATATATTTTAGTTTTTCACATTCTGATTTCATTGATGGGTCTTTTGATTAAAATACCAATGAATATTTAAGCAGAGATTCCCCACCTTTGAAGCACCAGATTTCATGCTAGAAACTGCAGAAGAGTCTAGTAACTACACACACTTTTCACTCAAATATGTATCAGATCTAATCATAGATAAGGCTAAGCTTTTAGCGCTGGAGAGCGGCAGGGTCCCTTCAATCCAGGATAGTTGGGTGCTCAAGGGTCTCCTGCCACAGCTGGAGTCTCCGGGGCAGCTGAGGGGAGCCCTGGCCTTCCGCTGTGCTAAGCGGATGTGGAGAACCCCTGGCATGGCTGGACTATTTGTCATTCACCTTTCACTGAATAATCAGATACTATTTTTATCACAGTTCAACAGCAACATGTTTATCATTCATTTTTCTTTCATTAAGAAAACCAAAACTATATGTATTGTCAAGCATTTGGACCAGACAACTCTCATCATTTATAGCTGTTTCTCAACCTTATTAGCTAAAAAAAACAATTAAAAGCCTAATTTGGGTTAGACCCAATATTATATAGGCCATTTTGAATAAATATACCCCAATACACAAATACCTTATTTATTTAAATATTGTGTATCATTTCAACACTCAAATAGTTGAAATGTCTATCTCAAAGATAGACAGATGATTTCTAGGGATTATTACATTCCTCTCATCTTTCAGCATGCTGTTTCATGTCAGCACAGAATGTGAAATAATGAAAATATACTGCTTATTCCATCTTATTACTGAAAATAGCAATGCCTATATGTAGAGTCTTACCAAACTCGTGGCCCATTTTGATCCATGTCAAAGTCTTCAGATTTTAAAAATAATAAATTTCAAGATTTTAGTTATTTAAATGTCAGATGTCATGGCATTGTAACTATAGGGGTCCTGACCCAAGAAAGAGTTGTGTTTGGGTCACAAAGTTATTGTAGAGGGGATGTCCTTACTTCTGTATGGCTGCAGGCAGCAGTGCTACCTTCAGAGCTGGCCAGCCCAGAAGCAAGGATGGCATGGAACAGTATCTGAAGGCAAAGCCGCTGCCAGCAGCAGCATAGAAGAAAGAATGGCATGAAATGGTATTGTCACCTTTACTTCTGCGCTGCTGCTTGTGGAACTGGGCCATTAGGCAGCAGCCACCACTCTCCAGCAACCTAGCTCTGAAAGCAGTCATGCAGTAATAAAGGAGGTGTGATATGGCATTGTCAACCCTACTTCTATGCTACCTTCAGAGCTGGGCAGCTGGACAGCGGTGGCTGTTAGCTGGATGCCCAGCTCTGAAGACAGAGTCCTAATAGTGGCAGTGCAGAAAAGCGTGGCAAAATCATGATTCCTCCCTAAAATAACCTTGTAACCCCCATAACTCACACTGGGCAGGACCCCCAATTTGAGAAATTCTGGTCTCCCCCATGAAATCGATATGGTATAGGGTAAAAGCACACAGAAGACCAGATTTCATGAGGAGGACTACATTTCACAAACCTTGATGCTTTTTTTCATTGCTGTGAATTTGGTAGGACCCTACTTATATGAAATCCTTTGGACATACATAGCCAACAGTGCTTCCCACACATATACAACATTAAACAGCTAAACAGTTAATTCACCGACATGACTAAACCAAACTACACTTATCTGCCTATCCAATGTGACTTTTGGATTTCATATCTAAAAGATCTTTGAAAAGTTGCTGGAGCATATAAGATACAAAAGGCTTACCCAGTGCAACTAGGTTTACATAAAAAAAATCAAACTCAGTAATGTGTATACTTTTTTGTTTTCTATTAAGGATTAAGTGCTTAGAACTGATTGTTCTTATATATAAGCTGCCTATTTGTTGAGAATCAAGTGTCCTGGAACTCTCTCCAATTTGGACAGAGTATCTGAATTCCAAAAAAAATAGACACAAAAATAATCCAAAAACTTCCTTTTCTTGCATCTAATTTTTTTTGCATTGCTCTGTTTTGCACACATGAAAAAGTATTCTAAGTTAATGAAATTTGTTAATTTAATGACTCAGTGTGCAATTAAAATCCAAGTAAAAACAGTTTAATACTTGTACTCAAAGGACTATAGTACTATAGTACTTGAATGCTCATTAGACCAGATCTTGAAACATCAATTACTATATTTGCAGGCAAAAACAAGTAGACAGTTTCTATAATACATAAAGAAAGTTTGTGATCTGTTTGTGATGACAATCAAACAGTAAAGAATAGAATAACACCAGCCTATTTACATGTTTAAGCACCAACAAATTTCTTAAGTATTAAAGTACAAAACATAACTATTGTATAGTTACACTGAGTGAAATAGTTTGTTATGGTATAGATAAGGAAAAGTCTGATTTTAATTATACGATGAGTCTCAGAAGTAGTGTTCCCTGTAAACGGTGTTCTTGTGCAGCTGCTCAGAAGATATTCAAATGCCACTCAGTTGATTAGTAGAGAACCTCAACTAGGTTTTTTGTTTCTACTGGTGGTGCCCATTCACACATGCTTTGGTGCACATAAAAATGTATATACCATACATGTATGGAAAAATCCACACATGGATGGAAAAGATTAGAGGGAACATTGGTCAAAAGACAAGTTTGGTGAACCTAACTGTAGGACACAGAACAAGCTACTGGAACTTTCATATTCTGCATGACCATACCATACAGAAGTCAGAGCCCCAGATGATCCAGTACTGACTAGATACCAGGAGAAGTCCATCTGTTTTACTGGGAGTGCTGAGCATTGAACTTTTGGTGTGTGTATTCTGTAGATTAACTGATAATAAATACTGGATATTACTGTGTAAAGGCTCTTTCACTGGGAAAATATCCCACTGACCAATAGAAAGCTACTGAACTCAGGGAAGGACCCAAAATTGTTTGGGTAACACCATCATCATTGGTATGAATTTAAGGTGAGGTCTGAGAAAAATCTCATTCTTGTAAAAAATAAAATCCACAGGAAACATCAGCTAGCTCAGCCAAAACTCCTCTTGCAGAAATAATTGCTACCAGAAATGCAATTTTAACAGATAACAGATATAGCAACATTGTTGCCAGGAATTTAAAGGGAGCTACCATTAACCTTGACAGAACTAATATTCATGCTGGCACTTTATCAAATCCCAGATAGTAATCGTTGACTAGACCTTCAAAAATCTGGACACCAGAGGGTGAGAGAAAAATTAGAAACCCCTCTATTGATGGATTAACTGCAGACAGGTAACACAATAAACTCTTAAGAAGCTGACTGAAAGGATGGATGATTTCAGATGCAAAAAGTAATCCAGTATATGACTAATGTCTGAGAGACAGGGTGATAAAAAATGAGATCAAGACCTCATGGAAAATCCCTTCCATTTAGTGGCATATGTTGCTCCAGTGGAATCTTTCCTACTGCTCAGTAAGACAATTTGGACATTTCTGGAGCACATGAGCATTTATTCAGGCATCAACTATGCAGTATGGTGGAGAGCTCAGAGGCTGGAATGCACAGAGCTGACCTGATACTAAAATAGGTGCTGGCCAGTTGGTACCCTGATAGAAAGCTGATGTAGATCTGTGAACTAGTACTGTCTTGGATGAGCTGGCGCTACTACGATTAATGTTGCATTGTCTGTGTTCAGGTTCTTGAATACCGCTGGGATAAGGAGGACAGAAGGAAATGCATATAGCAAATGATTGGTCTATAGCAAGAGAAATGCACCTGTTAATGAACCCAGACTCTAGCTTGAAGCAAAATCTTTTGCATTTGATGTTCAGGTTGGTAGTGAGCATATCTATTTTGGGTATCCCCATTGATGGAAATTTTGGAGGAGCATTTGGATTTGTCCTCTTTGACCACTCCTGATAACCCACTAAATACCTCCTAAGAGAATGTGCAATGATTTTCTTGGTCTTGGAAGGGGGAAATGCTCTGGGAAACTTTGTTCCTTATGCATAGGTTGCACAAGTGAATAGCCTCCTGACATAGCTGAGTCAATATTGACATTCCCCACCCTTGCTAAGATAAAACACTGCAATGGTCAGAAGTGTCTGTAAGATGGAATGTGTAAGATTTCTTGTACTAGGTTGCAGTCAAGTCAGAACACACAACAGGTGAGCTAAAATCAGAGATGGGGAGGAATGAAACGGGGGGTGGTCATAGGGAGGTTGTCTATTGCTGGGATGAGACAGTGAGTTGGAGGTTACCAAGAGTGAGGAGGGCTCACCCAAATTCACTAAATCATAGTCCAGCTCAGGAAGTCAGAATGACCAAGATGCTCTACATGCAGACTCCCGCTCCCAGCTGTCAGCCTAAATAGGAAGTGACAAACCCAGTATAGCTCTTACACACCAATCACCATGCACAAAGTGGCTCTGAAGTAGAATAACGACGACTGAAAGTAATCATGAAAAAAACTTCCAAAACAACAAATGGTCATGCAGCACCTTAAAGATTAACAAAAAATGTAAATGGTATCATGAGCTTTCGTGGGCACAACCCACTTCTTCAGATGAATGGAGTACGGAGTCCAAAGGTACAAATAAATAGCAGAAAAAGAGGGGATGGGGAAGGAAAGAAAAGGAAAAATGTCTTGTCAATTGGAGTGTCCAGTTAAATGAGAAAATAGAGTGGGCTGTAAGTGCCTGATACTTACCTTTTGATGTAATTTGGGTGTTGAATATAATGGTCCATCCAGTTCATGTCTTTGTTCAAACCTAACACCTAACCTAAATTTCCCTTACTTCAATTGAAGCCCATTACTTCTTGCCCTGTCCTCAGTGTTTAAGGAAAACAGAATTGCCACGCTACTGGGCAAGGTGGGGTGGGTGGGCACTGTGCTCCTGGAAGGACCTGGACCTCAGGCAGCAGAGGCAGGGCTGGGTGCAGCCAGCCCTTGGCGCCAGCAACTGTGCCACTCCTCTCCCAAGTCAGCTCTCAGAGCTTCCTAGAGTGTACTTCTCAAGTGGCAATTTAAAGGGCTCAAGCTGTCATTGCTGTTGTAGTAGCAGCAGCAGTGGCTAGAGCCCCGGGCCCTTTTGAATTGTGGGGCCCTGGCACAACTGCACCCTTTGCCCTCCCTGTCCCCATCCGGCCTGATCAGACTCCTCTTTATAAAACCTTTCAAAACAGATAAAGAGTATCTTTGGATACAGACTGACTAACCTGGTGAAGTGGGCTTTAAACTAGGGTTAATGAGGGCAGGAAACTAAAGCCCACAGGTAAGCCCAAAAACATGAATACCTGGATGAAGGGTGGAATCCTCGAGGAACAAGGGATATTACAAGACGAACAAAGGAGGGTCAAGAGGGAATCTAGAAGAGAAATCTGATAAACATCTTAGATGAGTGTGTACTAATGCAGGCAGTATAGGAAATAAACCGGAACAACTAGAAATACTAGTGAATAAAAATATGACAAATATGGCATCACAGAATCTTGGTGAGACAATTCATATGACTGGAAAATTGATATAAAAGGGTACTACTTGTACAGGAAGGACGGATAGGGAAAAAAGGAGGTGGTGTTGCCATATGTTCAACAAAGATTTACATAGTTGCACTGAGGTTGAGATAGAAGTGGGAGGCAGACTTGTTGAAAGTCTCTGGGTAAGGATAATAATGGTAAAAAAAAGGAGATATCATGGTAGCGGTCCATAAAGAAGAAGTGGGTGAAACTTTAAAAAAAATACCATTAATAAAATCATCCAAGGACTTGGTAGGGCTATTGTAATGCTAACTACTCGGAAAAATAAAGTCCTAGGAATCTCAACTGAGGCACTAAAAACAAGTGAATACTTTTAATCTTAATCTCTCTGTATCAGTTCCCCATCTGTAAAATTAGAATGCCATTACCACCTCATCTCAGAGGTGTTATGAAAAATAATTAAATTAATATTTGTGAAGCATGCAGGTATTGCAACGATGAGCACTACAGAAAAGCTCATGAGGAAATCAGCAATTATCCCTTTAGAGTAGGGTGTAAATAACAGTTGCAGTAAGTAAGGCCTAGAGCAGTGATTGGCAACCAAGACTAGTGAGTGGGCTGCATGAGTGGCCCTCCACCTCAGTCAGCCGCATGACCAGTGGTGAGCAACCTGCAACCCACTAGGGTTTTGCCTATGGTCCACAGTCCCCCGCTTGCTCCCTCCCCCATGCATCTCTCACGCACTGGGATCCCCCACTTCCTATTCTTTCCCCTGTCCGCCCAGCACTTTCAGAGTGCCATAAATCGCCTCATTCATGCTCTGTCCCCACTCCTCCCCCTCTGTCCCAAAGCTTGAATAGCCATGAACAGCTGATTTGCAGCATTCAAGCCCTGGGAGGGAAGAGGCAGAGTAGAGAAGTTGCATGAATCAGGCAATTCGTGGTGCTCCGAAAGTGCTGGAAGGGAGGGGGAGGAGTAGGAAGTGTGGGGGTCCGGTACCCCAGTGAACAAAAGGCACCTAGGGGCAGAGTGGAAAGTAACTAAGAAGAAATACTTTCGTTACACTACTCAAGTAAATTTTTTCGGTACTTGTACTTTACTCAAGTAATTTATTTTTGTGATACTTCAACTTTTACTCAAGTAATTTTTTTAGAAAATATTGTACTTTTTATTCCACTACAATTTCTGGAAGCATTTAGTTCAGGGTTTCCCAACCTATGGATCGAGACCCAAATATGGGTCGCCATTACATTTTAAAAGGGTTGCCAAGTGTCTCCCCAGGTGGCTCTGCCCTCCCCCCCATTTTTGAATTGCCTTGGGTCACCAAGTCTACATGAATTGTCAAAATGGGTCTCCATCTGGAAAAGGTTGGGAACCAATGATTTAGTTACTCACTACTTTCAGCACTGCATTGACAGTTATGCAAGCCAGCATTTTGATTGGCTAAAACACAGCCACATGCACATGGGTGCCATTTAGAGGGGGCCAGGTACCAAGTTTGAACCCCTAGATTTCATACTTGAGGTCTGCTTAAAGCTGTATGCCCTGGCTCCAAAGGCAGCTCTTAACTGCAATAGAGTATGAGCACTTGCAGCTTTGCTTTTGGGGCAGGGAGTTTGTTATAAAAAAAAAGTGGGGGGGGAGCAGGTGATTAAGAATAACAAAAGACTGGTCATTCAAGTAATTAAGGGATCCTTAGATCATCATGAAAACATTGCCAGGTACTTAAAACCTGGGAGGGGGAGAGAGGAGTAGCAATGAGTGTTGTGCTATTGGGATTTGCATTTGGACCAGTACTGTTAAACTTTTAAATGTTCTTGATAAGGGGATAAACAGTGAGATGGAAAAATTTGCAGATATTACAAAATTACTCAAAATAGTTAAGTCCAAAGCTGACTGCAAAGAGTTACAAAGGGATCTCACAACACTTGGTAATTGGGCAACACAATAGCAGATGAAATTCAGTGCTGATAAATGAGAAGTATTGCATATGGAAAAGTATAATCCCAACTATGCACACAAAAATGATGGGATTTGTCAAGGCTGATACCCCATTCTGGCACGATGAATGCAGAAGTGGGGGCCCACAAAAGTACCCCAAAACCTTATCTTTCCAGGGTTTGGTGTAAAACTTCTCCCCCAAAATCCTAAAAACCTAGATTTTGGGGATAAATATCCACTGCAACCACCCAAGTAATAGTAAGAAAACCAGGGAAGAGATCACTTGGGAAATCTCAGCCCTAAAGTAAAACCAGGACACAAAAATTAACCAATACCAGGATAATAAAAAAAGAAAGAACTTTTATTATCACCACAATACTCCTGTGACAAGCATAGTTGGATTGGCTAGATGGTAAGAGCCACCAATTAATAAATTCATGGGTAATTTTCCCATGGGAACAAAACTTAGTTACAAGAGAGAGGAAAACCCATTTCTAAATGCACAGACATCAGATTCCCACTCCCAAACCATAAAACAATAAAACCTAACGGATTTATCTAGACTTTGCCCTATTTACAGATGGTGAAGAGTCTTTTCTTAGAGAGAGATGTGTTGTCTGTCCCTCTCAGTATCTGGAGAGTCAACTGACCAGAGACAAAGGAGGGAAAAACCAAAAATTCCTTTGTCCCAGTTTCAAATTCCTATCTGCATTTCTATTGGCTGAATTCTACCTGGCTAGGTATAGGGACATAGTTAACCCTTTAGTCCCCAGGCTGCTGGCCATCCCTCATGACCATGACAGGATCTAAAATAGCTGTTCCCATTCAAGAAAGAGACCTTGGAATCATTGCAGATATTTCCCTGAGAACATTTGCTCAATATACAGTGCAGTCTAAAAACTAAGAAGCTAACAGAATATTAGGAGTCATTAGGAAAAGAATAGATATTTTCTGTCTTATCATATAGCCTCCATATAAAGTCATTGTATGCCTACATTTTGAATACTATATGAAGATCTGGTCACCACATCTAAAAAAAAAAGATATATTGGATTTAGAAAAGGTACAGAAAGGGCAACAGAAACGATTGGGGTAAGGAACAGCATCCATATGAGGAGAGATTAGTAAGACTGTGACTTTTCAGCTTGGAAAATAAATGACTAAATGATGGGGGGATATGAGATCTAGAAAATCACAAATGATGTGGGAAAATAGAATAAAGAAATGTTATTTACTCCTTCACTAATGTAACACAAGATTAAAATAAATTAAAATCAGTCTTGCATGATATTCTTATCAATAAACTAGGCAAATACAACTTAGATGAGGTGGGTGCATAACTGGCTGGATAACCATACTCAGAGAGTAGTTATTAATGGTTCACAATCCTGCTGGAAAGGTATAACAAGTGGGGTTCTGCAGGGGTCTGTTTTGGGATGGGCTCTGTTCAATATCTTCATCAACGATTTAGATACTGGCATAGAAAGTACGCTTATTAAGTTTGTGGATGATACCAAGCTGGGACGGCTTGCAACTGCTCTGGAGGATAGGGTCATAATTCAAAATGATCTGGACAAATCGGAGAAA
>CM057845.1:178810340-178824890 GCA_030068395.1 Apalone spinifera | reverse complement strand
CCGGATATGAGGTGAAAATACCAGACTGTCCAGGTGAATACCAGACACCTGGCAACCCTACACCCAGAGTGACCTTGCAAGGGAAAAGGAAGTCTTTGTTCTTTCTCATCCCCAACCAGGACTGTAGTCCTTTGCAAGGTAGATGTACGCCATATTTCACGGAGGAGATCAGATTTCATGATCTGTGACACATTTTTAAGAACGCATCTTTTTTATTTTTATTTTTATATTTATTTTTATTTTTTGTGAGGACTATATAGACATAACCTAAAAGAAAAAAAAAGTATCTTGAAGCTCCTACTATGTCCTAATTTCCAGATCTAAAACTGGAAGAATAAAATAAAATGTAATGAAGTGGTGTATAGATGCCTTCCTCTAAAAATTGTGTTTTGCCATGTTCATGCATATGTTGAATACGTGAACTATGCTAGACTTAACCACTTTTAGACCAATATATATCTAAATTATTATAAGCCATTTTTAAAGCTTTATGTTTTATAGACTCTTACCAACTAAAACAAAATGAATTGGATATTAAGTGTATATTTTTGTGATAATCTAGAGATAAAGGTATTATTTTTGTATTTCAATACGCAGTAGTATGTTAAAACTAAAATGTGTTCCAAAAAACAATCAAATTCTGAACACCATAAAAAGGCATGTGATACAAGAAAGCATTTTTGCTGGAACAGATTCCTGTTATTCTTTATGGCATAGCTATGTTTCAAAATGATAGGAGCAAGACCTAAAATGTTTAAAGTCAAAGAACCAGTAAAAATCTAAATAATATTTTTTCTTGACGTTGAGAAGGGTGTAATTGTTGATAAATATATTTATTCTCTTTTCCATTAATTACTGAACTGAGTGATATTTAACAACATAATGAATTTTCCCTTTAACCCTTTGCAACTATTTGCTCTCATGTTATTTGTCCAGTTAAAGTAGTCTTCATGACTTAGGTCCAGCCTTTCCTCAGAATCTGTCCTTTGAAATTACACATGAATATCAGGGAAATCATTTCCATGTCAAGAAATATGAGCATAATTTCAGCTATGAACCATGTAATTAGAAATTATAAAAAATGATAAAATACATCTTACCTAAGCAGATTAATTCTTTTTCTATTTGTTAAAACATTTGGGATATTCAGAGTAAAGAATTATTCTATTCAATCTTCTTTGAAATGTTCCTGGAATGTTTGCAAATAACATTTAAAAGCTTAGCACTATAAGTTGTTAAATGTCTTCAGTGTACCTTGTATACCTGGAGTAGCACATCAGTCCATACGCGTTTGCTCATGGTCTCGAATACATTATCATCCAAAACAAGCAGACTCTTAGTGTTAAGAATGTCAGAGTTCTTCATACTAGTTTTTTGCATCTCAGTCATCTGAACCTTCAGATAAAAGACAATGAGATCTACTCTTTATCTTAAAATATGAAATATATAGAGTATAATAACTCTGAGCAACAGCTAGTACTGGCTTTTAAAAGTTTGTCAGGTTAATAATTGCTTTTTCTGATGGAATTACATATTTAGTGAATAAAGAAAAAGCAGTAAATGCAGTATATTAGAAATTTACCCCAAAGTATATAATGGTATCTCTCACAGAATCTTAGTCACAAAATAGCTTTCTATGGCGAGAACACTATGGATTGAAAACTCACTAGAGAACCATAAGCAAAGCATAATGATAAATGACACTGCACATCCAGTGTACCTCCACACTGATAAGTGTTAGGACAATTAAACCTCTTTATTAAAGTTCTGAAATGAGAAATAAATAGCACAGAACTGCAAATACCAGTGAATATAGGACAAGTAATACAAAGGTACCCAGAGGTGCTAAAAACATAGCTAAAAAATGAATGTATGATTTAACCTGAACAAAATAAAAACTAACAGATTTGGGGGGAAATAATCATACATATAGATATTAAATGGAAGGGAGAAATATGAAAAGTAGCAATGCTGACAGACTTAGACATACCAGTTACTGCCTGTTTAATTTGTAATATATCAGCAAAAAAGTCACTACAAGTTTAATGAGATTTAAATATGGCCACGGTCTCTGCTGGGCTCCTTGGATTTTTTTTTTCCTTTTTTGGGTGGAGTAGGCAGGAAGGGGAAGTGCTATATCTCATCATCTGGTATTTGAGGTGCTGAAGTGAACCATCACTCACAGTAAATTGTGCAGATCTGTGATCCTCTCTCTCCTTTCTATGTGACAGATCAAACAGATAACAATGCTGACATTTAAGTCATCATAATTGGACATCTGTGTAATCACTTCACTGAGATGAATGGGGCAGGTCAGTCCTTGCAGGGTCATTGTTCCAGGCTCTCTGCAGATTTATCGCTGCATCATTAAACTGTTCATATTTTTGAAATTGCCTTTGCAACAATTGTATCTAAAGACTTTTTGTTTTAAAATTAATTCTGAGATTTGGAGAACAAGACAGCAGATTCAGAGAGGAGCAGATATGTACTGTTTCTGAACCTTGATTAGAAAGATGTAAAGATAAGGAAGCTAATTAGCTAGGGCGACTTATGGAAATTTGAGAAGGAACAATAAAATTAAGGGAAAGAAAATTTAGACTAAATACCAAGGAAAACTTCCTGACACTGAGATTTTTTTAAGACTGTTCCAGGTTCTTAAAGGAAGTGGCAGAAGCCTCATCACTTGGGATATTTAAATCTAAGGGAGACAAAATGTACACTCAAACACAAGCAACAATTTTGCATCACTGGGTAAAAGGACTGGATTATTTAACAAGCCCCTCTTTTCCATCACTTCTGTACTTCTACAAAATAATTGTTCACCATATATGTGTGGCCAAAAACATAACTTGCTTTTGTATTGCACTGTACAAGTCTTAGATCCTGCTGTTTTCCTGAGTTCTTGTTTTACAGGTTTCCTTCTCTTCTGCTCAGTAAATTTTACCCCATTTTTTCTACTGTTCTTCACTACCACAAACAACTCTAGTTTTGATTATTAATCTCTACTGAAGTCTCTAGTTTTAAAGGCTTCATGGTTATGCTCTTTTCAAAAATATTAGGAAGATAGCATCATGAGGTTGGCAAAATTTTCCAGATCAATCAGTTCTTCAACCATCTGCACAGCAAGAGTTATATATGAAACTTTAAGGTGGCAAATTAAAACTTAATGAAAGGAAATACTTATTCACACAACTAAATAATTAGCCTATGGGACTAATTCATTGGAACATGGATGTAAACATCTTAGGAGGATCCAAAAGGAGGTTAGATTGATTAACAAGAATATTCAGAATTATAACAGTAAATATTGAAAAAACATAAATGTTTAGAGACATAAAACCTTATGTTTTACATCTTAAGACTAGCTTTAATTATTGGGAACCAGAATTAAATTTTTCCTAAGAGTAGGTCATCCTGTAATTGCCTATTGCATGGTTTATAGCAAATTCCTCTCAAAGACTAGAAACTAGTTACTATGAATAAAAGAATATTAGACTAGAATGATCACTGGTCTGATTCAGTATGATAATTCCTGTGTTCCTATTTGTTTTCCAAAAGAGATGTTTTTTAAAAAATCTACTCTTAAATAGTTTTTAGATAGCTCAAACTCCTACATGTGCATGTGAGACCAACTGCACTGAATATCAAACTACAGTCCTATTCCTGCTGAGGCTTATGCATGTGCTCAGTTTTACACACTGCAAATAACTCACTCATGTCAATGAGACAGTTCACTGTACAGATAGTTAAGCATGTACATAAGTGTTTGCAGGAAAAGGGACCACATATGTAGGCTGCTTTATAACAATTACCTTCAGTGCAATTTGCAATCCAACCCAGTTCTTATACTCATCAGGTTGAAGCAGAAATTCAGGCATAACATGAGGAAGGCATGCTCCTTGGCTTCTGAAATAATATAGAAATACAAATAAGCAGATTGGAAAGATCTTTTCCAAGACTGTCCCTAATTTCACACCCACAGTTTTTTACAGGTTAGGTGAAAACCCACAGCTACAATCAACTTACGGCACAAAGTACATGGCTGAACATACAAGTCAGATGTTCAGATTTTGAACTATCATTTGCTAAATCAGTACTAAATCAGAAGTGGGTTTAGGACCTAACAAACATTGCTAGTTTTGAAATCGCCTGTTTTTGGAGAAATGGCCAAGGAGCCTGAGAAGTCTTTTTTTCAATAGGCTTTGTATAACAGGTTTTTTAGTTCCTATGAAAGGAGATTACTTACTTGAACAGTAACAGATGTTCTTCAGGATGTGTAGTCTGTATACATATTCTACAGCTGGTGAGTGCACATCCATTGCACACACATCAGAGAACCTTCTGGTCAGCAATATCCACCAGAGCAATGAATATGCCCTTCGTCTCTATGTGTATTCCAGCGAGCGTATAAATAGTGGAGCTTCCTTGTCACAATACAGCTCCTTGAACATTATGAGAACTTGTGATATCAAGACTCAGAAGTAGCTGGGCTGGAGAGTAGGTTGTTGAATATGGATAAGGCCTACACATCTCAAAGACCATCAGTTATTGTAAAAATAAGTCATCTCTTTTTCTTCTTCCAATTTTCACAGTTGGTGATTCCCAAACTCTCAGTGGAAATGGATATGAGGAATATCTGCGAGTACAGACTGCAGCACAGACCTTCCAGATCTAGCATCATGCTTGGTTGCTTGCACCAATGCATAGTGCTTCAAAAACATCTGTATGCATGACCAAGTTCCTGCACTGCAAATGTCTTAGATTAGCAGATTTAGAAAGGCTACTGAAGTAAACTGAGCCATGGTGGAATGGATTATCACCTTGGTTGGTAAACAAGCCAACAGCGTGTCTTGACATATTGGATGATCTAGTGCTATAGCATTTGTATAGACACAGCCTGTCCCTTGACTGTCTATATATAAGCCCAGGATACTTCCTGATGAAGTCCTATCAAAGCAGAACAATCCAGCTCTGCACATCTCCAGTATGTTTAAATTCTGCTCCGCTCCCCCAGCATGACGCATTAAGAAGGATACAGATTGATGGATGATCTCAATGACATGGAATTTAGATGCCACCTAAGAAAGAAATCTGGCAGGTACCCTTATGGATACTCTGTCCTTTTAGATGACTGCATAGGGTGGTTCATCTTTATTTGTTACAGCTCCCCAACACTCCTGGTCAATGTGAACACCATGAGAAAGGCAATGTACCTGAAGAGATAGGACAGGGAGCAAATAGCCATGGACTCAAAGGGCATCCTCATCAGTTTTGAGAGGACACGGTTAAAATTCCATGATTGGGCCAGCACCTACCACCGCTATATTTACCTGAACTGCCACAGCTACTGGCGATCATAGCTCTTGTTGGCCAGAGGCTAACTGCCATGTTATTGCCCACCACTGTCCTAGAGGCTGGGTATAGATACCCAAAGATCTGAAGGTAGCCCTAGAGTCCTTGAGGAATTTCATTGGCTCATCAGTCTTGCCCTGCAACAGGTCCTCCTTAGTTGTTTGTAATTCCTTAGATATACATGCCATGTTCAACTACACAAAACAGCACATCGTGATCTCTGAAGCCATTGCCTTGTGTCTGCCAAATCCAGGGCAGCTACACCACAGTTCTGGCCAGAAAATATCCATGAGCCGGGATAATCTGGAAATCAACCCTATTTTCTTGCAGCAGCTTGTCAACGAGTTACTGTAAGGCTCACTAGTTGATGTAGTCATATTTTGCCAAGACATCCTGGTAGTTCAAGATCCTCTTTTAGAGGCTCAAGATGGAGTAAAGTTTTGGCCCATCAGTAGAAAGACTTTGCTTCCCTATCCTTAGGCATTGATTTCTGGTGTCCTTGGAGAGCTCTTTCATTGGCCACTATTAAGGATCAGGTGTGAATTGAACTCTTCATATCCAGTAACCAGGACCTAATACTATCCATCTGCTCACTTTGATGCTGGCATTTGCTATACGGATTTTGCAGACTCCAACAGTCCTTTACTGATTGTGTTGATAGTAAATAATACATGATCAGCAATATGTCAATAATCAATAGCCAATAATCAACAAGAATTTTAATTGATATTATATATTTCATGAGTTAGGGTCTCTCAAGTTTCTCTTTTGTTTAATAATGCCAGACCCTGGACAAGTCAGGTTTGATTAGATTTAAACAAAGCAGCATATACACAGAAGCCTATGACTACCAACTGCTGTGAAAGATCTTCCTTGCAGTTTCTGACACCCTGTGTGCACTCTGCTAACCATCTCATTTACTCTATGATTTAGGAGTAACTGTACCCTTTTTGCCCTTATCATATCTCATTCTGGTCCTTATCTATTTCCTCTTTCTGGCATATACCTCTCCTTTTCTTATTTTCAAGCCTCCTTACTCCATTGCAACTTCCCAACTGTCTCAACACCTGGTTAGTCAGTATTTATACCCTGCTGGAGATAATTTCATCTGCTATACATTTTGCAGTTAGTGAACTGTGAAAATATATTTTTCAAACAACTTTCAAAATAGATGAAGTGTAACAATACAGTAAAATTCCATTCTCTGTTAGCTCTATTTCCCTTAACTGCAAAGCATAATAGGAGTCTTGCTCCCAAGACAGCCTTCTAATCTTTCTTGGCTTATGTTAACTGTTAATAATTGGGATTGCTATACATTCCCGGGCTGACAAATATAAGAGAAGGCGTTCATGTGGAACATCCCGGGCCTACTCAGCATGTATTTCCAAGATTATCATCTCCTGTCTCATGTGATCCTGAAATAGTCCATGGGAGTAGTGATCAACTGATCTTTTTTGCCAAGGAGCCATTAGGGCATGATGAGGCTGTGGTGACTGGAACATCCTGCCTTTCACCATGAACTTGCTGTACCGGAGTCACCTGTTCCTGGTCCTGATTCTGAGGACAGAGCAGGGACAGATATAGGGATGACAGTCTATTCCTTAAATGTGCAGAAGAGGCCACCTCAAGATAATATTGCTATCTCCAACTGGCCTACATGTTTCATATGCCATAGTCTTAGAAAGCTGCAATGCAGTAAGTGGCCCGCACTTTTTGAAAACATCTGATCCATATGCTGGGCCAAGTTAATACCCTCTCTACCCACTGGACCACTGGTATATCCTGGGTCAAGATCAAAATTCCCAAGTCATGGGGCCTAGCTAGGAATGGCTGTTGACTTTCCTCGGAGCTGAAAGATGAAAGAAAGTAGTCATCCAAGAAAGATGAGACCCACTCCTTGGGTGAAAGGGAAGCATGAGAGGGTGCTGGAAACATTAAGGCAATCAGGTCCAGGAATCTGGACAACATTAGGACAAATGCATCTCCAACTGCTAGAAGGACATCCACCCTAGAGATACAAGCCATGATCTGGGGTGACAAGATCTATAAATATATTAGAAACAAGAGGAAAACTGAGGACACGGTAGGCCCATTGCTCAGTGAGGAGGGAGAAACAGTAACAGGAAACTTGGAAATGGCAGAGATGCTTAATGACTTCTTTGTTTCAGTCTTTACCGAGAAATCTGATGAAGGAATGCCTAACATAGTGAATGCTAATGGGAAAGGGATAGGTTTAGAAGATAAAATAAAAAAAGAACAAGTTAGATGTCTGCAATTCACCTGATGAAATGCATCCTAGAAAACTAAAGGAGCTGACAGAGGAGGTATTTGAGCCTTTAGCTATCATCTTTGGAAAATCATGGAAGACAGAAGAGATTCCAGAAGACTGGAAAAGGGCAAATATAATGCCCATCTATAAAAAGGGAAGTAAGAACAACCCAGGAAACTATAGACCAGTCAGTTTAACGTCTGTGCCAGGAAAGATAATGGAGCAGGTAATTAAGGATATCATCTACAAACAATTGGAAGATAATAAGGTAATAAGGAACAGCCAGCATAGATTTGTAAAGAACAAATCATGTCAAACCAATCTGACAGCTTTCTTTAATAGGATAACAAGTCTTGTGGATAAGGGAGAAGTGGTGGAAGTGGTATACCTAGATTTTAGTAAGGCATTTGATATGGTCTCGCATGGTATTCTTATCAATAAACTAGGGAAACTTAGAGGGGGCTACTATAAGGTGGGTGCATAATTGGCTGGATAACCGTTCTGAGTAGTTGTTAATGGTTCACAATCCTGCTGGAAAGGTATAACAAGTGAGGTTCTGCAGGGGTCTATTTTGGGACCGGTTCTGTTCAACATCTTCATCAACAATTTAGATATTGGCATAGAAAGCATGCTTATTAAGTTTGCAGATGATACCAAGCTGGGACGGGTTGCAACTGCTCTGAAGGATAGGATCATAATTCAAAATGATTTGAACAAATTGGAGAATGGTCCGACGTAAACAGGATGAATGCAAAGTGCTCTACTTAGGAAGGAACAATCAATTTCACACATACAGAATGGGAAGCGACTGTCTAGGAAGGAGTACGGCAGAAAGGGATCTAGGGGTTAGAATGTACCACAAGCTAAATATGAGTCACAGTTTGACGCTGTTGCAAAAAAAGCAAACATAATTCTAGGATGCATTAACACGTGTGTTGTAAGCAAGACATGAGAAGTCATTCTTCCACTCTACTCTGCACTGATTAGGCCTCAGTTGGAGTATTGTGTCCAGTTCTGGGCACCACATTTCAAGAAAGATGTGGAGAAATTGGAAAGGGTCCAGAGAAGAGCAACAAGAATGCTTAAAGGTCTAGAGAACATGACCTATGAAGGAAGACTGAAAGAATTGGGCTTGTTTAGTTTGGAAAAAAGAAGATTGAGAGGGAACAAGATAGAAGTTTTCATGTATCTAAAAGGGTGTCACAAGGAGGAGGGAGAAAAATTGTTCTTCCTGGCATCTGAGAATAGAACAAGAAACAATGGGCCTAAACTGCAGCAAGGGAGGTTTAGGTTGGTGTTAAAGGACACCGTTTGGGATCTGGGTTTGTTTTAGCTTCCGTCGCTAACGTTGCTCCTCTCCAGCAATAGAAGCCCGACCAGGGATGGCGGGATAGGGGAACCCGGGCCCTCCCTCACTCTTGGGTCCCGACCCAGGGTCCTAAGGCAGCGATAGCTATCTCCGTTGCCTGACTGAAAAGAGAGTTGCCCCTAAATGCGTTAGTCCGCGGGCTACATGACCCCGCCTGGGCCACTTCCTACCTGCCTCCTCTGCATACCTCCATTCCCGCCCGGCTCCAGCTGGCGCTCCCCCCACTCTAGGACGGTGGGCACCCTTTTTGAATGTCCCGCCTCACGTTCATGTCTGCCGCGGGACTCCTCCTAGTTGGTGGTGATGTCTCCGCTGCACTGGCGGGCAACGTCATCACCCGGCGTCCGTCTCTCCTGCCAGCCCTGCGCCTACCATGCCTGCACCGGTAGTCTTCCCCTCACCCTCGGTCGGCCTTCTGCATGGGCCCTGAGCAGCTTCTCCTGCCACCTTCATGGGGTGGTTCTCCTCGTCCAGCCCTGCTTCTCGCGGTTCACGGGACCCCAGTCTAGTGCGGGGCTGCTTCACCCCATCACACTTGGACATTAGGAAAAAGTTCCTAACTGTCAGGGTGTTTAAACACTGGAATAAATTGCCCAGGGAGGTTGTGGAATCTCCATCTCTGGAGATATTTAAGAGTAGGTTAGATAAATGTCTATCAGGGATGGTCTAGACAGTACTGGGTCCTGCCATGAGGGCAGGGGGCTGGACTCGATGACCTCTCGAGGTCCCTTCCAGTCCTAGTATTCTATTATTCTAAGAGCCACTATGGGTAGGTGTGGTAGTAAACATGCAAGTATTGGTGCTGAAGAACTCAGGACAGCAAATACTATTGTAAGGCTTCTGCCAGGTCCTGTAGCAGCTGGTGATCATTTCAACTGTCTTGGTTACCAAAGAGGTGAATACAGACTCAACAATTGGCTCCAGGGAATGGTGATGCAAAGGAGCCTGAGGACTCCAGTTGCTTCCACTGTCACAGTAGCAGCAGCTGCAGCCGGAACTCCAGGATCCTTTGAATTGCTGCTGGAACACCACTTCACATGACTCCGGGGACTGGAGAGCTGGAGTGCCCCACTATGACGGGGTGGCGGCGATTGCAGACGCCATCCCCGTGTCCTGCACTCGAGTGCCGGGCGGCGCAGCCGCTGCAAAACCCGCTGCCAACCCTGTTCAGCGGTGGCGGCCAGTGCATGCGTGCTGGCCTCCCATGCGCGCGTGCTGGGGGAGGACCCGGCGGCCCAGGGCGCAGGCGCCGGCGTCCCCAGCAAGGGGCACCGACTTCAAAAGCCAGCAGGCCACCAGCCCTAGGGGAGAGAGAAGGCAGAGGCGCCAGACGGAGCGGAGGCAGGAGAGGCCAGCCGGGCCAGCAGAGACACCCAGACTGGCCACAGGAGCCCCTCCGGACCCGAGAGGGTGAGTCCTGCTCATTGCCCCGACGAACCTGCCGCGGCAGGTAGGACCCGACGGGGCTGGAGGAAGCAGCCCAGGACGGGGTCGGAGAACCCCAGGGACCGGTGAGTTGCGGCCGTGGCCCCCTCGGTCGGGCGGTGCGTTTGGAACGCCTACCCTTAGGGTCCTGGGCAGGGACCTGGAGAGGGGGTGGGCCCAGGTCCCCCTCCGTCCCGGTCGGCAACCGGGGAACCAATTTGGGACAAGGAACAGTGAGACTCGGGGATAGACCCCTGCGGAAGGGACCCCGCCGGGAGGCCCGGTAGGGCAAGACGCAACACCGATACACACCTTGATCCGGGATCCACAGTCGCTGTCAGCCCTGCTGACTTTGGGTAAGGCCTTTGTACAGCTGGGTCCACTCAATTGGAACCAGCTCCAGTGTTCAAGGAACATTTCCTAAGATTTAAGGCATCATTAATGTCCAACAGCATGGTAAAATTTTATGTAGCCTCAGAGTCAGGACAGCAGAGGGCAGTAACCTCTTCTTCTCCTTGGAAGACTTTCACTCTGAGTCCTACCTGCCTCTATGCATTCCTTGACAGGAAACTAGCCTGAGCAATCCCTCAGCCAGTTTCAAAGTCAATGCAGGGACAGATTTTCACAGCCT
The DNA here is from genome assembly GCA_030068395.1 of Apalone spinifera. NCBI lineage: Eukaryota > Metazoa > Chordata > Testudines > Trionychidae > Apalone > Apalone spinifera. The sequence goes on along the minus strand of CM057845.1, from coordinate 178,813,844 downwards.
ATGGACACCTGGAATGAAGGATCAGAGTCTGTCTCAAATCAACTGCTTCACTAAAAAAAAAGCCTTCAGGCAGATCTCCCTCCTGGGTCACTTCAAAGAGGAACTACAGATTTCACAGCATTCTGGAGCTTGTCCCTCATCAAGGCAAAACATATATATCTCACGTGTGCACTGTTCAGAGTCACATTTGCCTTATGGGACAGGCAGTTCTTGAAGCCTGGGTATCTGCTATGTGCAGCCATGGCAGACAGCACCATCAGTAACCATGGTGACCAGTGAACCTGTGACACTTCTCCCCATGGTGTCTTCTAGAGCTTCCCAACCTTAACTAAATCAGTACCGCAAACTAATTACAAATGCTTAAGTAGAGATTGATCCAGAAAGAGTTGCTATGATACATACCAGAGGTGATAAGAAGAAGGAACTGGGTTGTGGCAGTGCAGCTCCAGCCTTTAAACTTTCATTGGTATGTACAAGGAGACAGCAGATGCATGCACTGTCCCAGTATATACTGCTGACTAGAAAATTCTCTGATGTGTGAGCACTGGATATACACTTAAGAACAGTGGAACATGTATACAGATTAGCACTCCAAGAACTAAACTTATTTCTTGACTAGTACAAAAATTCCCTACTTAAAAAGGGAATATCATTTATTGTAACTGCTTAACAAGTAGGAGTTGCTGTTAAAAAATAATATATATGCTTCTGGAATACAAAAGATGCAAATTGAAATGTGTGAGAGAAAAAACAGCCACGAACATAAAAAATATTATCGTAAACCAGATAGTTATAATTTCAACAAGTACAGAATCACCATATTAGCATAAAAATGCACCATATCCCATTGTTCAACAATAGATTTAGGAGCAGGGAAAAGGGGAAAAAAAGCGAGAAGGGGATTGAAAGCAAAATCACAGATGTTGAAGTATATGGTGGAGAGGACAAAAAAAATCATCATGTTATTGCCATCATTACAAAGTAATCTTTGATTGGACTGCCTGAAGTAGGAATGCCCTGCAGCAGCTCCCAACATTTGAAGGTCTACATTGTTTCTACTTGACAGCAGTCTGTTTGCAAGATTACAATACTAGCTAGTTAGCCTGCAAGAAAACATTTTGGTTAAAAAACTTCCAAAATAAACCAAAAATCCCAAAAGGGAGGCAGATGGTGTGTGAAGAATCTGAGTTCCCTGTGCACCTCCATTCTAGCTACTGAAGCTCTGACCTTGCTACAAGAGGATTCTCCTGTATAAGACAAAGGCTGTGAACACACATTTAGAGATGTATTGTGTGAATTTACTTGGTAGATAAAAACTATAGAAGCATGTTTTTGTGCTTCTGCAACATGTAATATTTCTTTCAGCTATGTGATATGTTTTTGCCAAGTCTAAATAGATAATTATAGTGAGGAAGGCAACCAGCTGCATCTTATTCTCTCAAACCAATGTTATTGGGGCTCATAGAAACTACCTGTATTGTCAGTTTCCCAGTGCAGACAGGCTTCCAACAACAAAATGCCAAACAGAAGAAACACTTAGTTTTGTAATCCCAAATGGGAGAAATGGGAGGCCTATCAAACTGCAAACTGAGTTCTCTAAGTGGTATGATTACTTAATTCAACAGCTGGACTAATGAAGAATTAAAGGAAGCTAATGTAAATTAATGCAAATTGACACAGGTTTAACACAATCCAATTGAAGTTCAAGCTAGACAAATTCAGCCTGGAAATAATATGTATATTTTTAATATTAAGAGTAATTAAACATTGCAACAGTTTACCAACGATCATGGAGGATTCTTCCTCACTGGCAATTTTTAAATCAAGATTGGATGGTTTTCTAGAAAATATGCTCTAGGAATTAGTTAGCAGAAGTCAATGGTGTCCAGTATAATAGGTTGGGGAGGCTTTGCCTTCCCAAACTGCCAGCCTGGCCCCGCCCACACTCCACTCCCAGAACACCTACTGTAGGCATTCTAGGGACACAGTGTTGCTGCCCCCAACACCCGCTCTCCTGTGCTCTGGGGTCGGGGAGGCTGGGGCTGCACATTCTCCTCCCTCCTCTTGCTCCAGGGCCAGGGAGGCTGAGGACACACACCCTCTTCCCTACACTTGCTCCTGGGTCAGGGAGGCTGAGGACATAGTCCACCTGCCCTCCCCATGCGCTGGGCTGGGGCCACATGTCCTCCTCCCTCCCTGTGTCCAGGGCCAAAAAGGCTGGAGCCACTCTCCCCATGCTCTGGGACCGAGGAGGCTGTACCCATTCACCCTCCTTCCTCTCTGTATTCCAGGGCCAAGGAGGCTGAGGATGCACACCACCTGCCCTCCTCTGTGCTCTGGGGCCAGGAAGGCTGGGGCACACACATGCCCACCTGCTCTTCTCCTCTCCCAGTAATGGCAGGGGGCACACAGCACACTGCCCTGCCTCCCTGGGGTGGGGTGGGGAGGCGGCTTAGCTTCCATGGAGAGCAGGGCCTCACTAGGGTTGCCAGGCATCCAGTATTATACCGGACAGTCCGGTATTTGCGCTCTTTGTCCAGTAAAAAAAAAAATCAGAGAATACCGGACATGTGCAATGTCCAGTATTCTCTGATTTTTCTGGTTGTGCACCGGATGGAAGCCTGGCGTGGGCAGGGGGACCTCCTGGAAGGCAGGGCCATGATCAGCGCTAGGAGCCTGTGATTGCGCAGAAGCCTGGCGGGGGCAGGGGGAGTGGCTGGTAGTGTCAGCCACTCCTCCTCCACCCCCCACTTCTGACACGCCCAGAGTGGCAATTGCGGCCCTGCCTCCTAGCCTGGGAGTCCCAGCTGGGAGGCGGGGCCGTGATCACAGATCTGGGCCCATCAGAAGGGGCGGGGGGATTGGCGCAGTACTTACTATCCTGCACTCTTTTTTTTTTTGCTTGACAAAAATTTTTAGCCCGCGTTGGGATTTTGTTTTGTTTTTTGCTTGACCAAAATACCGCGTGTCCAGTATTTTGGGGGGGGACCATCTGGCAATCCTAGCCTCAGCAGAAGGGGCAGGGCTGGAAATCCTATGGCCTCTGTTATACAGGACATCAGATTAGAGGATCACAATAATCTTTTTAGGCTATGCAATCTATTGAACTATTGACTGCAGGGTAACTATTTCTCTCTTTTTCCCTCCCCTCTCTCAATGAGCTTTGCGGCAACTTTGCACTTACATTGTAAAACTGGATTCTTCAAAACAAGCTAAGGCCAAATCCCCACAAGACTGATATATCAGCTGAGAATGAGAGAAGAACAGTGACTTAAGTCTTCTTAACTTAGCTGAGGAGTCATATCAGAGACTCCTCTAGTTCAGAATCTTAGTATGCTATTAGAACAGTGGTTCCCAAACTTTTTGACACAGGGACCAGTAAATCCATTCACAAACTTTTGGAGGACCGGTAACGTTCATCTGCATATCTGCATATTCATTAATCAATCGTGAATATTCAAATAAGTTGTTTCTGGTCTTCCCAAAACCCCCAGTGCCAGCTTT
>CM057845.1:178789429-178810240 GCA_030068395.1 Apalone spinifera | reverse complement strand
AACATCTGGCTGCAGATTCCGCCCAGGCTGGCCGAGGGCTTGGGGGACCCGGCGCCACATGGGCACTCCGGGAGCACAGAACACCCCGGCAACCACATTGAGGCCTGGTAGTTTTTTCCTGCGGCCCAGTAACGGTCCGCGGCCCATAGTTTGGGAAACGCTGCATTAGAAGACTAGCTCTGAGCGTAGGAGATGGGTTTTTTTAGTCTTAAAAATGTAACCACCATGTTAAGGCCTGTAATGAAATCTCCCCATCCATATGGTACAGCAGGAAAAAGAAACAATTAGAGACATAATCACACCTGTGGTGTAACTCACAGATTGCCTTCTGGCTCATAGAGAGGACTGAACTACATGATGGTCCATTACATATCTCGGCCTCACAAGCAGAGAGGCAAGACTCTAATGTAGGGGAAAACACAGAAGTTTGGGGCTGACTATGGCTAGAGAGCAGAGTCACAGGGATAGAGCTAACTCCTGAGGGTAGGCTCCCAGAACAAGGGTCTAGCATTCCAGAAGAAGAACAGGGAAAAGAAGGGACCCACAGGGAGCAAGACGTGTCCTATTCCAGACTGACAATTCAATATAAGGAGTGAGATAAAAATCTGCTTTTCAAATAACATTTTCTTTTCAGGATATGGATCCCAAGAATATTGACACTCCTCACTTCAGAAATGCCAGTTTTACATTATCAGCCTAGGTTTCAAGGATATTTCACAATTCATACACAGTGAAGCATTTCTCATTTTGGTTTCCAAACTGCTTTTCTTAAAAACCAAAACCCCACACTTTTCATTTTAAAAGGAAGAATTGTTTAAAGGCATATCCTTCCTTCCAAATAAGACATTCACATTTGGAATTGAACTTCTAACCAGGATCACTTTATAAACTAGTTTTATGGATGTTTCAAGTTCTATATGAGTGCATCTGGGGATAAGAAGCCAACTCTATTAACTTATATATGGCAATTCCTACGTGAAATGAACTTTCATTTCAGCCAATAGGGCCAAAAAAGCATAACTTTGATTTGAAAAGTACATATAAATTTGAGCAAGTTGCCTTCAGTCCAATAATTGTTCTTTAATTTGAAGCATCAAAACACAGACTGAGCATCCCTATCGGTGTCAGAGCCAGAAGAATTCAAGTCCACAATAATTCTGTAATTATCACAAGAACTGATAGTAATAAAACATAAATGATGCTCTGGTCTGCCCAATTGCTAGTTTTAAAAAAATCAGTGTTTTAGCTCAAAGAATAGAATATCAAGAAGCATTACTTGGGAAGCATGAATAAGTTTCAAGTCTACTTTACTCAGAGTACAAAAGCGTTCTGACTTCTTGTTCAGAGAGATTTTCACAGGCCTTTTCATTTAAAATTCCTTTAGTATCAACATTTCAAATGTTGTGAATAAAACCAGCTGAATGTATCTTCTTATGTAACCTGCTTCTCATTGCAAATTAAAAGCATTATAGATGTGCATTAATGTGCTATATGATTTGAATTTAGTTTACAAGTGTAAATTGATAGGTCATAGTTTAAGATCAGAGAGGAACTAGTCTGTTTTTCTTGCAGCAGAGTTATTATGGTCTGTCAGCAATCAAGAGGAAACACCAAAACGTGCATGGAATGTTTTGGGTTCATGATGTCCAAATGCTACATAGTGTCTCAGATTATCCAGATTTCAAATTTGATAAAATCATCCCAAATTCTTAACCAAAAATGTTTTAATCTAAGACACCAAACAACAGCATAATGAAGCAGTAGCACTGACTATGAGATTTATGAAGGTGAGATCAGTAGTCCCTGTAAGTTGGGCACTTGTGCGGCCACTCAGGAAAGATTCAAATGTTGCCCAGCTGATTAGAAGAGTGCCCACAGCTAAGTTATTTGTTTATACTTGTGGTGCATGTTCACACATGCCTCAATGCATATAAAAATTTTATTCCGCTCATGGATGGAAAAAGTTTGCACATGGATGAAAATAATTAGAGGGAACATTGGATAAGAGTCAAGTTATCCATAAATTCCTAAGATCTGCACTCACTCTCTCTGTGTCTCTCTCTCTTTCTAATGTAAGAAGGAAGCTTCATAAAGTTCCTCTCTCCAAGTTCTCAGTCTTCATTCCACTGATTTTTCAGTTGGGTGATAGAATGTGGCCATGCATCCAAGGAGAAATAACCTGACTGAACGTTCTAAGGAGAGATTAAAGTGGTGGGGTTTTTTTTCAACTGACAGGTATTGCCATCATGTCAGAAACAAAATTAGTTCCTCAGCTTTAGAGTTGCTATTTAATATTATAAGTTTCACAGAATATATTACTATCAAGTTCATTGTAATATACTGTAAACATTACCCTTTTAATCACATGAAAAAAAATCAGGAAAAGCATTTTATTCAATAGGAAACATAACAGGGAAATAATAAAAAAAATAACTTTAGCATATCTACCTATACAAAAGCTTACTTGAGAAAAGTGAGCATTGTAGAATGCTGCCAGTGGAGCTGGACCACTCTTTCAATAGGATCAGCAGGCAATGACTGGCTCGAAGTAATTCCTGGTAGCAACTGTCCACTCAGATGGAGCAGCATGTCATAAACAGTCTTTGTATCTTTGCCAAGGTTTTGTTTAAAAACTTTTTCATCAGGTGAAGCCATCTGGATTTTACACACATCACTAAATGGTGGGAAAAAACTTGACATCATTTTAAAGACATTAAAATAGGCTTGCACTAAACATATCTATTGAACCATTAACTATGATGAATTCCTTAATAAACCATTATGTAAAGTCCTGGGGAATGGATTGTGAGAAATACAGTACTTCTTGATTTCTATACAGATGTTATGAGAACATAGGATTTTTAATTGGTTAGACTATTTAATAAATAGTTTAATAAATAGAGTCTGAGGTAGTCACCATTATATTTCAAGTATAATTCAAAGCTTTCATTTTCACCCTATATAAAAGCCAGTACATTTGGGAATCAATCAAATGAGAGAATGCCTCTTTCTTTCAGTGCTATCAAACAGCTATGACTAACTCAGGTGATTCACCTAACTGCTGATAGATATCATATTCAAAGGGCTGCTGACAAGGCTCTCCTTACTATAATGTACTTCCCCATCAATCCATTTGTTGACCCTGTGGGCTTTTGGAAAGGAAGAACACTTCATTTACGTACCTTGGCCTTGATAAAGTTGTGACTGTCAGAAACTGGGTTCACTCTGGGATAAAACTCAATTTCAGTTACAATATGCATTGTACAGTAAACTTCCGATAATCCGGAACCTATGGGACTTAGGTGGTGCCGGATTATTAGATATGCCGGACTATCAGGAGGTACTATAAGCAGGTTCTATATATACTGTATACATTATATACTGTATATAAAGTGTTCTTAACCCTTTTTATTGTTCATATTGTATACAGTATACTGTAACGTTTTAGTTTTTTTTAAGCCTTTTTTACCCTTTTAGCTCAGTTCAGCTGCTGCCACTGTTACCTTGTGACTCATTTTTTGCCGAAGCTCACTCACTAGGCTCTTGCCATTTTGATGCCGGACTATCAGGAGTGCCGGACTATTGGGAGTTTTACTGTATATGGTTTTAAAGCTCTATGTGCTCTTGGAGCCTCTTGTTTGGGAACATTTTATAAACAGAAAAAAAAAACAAAAAAGAAAATGTAGATCTTTTTGTTTTACAATTCATAAAGAATTGTAATACATTACTAATGAAAATATCTTTGGGTTTCTCCATTTAATTAGTCAGTTACATATTCAAAGTAACTTGGGCCATCCAAAAATATCTCTAATGATGGAACAAACATTGGTATAATGCAACATTTTCCTAGGAAACATTTGAGAAACAAAATACTATTACCGTCTTAGTGAGTGTGGAATAGAAATAGGATTAGGTCCCTTAGACCAACCGAAGAGAGTGAACCAGTTCTGAACTGCAGTTATCACTTTCTGGAAGAAGATGTATTCCTCTCTGTCTTCATCAGGAAAAAGCAATTGTTGATATTTATTTTCTCTCTCATGACTTTGGCTGTCAGCTTCATTCTTCTTCACACTTACATTTTCAAGAATATTTTCCAATACTGAATAATACAAAAAGTAGTCTAAAGTTTCCTTATGCCATTTCCCAGGACAAAAACAGCATTTTAAAAATACTCATTCAGATGGCAAAGAAATAAAATACAGGAACCGTATGAACTGTTATTTACATTGATTATTCCTGACAAATCAGAAGATATAATTTTGGAAATAGCAAATCTTGCATTTCTAATCCTATCTTTATTTAGAAAAGAAGAAAAAGGTAAATACTGACCATTCAAACTTGTAATATAAAATCATGGGCAATAAGCCTGTCAAAATGTTCTTAGTGTGGTTCCAATAAGGATTGATTACCAAGTTTGTCCAGGTAAGTTCCATACCCCAGTGATATAGAAATGCACAACTTGGCTAAGTCACCTTTGCCTAAATTACTGGATACCGTATAAGCCTCTGTCAGTATAAACAAGCCTCTTCCAGTATTAATGTAATGTGTATTATCATTGCCCCCACCTCCCAAAAATTTGATATGGTTGAATCCTATACTTCATATTATTACTATCATGCCTAAATGATAGAAAATTATGAAATACGATGTTATGATTAGAATTTTGTCAAATCAAGCAGTCTGATGTTAGAAAAATATATTGCTCATGCAGTCTTACTTTGGTCCCCTTGTGCACATATACTGTGACAGAGCCTTCAACTATATGCAGGAATGTTTAATTGCTCAGCATCATATAGGAATGCTGTGGTACAAGCAGGGATAGAATGCAAGTCTCCAGTACCTTAGCCATGAAACCATTCTCTCTCTTCCTGCAAACCCTCTCCTTTCTCACTACATAGCTTCCAACTTCTGCAACAATGAGGCAGAGGTTCTATTAATAGCAGATTCCTTCACTACTGTGACCGAGGAACCTCTTTGTGCTCACTGGCAAAGGGCACAGGGGACACAGAGTTTTACAGCAATCTCCTGGGTCTGTTATATGCACAATAATTCACCAAGGGGTGACATATACGGTCTCTACCAAGAGTAAATAGCTCACTGGTCACCATAAGCATTGTTAAGGTATGCACGGATAATATTTAAGAGGTTATGTATCTATAATGACATTAAGTTATTGACATTAAAGCAGGTCATCAGAAGATTCTATCTAGACAAGGGGTGTCAAACACTAATCTGTGTCTGCTTGTTGTGTATCATGTGTTTCATGATGCACTTCTGATACCTCAGGGGTGGTAAAGAAACATACAGTATGCTTTAAGTAAGGAACAAGCTAGTAGCAAGTTTTGTCTCATGAAAAAAAATGGATTTCAGTCAGGCGTGGCTGAAAATGCTGGTAGGTCTTTGACAAGATCATATGATTTTATTGCATATGTAAACATTTGTTTCCAACATTTATACCTATTTTCTATTATTTTAATCTTATATCTTGGTTAAATACACTTTTGCTTATTTTCACTATAAACAAATCTAATAGTTGTGTGTTAAATAGAGCAGTAGCCTGAAATGAAGCTAATAAGCTGGAGTGCTCTGGTTCTTTGGGAGCAGCAAACTGTAACTACTGTGAGTATCCAGTGAAACAGGGGCAGGACACTCCAGGAAAATGCTCAGCGGGCTCGAGGATTGAAGCATGGCTATCACTAATCTGCACATAGACAGGAGAACCTGCACAGTGTTTCTGTTGCTTGTAGCATCAGAGAGTTATCCCCCGGCAGGCACCAATAAGGCTTCCCCACATTAAGGGAAGGTGGCAGCAAAGTGCCTCGCAACTCTGGGTACCCCCAGAAAGCACCACAACTACAGAGCCCTAATTCAGCTCCTATCCTGTGGGTGTGTAAAAACTAGTATGGGATCACATAATTAAACACCATATCCTAATGTATACATATGAAGAGATCAAATTAAAATTACATGGACAAAGTTCATTCTGACATTTTGTAACATGAGAGTGCTTGATTTGTCTACATTTTAATCCTTAACTTTAGATTTCCTGCTCTTTTATGGTTTAGTTTACGGAGGAGAGCAATCTTAACTAACATTAAATACATTCATTTATCTATTTCCTTAGTGTTTTAATACAAAAAATAGTTTATATATGTGCTTTGTAAATAAGAAAGCCTTAACGTATTTGTTGCCTTCAATATATATTCTGTTGTAACGGTAGTCTCTGTGGCGCTCCATATTACATCACTCACTATTAACTGAAAAGTAATTAAACTATTCAAACACAACTTTTTACTGGAAATTCAGTGTCCTTTAAAAAAAATACGTAACATAAGATTATGACTCAGATGTATATAATTTCTTACTTCTTTTCAAATGTGAATATTCAGAAAATCACAGACCCCAATTCGGAAGGATCATCTTAAGAAAAAGAGCTGGAATTTTATAGCTAATTTTCTTGTAATCCGTTTTGAGGAAAGCAAGAAACAACCCGCTGAAAAGAATCAATGTGTCTTATCCCCATTACAAGCCCAAAGGAGCACAGGAAAAGCTTAACCAAACTCTGTGTGCTTTCATTACAGTTCCTCCTGGAATCCTTCTATGAACAATGTAATGAAAGTCTAAGGAAAATCAGTTATTAAAGGCAGATGTTGCTATGACAATCAGGACAACATTGACTCTCCAAGTATGTAAATGAACTGTAGGGAACGAGTGATGACTAGCTAATTATCTTTAATATTGAAAGGTTTCAGGAAGCAGCATGAGAAGAAAACATACACTGGAGGGGGGCACAAAATCAGGCTTATTCTATGTTTTAAGTCTTTCCAAATTTCCTTAAAAAAAACAATAGCATACCAGGCCAAAATATATACTGGATAACATTACTTGCACACGCACACACACACACACACGCACACACACACACACACGCTTATTTCAGGCTGACATTTAGTTCAAACTAAGGATGTTAAATTGCAATTAATTTACTAGTGGAGTAGTCGATGGAATTTCCATCGACTACTCACCAGGCATTTCCGCATTCCTCCTTTGAAATTTCAAAGGAGGAATGTGGAACACCATGTGCAGCCCGAGGCCAGAGGGAAGTCCCTCTGACTCCAAACTGCATGGGCTCTTGTGCATTTCAAAGCAGAAGTGCATTCATGGAGCCCGGGGTCAACGGGGGACTCAAAGTCCCCCACTGACCCGGGCTCCGTGTTGCACTGCCAATTTGAAATGCCACACGGAGCCCAGGATCAGCTGGGGACTCCCCAGCAGACCACAGGTTCTGCCCCACATTTCCCCAGAACCCGGGGACAGCTGGGAACTCCCCAGCTGATCCTGGGTTCTGTGGAAATGCCGCACAAAGCCCAGGATCAGCTGGAGAGTCCCCAGCTGACCCCAGGCTTCAAGTGGCACTGCTGCTTTGAAATGCTGAGGCAGTGTTCTAAGGGGCAATGTGTGGCGCTGCCCTTTGAAGTACCTCCTTCCCTCCTGCCTTTGCTGCCTCTAGGTGATAGGGGCAGCAAGGGAGGGAGGGAATATCGACTAGTTGACTAGTCAACTGACTATCTGATAAGCCAGTGGTCCCCAACCTTTTGGGGCTGCCGGGTGCTCGGGGGCAGGGCTACTCATGCGCCGGGCACCCAGGGGCGGGGTCACACACACACCCAAGAGCAGGGCCGTGCACGAGCCTAGGGGCGGGGCCACCCATACGGCGCGCGCCCAGTGCTGGCGCCACCCATGCACCGCACTCCCGGGGGTCAGTGCCGGTGCCACTCCTGAGCCACGCGCCCACAAGTGGGGCTGCCCATACGCCATGCACCAGGGCCAGAACAGCCCATGCATCGCACGCCCGGGGGCAGGGCCGCCACCGCCCATGTGCTGCATGCCCGGGTCCGGCGCCACTCCTGTGCTGCACGCCAAGGGCCGGTGCCACCCCTGTGCTGTGTGCCCAGGGGCCAGCACTGCCCATATGCCGCACATCCAGGGCCAGCACAGCACTTGCGCCGCGCACCCGGGGGCGGGGCTGTCCAAAACGCCACGTGCCCAAGGCCGGCACTGCCCATGTGCTGCATGCCCAGGGCCAGCGCTGCTCCTCTGCCACATGCCGGCAGCCAAGGCCGGCCCTGTGCTGCATGCCCAGGGCCGGCACCGCTTATATGCCGCGTGCCCGGGGCCAGCACAGCCGCTGCACTGTGCACCTGGGGGAAGGGCCACCCAAACGCTGCGTACCCGGGAGCGGGGCTGCCCATACTCTGTGCGCCCAAGGGGCCGGCACTGCCCATGCGCTGTATGCCCAGGGGCGGAGTCAGCCCCGTTCACTGGGCAGGTGCAAAGAAATGGCCCGGCGGGCGCTATGGCATCCACGGGCACCGTGTTGGGGACCACTGTGATAAGCATTTGCTTATCGGATAGTTGACTAGTTGACTAGTCTTTAACATCCTTAGTTCAAACTCCACATGGTAAGAAAAAGGGCTAAAAAAAGGCATAGGACTTGTAAAAATACAATGTTAATGCAAACTACTGTGAGACTATAATAGATATTTTCTTTGTTACACTAATGAGCTCAGTGTTTCAATTTCTTAAAAAGCATCTTATTATCAATATTTTTGTCTGCTTAGTTTAAATAATTCATTCTGATTTTCACTGTGTCAGATATTAACATTCATTGTTTTGTTTTTTAATCTAAACCAGTTTGTATCATTGCTTAGTGTATGAAAAGGGAAGCATTCATGTCAACTATTTGCTCTTTTTAAACCTCAGGTAAGTTATGTGATAAAGATCCACTGTATTGCAAATTCACTTTTCACTGAAGAGCTCTGTCTGAATTTCTCTTCCTTAGACAATGACAGCATGGCCATTGTCAGAAAGGACAAGACTGTGCCACTCTTCAGCACACTGAGTAGTACTATGTTCCTAGAACAGTCTCATATATTTTAGCGGGATGGCTCCAGTCATATATCACATCTCCATGTGTGAGTAAGAATGCATAAACTTGCCCAGACTTTGTAACCATTTATTTGCACAGTAGAATCCAACCACAGGTTGTGTGCACCTAGCACCAGGTTAAAACTCAGTGACTGTGGCAGCTAACTTTTGCCCCTTCAGCAACCTAGTCTGGTATAAGGCTGTTATCCTGTAACCAATTCAATATGGGGAGAGGGGCTACCTGTATGAACAAAACTCCTGGACATATTGTGTAATCAGTTTAATCCCAATTCCAATATGTCTTCCCCCTCTGTGTTTATGTCTTCCAGACATTCCAATCTCTGCTTAGATAGGATGAGATAGTTTTGCAGATGTTAACAGATATAAATGTAGTCTGTGATGTTGCATGACAATAAGATATTTTTCTTTAAAAAAATTTAAACACTGCAGTAGTAAGCAAAAAAACTGTTATAGAAATCTATGTATTTAAATTATTATACCTGAAGAAGAACTTTCAAAGGCTGAATTAGTGTCTGCAGACAGGGAACTGGAGGAAGTACTGAGGGACAATGATCCTTGAGAATAATAGGGATCCAAAACAACCTCTCCATTGTTGTAGATTATCCCATTGTTGTCTATAAAATATAAAAGTTGAGTTGACTTTTCATTAAAATGAACAATAAATGACATCTATTTTATGTGCTGTGTATTAATGGTTATATACATAGTATCTGCTATTAAATCTTTCTTTTGCACTTCAGTTTATCAGACAACACAGTTTGGCTGATGATAACTTGGCACTTCTCTAAACAATAACTAAAGACTAATTATGCATACTTTTCCCCCACCCCAACTTTAATCTGTACATCTCAGGTCTAGGCACCTGGTGAAGAAACCCCATTCGAGCTTTCACAACTCTACATTCTAAGGCTACGTCTACACTACGAGGTTTTTGCACAAAAACCCGCAGAGCGTCCATACCTCAAGCGCGTTTTTGCGCAAGAAAATCCACAGTCAATCGGCAGAACAGAGGGCTTTTTGTGGTGTAGGTATACCTCCTTCTAGGAGGCATAACTCCTTTTTGCACTACAGCTCTTGCACAAAAAGGCAAGTGTGGATGATCAACAGGCAGTTTTGCACAAAAACTGGCCTCCAGGGAAAAAAATGACTTGTCCAAAGTGGCCAAGAGGCCACCAATCTGAACTCTATAGTTCCTGTCTGCTGGCTGCCCTTAAAACCCCAGGCACCCTGCACAAGCCTTGTGGCAGGAAGTTTGCAGGGACCAGCTGCCTTCACCATGCAGCTCTGTTTCTGCCACAAATGGCCTCCCAGCAAGCTCCCCAAGATCCTTCTGGCCCTTCCAGGGAGCAGCCCCAGGGGTCACAAGACCCCCTCAGGGGGACAAAAAGGCATGCCCCCACCTGGAGTGGCTCTGAAATCACCACCCTCCTCGAGTTGTGGGGCGAGAAGTCCGCAATGCGGAGATCTTCTCCCGCATGGTTGTATCCCTGGTGGAGCAAGGTCACCCTGCCCCACACCTGCCCCTACTATAGGGAGCTCCACCACATCCTTAGGATGGGGAACCCTCTTCCCCCTCCTCCCCCATTGTGGTGGACTCTGGGCTGCAGCAGCCAATACTCCAGGACCCAGAGCCTGTCCCCGAGCCAGAGGAGGTGGAGGAGCAGGTCCAGCCCCCAACGGAGGAGGACGACGACCAGGACACCGGGACTGTCACACTGTCCCTGGACCAAGTCCCTGCTAGCCTGGACATCTCCCAGGCCTCCTCAGAGGCCTGGGAGCGATCTTCTGGTATGCTGGCACTCGCGCACGCGCACATACACCCACATACATAGCGGGGGAGGTGGGTGCACAGGGGGCATGGGGCACAGTATCGCACAGGCTGCTCGGCCAGCATATGCTGCTACAGTCTGGGCATATGCTACCACATGCAGTGGGAGGGTGTGGCACGCAGACACAGCAGCCAGCCCCTCAACATATCCAGGAGCCTGCTGCCAGCTTCATGTGTGACCACACAAGTCTTGCCCCTAAGGGAGGGGCGGGGGTGCACCCAGCTGCAAGCAGCCTAGCCGCAAGGGCACAGGCACAACCCCCCACACATCCCAGAGTACTGCACATAGCACACAGGCATGCCTATACGTGCGAGGCAGCAGCCACTCCCACTGATAGCCCAGTGAGCCACAGCTGTGTGAGCAGACCCAAGGAGGGCCAGGCTGCTCACAGCTCCTCTGCCGCCCATGAGGGATCCCTCTGTGGCCACACACTTCCCTTGCCTGCCTGGCCATGGTGTGTGTGTGGGGGGGGGGGGGACAGGAAGAGGACAGCATAGTCCTCTGGCCCCATCAGAGCCCGTGTGACACAGGGCATGCTGTGCAAGCCACACATGGCCTTGCACCCAGGACATCCCCTTCCTGCGGGCTGCGGACTGGTGTGGTTGCTGCTCACACAGGAGAGCACAGCCTCAGGGAATGTGTGTGCAGGGTGGACTGACGGCCTCTCCCTTTTCTGTGTTCTCCACAGCTGGACCAGCTGGGACAGAGGGCCCAGCCACACCATCGCTGCAGCCATCTCCCAGAGTCTGGGGGAGCTGCAGACAGGCCAAAGTGGCAGAAGACCTCATGTAGCAACATGTAAGCGTCATGCGCAAGATTCATGATGCCCTGTCGTGCAGGCTCATTGCAGACCTAGATTGGTGGGAGTGTGTGTGGACTGAGATGATGTCGCGTTGCAACAACTTCTGTAACATCCTGTCCCACACAGGGGAACACCCGCCCGATGCTGCTGCTCCTGCCTTCCACCCTCTGCCCCCCATGCCCCTTGCCCATCTGTCTGCCCATCCTGCTATGCCTCTCGTCCCTCCCCCTGCCATGCCTCTGCTCACTCCCTTCCCAATGCCCTTGCCCCCTCCCCAAGTGATGCCTACGGTCCCTCCTCCTGTCCCCCCGCCAACGCTGACCCAGCTCTACGTGCCCCTCCTGCCCAACCCTCTCTGGTCCCCAGACGCACCCAACCCCGAAGACATGCCTGCACCCAAGTTGGCAGCACAGGCCACCCCACTACTCCTCCCACTCCTTATCCCCCTGCCTCTTGCCCCCCTTCTCTTGATGTTTAATAAAAAAAAGACATTTTATTTTCAAACCAAACAGATGTGTTTATTGGGGAGGTCAGGGGAGGAGGTAAGAGGGAGAAGGGAGAGAGCGGAAAGGCAGAAGCCCCTGTTGGGGAGGCCCTGGGGACAATTACTAGGGGGGGGCCTCAGAGAACCTTTTCGTCAGGGCCTGCACCCAAGTTGGCAGCACAGGCCACCCCACTACTCCTCCCGCTCCTTATCCCCCTCCCATATCTGCACCCCCAACTGATGAGCCTGGCGGATGGCGGCTGTCCGGGGCTGCTGAAATGCATGGCCCTCATGGCCAGCCTCTGCCACTCACCCCCAAAGGAAGGCCTCCCCCTCACGCGCCACAATATTGCGAAGCACACCGCAACCACTTCAGGGATATTGCTCTGGTGGTGAGGAGGCAGAGGAACTGTCTCTTCAGACACCCAAAGGCAAACTCCACCTGCATCCGGGCTTGGCTGAGGCAGGCATTGAACAAGTCCTTGCTCAGATCCAGGTGGCCGGTGTAGGGCTTCATTAGCCAAGGCATGAGTGGGTATGCTGCACCCCCACTCTGCACACTGGCATGTTGCGCTCACCCACTTCAAAGTCCCGGCAGGGGAAAAAGGTGCCCGCCTCTAGCTTGGCGCACAGGCTGGAATTACAGAAAACTCGGGCATCGTGTGCCCTGCCCAACCACCCCACATAAATGTCTGTTAAATGGCCCTTGTGGCCCACCAGGGCCTGCAGGACTACTGAGAAGTAGCCCTTTGTGTTTATAAACTGGACCGCTTGATGGTCCGGGGCCCAGATAGGGATATGTGTGCCATCGATGGCTCTCGCACAGTTGGGGAACACCCGGGCAGCGTATCTGTCCATGGTCGTATCCAGGTCTTGGAGCTGGACAACTCTGTGCAGCAGCAGGAACTTGATGGCCCTAACTACCTGCAGAAGGAGACAAAGAAACACACAGAACAGAGAATGAGAGAGGGTTGTGTGAGCCCTTGGGAGGTGCCCATCCCCCTCCCCTCCTCTGTCTCCCAAGCTCCCAGGAGCCACCCCCTATGAACCTGTGCCCACCCCCACCCCTGCTGGCAGCACGGTTGTGTGAGGGCAGGACTGCACAAGCCCCCAGGGCCAGGTCTTTTCTCCCACCCCCAGTCCATCCCCTATAGTCCCCATCCCCCCCTCCCAAGACTGCCCCATATGAGATTCCCCAGGCAGAGACTGCAGCCCACAAGCTCCTTACCTGCATAAGCAGGGCCCCGACGATGGATTTCCCCACCCCAAACTCGTTGGCCACCAACCAGTTGCTGTCTGTGGTGGCCAGCTTCCAGAGGACAATAGAGACGCGTTTCTGGACAAGGATAGCAGGCTGCAGGTGAGTATCATGTCTCTGAAGGGCAGGTGTGAGCCAGGCACAGCGCTTGAGGAAAGTGGCCTTGCACATTCCCACCACGCCATGACCAGCCAGTCCCACCACTCCGAACTGATCTCTAGCCTCCACAACCTCCTCGGTATGGTGGGGTACAGCAGCCAGACTGGAGCAGCCGCAGGCACGCAGAGGGAGACGAGGAGGAGTTCAGTGTCCACATCCAGCAGTAACAAGCAGGCTGCTGGAATCAAATGCTGCAGGAATGTAGCATGGCCGTGTAAGGCCATCGCCTGCAGCTCGGGATCCATGGCAAACAACAACAAGGCAAAAAGCTGTGTTGTCCCCAAAAAGCACAGGACAGACACAGCAGGCACTTCTGAAGCTTAGTTTTGCCAAAGAGGCTAGCAAGTGGGCAGCAGAAACAGAGAAGCAGCTGTCTAGGGGGATCCCTTTAAGCGTGCATCTCTGGAGGGCTCTGGCAACATCACTCAAAAGCAACTGGTGACCTCTAGCCCACCTAGAACCTGTTCCAGGGGACTTGATATGTGGCAGAGCATCCAATAGTGTGGACGCTCTCTTGCACAAAAGCACATTGCCAAAGCAATGCGCTTTGAGATGCGGACACGCTTTTGTGGAAGAAGTTTTTGCGCAAGAACTCTTCCACAAAAGACTTGTGGAAGACCTGCACTGTAGACGTAGCCTAAGCTAGGAACCAAGTATCCTTTTAAGATCCGTCTTCCCTCAGCTCCTCATTCACTGAGTCTTACAATTTCATAGTCAGCCTTTTCAAACTACTACCAATCTCACACATTTCACAAAACAAATAAAAAAGCAGCCTTTCCAAAACCCTCAGCTGTGCTGAGATGAGTTCAGCAACACTAAGGGCTTATCTAGACTACGTGGAACAGTCGAAAGAGAAATGTGCATATCTTCTTTCAATTGCTAGTTTAGACATGGCTTTTTCAACGAACCCCACCTCTTTGTCTAAAAGCCACATAACCCTCATTTTTTGAGGAAAAGCAGCTTTTCGATGAAGGGGGGGAAGGGGTTTGCTGAAAAAGCCACGTCTAAACTACTTTTACTTTCAAAATCTCTGCTTTCGAAAGTGTAATTGGAAGAAGATATGCAAATTCCCACAGAATTTGCATATCCTCTTTTGACTGTTCCGCATAATCTAGATGAGCCCTGAGATGTAATTCGTGCTCACTGAAAATATTCAATTTTTTTCCTCTGTACAGTCTTCCACACCCACTGCTGCAGGGAGAAAGAGGTTACTAGCAGTGATGTAGGCATTTGTGAAATAGTGGGAAATTGCCAGCAAGTGAGGTTGAGCTAGTACTTCAGGGTAGGCTAAACAGATATAGAAAGCAGACAGAAGAAAAGATTGGCATTTAGAATGAGTTATCACTGTAGATTTAGGGGGAGTTGGCAGTGGGGAACTGGTGTTTTGAAGGTGAGTAAGAACTGGATTTGGAGGAGCAGGGCCCAAAGAAAAGTTAAGGGATTGTGCATTTCCTGCTAGGATTTGATTTCTGGACTATGCACTTCGCAGAGGTAAAAGTGGAGCTCAGACTCCTCAATTCTTCAGCCAGACAGCTCTACTACTTAATTCATGAACAGAGCTGCTGAGGAAGTTGGTTGACATGTCTAGGCCTGAAATTTTAGGATAGGTAATTTAATTTTAATTGCTTTGGCTCCTACATGTGGAATAATTAATCTATATTTGTGTGAAATTTTGTGCTTTTAGGCTGACTGTGTGAGAGAAAGAGAGATTATGAGAGAAATAAGTGGAGTCATTTTAGTGAATTGAACTCTCATGTTCCAATTCCTGAGAGTTCAATTCAGCTTCCATTAAAGTCAATGAAAATATCCATATTGGCTTTGTTACATTGCTGATTGTTGCCTCATGTTAAAATAGCCTAAAGATTTGATTGACATGTCTTGAAAGTTATTTTCCTTTTTTAACATATTAAAAAATCCATAAAAAGTTAAATAATCCCAAAAAGGTAAAAAATAAAATAAGCTAGGCTCAACTAAAAGTTTTACAACAAGAAAGAAAAGTACAAGGGACATATAGGACTCAAGAATGACTGACTATCTGTTGCCCATGACTTTGAAGAAAAATATGAACACATCTCAAATTACATTAAAATACTCAGAGGGTTAGAGCAGGAGTACACTCATTTCCACTGAAAGGCCAAAAACACTATTCTGGGCAGTGTGCTCCACACACAGGCATTAAACCGAAAAGAAACTAGTAACACGTTTATCACACTTGGAGTGACTGCCATCAGAGTTGGTACCAGTTTAATCAATTAACCCTGAAGTCCTCAGAAAAACAAAAAGGCATTTTACCTCATTGGAGCTGCACATACTATATATGTGACTTTCAATTTATTAGAAAAACATATCCATTTAGCAGTCTTATTCATCATCAGAACAAATTAAGGGAGATATACATAGTAAAATATACATTGTGAATGGCATAGTACAATGCATTCCCTAATAACAAGGCAATTTTCATCGAAATAGACCATGAAGTTTTCAAACAGGAGACTTCTTTAAAAAAAATCACAGCATCAATCGTACAATTGACTATCGTGAAATTGTAAAAGAGGACCACCAATGCCTATAGTATTATAAAACAGAATTAAAAATATATAGAGATTGCATAGGAATAAATGTTGGAGAAACTGTGGTAAAAGAGGAGATTTTATGTATGTATGTATGGTAGATGTGTCCAGTCATTAGGGAGCATTAGGATGTAGTCTGTAACCCCCCCCAAAAAAATCACATATTGTTGTATACTATTATCAAATTATCCTTTGGCAAGCTCCTGGGCTTCATAATGGAAATGTCACACAAATAAGCATACTTCAAACAAGCTGACTTTTAGAAACTCAGAGAACTTCTGGGTTAGAACTCAGGGAAAGAAAATCTAAGGGATAAAGGAATTCTCTTTGGCAGTTTCTCAAAGAGAAAATATTAAAGGCAAAACAGAAGTTTACCCTGATACAGAGGAGAGATAGGAGGAACAATAACAAGCAACTATGGCTCCATTAAGAGCTCTTCAATGCTCTGAAAGTCAAAAAGGAATTCTACAAAAAGTAAAAACATGAATGATTTCTTGAGGAATTCTCATGAATAGCATGAGTATGTAGTAACAAAATCAGAAAGGCTAGGGCATAAAATGAGTTACACTTAGCAACACACATGCATGGTAATAAAATGTCCCATAAATAGGTTAAGAGCAACAGAAAGCTGAAGGAAGTGGATGTCCTCTACTTACCCAGAAGGAGAGCTAATAACTGGACTACCAGCACTGTTTTCTCTCCCTACAGCTCCCCCCTGGCTACAAGGATGTTTCCTCGCCCCACAAAACAAAACTCTAAGACAGGGCTGGGGAAACTTTTTTGGGTCGAGGGCCAGTGACCCACAGAAAAAAAAAATCATCCGGGGGCCACGCACAAATGAGAAGAAAAAAAAAAAGCCCTCACTGATGTGGTCCCTAAATGAGAAGGGGAAAAACACTCCCCACATTCCTCTTGCACACCAGAATCTAGTGGGATCCAGGCTAGTAGATTTTGTGTGCTCCAGTCCCCCAGTAGGAACAAACTCCCCAATGCTGGGTGGGTGAGGAGACCTGAGCCTCGGGGCCGGGTCTAGGCAAGCCAGGGACCACATCCAGCCCCCAGTCCTGAGGTTCCCCACACCTGCTCTAGACTCGGGAGAAAAGAAAGGCATCTGACAGGAATCCTCTGTCAATCCCCCAAATCAAGCAGAAAATGTGCTATTTCCTATTATGACTAGATGCAAACAGGTCCAACTGGGGAGTTCCCCACTTCTGGAAGATGAAGCTGACCCCCTTGGACTAGAGGGACTGCTCAAGACAAGATAAGAAGATCCTACTGAGGTGACCTGCCAAAGCATTATTGATCCCAAGGAGGTGAGCAGCCATCAGATGGACATTGTGCTACAGATAGAGATCCCAGAGCATGAGGGCTTCCTGGCAAAAGGCAGATAATCTGACCCCACCCACTTGTTGATATAGAATTTAGATGCTGTGTTGTCCTTTAAGATTTGGACCACTTTGCATACTATGGGAGATAAGAAGGGTGGGCAGGACAGGCAAATCTCTCTGAATAGCCATACGTTGATACGGAGGGAACAATTATGACTGGATCAATGACTTTGTATGCTGAGATTGCCGAAGTGGCCTCCCCACCCCAGATCCAATGCATCCGAGACAAGTGTTACCAATAGGGAAGGTGGTGCGAAGAGGACTCCAACCAGAACTAATGTATGATCTTGCTACTAGATGAGTAACAACAGTACATAATCCAGAATCTGGACCACCCATTCCATGCTATGTCTGTTGAGAACATAAACCAACACCAGCCAGTCCTGCAGGGACCTGAGGTAGGGCCACATGTGTGGAACCATGTAAGTGCAGGCTGCTATCTGTCCCGACAATTGCAGGCATGTGTGAGTAGTGTTGAAATGTGGGCTTGCATGCTTAAGAAGAGGTCTGCCGCAGCTTGAAATTGAGCCTTGGGGAGGAAGGTTCTGGCCCAAATAGAGTCTAAGACTGCTCCAATGAATTCTATGTGCTCCAGCGGGGAAAAGGTTGACATTTATCAACAGTCCCAGATCACAACAGGTGGAACAGACCAGACTGAGATGGTGCCGCACCTGATCCCAGGACTGGCCCTTTATTATTCAGCTGTCAAGGTCCAGGTAAATTTGAACACTAAAATGCTGGAGATAAGCAACCATGGTGATATGCACTTGGTAAAAACTCTGAAGGCTGACAAGAAACCCAAGGGCAGTGCTATGAATTGCAAATGGGGCTGGCCCAGTGTAAAATGTAGGAAGCACCTGTGCCCCAAGAAAATGGAAATATGGAAATACACATTGTTGAAGTCAAGGGCCGCATACCAGTCTCCTGGATCCAGGAAAGAGATGGAGGCCAGGGATGTCATGAGAAATTTCAAATTCTTGAGAGATTTATTGAGGTGATTCAGGTCCAAGATGGGTCTGGGGCTCTTTTTTGCTTTCATGATTAAGTAGCAGCAGGAATAGAACCCTTCTCCCTTCATATCCTGAGGGACCTCCTCCATTTCCCCATGTCACAGGAGGCTTTCAGTCTCCTAGATAAGCAGTTACTCATGAGAAGGGTCCCTAAAGAGAGACCGGGAAGAAAGAGTGGGAGGTACGGTTGGCCATGAACTGCAGGGTGTAGCCTGAGGAAACTGTGACTGGAACCTCCATTGGTCCATGATTAGCTGAAACCAAGCTGTTCAGAAGGGGCAGCAGTGGTCAAGGAAAGAGAGGGAGGGTGGATCCAGTGAAATGACTGGAGCATCATCCTCAAACACAACCTTAAAATGATTGCTTCCTGCCCCCTTAGTTCCTGGGAGGGTCAGGCTGAGGTGTGAAGACGAGGGGTGTGTCCACTTAGACACCTGGTCTCTGTCCTTTCTCCTGTAGAAACCAGATCAAGACATTCCCCAGGAACACTGTGGGGGGGCAGAGAAAGCAGAAGACAGATCAGCTTCTGGACCTGCTGAGGAATAAGGAGACTGAACAACTGGAGGGTGGCTTGGGAGCTTTTGGACAAAAGCCTCACTCCCTCAAATAGGAAGTATTGAATAGTGTTTCTTGGGACAACCCAGAGAACTGCAACCAGGAGCTGTGCCTCTTGGCCACCCTGGAGGCAGTAGCACCCCAAGCCATTTGAAGAGGTTCCCCTCACCATTGTTGTGCCCGTGTCCACCCAAATGATGAACTCCTGGGTTAGATCTTGTGAGAGAGTCTCCTTGAACTTGTTAAGGGAATCCCACAAGGTAAGATTTTACCTGTCTAATAGGACCTGAGTGGCTAAACACCCTGAGTTACAGGCTGGCCATCAAATAATTTTTTCTGCCCAATAAATTAAGTTTCTTAGCATCTTTGTTCTTTGGTGTGGCACTAATGTACCCCGACCTGTTCCTGTCATTCACGGCAGACATGACCAATAGCATGATTAGAAGTATCATTTTAAAAGTCTTAAATCTGTTGAATGTTAATAACCTGTTAAATTGTATGTGCTATCATTGTATATGTAGTTATGAACACTCACAACAACATGTCAGGTACAACAATAACAAGACCTAACAGCATTGATGGCCCACTGAGAAGAATACAAACACAAGGATTACCCCCAATGGAATCCCCTCGGAGATAGCACATACCCAAGGGAGATTTGTTTCGCAGCAAAAGTCATTGAGGGAGGGACAGACCAGGAAATACACTTACTGATCAGGCTTTGATCAGGGGAAGATGGTACAGGTATGGAGTTCTAGGCTGGATGTGTCCCTTCCTGGGTAAAGGTTTGGGTGAGTGCAGGACCAAGAGCATGTCTGCAGCTTGTTACAAGCAGCACAATGAGACAGAGAGCCCAGGCTAATGAAACAGAGGGCTCTGTGGTATCCCAATTCCAGGTTGCACCCCACAAGTGGGGGCATCACATCAGGCAGCTACTCATTCCAGGATCTTACAGGATTCAGAAGCACCTAAATAAATTCGAAACATTATTTGAGTCTCATGGCAATTGTGGATCCTCCTCCTTGGGGTCATTTTCTGAGGTTTTATTCAGTTCTATTTGCTTCAGCTTCAAACTTCCACAGAGATATGATATACTTGAGATGCAAATGAATAGTGTTATTGTCCCAAATCATAGACACCTGTCATGTTATGCTTTATTTTTCCTAGAATTAGCAACCTGCTCTTGTCATTCTGAGAAATGTAAGGTCCCAATCCTACAAATTAGAATAAGTGGCCACGTCTGTGAATATGCCCAGACAGTCCCACTGCTATCAAATTGGGTTCTTACAGATAGAGTACTCTGCCTGCCCATTATTACTCACAGGATTGGACCTACATAATAGACTGAAAAACAGAGCCACATTGTGGTCAACGTAGAATTTAATTTAGCTTCATTTATACTACATTGCAAACATAAACCTGTTGCTGAATTGTTTGCAGCAGGTTCTGAATATAATTTCACCACTGTACGCATTCCAGTTATCTGCCTTACCTTGATCTTTCTACAAAAACAATTTGGCTGCGTCTACACTGGCATGATTTTCCGCAAATGCTTTTAACTGAAAAGTTTTCTGTTAAAAGCATTTGCGGAAAAAGAGCACCTAGACTGGTACGGAGGTTATCATTATAACGATGCGCTTTTGCGGAAAAGTGCGTCTACATTGGCGGCACGCTTTTCCGCAAAAGCAGAAGCTCGGAACCATTTTGCGGCGGGCACAAGGGCACCAGCCCTTTCCGGAGGCGGGGGCTGGCAGCCATTTCAGATACGTGCTTAAAGGGCTCTCCCCAGACAGCCGTTTCTCTCTGC
>CM057845.1:178766870-178789329 GCA_030068395.1 Apalone spinifera | reverse complement strand
CTGGCAGGTGTCAACAGGCATGTCCGGGGCTTGTGGGGCTGGCTGGCCCAGTATGGCATGCAGCCAGTCGTAATGGGGACAGGTGTCTGGTCCTGCCCCCCTGCCCTCACTGGTCCGCACGTACCCCAGCCGGAGCTCCTTAACCTTCGCCCGGACTTGCTCGCTGTTCCAGGCAGGGTGTCCATGATGGGCCAGAGCCTCGGCCATACGGACAAAGATGTCCACATTCCGGCACCGGGACCGGATGTCATGGAGACCCTCCTCCTCCTGCCAGAGGTCCAGGAGGGTCTCCAGCTCCCTGGGGGTCCAGGAGGGAGCCTGCCTTTTGCGGCCCCTGGGGGCCTCCTGAGCGGGGAGTTCAGGTGGCTCACCACCTGGAGCTGCCACGGCTGCCTTCTGAATGCTGGCTGGGCAGGACAGGGGTGCTGTGGCAGACCTCAGGCCGCAGATCTGAGGCACACTCCTGCCACATGCGCTCAGCAGCTTGCGTGCTCTTTAAGAGCTTGGGTTATAGGAAGTCCCAGGGCTCCTACGAGGTCTCCAGGCGTCCAAACCGCTTTTTTCCGTTTCTTCTGCTTTTCCAGAAAAGCGTTAGCTAGCTGTCTACACTGGCCCTTTTCCGGAACAGTTTTCCGGAAAAAGGACTTTTGCCCGAACGGGAGCGGCAAAGCTTTTCCGGAAAAGCGGCTGATTTCTTACAGTAGATAGTCATTGCTTTTCCGGAAAATCAAGCAGCCAGTGTAGACAGCTGGCCAGTTTTTGCGGAAAAGCGGCTGATTTTCCGCAAAAACTGGCCAGTCTAGACACAGCCTTTCAGTTCTTCTATCCGGATTCTAAAGCATGGACATCCCTTTTCAGTAAGAAGAGTTTATCCATGTAAAGTTTGACTCACTATAGTTAATCCTACATTAATCAAATCTGACGTGTTCATGTTTTTTAAATATTTCAAATACATTTGAACAAAACATTTAAAAAAATCCAATCCTGATATCTTTTCTAGGATCATCAAAAATGCTGAACATGATTTCCAACCATTATATAATTACTCTGGAATACCATTCAATTATGTTGCTCTCTTCTCTGCTGTTTTTACATAAATTGTCCAATTACAGGTGGCGCAGAAATTGCCTATAATTAAATTATTTTATTTTCCTCTATATAGTTATGTTATCTTTTCTACTCTTACTCCAATATTTGCAAAATTATTCTATGCATTTTAGACCTGTGATTTTTTTTTATAAATATCCAACTTATTTTGCCTACCTACTTTCAATAAGAACAAGCCTAAATCTGTATGAGTCCTAACATACTATAAAAAATGCTTACCAAGCAAAAATGCTTCCTTAATTAAATAAGTAGCTATCAGGATAAAAATGATAGATTTCTGTAGTTAACATAACTACAATGAAATAACATTATTAAAAAGATTAAGTGAGGAAACATTCACAACCCTTACCACTTCTCAAGACAATTTGCCCGTCTGTGTGGTGAAGCATCAAGTATGGATATATGGTAAGAAGGCAATTCTCTGCTGTTGCAGCAACCTGAAGTGAGAATCTTGGGTGGTGGGGAGGAGAGAGAAGAAGGGGAGGAGAGAAGCATGGATTTCAATATATGAAAAATTATCTTTCAGTATTTTCTATTAATATGGTTAATCTTCTGTTAACTTTCCCAAATACTTCACAGTCCAGATTTCTTTATGGACATCTAATTTTTAAGAGTGCCTTAGATTTAGCCATTTTATGGTGAACAATAAAGTAAACACAGCTATTATCATAGCAATAATGAACATTAAAAATAAGATATGGAGCCAATTTATGCTCTCGTATACAGTGGTGTGGTCAGTAGCATCGCACTGGTGTGAGACCACAATTTAGAAAGTTGGTGTATATCAATAACCATTGTGAAGACATAAAATATTGTTTCTTATAAGATGTATTCTATTCTAAACATGAATGTGTCATTAATTTGAAAGTTCAAAAGGTAGAAAGGATTTCTTGAAATAAATGTGTCCATCTGAAAAAATTAGAGTTAATGTTTATGAGCATAGTAAAGGAGGCTGCTATCTTTCAAAATAGTCTATGCAATTTTTGACACTGAAGAGTTTCACACACACACACCTCAAAAAACTTAATAAAAACAAAACAAATAAAAGAAAAATGGGAGAGCATTATCATATATTCTTCTATGTCATCTGCTCTTGGCAATCATGAATCCATGCAACTAGGGGCCCAGAGAAAGCTGCGCATAAAGGCCACTGGTTTCACTTCCCTGTCTGTGCACTATAGCATGCACTCTTTTTACTTTATGTAAAACTGATAATCATTTCATCCAAAACCATTTTAAAGTATGTTAACTAGGAATGTTAAAATGTCTGTATTTAACCAATTTTTCAGTGGTTAAACGTTCACACATGGGGAGAGGGAGCAGGAGCTGGTGCTTGTAGGGAGGTAACTTTTAAGCTGGCTCCCCACAAGCACTAGTTCCCGTTCCCCCCTCTCCATGCTGCTTTTATATCAGAGGCAGCAGCGTAGGGGGCAGGCAGCTCCACAGGATTTTAAGGGCTCCACAGCTTTTAAAGCTGGCTTTTTAAGCTGGCTCCCCGTGAGCACCAGCTCCCAATTGCACACTCCCAGCAGTGCAGGGAGGAGCAGGCAGCTCCACTGGAGCCAGCATGTGCGGGGAGCCAGATTAAAAACTGTCTCACTGTGTGTACTGGTTCTCACCTGCCTCCCTCCCTCCCCTGCCCCTGCGCTGCTGCCTCTGATAAAGGCATACCAAACTCTGTCTCCACCCACACACAGACATACACACACTGCTGCCACAGATACAGAGGCAGTAACAGGGGTCAGAGGGCTGTGTGTAACTGAGAGGGTTAACTGATGAGCCCAGGCTTATCAGTTAATCATGTGTTCAGGTACACATCCCTAACGTTAACACACAGGGAATATATACTACATTAGAGCTACTCAACTTTGGAAGCCCGGGGGGCCACAACTTAAGTGTGGTTACATGTATATGCAAATATATGCAAATAGCTTCTTTCACATTGACGGGAATGAATACAAAGATTAAGGCCAGACTACACAACATGCAGGCCCCATTTAAGTCAGTTCTGCTGATATTAATAAAATGCAATATTTACCCGATTTCCACCCATATGACAGCACTTTTAATGAGCAACCACAGTCCAAGAATTTAACTACTAAAACGCATATCAACAGAAGACCATTAAATTGACTCGCCGTTGTGGAGCGTATTCCCAGTGGAGGCCATATTCAAAGGATCCCACCACCTGTGGGCCACGTGTTGAGCCCCGTGTAAACCCAAATCACACCATGGGCCACAAACAAGCAGGCCAAGGGCCGCATTTGGCCCGCAGACCTTGTGTTGAGTAGCCCTGTACTACATGAACACATTTTATACTGCCAAAAAGTATAAAAATCTTTTTTAAATTAATCAAGTTATAAGCCTACAAACACTTTATACCAGTGATCATGTAAATGTATGATTTTTTTCCAATATTTTAATTTTTACATTATAAATAGTAGGTGAACACAACTAAGTTATTGGTTGTGTTTGCAATGGAGCATAATCAAATCATATTGAAAAGTTAAGGTGTTTTATTTGGAGAAAAAGCAATCCTCCTCCTAGCAAGTATGGAATTGCTATATTTACTATATATAGTAGATAACTCACTCAATGGAATCAGCTTTGTAATGCTTAATAAAGCAAAATCAAAATGTATTTGTTTTCTCCGTAAAGCATTAGTGGCTCTGTTGTTTGCAGACTTATTCCTTAAGTTTATATGTCCAAAAAATGCAAAGAAGAAGCAATAGCCATTAACTATATTATCTGAATCAATATTTGCAACCTGCTAGTAACCAAAAACTAAAACTTTTACAGTGATGGCGCACACACACATATAAATGTAGTTTGTTCATTTTCATTAAACTAACCCTGAGATTTTGTAATACTTTATTTAAGGAAGCAGAACTCACTAACTGAAAACAAAATCTGCTTTTTTTTATTTTGCCCTGAAGACTTTCAGGCACTTTGTTTCAGTGAATACAAATACGTGAGTGACATACTTTGCATTAAAGTAGCTGAAATGTGACTGACACGGACATTGGAGATGTCATAGTAGATCATCAATCAACTGTCCTGTCTCCAAGAGCATTCAGTACCAGATGCACACTGTTTGTCAGCCATGAAAGCTTTCTAAAAGGACATATAGCCCAAAGACATCAGGATTTTCCTGATGGAAAACTTTTTATCACCATGGTCTGGGATGGATTCTACAGAATACAGGAAGAAATGGCAATGTCTGTTTAGAGCAATGAGAACGAGAGTGCTTCCAAAATCAAAAAGGGCAAGGAACATAAGGTTCAGATGATTAAAAAACTCCTGAAGAGCCAAAGGCACCCTAGCATGTAGCAGACAAAACAACTATGAACAACTCTTTAAAGGTGGCTATTCTCTTACAAAATAGTTTCAGGAATCAACTGGAGAAAGTCTGAGGAACTGCCTTCATATGCAAATCTGTCACTATCTCTCATGGCTTGAGCAAAGACATGAACCGATGGGCTTTTATATTTAACACCCAAATTACATCAAAAGCTAAGTATCAGGCACTTACAGCCCACTCTATTAGCCTTATTTAGCATAGGCACTTTAATTAAAGGGTTTTTTTCCCCCTCTCTCTCTCCCCTCTTTTTCTGCTTCATATTTGAACCTCTATGCCTCTTGCTTCATATCTGTCATCTGAAGAAGTGAATTGTGCCAATGAAAGCTCATGATACTATCTATATATTTTTGGTTCACCTCTAAGGTACTTCAGGGCCATTGTTTTACGGGTTTTTTTAGTTACAGGCTAACACATGAGTTCTTGGTCTAATCAGAGTTGTTCTCAGAGGGGTAGCCGTAACTGGCATGAAGGTATGGGAGAAGATATTCCATCTAAGCTCAGCAGGAGAACAATTGTCCTTTTAATTCATATGCACACAATACCAAATACAGTGGTGCCCTTACTGGACTGAGCATTTCACTACTACTGCACCACAATAATGACCAGTGACAGACATCATGATTTTACATGATGAGAAAGATTAAAAGCTTGTACTGTGGCTATGGTGCCAATCAAGACCAAGTCTAACTCCTGCAGAACCAAGATACTCTAACAGGAAGTGACAGGGGGAAAAAAGGGAGGGAATAACCCAATGGGACTAAAATTCCTTCACAGTATGGGATGTAGAATTTGGAGAGAGATTGTTTTTAAACCTGCCCACCACCCCACAATCTCAACTAATAAGTAAATACAGTAACAAAATATGTGATATGGAAGACAGAATGGATGATGCAAACATCAAAATAAAAAAAATGAGTACTGACTCTCCTCATATCTAACAAATCAAAAAGAATTGAGCCACAGTCGTTTCCAATGGGCATGTCTAGACTACATGGCTCTGTCTCCGGAGCCATGTAAACTAGTTCACCTGACACAGTCAATGAAGCAGGGATTTAAATAATCCCTGCTTCATTAAAATAAAAATGGCTGCCGTGCTGTGCCGACAATCAGCTGATCCGGCACGGCATAGCACAGCAGTCTAGACGTGGATCGGTCGACAAGGGAAGCCTTTGTCGACTGCTCCCTGATGCCTCGTGAAACGTGGTTTACAGGAGCAGTAGACAAAGGCTTCCCTTGTCAACCAATCCGTGTCTAGACTGCCGCGCTGTGCCAGATCAGCTGATTGTCGACACAGCACGGCGGCCATTTTTATTTTAATGAAGCAGAGATTATTTAAATCCCTGCTTCGTTGACTATGTCAGGTGAACTAGTTTACATGGCTCCGTCAACAGAGCCATGTAGTCTAGACATACCCAGTGTGTGCTCTTAAAATCAATAGACATTGCTGACAAGATGTAAATCCACCCAGCCCACACTATCAAGTCTCAGAGTCCTGGTCAAAACATCTCAGGCTCCCACTATGGTCTACTCTACATGACAGTTCTTAGCACATTGTGGCTCTGGCTGGAGCTTGGGCTCTGATGCAACCTTCCTCTCTATGCTGTAAAGCAAGCGCTCCAGACTAAGCCCAAACATCTACACAGCTATTTTTAGCACTGTGGCATGAGCACTAGTCTGTTAACTCCAGCTCTAAGACTCACTACTGCTGGCTGTGGAGATGTAGCTTAGAAGATTCCACAGCTCATGCATACTTCCCAAAAGTGAGGATCCATTGAGGCACAATGCCGAAGAGAACTGTGCCATTATCCCCATGGACTGCACAAGCCCTATTGTGGAAACAGGTAGGCCATGACAGATGCAAGCTATTATTAAAATCCAAGTTTTAAAACTAGACAACATAGGTCAAATCCTATTAACTACATCAAGCCTAACACAATGGGTTTGGTACAGGAAATGACTGCCAGAGTTAACATAAGTAAATCTGCTCCCCAGAAACCAGCAGTGGAGTTAATCTATAGCTACTACTGCAATACAAGGTCTACAGTAAACTCTGGAAGTTCCTATATTTCACCTCTGTAAGAGTAAGGCTGATGAATCTGTCAGCTGCTTCCACCTAGTACAGCGAATGAATACCAGCAGAGCATAGCAGTATTGCAACTGCAGATGTCAGTCTACAAGTGGGCAAATAACTAATGTTTTCTATTTGATGGCTAAACTGAAAAACAGAATTATTTTGGTTTGACCCCAAATTATTTTTTTTCATATAACTTGGGAAAAAAAGCTATTTAGGCTGAAATTAAACATTTTCTTTGACCCCAAATAAAATCATGCATTTTACTTTGAGGTCTTTTGGGGTCTCCTTTTCTTTTGGAAGGGGGGGGAAGCAGTTAAATCTAGCTAAATTTCAAAATAGCTTTTAAAACGAAAAATCAAAATGCTTCATCTAAAAAATGTTAAAACAAACTTTTTCTGAATTTCACTCACCCAACTCACCAATTTTTATTTAGTCAAAATTATTTGACAAATTAGACTGAATTCAGTTAACCTAAAACATATTCTTGATTAATAAACTACTAGCTGAAGAAAATTTGCCCAACACTGCTTCAGAGGTGAGATCCTGGCATTTTATTTCTCCTCTCCTAGTACATATACCAGAACTGAATTGGGTTCTATCTTCTGGCTCTTCCATGGTGACAGAAAGGAAACATTTACTCTTTCTTAGGTCCCACTAAAGCATTTTGTGTAGTCAAATAAATAAAATGAATAACAAAGAGTAATGTGTATTAAAACTAGAAATCCAGACCATCAACACACACCATTCTCATTGATTTTTTTTTCAAGTATTGTAGTGAGTTTTCCACAGTGAAGGAGCTTTTGCAGATAAGTGTAACATTCAGTTGAGTAGTCATTTTATCGCTGCCCTCATCTAACTTCTTTTTTGCCTATCTATCTGATAGAACTGCTAAGGGTAGGGGAACAAGGGCAATTCTTTATACGGAGCAGCTCCCCACATGGTTACCAGTAGTATTAGCAACATGCAGGGGGAAAGTGGGCCAAGCAAGACATGCACTATTGCAAGAGCCAAGAACTGTGAATATAAGCAGGTGGTCTCCTCCTTGCTTCACTGAGCCCAGACTACAACGCAGGACGTTCCCAGCAGCAAGTAGAGACTGGACACACTGGTGCAAAGGGAGGTGGAAGTGTGATCGGACAGATGCATAGAATCTGCAAGCCACAGGAGGCAGCAGCAGCTGCCACTCCAAGTGATCAAGAATCTGTAATAGTAGGGAAGAGACACTTCTTGTGCACATATGGAACATGCCTGTCTCTGGATGCAATGTAGGGTGCAGGGCAGCTGAGATCCGTCTCCTCCACTTCCCCCTAGCTTCACACAATAGCAGACATTGGGTATGTATCTATGGCAGGGGTGGGAAATATTTTTTAAAAAGGGGCTACATCATAAATTTCTGAAGTGGCCCCAGGCTGCCCCAGAAGGGGCGGGGCCTAGGACAGAAGGGGAGGACCAGGAGACTTCTTGAGCTCCCCCCCACAGACCCTCATTGGCCTGAGGGGTGGGGGAGTACATAAAGTCCCTCCCCCTCCCCCTGCCCTGCCAGGGGCGCACGGTGGCTAGAGAGAAATGCTGGCTGTTTTCAAACAGCTGGCATTTCTCTCTAGCTGCCACATGCCCTTGGCAGGAGGAGAAGACTTTGCACACTCCCTCATCCCCAGGTCTAGATTGGCCTGGGGGTGGGAGAGCAGCAGGGCGGCCACAAGTGGAATCCAGCCTGAGGAGGCTCCTTTATCTGCCCTGGTCTATGGTATGCTAATGGTACCAGATCCATAGAAATAACCCCTTAGGAGTGGCAATGGCAATTTCACACTGTGTTTTTATCTCTGTGAGTACTGCTGCAGGACTCAAATCACTTTCACTCTAGCTCCACCCCTACTCTTTTAATGTGGCCAGTCAATATTCAATCAGTGGAGATACAGATGATAAAACCTTGGCAAAGTTCTGGATAAATGGAGAGATTGGGGCCCAGAGGCAAAGGATCTATACTGCTGAGATGGAAGTAATTGGGACAAGCATCTCCCTTTTTGGTGCCAGACTCTATGGATTCCAAGAGGCTGCAATTGGAGTTAATGATACAGGGAGTTAATGATACCAAGGAAGGGCTAGGGAGGGTTACATGTATCCATGCCATCCTACATACTACTAAGAATGTTAAATATAAAGTAATTAACTAGTCGAGGAGTCGATGGAATTTCAGCATTCGATAGGCACTTCTGCATTCCTCCTTTAAAGGAGGAATGCTGACTCCAGGCTGCACGTGGGCATGCCAGATTTAAAATGTACACGAGTCCCCAGCAGTCTAGACTGCTGTGCTGTGCCGGATCAGCTGATTGTCGGGGTATATCAGATGGATGAATGCATCAGAGAAACTCCAGTTTGTGATGCCCAGAGGAAAAAACACTTCCATTGTCACAGGTAGGCAGCCCTGTTGAAGGAATTTCTACTGCTTAGTAAAACTTGGCAAATACCTGCATCCTGATCCTGAACATTTACTTTGTTTTTACTGATTCCACATTTTATGCTATAAGTTAGTATAGGACCCTACTCAACTAGTGTTATGCAAAACATGTTCATAGAAACTTCAGTCAGATTCTGTCTCCTACATCCTGTGTACATGGAGAAGGGGCAGGAGAGATATCTAGATATACAACAGAATTTATGAATGGGATAGCCATTTCCTGGAAGCCACCTAAAGATCTGCAGGGTAGAAAAAAGGGTCACCAGCTCTCCCTGATGCTAAAAAGAGCATTGGAATGAGAGGAAGAGACTTCCTAGTACTAGGACAGAAAGACAGCTGATGATTTCATGGAGGTTTGGGTTCAAGACAAACTCAAGTGACCATAAAATCCAACCACAGTTGGGTTGCTGCCAACTGCTACAGACAATTTAACTGCACAAAACAAGTCCTACAAGGTTCATGAAGACACAGTCAGAAACATTTCATTCTTTAGATGGAATTCTAAAGATCTTTTTCCATTGTATTGCATGAATTATGCGTTAAAATGATGATGTATTAGGTAATAAGAAGCTTTCATTTTGGAAGTCTGCAAAGCACTTTACAAACCTAGATTGATAGGAACACCTTGTTTCATGCTGATACTGCCTCCTATTTGACTGTACTATAATTTAAAATACAACACAAAATATCTAATGAAGACTTTTTTAAAGTAACAAAATTATTTGGACCAAAAATAGTTGGATTTGTTTACTTAACCAAACACTTAGAAAAGCCAAGATGAGGGAACAAGAACAGAGAAAAACTGAGAAAAGTATGAGTAAAGTACAAAATTCTGAAATGATTTAGCACATAAAGACAAAGATGAACAGTGTCTTTTGGAACTGGAATGCAGCTCACAACAAAATGTATTTCTTTAAATTACTTTCAAATGTATTAGTTTTATGCTAGGGACTCCTTATGATTTTTTCCCCTGATAATGTTATGATGTTTTGTCTTACACACTTCTCCCCATATGGAGCCTACCCTTCTATCTACAAAATGAATTTATTTTAAATGCATTACCTGTTTTTTTCATCATCGATGAAGAATAGGTTTCCTAAAAATGACACTGGCCTAGATGACCTGAAGCTGATATGACAAGTGAGTCCTACATTTATCCCTTCCGGCGAAACTGCAATAACTTGGCCACTTGGAAACTGCACAGAAAAGGGATTAATCCTTTCGCCATCTTCAAGTTCAAGCTCTGGAACTTCAACTTGTAGTGCTGACGGCCTGTTTTAAAAAACAATAACAAAGATGTTTATTCCCAAAGGGCAACAGTAACAATCCTGATTTGTTAATCTATCAAACTGCTTTTTGCAGGTAGATATATGAACCATGATCATAACACAAATTTGCTTTTTAAATTATTAGTCAACAGAAACTAACTGAAAGAATTATAAGTCCTTTAACATTTAACATGGCATTTTGTTTTTTACAAAAGAACTGAAATTAGTTTTCTGTAGTGACTTGTTGCAACTCAGCATTCTGACAGAACAGATTTTACAGATCATTGTTACCACAAAGACCTAACTACCTGTATTGCTTTTATTTGTTCCTTAAAATTTATCTATTGCTAAAGCTTTCCTCAATATTGACTAAATTGTATTAACACTTACCAAACTGTTCTACTGTCCAAACCAGCTTTCGTTCCATATCTATTTGCACAAAATGGAATCTACTGGACAAGACATTTTGAAATACTTTTTTTGGTCATCCTAATTTAGGCCCCAATCCTTCAATTAAACCTATGTGAGTGGATCCCAGGGCCCATATGGAATCTTAATGATTCCAGCTGTATTACTGATAACAGTCATCAATAAGCTCTAGGGGGTAGCCAAGTTACTCTGTACAGGATAAACTTAAAAAACGAAGACTGGTCTGGTAGCACTTTATAGACTAACAAAACATGTAGATGGTATTACATGGTATATACATGTTTTGTTAGTCTATAAAATGCTACCAGACCAGTCTTTGTTTTTTAAGTCATCAATAAATTACTATTTCTCAACAAAAATCTTAGGACATTTACTCCATCTACAAATGACTATCATTT
Source organism: Apalone spinifera (assembly GCA_030068395.1). NCBI lineage: Eukaryota > Metazoa > Chordata > Testudines > Trionychidae > Apalone > Apalone spinifera. The sequence goes on along the minus strand of CM057845.1, from coordinate 178,778,234 downwards.
ATAGGAAAGTGGATGCAATATGTTCACTCAGTTCTCTGACAGTGCAATACTTAGACACAGAAATCTGCCACTAACTGCACTGGAAAATGAAATTTACTATTTAACCACAGAAAAAGTGCATCACAGATAGAGGAATACAAGCTTCCTAACACTTGTCATACCAGTGCTCCTCAGCTCTTGCTTGGAGAGACTAGTGCTAGGGAAGGGAGCAATTCAAGTTCTGTCTAACATACTAACAATGTCACCAGCTAATAGAGGTTGAAACTCTCTTAACCAGGATTCTCTGGTCCGGCAGGCCCAAGGATGTTTCAGGACCAGAGAGTTGCAGTACAGTGCCAATTCCTGGGAGTCCTGCAGGCTGGCACAGCAGTGGGAAGCCAACAAATGCCAGCAGAGCTTCCTTGCAGGGCAGTGGGAGTCCCACGTGTGATAGTGGGGCTGCCCAGTAGAGCAGAGGGAACCAGATGCACAAAGGCTGCAGGGCTGCCAAACATGACAGCAGGAAATGGACACTGCAACAAGAGCTCAGGGTGGCAGCAAGAGCCCGGTGCACGTGGAAGCAGAGGGGTTGCTGGGTGCTGCAGCAAGAGTCCAGTGAGTGGAAGCACTGGAGCTACCCAGCAGGGCAATGGGGGCTGTCAGGGCAGTGGGAGCCAGCTGAGAGGCTGGCGGAGGGGCCAGGGCTAAAGGGAGCTGGTGGCAGGTAGACCAGAAATGACCACCCCGATCTGGCAAAATCCCTCATCTGGGACTGGTCAGGTCCCGAGGGTGCTGGACCAGGGAGGTCCAATCTGTATTAGCTTTGATATGTTAGCACCTATTCACTGGAAACTATGGTGAGGCCATACAATCATTTACCTCATGTAACAAAAAACTATTAGATGGTAACTTAAATCACTATTCCTTTGACCCCTATTTGAACTGGTGCTCTAAAATTTTAAAAACTCTGGCAATCATTACAAGACCTATTATTCAAAAATACTAAGCTGTACAAAGTTACATGGTACTAAACCCATGGTAAACAACTCAGGGAGGCATCTGTTAACATAGTATTGCCCAATTCTGGACTAATACATTTTGTTATACAGAATGAAGATTAAGGGAAAGATTGTGTTTGTTTTCAAAACTTTGAAATAGGGGGATATTTGGATATCTAAAAAATTAATTAAAAGTCAATCATTAATAAATCTGATTTATACACATTTTTACATTAATGAATTATCAACAGTTTGTTTTGTTGAGATATAGTACAGCCTTGCATAGATAATGAAATCATAGTACATCCAGTGTAACTCAATGATATGTATAACAAAATCATATTGACCCAAAATAACTGTTTACAAGAATTTCCAATCAATTTGCCAGAGAAAAACAAGAGCTACCATGTTTTCATCTAATCAGGACACAAAGATAACAGACTTATGATATGAATCTCTGGCTGAAGTAACTGAGAAGCTCGCATAGCTGCTACTTTTTTGATAGTTCTGCTGTGCTTTCCAAAGAAGTGAAAAAACATGTGACAATTCAACCTGTAATAAGGAAGGACACATTTTGGAAGAACAGAGCTAGTAAAGAAATGATACATTATGGATATAAAATGCTTTTAACTGCCACCATTTCCTACTAAGTAAGGTATTTTCCTCCACTGAACAGTGCGATGAACACCAATCTGTCCAGCAATTATCAAGTGCCTTTTGCAGTGGAAAAGCATGATAATTATAGTGATCATGGGAAATGAATCTGAAATTTAACTGAAGATTTACCTTGAGTAGTCTTTTGGAATGATATTGACATATGTCTCTGTTTTCATATCCAGAGGAACCGGCACCAGTATCAAAAGCGGGGGATCAAAGTTTATCTTGGGTGACTTGAGAGTACCAGACAGAGTTAACAGTTTGTAATGAGATGCATTACCATTCAGAAACATTGGCACTTCAGCTTCATATGTCCCAGGACAAGCTGATGAAAAATTGAACAATCAAACAAATATACTAAAATAATTAAAATAAATCATTTCAAGTAACCAATTTTTAATCAAGCATATTACGCTTGTTTTGAAAATACATGAAAACAAGTCTAACATGAAAACAAGCTGCTATTCCAAGAATATTGTCTACTGAGATAAGTTAGGAAGAAAAAATAGTTACAAGTGACTTGTCCTGGAATCTTAGAACCCAATTGTACATTGTTTATTAGCAGGGAAACTTTGAAATCCATTCTTAAACAGCATGAAATGTGAAACCATCCTTTTCTATTTGTACTCTCATGCAGCCATATGGGACCTTTAAATCAACAACATAACATTGAGATTCATTATCTTAAAATATAAATTCAACCTACCAGATTACAAAGCCCTGTACTGTTTCCAACATAAAAATGCCTCTCACATCTCATCTGCAAATACACAACAAACTTCTACGGTGAAATTCTCATTGCACAGCAATAAATATCAAAACTTACACTGACTTCAATAGGACCAGGATTTCATCCTATATATTTATTACATCCACAATAATTAAAATAAAAACCCTTTAGGTTTGCAAAAACAAACACTCAAAATTTGGGAAATGCTAGATTAATGGTTGCTTTAATTAGGCCTATGTGTGCATATGTTATGATACAGTCTTTAATTACCTGATCTGATCAGATAATAATTTTCCATATGACCCCTGCCTCATTCATTGCACAGTTTGGACTGTTTTCACTGAAAAGGTACTAGTCAGTGTTTCTTTTTATCTTAATTACTCAATGTGTGTCCCTGTGCATTTTTATGGCACATCATCTAAACCCTATACTCAAGACCGTTATTAATTTCCTCATAGCCTTGTCTATGAGGGTATGTTACTTCTTCGATGAATTCACTTTACAATATCACAAAGAGGTAAGGAAAATGAAGAGCAAAACTGGCAAGTCTCCATTAATTTTGAGTGAAAATTTAAGATCTTAGGAGTTAATTTTTCAGAGTACTTAGCATTTTATATCACTTTACATGCTTCACATCAACATCTGTAGACTTCAGCTACAGCTGTGAGTGCTCAACATTAGAGCTTAGTAATTTTTTGGGGAGACGAGGGGGGGGAGGAGGAGATACAAAATGTACCCAAAAAACCCCAAATTTATAGGGCACCAAAACTATTTGCAAATTCAAATCGAATTTAGATTTTTGACCAAATTGAAAACAAGACTTTGAAAATGTGGTTAACATCAAAAACAACTTATTTGATCCAAAATTCTTTTCCATTTTTATTTGTTTGTTTCATCAAACAATAACTGGGGAAAAAAGTTTGGGTTTAAAACTAAACAATTTGGGAGGGGGAAAGGTATTTTTTCCATCTGGTTTCTATACCAAAAAATCAACTATTTCCTCAGTTCTACTGAGCATCTCTTCAACTCAGACCCTCGATGTCTGCAGTTGGGTACCCAGAAAATAAAGAGCACATAATGACCAGCTGTGACAATTATGGCTTATGTGACATGCCCAGCAACATTTAGCAACTCTGTGGCAGAGGCAGTGATAGAAGCCAGTTCTCTACACAGCCCTGATTCATTCCAGATACGTCTATGCTGCGGCCTTATTTTGAAATAACTAATGTTATTTCGAAATAACAAGGAGAACATCCACACAGCAAGTTCATTATTTTGAAATTATTTCGAAATAACAGGCTTCTTATTCTGGAATAATAAACCCTCAGTTTGTGAGGAATAATGCCTATTTTGGAATAGCTGTTTTGGAATAGGGTGTGCGTAGACGGGGCAGCTGTGGTTATTTCAAAATAATTGGCCTCCAGGGCTTCTGACAGTTGCCCTGGGTGGACACTCTGTGCACACCCCTCAGATCTCTATAGTTTCTCTTCCCCTGCAGCCTTTAAAAGCTGCATCCACAGGGGAAAATGCTTGTGGCACAAGGAAGGCCCTGACAGTCCTATATCACACAGCAGTGCCCTGCTTTGCCTTCCCTGCTGCCATGACAGACCCTCACGTTCTTACCAAACAGCCCACAGCTATAAGCAATCCGGCAGCAAGCTCTGAAGCTCCTGCCCAGGGCTGGAAGAGGAAGGCCCCTTCCTTGTCTGGGGCAGAGATCCTGGATCTCATTGAGGTTTGGGGAAGAGGAGGCAAACCTTCAGGATTTCTGCACCAGATGCAGGAATGCAGATGTGTACAACCAAATGGCCACCAGCCTGGGCCAGAAGGGCCACATGCACACCCAGGAGCAGGTGCACATGAAAATTAAAGAACTTAGGCAGGTGTACACGAAGACCCGGGAGCAGAGTTCCCACTCAGAGATGGCACACCAGTCATGCCGCTATTATGAGCGGCTGCACCACATCCATGTCCGCCTCATCGCTCCTTCCTTGTCGTGGACTCTGGCCTGGAGACACCCATTGTCAGCCTCCCAGAGGGCGGGCCCATGGACCAGGAGGAGGAGATAGAGGAGAAGGAGGAGGGGGAAGATGAGGCCAGCATGAACACAATGCTCACCAGCTAAAAGGTCATCCTGGCCCTGGAGGCAGTATCCCCCTCCCAGGATGCCACCCAGGGTTTGGACGAAGCCGAGGTTGGCCCATCAGGTGAGTTCTATCACTTCCCCATGACACATGAAAGGGGAGGCGGCGGGCGGCAAGGGGCTGCATTCTCTTAACTCGGCCTTCTCTTCACAGTGCATGTTGTGCACGTAGGTGCACATGGAGCACCAGTCCAGAGCAGACAACTGCATAAGGTTGCCACAGAGGAACCTTGTGCTCCTGCTCACAGGTTTTCTGGAAAAGCCTGTCATACTCCCAACCCTGTGGTGGGACACTTTTCCACCACAAGCCACCACTAAGGAGGCTGAGGTCATGGACACACAGAGCAGTGTCACAAACACCACATGGTCATGCCCACACTCCCAAAGCAGCATCCACTACTGGGCAAGTGTGGCAAGGCAGAGGACACTGAATCCCTGCATGGGAACTTGCTGGGGGGAAGGAAGTGGAGGGGACTCCACCAGCACACTCCCCGGAAAGTGGCATCTGCTGCTTAAGCACACCTCCTCCACTACCATACCCCTCTCCCCACAGTACGCAGGGATAGAAATCCTCTCTCTGAGGGACACTGCTACTGCTGGACCTGGTGTGTGCATGGCATGGCCCCCTACCACTCACAGGCTCCTCAATATTGACGAAGTTGTATTAACATTTACCAAATTATTCTACTGTTCAAACCAGCTTTAGTTCCATATCTATTTGCACAAAATGGAACCTACTGGACAAGACATTTTGAAATACTTTTTCTGATCATCCTAATTTAGACCCCAATCCTTCAATTAAATCCATGTGAGTGGATCCCAGGGCCCATATGGAATCCTAATGGTTCCAGCTGTATTACTGATAACAGTCATCAATAAATTACTATTTCTCAACAGAAATCTTAGGACATTTACTCCACCTACAAATGACTATCATCTATAGGAAAGTGGATGCAAGATGTTCACTGAGTCTTCCCCTGAGGCATAGGGATAATGACATCTGTGCCCCAGCAGTACAGTGCTCACTGTCAAGGCCACAGATGGCCTTGCTCGAAACACATTCTCTTCTTCTGAACTGAGAACTTTCTGTGTCAGTTCAGAGATGAGGAGTAGGCTTCATACACAGTGTCTCCTGGGATGACGGACCTTCTCACTTTTCTGCACAGCTGAACCAGCTGTGACTGGAGCATGAGCCACACCTCCCGTGCCAGCCTCCCAACACTGAGAGACCTGCAGGTGCCGGCAACCCTGGGAAGATCTGGAGCGAGAACACATTCCCTGCCTGCATGCCCCGCAGTGGTCTCTTGAGTGACAGGAGCAGAAGTTGGATGCTGACCTGGAGCACTGTTGCACCACCTGGCAGGCGCTGTTGCAACAAGCCAAAGAATGTGCGCAGCTTTCACCACTGTCATCAACTGCCTGGTTGCCGCCAATGAGCAGTCCAGCAGCCTCCCCCAGCACCTGTTCCTTCTCAAGTCCCTCCCACACCCAATCCCGCTTTTGCTCCTGCCCCGGCCCCCATGGCTTCTCTTCCTAACCCTTCCCTTTGGCCGCCAAGGGTCTCTGCACACTAGGGACCATATGAGGCAAGCACCAATCCTAACCCCATCCCAGCTCTCCCTTCTTCCCTTCTCCTTCCAGATTCTTTCCCTAGTCCCTCCCCAGTTATATTTACCCAAAATTTTTAAAAAAACAGTTTATTCTTTCAAAACAAAAATCTGATTTATTGTACCTGCAGGGAAGGAGGGAGGGGAAAGTGGGAAAGGAGGACAGAGAAAGGGAGGGATGGTGGAGGAAAGGCACAGAGGGGCAATGCAGAGGCCCCTTGTGGGAGGCCCAAGGGAAAAAGTGTCACAGATGGCCTTGTCTGAAACTCTCCCCCAGAGCCTCCCAGATGCACAAAGCCCCCTGATGGACTAGCTGGATGGGAGCGGTGCATGGCTGCTCAAAGGCCCTGGCCAACTAATCAGCCTCCGCCCCCCACCCTGGCAGGAAAAACGTTCCTCTTTGTTTTCACAAAGATTGTTCAGGACACAGGAGGCAGCCACCACCTGCGGTCCTTGGTGATGTTTCTTAAGTGTTTGCAAAGTTGTCCACCTAGTTTTCCACAGAGATGATGGAATCCATGGAATTAAGTAATTCCTCCTCTTTTTAATTCTGGACATATTGTACAGTATATACACTTAACAAAACATATTTACTATAATAGGTGTTATTTTTAAATATACATCTGTGTTACACATATACTTAGGCGCTTTGTATTATTAGGCTTACCCATTGAAGTATCTTCTCCAAACCTACTCACAACCCCCTTAGCACTTTAAGCAAGGAACTTTTAAATGAATTTTTCAGGAGAGGTTAAAAAAGTACGAGAACACTGAGTAATTATATAAGAAAAGACCCAAAATGCAGCACCACAAACAGTGACATTTTAAAATTAGTTTCCTTTATGATCCTACAGAATGAAAAACAGGAAACAAACTAAGAAAAATACTCCAATTGCTTACTACCACTGCAAACAAAACGATAAATCCTTTTGTTATGATGTAGCCATGCACTTATTTCAGCCATCAGTTTCAGGAAACCTCAATTTATAAAGTTCCCTCTTAAGCATGTCCCCGGGTTTCTGATGGTTCTCCAGACAGGCATCATGTAGTCAATAAGGTTGTCTGGGAGATCTTAGCTGAATACTGGCAATAAGATTTCAAACATCTCCTTACTTTCCTAAAGAGGGATGTTTACCTAAACCAGAGCCATATTCCTTAAATAGTTCACATATACTCAACACAAGGATGGGAAAAAAATAAGCCCCAAGTGGCTTTCCTTCATCTACATTTCTGAGATCAAACTGATGTGGTTTCTCACCAACTATTGTATCCCAGCCACCACTTTTGGGACCATACATTCTTTACAAAGCATGCAAACTAGTGTTTTTACATAAAGTACACAGATGTATTATGAACCTGAGTGCATAGTATATACACTTAACAAAACATATTTACTATAATAGGTGTTATTTTTAAATATACATCTGCGTTACACATATACTTAGGCGCTTTGTATTATTAGGCTTACCCATTGAAGTATCTTCTCCAAACCTACTCAGAACCCCCTTAGCACTTTAAGCAAGGAACTTTTAAATGAATTTTTCAGGAGAGGTTAAAAAAGTACGAGAACATTTTTTGAAAAGTGAACAAATCTGGAAAATTCATTTCCACGCAGCACTTTGTGTTAATTGCCCCATAAACTTGAAAATAATATGCATGTGACTTTTCAATGGCATTGATTCTCATGTAACTTAAATTAAAAAAATAAATTCAGTTGCAAATTCACTCTAACAAGAAGTGAGCTTTAACTATAGCAATGCACATATAGTGCCCACTGATAATATATATAAAACGCTATCTTAACTGCAACAGATAATCATATGCTGGGGTTTTCAAAGGGGCACAAGAGAGCTGGGATGACAAATACCATTGAAATTAATTCCCCTGTGCCCATTTGAAAATCCCAGACAAATGGGGTAACCAGAGCTGGCATTAGACTTGCAGGCAGCCCAAGACTAAAGCCCACGCCCTATCACAAGGGCCAAAGCCCTTGGGCTTCAGCTTTGGCACTCTCACCCAGGGCAGCAGGGCTCAAGCTTCAGCCCACCTAAGTCCCTTCAACAAATCTCTGAGAGCTTCAGCCCCAGGTGGTGGAGCTTGGGCTTCAGCTTCAGTCCTGAGCAGCAGGGCTCAGGCTTTGGCTTCAGCCCTATGAGGCAGGGCACAGGTTACAGGCTCCCCTCCCAGGATATTTTTCCAGCAGTGTAACTGTCACAGTTCTAAGGTGAGTGCAGCAGGCTTCTTCCTGTGTGGTCCCTAGGTGGGCACCTATGTAAGGTGTATGACTCCTGGGTGCCATTTCTCTTAGTAGAAACCCACATCTTGCTCTCTCCTGACAAGTGTTTTAAGGCTGCCTTAACATAAATTACAATACTCTCAGCAAGCCAATTGCCTAGAAGCCAGTGCTTGTGGTTTTGCTTTCTCTATGAAAGCTAAGAACAATGTGTTACCAGCAAATACAAGCAACTATACAGCTCTTTTTAAGCAAGCTCCTTTATTCGTAAGGTAAAAGCATAACATAATAAATACAATAAATGTTCCTATAAAGTCTTATATAAAAAAGGCCTTCCCTTGTCTGTTGGTCTTTAGAAAACCCAGACTTTGTGGTCAATATGTACAAGCCTCTCTAGGGGGATATAACTGTCTGGAAGTGTTTACAACATAGGGTGATTCTCTGTAATCACCACCCACTGTTTGTGATTCCTGGAGGTGCCATGATAATCATTCCCCCACTGAAGCTGCATACAATCCTTGACCCACCGTGATATATAAACTCAGTATGATCCCCAGAGACATTGAATTTAGTTGTAATTTCTGTCATTGTAATTACTTCCTAATCTAAGGTTTCACGGGCTATGTCTACACTGCAGAGTTTTTTCAGAAAAACAGCTGTTTTTCTGAAAAAACTTCACTTACGTCTACACTGCAATCGAGTTCTTTCGAAAGAAAATCAAAAGAACAGAGTTTTTTCCAACACTGGTAAACCTCTTTCTATGAGGAAAAAGCCTTTTTCTGAAAGAGCTCTTTTGGAAAAAGGCGTGTGTGGACAGGGAAGAGGGAGTTCTTTTGAAAGAAGAGGCCTCCAGGAAAAAGCACAGGTGCCCTGGTGGCCACTCCATCCATAGTAATCACAGCTTAAATGCGAAATAGCGTCCACACTGAAGGGACGCTATCTTTCAAAAAAGCAGATCGCTTTTTCGATGCACTTTTGTTGTGTAGACGCTCTCTTTCACAAAAGTTTTTTCGGAAGATCTCTCTTCCAAAAGAAGCCTGCAGTCTGGACATAGCCTAGGTGACTATAATCTTCAAAGTCTCTTCCTGAATTTTGGTAGGGAAAGGATTTCCCTTTTATACATAAAATCTACTTGTCCAAATCAATTAAGGCTGTTCAAAAAAATATATTATTGTTCCAATCTCGGGTCTTCTGAAGAGATAAACTGCATTTTATTTCTATATTTTAGCTAGTTAGAAAAAATATACCAATTCTCCTTTGTCGATATAGTTTTTATTTTTTACTTCACTTAAAATAAGTGCTCATTAAAGTTGCTGGACTAACAACACAGAAGAGAATAGGAACTACTTAATCTACTGAACAAATGCAGTACAGGCAGCAACTGTTCAAGCTTCCTCCACACCCACGTAATAAACCTCATTCACAACTTAGAGGGACTGCCTCTACTCCTGAATGAATAGATTCCGTGTCCATTTAGACGTTGGTCTTTCTAATCCATACTACCAACAACGTTTCCAGTTTGTGCCAATAGCAGAGATTATTGTGATATGGACATCTGTTCATAGATAAATGAGCAGAGACCAAAAACTTATTTCACAAAGCCCAAATATATGTGGATAGTGTGAGTTTCTAATGTCTGAAGATTAAGGATACTGAATCCCCTATGGAATCCCCTCTTTGGCTTCTCTGAGAAATATATGCTTTCCAGGGTAGTTTTCTAGAAATGTTTCATGCATTAATGGAAAGGAACCACTTAATATTTTGCTCTACTTGAATCATTGAAAAGAAGATTTCTCCACAGATGATTACATATTATTTTCAGACGTACAGATGTCCTAGAATGAGAAGGCCTTAAACCAGAGTCCCTCAAATTCACAAAGGAATTCATTTATTTAAATCTTTTCTTAACCCGTTATGCTTTCCCAAAGAAAAACGTGTTAGGTATCCTATTTTATACATACAGCAGAAATACTTCAAGCAATTCCCTTTTCCTCAGATATCCAGACTACAACTCTCTTAGTTCTCTGAGCTTCAGCAGGGTTTTTCTTTCCCATTGGCACAATCCCAGAACCTGTAGCACTAGGTAGTATGGATAGAAAATGTTACATTTATTTTCCTGGTTTCAAACTATGTAACTTTGGAATTCAAGAAAGGTCTGTTTACAGTTCTTCAAACATACTTTTTTTTCTAAAGTGCCGATTCACAATGAAATGAGATTTAAATACACCTGTGAAAATGGAGTCTTGAACAAACAATATTCATTTTAGCAAACACATATAAAAGTTGACAAAAATCAGAAAAATACTTACATGGGCAAAAGCCTACAGTGATACTAGTTTTTTGTCCTGCGTCAAGAACTCCAGCACACAGACTGAATTTAAAAATCCCATCTTCTATGGCTTTTCCTCTACCATCAAGATCTAATTTCCATGTCACCTGTTGCCTCGAGATATTCTTCAGGTCAAACTTCTGTAAATAGTTGTAGGTAAAGGATGAAAGATGACAGAACAAATAAATAGTAAGTTTTTCCTGTTGAAAACAAGTCACGTTACTAACATATTTTGTACTTTTTAACTTCAAATAAGAAACAACTGGCACAGAGTTCAACAGAGTAGAGTATGCAATTTATATCTGTGAGGTAAGAAAATAAGTATACCTCATCGTTCACAGGTAGCACACTTATCAGCCATTCACCATTCACAAAGAGCAATGTTTCGTACCCAGAAATGAAAACTATTTTCTCAAGTCTTAAATAGGACACTGATTTCTTCAATGTATAGTAGACTTCCGATAATCCGGCACCTTTGGGACCAGGAGGTGCCGGATTATCGGATATGCCGGAGTATCGGTTGGTACTCCAGCAGGGTGCTGTGACAGATCTACTGGGATCCGCACTGCTGTGGGGGTCAGCAGGGAACGGCGCGGGGAGGGACGAACCCTCCGCAGTGTTGCGGGGAGGCGGTGGAAGAACATAAGAACATAAGAACATAAGAATGGCCGTACTGGGTCAGACCAAA
>CM057845.1:178742507-178765811 GCA_030068395.1 Apalone spinifera | reverse complement strand
ACACAGCACAGTTATTTTGAAATAAATTTGAAATAACAGACAGCTTATTCCAACTTCTGTTAACCTCATTCCATGAGGAGTACACCTATTCCGAAACAGCTATTTTGAAATAGCTGTTGTGTGGATGCTCCACCGCTGCTATTTCCAAATAGCTCCTCCCCAAGGCCATTCAAACTAATTACTCCTCAGTGCCTCTTGGGGCTCTAAATCAAGGTAGCACATCCACAATAGGGAAGCCTGCTTCAGACTAATGTTGATACTTCCCTATAAGTGCTATTTCAAAATAAGCTATTTTGGAGTATTTCTTCCAAAATAGCTTATTTCAAAATAAGTGTGCAGTGTAGACATAACCTGACTGCCCAGTAAGGAACCAGCATCACTGCATCAGAGTATAAAGCAGCCCCTGTGACAGAGGAACAGAGATAAGTCCTCTCTCTAAGCTGACTCTCTTTAAAATGAAAGGCACTTTGAAAATACCTTTGCTTACCCTAAGACTGGATATCTAATTTAGTAACCTGGGTGCTGCTGGTACTGCTTCTCATACCTGGAGGATAGCATATTCATCCTAAAGACAGACTAAAAACGCCTTAAAAGGCTGTTTCAAAAATTTAGTCTCTGAGTCTGCTCAAATGATCAGTTGTTTTAACAGCAGAAAGACTCCACGCCTTCAAGGCAATTCTAGAACTTTTCTCTGAATTCCTGAGCCATATCTTAATGGTCACAACATAACCTAGAGAATGAGACAAAACTTCAGATGCATTATAGGCAGCACATGCCTGGCCAAGTCTTGACTCTCATAACCATTAGTTCTCTTAGCCTGCTTGTCAGGGTACACCTGCACTGCAGCTGCATAGACAGATACATGCTTTGTCTGCCTGAGCCAACTGAGTACAGACTTTTTCAGACTCTTTGGGTATGACTTGGGCTGCTAGCCCAAGAAAAGACGATTACTTGCTTTCTTGTAACTGGTGTTCTTCAAAATGTGTTGTTCACATTCATTCCAATCAGCTGTGTGCATGTGTAGCATACATGACCATCAGAAACTTTTTCCCCTACTAGCGCCTGTCAGGTCAGCTGTGAAGTCCTATAAAGTGGTACTGCTATAGCAGCCATTACATACCACTGCCAACCCGATCCACCCTTCCACCTGCAGTTCCTTCTTTCTGGCTACTCCAACAGAAGGGAAGAAGGATGGGTACAGGAATGGACATGAACAACACATCTCAAAGAACACAACACATCTTATGAGAAAGCAGGTAGCTGTCTTTTCTTGAGAGCTCATTCACATTAATTTCAATCAGGTGGCTTCCAAGCCACTACACTCTAGAGGTGGGGTCAGAGTTAAAAATCATTGATTGGACTATGGCTCTCCCAACTGCTGCATCAGCCCTCAATTATTTATTGATGGCTCAATGAGCCATGGATGTATGCACAGAAGACCATGTTGCTGTCTTACAGATTTTCTGAATGGGAACCTGTCCCAGAAATACAGTGGATAAGGCCTAACCTTTTATAGAGTGGGCCACCACCAAAGGCAGTGTAATTCCCACCAGAACATAGCAGATACATATGCAATCAGATATCCAAGAGGATATACCTTGAGCTGAGACCAGGTCTCCCTTCACATGATCCTCTATTGCCACGAATAGCAGGGTAGACTTTTGAAAGGGCCTTGTGCTCTCGGTATAGAAGGAAAGGGCCGTACATACATCTAGGGTGTGCAGCGCCTATCGTCTGGCATTCGTGTGTGGTTTTAGGTAAAAAAATCAGAAGAAAAACATCCTGTCCAAGGTGCAATTGTAAGATCACCTTTGGTCGAAAAGCTGGGTGTGGTCTAAGCTGTACCTTGTCTTTATGGAAAATAGTATTTGGAAGCTCTGAAAAGAGCACTCACTGCTCAGATACCCTTCTGGTGGATGTAATCAATATTAGAAAGGAAACCTTAAGGAAATGGCGCAGCATATAACACCTAGCCAGTGGTTCGAAAGGAGGCCACATAAGTGTATTGAGGATGAAATTAAGGTCCCATGTAGGCCCAGGAGGACATGAGTATGCCAAGAGTCTATCCAGGCCCTTTCTAAAATGGATTGCCATGGGGTCCTCAAAAAAAGACTGCTGGAAACAACAAGGGTGAAAGGCTGAGATAACTGCTAGGTGGACCTTAATCAAGGAGGGCACCAAGCCCTGGGTTCGTAAATGGAGGAGGTAATCCAAAATGAGAACAGATGCACGTATAGGAAGAGGGTCATGCTGAGTGCACCAACATGAGAATCTCATCCATTTAGCAAGGTAAATAGCTCTTGTTGAGGGATTCCTACTATCCAGTAGTACCTCCTGAACCTGAGTCAAACATTGGTGCTCTAAAGAGTTAAGCCATGCAGTCTCCATGCCATGAGATAGAGGTACTGGAAGTCTGAGTTTCGGAGATGATCCTCATCTTGCAAAATGAGGTCTGGGTACAGTGGGAGAACTATCAGGGCTTCCACTGACAATTCTAGCAGGATGGTAAACCATACTGGAGCCAGAAGTATTACATTTGCTCTGTCCCTAAAGCCCATCAGTAGGATCTTGTGTATCAAAAGTATTGTATGAAAGGCATACATCAACTTCTTCTCCCCAGTGAATCATGACCGCATCTACGGATGAACCCAGGCTATGGGTCTGAAACTAACAGAAGTTGTTGCACTTCTTGATCCTGATGACAAATAAGCCTAGTCCAGGAAACCTCCACTTCTGGAAAATTGAATGGATAATATCTATTCTGATAGACCACTTGTGTGCAAGAAACATTCAACTGAGGACATCTGCTAGACTGTTCTGCAAGCCCACAAGGTACTGGGTCTCGAGGTGAATAGAATTCTCTATACAGAAGTGCCAAAGATGCAGGGCTTCCTGGAAGAGAGGGAACAATCTCACTCCCCTTTGTCTGTTTTTATAAAACATTGCCATGGTGTTGTCCATTAATACTACTACACGCCGGCCCTGAATTTGTGGCTGAAAAACCCAGCAGGCTAACATGACTGCCCTGAACTTTTTGACATTGATCTGTAAATTGGAGTCTGCTGGGTCCCACTTCCCTATGTCCTGTGGTTCCCTAAACGGGCTCTCCACCTGATGTCTGACATCCATTACCAGCATCAATGTACGAAATGGGGGTGCAAAAGGGACTCCTTCACATATGCTGTGTGGGTCCAGTCAGCAGTTCAGAGTGGTAATCACGCTGCAGGGAACTTTCTCCACCAAGTCCAGGTTGTCCTGCACTGGACAGTACACTGAGCCTGGAGAGGTCTGAGGCATAGCTTTACATGTCTGATCACATCAGAACAAGACACCATGTGCCCTAGTAGGCATAGGCATATTCTTGCTGCTGTAAGGAGGTACTGAATGAGTGATCAGACAATGCTGGTCATGGCTTGAAACCTGGAGCTGGATAGAATAGCTCTCACCTAATTGGAGTAATTCTCAACTCGACTTAACTCTTATTTTTTGAATATGAGTCAGTATGGACTTTTCTTCACTGAGAAGAAGATCTAATGAGCGAAACAGTGCCAAAGTCAGGGGAATGTGAGTCTGTAGTTGCTCTCTGGAATGGCCTTTCAGCAATCAATCATCCAGATATGGAAAGACCTGTACTCCTCTCTTGTGTAGGAAGGCTACTACAACTGCCATGCACTTGGTGAGCATGCATGGGGTGGTGGACAGGCCAAACAGGAGAACTGTAAACAAAATGGTTTTGGTTCACCACGAACCTGAGGTAACACCCGTGGGCTCGTAAAACTGCGATATGAATATATACATTCTTCATATTGAGGGCAGCATAGCACTCTATCAGATCCAACAAGGGGGAAATGGTGGCTAGAGATACCATGCAAAATCCTCACGTATTAATTGAGGTCTCTTAAGTCCAATATGGGCCTCATATGGGCCAACTCCCTTGGCCTTGGAGATTAGAAAGCATCAAGAGTAAAACCCTGTGTCTTACATGGCGAAGGATCTCTTGAACCACACCTAGCATGAGGAGCAATCCTAAATAAGGAGTTACTCGTGAGAGAAGTCCCTAAAGAGGGGTGGGATATGAGGTTGGGAGGGAGGGAATAGGAGAATTGAAGAGAATATCTCACTGCAACCATGCACAAAACCCATTGGTCTGTTTTGAGATGGGACCCTGTATGGTCGAAGTGGGAAAGTCTATTCAGAAAGAGAGGATGTGGATTCTGGGACAGAAGTGGTATGCCATCCAAGAACACACTTTCAAAACCCCTTTTTGGGGCTTGCTGCAGACTTGGAGGCACTATTACCTTGGCCCAAGGACTGATTAGAGAGTATGCGCCTAGAGTTCCTGTTCCAAGGACAGAACTGCTCGTCTTTGTTCTGTATCTTGGTTGTAGTGGCTGAGGCCTGAATGGCTTTCTCTGGGTTGCTGGACTATTCCTACCAAGAGATTTCATGGTAGTTCTCAAGTCCTTCAGTAAATGGAGCTTACAATCAGTTCATGCTGAAAAGAGGCTTCTCCCTTCAAACAGGAAGTCCTGGAGGTTTGCTGGACCTCCACCAGCAGTCCAAAGGCCTATAGCCATGATGAGCGGCACATGACTATCTCTGTGGACAGCGTTCTAGCTACTGTGTCGGCCGAATCTAATAAAGCCTGCAGAAAGGTTCTGGCTATAGTCCTACTCTCTTCAGTGAGAGCCCAAAAATTCCTCCCTAGAATTCACAGGAAGGAGTTCTTTGAACTTGACCATAGTTTCCCATAAATTACATGAGTACCTGTTGAAAATAGCCTATTGATTAGCTATCCTCAATTGAAGATCACCTGCCTCATATATCTTTCTCCCAAAGAGATCTAATCTCTTGGCCTCTTTGGCTTTCAGTGCCAGCGCTTGCTGGCCTTGCCTCTCCTTCTCATTCATGACAGACACTACAAGTAAAGTAGGATGAGGATAGGTAAAAAAGGAATTTGTATCCCTCAGAGGACAAAATATCTCTTTTCTGCCCCCTTCACTGTAAAGGGAATTGAGGCTGTTTGCGACGGCATGCTGTTATTCATCTGGATGGTCTTTATTATAGGCAAGGCCATCCTCAAAGGACCATCTGGTGCTAGAATGTCCACCAAAGAGGTCCAAGAATCTGAGAATCCTTTCTACAAGTTCATATAGCGGGCCATTTGCCAGAGGAGTTCTTGGTAGGCCTTAGGGTCGATGAGTGAGGGTCCTACTGAGGAGTTGCCTGCCACCACTTCATCTGGAGAGGAAAATAAAGACACCGGTGGCAACAGAGGGTCAGATTGTACTTGACCTTGCTCCTGATCCTGCACCTAGCTTGTGACTCTAGCCTGGGAGGACTCCTGGGCCTACATAGGAGCAGGTTCTGGAGATGCTCCAGTGTCTTGCCTGTGCTCGTCTGGCTTCAGCTCAAATATATAGATGACATCAACAATTCGGACCCTGATGGTGATGACCACAGTGGTGCTGATGAGCTCGGTGCCAGGGGTTTGGATCTGGACGTCAGCAGTGCTGGTGAGTGGTACCAGGATGACCCTGATGACAACTGGTGCCAACTACTATGGAATCGAGACCAGTGATGGACATTTGGTGCCATACCCCTTTTGGTACCAAAGAGCTGTCTTCTTCTCCAGGGCCGGGGAAGGACCTCAAGTCCTCGGTGCCAGGGAGGATGAGCACCTTGAGGATGAGACCAACCTACTCCAGTGCCGGTCCGTTGATGCAGGGCGCCTTACCATGGCAGGCTTGCCAGTAGATTGAGGCACCCTAGCTAGTGCTAGTAGTTTCTCCTGCATCAGGTAAGCTCTGGATTTGGAGATTTCTATGAGGTCTCTCATGGCCTCATAGGTATCCATGGTAGATGAGGAGTTTATCATCTGCACTGGACTTTGATTCTTTGGAGAAGCGCTCTGTGTTTAATTCAATAGTGCCTGTATAGATACTGGAGTTGATGGCTTCTCTTGGTGAGCCTTGTGTGTTGATGTCATCTTGCGCTGGCCTGGCTCTTGCTTACAAGGAGAGCACCCTCTACTTGTCTTCTGGTGACTATATGGCAGCACGGTGGTCACATGGTGCCTCATTGCCAACATCGGCAGTGCCTACAGGCTACAGTGCTGAGAGTCTTTAGCAGCCGTCTTTCTTCAGTGCCATTTCATGCACAGATCCCAGTGCGTTATGGATTTAAATTGCACCTGGACAGTCTGAATATGTCAGTCTAACAACAGACTCCAGTAGGAACTGAAGCCAACACTCACACTTCTAAGCTCGGTGCTCTTCTTGAAGGCATGTCAGACATGGGTTATGCATGTCACTGTTTGGTATAGATTTTTTGCACCTGTGCAGGATTTAAACACCAGGAATTTTGGAATGCACCCAGGAAGGGTGAAAGGTGTGGGCGAATCTGTCCACTCCTAACTCCTGCTTTTACAACTGAAAGAATTAAGATTGAAAAATAAGGTAAAGAAGTACTGAATAACTAGGGACTAGAGGCTTGCTGATGCAAGATAGGGAAATGTTCCAATGCCATCACAGCCAAGAAGGAACTGAAGAGGGGTCAGATTGGTAATGGTATGCCCGGGATGCTTTGGCAAGCACCACTCCAGGGGCTACATATCCTATCTGATGGGAGCTGTTAGGGATAAAAGTTCCAGACACTCATGCATGTGATGCATGCAAACCTAACTGGAACTGCATGAACAAGACTCAAAGAAAAACTGTCTAATCTACCTCTGGCTATGATGCTATTTATAATGTGCTACCTTGAGAAGAGTTAGTGCTCAAGTGTCAACATAAGGTGAGAAGCAAACTCCCAGCCACAGAGTAAATGTGACCCTGCAGGCAAGCTATAAGAACTAACATTCATGAGGATCAAGATTTAGCCAGACATGCACTTTGATCTACCTAAGCCTACTCCATAGATTAAAACTGCCCCACACTATTATCTGCTGGAAGGTCATGCTGAAACCAGTAGAAGAGAAGTGAGAGGTGATCCAGGAGACACCTAGGGAAAAGGATAGAGTTCCTCTATCTTCTTAATTCACGAAATATCACCCTTCAGATTGAGAAGTTCGGGGATCTGCTAGAATACAATGAGTTCCTGTTCCAGGGCAACCTCCTCTCCTCCCCCGCCCTTGTCCTGGGCAAGACTTTACGTACAAAGTTCACATCGTTTACCAAAGTCTGCAAACACCATGTTTAATCCACGTCACAATTTGTCCCGCGCCCATCTCTCCCGAGTGATTGGCCTTTCTCTCCATCTAAGATGCCAGATAGCACCGCGAGTGGGGTAGGGGGACCCGGGCCCGCCCTCACAACTGGATTCCAAACCCAGGGACCTAAGGGGGGGAAAGCACTCCTGCTCGCTCCCCTTATGGTTGGCAGGGCAGCCGCCTGTAACACGCTGACCAATGGGTGATCTGCCCATCCTGCCCTGGGTCACTTCCTCCCCGCCTTTAGTTCTCCTGGTATAAAGGCGGGGGAGAAGGGAGGCCTTCCCCTGTTCCCATCATTCGGTCTCCTCCCTCTGCTCTGGCTTGCTGCTCAGAGCTGCTGGTGCCCTCTCCCCTCTTCTCAGCCACCGCCTCCACTTGATGTGACCGGCCTGCCTGGCGTTGCGGTTCAGCCCCGCCCCTCGCGTTGCACCCACCCCAGCTGGCAGGTCGCACCACTTGATGTCAGATCCTGGCACCGACGCACATTCCGCCGGGATGGCTCCAGCAGCAGCTGCGCCACTAGCCTGCAGTCCGCCCTCGCCCCCGCCTCCTCGTGATGCAGGCAGGGCCGTGGGAGTGCGGAGCCTTGGGGCTCCGTCACACTTCCCAAGTATCTTAACAGACAATTCAAGCAGAAGTAGCTCATCTCTTTCATGATTCCAAAACGACACTCTAAAGAGGCTTTTTGGGGAATCCTTAGGCTGTGTAGTAGCAATGGGCAACCACAAATACTGGGTGGGCCACATGAGTAGCCCTCCTTCACTTCAGTGGGCTGCAGCAGCCTGCAGACCACTGGGGTTCTCAGCAGCACAGTGGCAGCAGTGGCAGTAGCAGGGGGCTCCCCAGCAGTGGGGCTGGGAGCTGAGAGGACACTGGCTGCTGGCCCTGCCCCCTGGAGAGATCATTTAGTAACCATGTAACCATTAAGAATAGTTACAGTTACAAGATTACTAAAATAAATTATTTCTAAGATACATAATTGAGAATAATGATAAAAGCATATATGTTATTTACCTGAGTGCTTTGATGTTCACCAACAATACCTAAATGCATGCTTCTTGACTCAAATATCAGCTGTGAAGCGGAGAACTCAAGTGGTGGCTGCAGTGCTGCAGAAGACATTAAAAAGTTTATAGAACATCTTGACAAATATTTCTGAAACTTCTTCCATTAAAGCTTTATTTCTACTTTACACATTCTTACAATTAAAAGAAAAATTCTGTGTTGCTCAAAAGTTTGTCTCTTTCACCAACAGAAGTTGGTCCAATAAAAGATCTCATCCATCTTGTCTTTCCAATACCCTAGGACCAACACAACTATAACAGCATTCTTAAACTGACAGATTCTCCCTTTCTTTTAAAACCTGTCCTCCCTTTCATTGTCTACAAATTGTAAGCACAGTAAATAAAACATAAATGTCTACTTGAGTATGATCCTCCATAAAGGGACACATATCTGTGTGACATTAATTTTGAACCCACCAAAATGTCAGTTGCCAAAAGGGAAGTCAAGCTTAGGTCAGGCTTAAAATCAGAAACCATGATTTTCCTTTATAACTCTAATCTAAACAGGAGAGAATAATACTTTTTTTGTATTTCTGATGAACACAAAAGGGAGTCAGAGTAGATCCCATGTGAAGGAGGACAAGTACTCTAGAAATCCAATCAATTACTTAAAAAAAATTTAAAAGAGAGTTAACACAGGTTTCTTTGAGCTAATCTATTTTCATTATCAATGAATATTAACCTTCTATAATGAAGGAAAATTCAAATAGTATTAGCTTAATTTTTCTAAATGGCTACTAAAAGTTTGATACGCCTATTGTTACCTCCCTTATTTTTAATAGTTCTTAAAGTTAATTAAATTTGTGATACTTTATGTAGATTGTTATTCACCAAAGAATCCATATAAGTTTATCGCAAGAGATTTACTTTTCATTTAATACAGTAATTGCTCTTCTCCAGTACCACAGTAAAAAAAGCAAATGATGTACAATTTACAACAAAGCATTAACTGTAGTCCATGGGAGAGCTGGATGCATGGGAAACAGTCCCTCGCTGAGAAGCTGTGAGCATGGGTGGCTCAGTGCACAAGAGCAGTCCCTAGCTTGGGGGCACACCCAACAAGCAGGGCTCCCCACTTTTCTAGCAGGCTCCAATGTCGTGCTCTCTGGGCGCTCAACACTGCCTCTATGGAAGTGAAGTTGGCAATACATAGTGCCATGCCACCCTAAAATTGATTAATTTTAACAGTTAATGTTTTAGTTACTTTGCCAATTTAAAATGCTCATGGTAGACATTTGTCAGTGTTGAAATGAAAGGTACTACATTAATTTGAATTGTATTGCTGTTGTATAACCAATACTAAACATTATTTTTGTAGATTATGGGTAATACAAAAATTGTGTGGATGAGGCCAATATAACACAGAGAGCTGCATATGTGGCCCAAAATGGTAAATAGGTTGAGAACTAAAGGTTTGTGGGGTGGCTACTACATAACATTGTGTGGCAACTGGAAAAGGCTCAGAAAAGGGAAGCAAAAATGATTAATGGTATCGAACAGCTGTCACATTAAGAGAGATTAATAAAACTAGGATTTTTCAGCTTGGAAAAAAGAAGACTCGGGGAGGGGATATCATAGAGGTCTGTAAAATCATGACTGGTGTGGAGAATGTAAATTAGAAAGAGTTATTTACTTCATCCCATATAGACCCATACACAGCAGGGTACAAAGAGTGCAAACACACCCTACCCATTATCCCCCAAATAAGCGTGCTCTGGCCGACCAGGGGAAGGCAGAAGGGGTGTGCTGCCCAAGCCTCCCTCCCCCATCCTCCGGCTGGCCAGGAGAAGGCTGGACTTGATGACCTCTCAAGGTTCCTCCAACAGAATTTCTATAATTCTGATTTTTAATTTTTAGAAATGATAGTAATATACATTCCAGCATCAGAAATATATATTTTAAATGGAGTAAATAGATGCAGATACATTTATTATATTTCTAATTATCTGATATTATAATAAATGCTAAATTAACCTACTGAGTTCTACTTTCAGTTATTTAGCTTCTAATTTTCCTTTGCTAAAGCTAGCAATAAACTCCTGAAAAGGCTATGCAGAGCATGCACACACACACACACAGTTTAATGTTTCTAGTTTACATACCAGTTGCTTGAACTGTACATAATGGGACAGTCACAGTCACAATTTGAGGACGAGGAACAATTATATGCTTTCCTGACCCACAAGGTGTCGTAGCTGTAGAGGTTTGCTGAGAAGATGGAACCTCACTGTTAATGTTTATTGGAAGACTGAAGTCATATGCTGCCACCTAATGGACAAAAATATGGTTGTGGTCATTTTCTCGGAGAGGGAAACAAGATTATGCTGCACTGTAGCAGAATTACTACAACGATTTTTGAGAAAATTAATCTGAAGACCTGATCGTATTCCAATGATGTAATTGGAGCTTCATCTCTCACCAAATGAGGCCAGCCATCTTAAGTACCCAAAGATCAACTTTCTCCTCCTCCCTCATGGAAAGTTATAAAGGAACAAAAATATCAAAATTATGTATACTGTGGCTCTAGATGAGACTTTTAATACATCATTGTTTTAAGGATGCTTTGTTCCTTTTAAAGTATTATTGCTGACAAAGATATCTGAGTTGGATTTCAGGCCATAATCAATAACAGCGAAGGAGATAGAGGGAACTGATCTGAAGAAAACCCTCCTCAACTGCTCAACAGAAAAAGCAGACTTCAGTATGCCATTAACAACATTAACAAAAAATGGGACAAGAAGAAATAAGTTTCAAAGTCAGGAACCCTTCACAAAGACACCATCATTTACACTGATGCAGTTCAAAGTGCAGTGCTTTCATTGATCCTAATTGTAGTAATATCACATGAAAGAAAGGCATTCACACAGAATCTGTCCCAAAACATTCAGGATTTTATAGGTTAAAGCTAACATACTGAACTCACTTCAAAAAACTGCTGGCAGCTAATGCCTATAGAAAAGAACTGATATAAAATGATTCTTTCACAATGCGCTGGTTGATAAGCAAGTGGCCATGTTTTGCATAGTCTTGTTTCCAAAAGGGTTCTCCAGAGGTGCCCCATCCAGCACACACGATAGCAGTTTATTCTCAATGTAACGAAAGATATGAATAATCAAAGAAAATCAGCATGGGAAAGAATCAAGGTTTATGCACTTCTTAGAGACCTTTAATATATAAAACTCTGGTAACGCTTTTAAGAAGCTGAAGAACTTACAGATTCTGAAGAAATAAGTACATTAAACTTGATTTTCATGGGCAATACAGTGCATGGTGAATATATTTAAAAATTTAAATGGGGAGAGAAAAAAAGAGTTGCCTCAATCCCACTGATTCTTTAAGTTTCTTAGCTCTATCAGCGAATCTGTGAACCGTTTAGACAACAAAACTAAAGCACATCTTATAAGTTCCAGCGTTCTTGCAGGATTAGTGTGCTCTATATTAATGCATGCAGGAACCACACTCCTTTGACTGAGTACAATAACGCAGATGTATGTAAGGTATCTGGGAGGATTGTGTGTTTTTGTGTTTGCTAAGGGGGAGAGAGTGTGCATATTATGTGGATTTTCATTCAAATCACCAATGAACCATACTGGTTTTTCAAATTGGGGAATGAGTAATGTCTAAAATATAGAACTCCACTTTTTAAAACTGTAAACCAATTATCTTTAAAATACAGTGCAATTAAAAAGTTATATTAATTTTCTTAAACATTATTTCATGCAATTCTTCTAATTATCTCAGAAACCATCTACATGATTTATTTCCAATTTTCATGACACACACACAAAAATTTTCCTAAAACCACATAACTGAAATCTGGAGCGAAATGGACTATTTCTTTAGCACATCAATGGTTCCCCTAACCCCTAAATACTCTGAAATTACATATGTCCACACTACTATTATAATGGAAAGATTATAGCTGCAATCTTTGCTGTGGGAAAATTACTACTAATCAATAATCTCTCCATAAATCTGAAATTAATAATTATTTTATTTTTATCTTTAAAACTTCTGAAATATTTTCCAAAAAAGAAAAAGATCTTGGTTAAAAGAAAGAAGATATTGTTATTGACGCCCCTTATAGCTGCTATTGTACCCAAGAGAGAGTCATAAAACTTTCCATTGACAATTTATTTGAAAGATGTCATTTTAACATTTCAGAACACAAAAGTTTGTTCTATATTCTACATAGAATGATCTATATATCTTATAAATATTTCTGAAAGTTTGTTTGTTTGTTTGTCCTGAAAGATCTCTGAAACGGTAAGAGCTAGAAACACAAAATTTTGAACGGATACTACTGATTTCCTAACTTAAATAACTGGATTGGTTATTTCTCAAAATTGGTTCCCCCGGTTCCTCCTGAGCCCCAATTGGGCCCACTGATAATTAACTTTTAGTAGCGCCTGATCATAGGCATTTGCTGGACTCTTCTGTTCAGCGTGTCACAAACTGCAACTATGAGATCCTTTCCTTCTGGCTACGAACTAAGTAATTCATCTGTTGTCCACTAGGGAATGTGCTTTGTAACCACAGCACTCGCTATGTTAATTTCTTAAAGTAATATGATAAAAGAAAAAGTATTTCCAATAACATATGTTGTGTTAAAGTAATTTACGTAGCTCATTCACCACACCTTTTGTTATCAAGAAATGAGTTAAATGTAAATGCGTTTTGTAAGCATATCACTAGCTATGTTAATTTCTTAAAGTAATATATAAGATAAAAGTATTTCCAATAAAATATGCTAGGTTAATGTAATTGACGTAGTTCATTCATCACCCCTTTTACTATATTTTCCCCGGGCGACAACGGGTATTTCTCCTAGTATTATATAAATCATTAAAGTATTTGCTTTGCTGGCTAATGTCCCAGGAGATCTAACTTTAATAGAGGGAGTCTTCAGTAATAGAATAACTGCATATTTAAATAACAGTTCAATTTCATGAGCACTGTAGAGTAGTGCAATGAATATGGACCAGAGACCAAGAATGCATGTAAATTAATTCCGGATCTGATATTTATTCTGTGGTTTTCTGCGGAGCCTTATGTGTCTCCATTTCCCATCTGTAAAACGGGGATAGCACTTCCCTGCATCATGGGACTTGTCTGATTCTGCACTGAGCAGAGATATGGTGAACCGAAAAGGCTAAAAGGTTTTTCTCATCTCTAGTTTCTATGATTGTTTATGAAGTAGTTTGAAGATTTAACTTCCTATATAAGTTTTTTGTTACTAAAGTGCTATGAACTAGAATGGTAGCTACTTTTGGGCCCTCATAGGACAGATTACCAATGTCTTTTGGACATACTGAATACAGGAATCAAGAACTTTTTTTAATTTTGCAATCTTCATGTTGAAAATATGCTTTTAATTTTTGCATGCAAGAGAGAGACCATCTATACAGACACAAGGCAAAACATTTGCAGATTAGAAACCTAGCACCTTGTCTCTGCCTCCTTCTGGTTATTCATTTCAATGCAGTCTGTAACTCCATCATAAATGGAGTTAATGCTTCTATATTTGCTACTTGTTAGACAATGTGCAGTGAAAAAAAGTAGATTTACAAAAGGCATTTTTATCCTCACTGTTCAGTCAATATTTCATACACTACCCATCATCTAACCTTTGTAAAACTAAAGAAACAGAGCTGTCCAAGGTCTTCTCTCAGTTTCTGCACACTGAGGCCTTCTTTTTACTCCATGGAAGATCGATGCTGCAGTGATCAACCTTCCAGAGTTTGATTTAGTGATTATAGTTAAGACTTGCTAAACCGAACTCAGAGGATGCCCCCAACCGTGTCCAGTACTCCTACTCCTGTGAGGAGTAAGGGAAGCTGAGAGAAGCATTTGCTCCCATTGGCCTCCTACTGTAGAGATGCTGCTAAACTCAATTTAAGGTAAGTCAACTCCAGCTACATATTCTAGGTAGCTAGAGTTGTATACCTTGAGCCAGGCTTCCAGGTCTAGTATAGGCCTGGCCTGAGTGACCATCTTGTCCACTGAGAACCTAATTTTGCTCTCAGTAACAGAGGTGTAAACTAAGAGTAAATCTTACATGGATTTCTGAAAAAAAAACACACACCTCAGATTTTCTTCTTGTTAACTATATACCTCTGTCTCATTAACAGTGCAATACCTAACTGACACAATGAATGAAGTAGGGGTCTTGTAGAAAATCAACAGTCATGTCTATTACACGTATACTATAACATTTATGGACAAGGGAGTAGAATTAAGTTTGTATTTCTTTTTAGTGCACCACTTTGCAAGCTCAATCATCTTTTAACATCTTTTATTTCCCTAATGGAATTTTCTAGGCTTTGGTTTTTATTTCTAAAGAAATTCCATAATGAGAAATTCCTTGCTACCACACAGCAAATTATCTTGCATATTTTGTACAGAAGAGTGATTAGAAAGATACATTTTAAAAAAGTAAGTTATTACTATGATGGATTTCAAGCTGTTTTGTAATAATTTTGGAATACTATACATTGATCTGATTAATTTTTGTGTTACTATATTGCTTTATCATTGCAGAAGATTGTCTTAAAAAATAAACAGGAAAGGGGACAAATGGCTCAAGTGACATCTCTGCAAACAGCCTTCCAGTGTTAAGAGATTTTGCTTTCTCAATAAGACTGCAAACCTGATTAGAATTAGGACACAATGAGGTATCCAAATATAGGAGATCAAAATACTTGACACACTTAGGCTACGTCTAGACAGTGGGGCTATTTTGGGATACTGGAAGTATATTTTTGGGATACTGGAAGTATCCCAAAATAGCAATTCTGCATCTTTAAATGCCCCCGTTATTTCAAAATATATTTCAAAATAATGGGTGTGCTATTCCAGCATCCCTGTAATCCTCATACCACAAGGGTTAAGCGACATGTCAGAATAGCGCTTTATTTTGAAATTTGGCGTTGTGTAGACAGTGCCAAATTTCAAAATAAGCCATTTCAAAATTACCTCGAAATAAGCTACGCAATTTGCACTATGCAAATTGCGTAGCTTATTTCAAGATAAGGGTGCTGTATGGATGCACCCTTACAAAGGAATACACTCTAAGGGAGAAGGAGCAGTTGTTTTGGGGATCCAGACTGAGACAGCAACTTTCTGGGGGTGTATGACAAAAGATTTGCCTGCCAAGAAGACCATCAGAAATGGTAAGCCTATCAGTAATAAAGCCACATGTGTAGACTATGGCCTTGTGTGCACTGGCAAGTTTCAGAGTGACAAATCACCTCCCAGTGCTGTAACTCCCAAGGTGTCCACATTGGCAAGGCACTTAGTGCCCACTAATACCACAGTTGTTGTGCTCTAGGTAGTCTCAGAAGAGTAGCTGTGTTAGTCTGTAAGTAAAAAAAAACTTTAAACACAACAATGGTCCTGTAATACCTCAGAGACTAATAAAAAATATGTAGCTAGTATCATGAATTTTCATGGGCACAGCCCACTTCTTCAGATGACAAATACTCTAGGTAAACCACCTTGACAAGAGATGTAGAACTTGCTGCACAGAGCTACAGGGCTGAGTGACAGTGTGGACATCCTGATGTACTGTGACTGGCCTCTGGTACCAGTCCCAGAATGCTTGTTCTCACCTTTCTGATCATCAGATTGAACTCTATCCTCAGATCCACCCTTTAGATTCCTTGCAAATTTTGAAAGTCCTCTTTCTGATTACTCAATGATGCATGGAGTGCTCTCAGCACATCTTTCTAAGTGACCATGTGTGCTCCAAGCACCAAGTGATCCTCTACTTAGAGCAATGTTGAAGTGCTGGACCTCAATCAGCATTTGTAGAGAGGAGGTTGTCCAGTCCCAGCTGTGCTCCAGTCATAGGAATTATGGAACCTATGGGCTGATATCAAGATGCATGACCAAAAGGGCATGTCTGTGATGTACTACAGTGCAGGGTCAAAGCAAAGGAGCTGCAAAACTCCTACCTCAAGGCATGAGAAGCAAACTGCCACTCTGGTACTGGAATAGCCAGATGCCACAGTGCAATTGCCACACACTTCTCCACTGGTAGGGCAGCTCCCATTCTCATGCCCTTACACCACAGGGTAGGGCCAAGCTCATCACACAATCTCATGAAAGCGGCTTGCACGACAATGTGATCCCACCACTCAGTGCTTGTTTCCCAATCCCATAAGCAACATTCCACTGCAGTCAACACTTCCTTGAATGCAACAAGAAATTTTCTGTTGTAGCTACTACGTGTGGCAAGATCAGTGATGCACTCCTTATTGTTGCTTCATTGCTTAGGGAATAACTTGACTGTCATTTCTAATATGTTAGTGAGACCTATCAGAGTTTTCCTCAACAGTTCAGGATCCATTCCCACAGATCAAGGAGGCAGGCTGCAGAGCACAAAAGCCATTAAAGACAGCACCAAATGTGAACAGGGGTTTCTGGGATGCAAAGTGTTGCACCACAGGGCATTGGGAGAGTACTCAGGATGCCCTGGGATCCTCCTCCTTCCTCCCCTCTCCCCCTTCCCACAAGCTTCAGCAGCAAGAAGAGGTGTTCTGTGGAATAGCTGCCTGAAGTGCATCACTCCAAGTGTGATCATGCTATTGCACTGGAAGCTGACAGTGTGGAAACACAACAGCTGTTCCCCGTAGCGCTATGTGAGCAGCACTGTAACTGCCAGTACTTCACATCTGCCAATGCAGACAAAGCTTGAATCCTGTTTTAATGCCCTTTTTCTCTAAATGTTTTATTCATACTAAAACAAAAATTTGGTTTTAAGAGTGCTGTGTGATTGCTGTGTACCACTGATCACAGACTCCTAAAGGAAAGAGTCACAGGCACCAAAATGCAGCTGAACCTTCTGAAGAAAACCAGTATATTGCAGCCAAGAGCCTGGTATAGAAATAGTGGAATTCCATCCCAGTACAGGTAAAGGGCTGAGACCTGACAACTGATGTGGTGCACTCAGAGACAACAGGAACAGACATAAGTGTACCTAGCCCTGCAAGCACGACAAATACATTAATATATTTATGGTCTTTTGTAAAAAGATGAATGGAAACTTCAATCCTTGAAGAAGAATTTACAAAGAATAAGGGCAAGAAAACATTTTAATTGCTTAAAACACCTTCAAATAACATCCAAAATAGTTGCCTCAATTCTGATTCCATTCAGCATGCCAATGCAAGAAACAAAGATTACTCACTTTGTGCAGTGATGGAAGTTCTTCGAGATGAGTGTCCATGTGGGTGCTCCACATTTGGTTTTGGTGCCATCCTGGTACCTGTACCAGAGATTTTCAAGAAGACCCTGCATGGGCTGCACATGCATGATGTCAACGGCACATGCCATGCCCGTTGGAACCTCACATGCAAAGCCCGAGCTCTCCAATGCCTTCTCCACAACAGAGGCCCCCTATCTCCAAAGAAGAGTAATCTTCATTTCTTCTTCAAGAGATGACCCTGTGGGCATACCACATCTGGTGATTAATGAGCAGTTTCGCCCTCTGATGGTAGGGGCTTTGGAATATTGCAGAATACCAGTGAGACTACTGCTCTACCCACAGAGGTGATGGCTGTGGCACCATAGGAGAGTGCATAGTGGTTCGCAAATGTGAGTTGTGGTTCCAGATCCGACAAAAGGTGAAGGTTTTTCTCCAGGAGGATCAGTTTCAGGCACAAAACCCTGTCCCTGAGCTTGCTACAATGAGGACAGTCCTAGGCTACATGATCTTCTCCAAGACATTGGACACATCGGGAGTGTCCACCCAACACAGACATTGCATTCCCTACAGGAGGTTCAACACATAAAGCCCAGGGAACCGAGCATTTTAACAAGGAGAAAAAATGTTTTTTTGTTGTTTTTTTAAAGAACACAAACTGACTAACTAACACTAAATAAAGAACAACAAACTGGATAACAACTCTAACACTATACAGAAACTATTTTTTCAGAGAACTGCAGAGAGCTCCATCTCAGGTCGAAGACAGTTGAGAAGGAACTGGAGGGTTTAGGCCATGTATGTGCAGTTCCAACCAGCATAGTACATGCCGTCAGCACCACAAATATGTGGCTTGTGAAAGGACTGCTTCAAAATCACCAGTCCAGGTGCTGGGACAGCACCAAGACCAAACATGAAGCACCCATGGGGACATCTCTCGAAGAAGAACATGTTATATCTGTCCTTTAAAAGCACGGACTCCTGTTTAATTGCTACAAGTGCTGCTTGCAGTTTCATTGGTAAGGCTGAGATGAGTCAAGTTTTTCTGTTAAAATAGAAATTCAGATTTTCTCTGTATCTTCCTAAAGTTACAGCACTTGCTCTTTTCTGAGAACTTAGCTGGAGAATGCTAACAAAATTCAGATTCTTCAAATGTCCCAGGTAGTTAAAAGTCACTGAACTCTTGCACACAGGTTGCTTTTGAAGATTTTCTTTTTTAATCAACTCTTACTTTTGTAGAGGGTGAAAACAATGTTATTCTATTGATAATTTAATGAAGAACACCTTTCAAAATTTTCCACCTTCTACAGATTAGTGGGGAAAACTGGTGAGTATAGGTGTGGTTTTGGGGCTAGAGCAGGAAAACATGTAATTCAACAGCTGAGTAGGAAATGGCCACTACCCTCAATTTGCTCTGTGCTGTTCAACAAAGAGGTAAAGCAATCACAATATATGGATGAATATGCCTTTAAAATTAAAAACACATTTAAAGATGACATTAAATATCTTCAAATCATTACAATGATCACATGGTAGCATTCTCTTTCAGTTACATACATGACGACTAAAATAAGTAATTTTTCATTATTCATGAAAAGAAAAAGAAAACAAATGACTATTACTAGGAATGAAGGTTTAGAACATACAACTTAGGACTTAAAATGTTCCACATATATAATTATTGCAAAGGCAAGTGTTATAAATCCAGGAAATTAAGAGTTAAAGTTAAAATTAAGAAATTGAAACATGTAAAGTTATTAGCTATGAAAAGACACACTTCAGACACCCAAGCAACTTAACTACACTCAGTGATGACATTGTGTGGGAGAAAATAATCGAATGTGTCTAAAATAAAAATAATTTTAATTTAGTATTTTAAATTCAATTAAGTACAACTATTAACTATATAATTATTACAATGGCATCACTATAAAACAAAGTTAAGGACTTTGGATGCTTTAACTGTGCAGATACATACTCTCAACCTTAACTCCAGTTTGACATTGTTTTTGTCTCAGTGAATACACGGCCCTTTAGTGCAGTCAAAATTCCTTAGCATCAGTACTTTTTTGTGATGGAAGTGCCTGGTACACAGTACTGGCACCTCCAGATGCAGTACCAGCACCTCCAGTCAGAGCTCAGCAACTTTCCCCATGGAGTACTGGCACCTTTTTTTTTTTAAACAAAAAAAGCACTGCTTAGCATAGTATCACAACTAAAGCAGACTTTGTTAATGAATAGTGTATTGTGACAGTCTGTATCCCTTCCTTTTTACAAGACTACAACACATTTTGTACAAAATATGCCTTATGAGTAATCATATGAAAACTCATAATTTGTTCATTTCTGTGCTGCTAAAGTATGTGTGTGGCAACATTTTATGTAAAGTTATACAACAGAATTTTGTAAGACATTTTCCAAGTCTAAGGAAACAGCTTTAAGCCAGTTCCCCAGAGACAAAATGCTAGCCACTGACTCTGTCAGGTGCTAGCAAAATCAAATGGACTATCACCTGAGTAAGCAGCCATATTTTGGCAAGAATGTTACCATAAATGAGAGATTTACATATTAGGAAAGAAACAGCCTGAACTTTCCATCTCCCATATCTGCTGTCTCCTGAACTCCCCATTTGAAATTATTATAAAGGAAAAGGGAAAGATATAAAAATAGGGAACAGAAGACTCAAATCACCTCTCTCCTTCATTTCTCTGTGCCCATGACATCCACAATACCTGAAGAATAAGGAAAGCACCATTGGATTGTGTAAGGAGTCCTGGCTGAAAAGTATCCAGCCAAGAAAACTACAAAAATCATGTATCAAAGTGGTAGCCGTGTTAGTCTGGATCTGCAAAAGTGG
Source organism: Apalone spinifera (assembly GCA_030068395.1). Taxonomy (NCBI): domain Eukaryota; kingdom Metazoa; phylum Chordata; order Testudines; family Trionychidae; genus Apalone; species Apalone spinifera. The sequence goes on along the minus strand of CM057845.1, from coordinate 178,745,472 downwards.
TAGCCGTGTTAGTCTGTAGCACCTTATAGACTAATAGATGTATAGGAGCATAAGCTTTTGTGGGCAAAGACTTATGCTCCTATACATCTGTTGGTCTATAAGGTGTTAGTCTAAAAGCTTATGCTCTTATACATCTGTTAGTCTATAAGGTGCTACAGGACTCTGTCACTTTTGCAGATCCAGACTAACACGGCTACAACCCATCCTGGACAACAATCCCTCACTTTCACAGGCCTTGGGAGGCAGGCCAGTCCTCACCCACAGACAACCCGCCAACCTGAAGCATATTCTCACCAGCAACTATACACCGCACCACAGTAACTCTAACTCAGGAACCAATTCCTGCAACAAACCTTGGTGCCAACTCTGCCCACATATCTACACCAGCAACACCATCACAGGACCTAACCAGATCAGCCACACCATCACTGGCTCATTCACCTGCACATCTACCAATGTAATATATGCCATCATGTGCCAGCAATGTCCCTCTGCTATATACATTGGCCAAACTGGACAGTCCAAACGCAAAAGAATAAATGGACACAAATCAGATATTAGAAATGACAATATACAAAAACCTGTAGGAGAACACTTCAATCTCCCTGGACACATAATAGCAGATTTAAAGGTAGCCATCCTGCAGCAAAAAAACTTCAGGACCAGACTTCAGAGAGAAACTGCTGAGCTGCAGTTTATCTGCAAATTTGACACTATCAGCTCAGGATTAAACAAAGACTGTGAATGGCTAGCCAATTACAAAAGCAGTTTCTCCTCTCTTGGTGTTCACACCTCCAGATCAGCTGGTAGAAGTGGGCCTCATCCTCCCTGACTGAATTTACCTTGTTATCTCTAGCCTGATTCTTGCCTGCATATTTATACCTGCCTCTGGAAATTTCCACTACATGCATCTGACCAAGTGGGTTTTTGCCCACGAAAGCTTATGCTCCTATACATCTGTTAGTCTATAAGGTGCTATAGGACTCCTTGTTGCCTTTACAAAAATCATATGATGAGAGAGACATTTCGCTTTGAACTCACTTAGCTTGTTAAATTAGATATTAGATTGCATTTTACCTTCTATTTCTTTGTAACCAACTCTTAACATTTATGCCTTGTTACTTGTAATCACTTAAAAACTACCTTTCTGTATTTAATAAATTTAGTTTATTGTTTTATCTAAACTAGTGTGGATTTGGATGGAAGTGTTTGGGAAGCTCCATTTAGGACAACAAAATTTGTGCATGTCATTTTCTATTAATGAAATGACAAGCTTTCTATGTGTTTGTATTAGGGATGTTAGAAATTGTTTTTTAGTAATTATGTAACCGCAACAATTCTTAGTGATTACAAGGTTACTGAAATGCTCCTCTCCCCTCCTCCCCCCCACTCCTGGGTTGGGATCGGCAGCCAGTGCACTCTTAGCCCCACTCCCCAGAGCACCCTGCCACCTTGTGCTGCTGCCTCCGTATCAGCTCCCTAAACCCAGACACAACACAGACAGAGGCTACTCCGTGGAATGCCAGAGCAGTCTCTATCTGCGGGAAGCTTGGGTCCCCCGTAGACAGAGGCTGCTGCCATGCCACGATGCAGCGAGGTAGCAGTGTGGGCTAGTTGGCGAGAGCTAGTTTGCCTGGGGAGCCGCTTTTTAAACACATTCCCCATTCTTGGCACAATGGAATGAGGTTCACTGTGCTGTCTAAACAGCCTGTCTGCAGAAGCTGAGGCTCTATAAGCAGAGCTGGGCTGCCTGGGGAGGCCAGTGGAAAACACATCCTCAAAAAATAATGATAGAGATGCAGCCATGTTATCTGGTCTAGCTGAAACAAAAGACAGGACTATGCAGCACTTTAAAGACTAACAAGATGGTTTATTAGGTGATGAGCTTTCGAACCATCTTGTTAGTCTTTAAAGTGCTGCATAGTCCTGTCTTTTGTTTCAAAAAATAATCACCGTGAAAAATAGTAACTGATGTAAAATACCTTAGCTATTGTCAATGTAGGGCCAAAGTTGCATGTCCATAAGTAGGAGTGATGGTAAGTATAAAGAGTATTTCACAATAGTATAATAAAATAATATTGCTATGTAATTTATGTGTTGCTGCCACAAAATTTAGTCCCATTGTACCTCAGCACCTCACGTAAGTTACCAAGCAAAAAAATCACCATCCCCAAATGGCTACACATTCTAACATTGCAAATTTTGAAAAAAAAAACAACTCATCTTGAGTAATGCAACATATAATATACAACTCAATCATCACTTATGAGGGAAACTTCATATAAAAACATATTGAAATGGAGAAAAAAGGATGCATTTTTTAGATGTGACAGGGTATATACAGATATTATATTGAAAAGGTGTCCTTGGCTTCTGTCTTTCTAATGATATATGCTGCTTTTTCTCACGGCAGGGTCTGCACCAGTTCCCATTAAACTAAAAAATCCAAATCTTTCAAATGAAATGAAAAGCCTTGGAGACTGTAAACCCCTATAAGAAGTTGGAATAGCATGTAATCCATGTAGCAGAACCTCTTTGATCATCATTCTAGCAATCCTTTGTCATAAAGTACTAATACTGTTTGATTCTATTTAGGATATCTAATCATGGAAGCACTAATTAATTACATTGTTTTTGTAGACCCAAAAAATAAATAATTTTAAATGTCTGTGTTTGGATTCTCACAACCATATTTACTAAAGTTCTACTAATGGTTATATGATTTGTTGAGACAAACACTGTTTTTGTTTTATTTTTTTGCTTTGTTTGTTGGTTAGAGGCTTTTGGGGGCAGGTAGGAATCCTTCACCAGGCTTATTATTAGCTAGAGCAACTATTTGCATTCAAGGTTTTTAAAAGCGGCATAAAATCTTGCTTTATTTTTCTTCACATAGTAAAAGAACTAAAATGTGGGATACATGGATTCTGCATTACTGTGGCACTGTTTGTAACCTTGGTCAACTTGT
>CM057845.1:178712104-178723074 GCA_030068395.1 Apalone spinifera | reverse complement strand
CAAAGGGCCTCGTTGCTGGTGTTGTTGCTGCCACTGATATCTGATGTAGGAGTAGTCATATCTGCGCTGGTATGTGAGTACCGGCATCTCTTAAAGGGGGGAGTGTATATCCCCAGAGTTCGCAAAGTTGTTCGGGAGTCTTTAGAGGAGTGTAAGATTGAGTCCGTGGTCTCTGCAAAGAGCTTATCCTCGACTTTGGCCTGTAGTTCCTTCAGAACTCCTGCCGCTTGAAGGAAAGAAGCTCTGCGCATAACGATGGCAGTAGCAGTGGAGCGAACAGCGGTATCAGCGACATCCATGGCTATTTGGAGGGACATTCTCACAGATGTGTAGCCCTCTTGGATTACTGACCTCAGGATCGATTTCTTAGAATCAGGGAGATGATTCATGAGGGGGGTGAGGTGTGAAAACGTATCAAAGGTGTCATTGGAGAGATGCGCCAAGTAATTGGCGATTCTGAGGGGTAGCATTGCTGAAGTGTAGACCTTCCTGCCCAGGAGGTCAAGTCTCTTTACGTTCTTATCGGAGCCCTGTTGTTTGAGGTGTGGCGCTCTAGCCCTCTGTTGAGCTGCGTCGACTACTAGGGAGTTACGTTGTGGATGGGCAAAGAGGAATTCCATGCCCTTTGGTGGTATGAAATATTTCTTGTCGGTCAGTTTGTTGGTCGGAAGAGCCAACGCTGGAGCATGCCACACTTCATCAGCCAGTTCCAGGATGCCCTCATCAAGAGGAATGGCCAGGCGTGACCTATGCTGCAATTGGAGATTCCTGAAAAGCTTGTGCTGCTTGTCCTTGAGTTCCTGCATCGGAATCTCTTGTGTGATGGCTACTCGCTTAAACAACTCTTGGAACTGACGGAGGTCATCTGGTGGAGAGCTGTCACCAGGTGTGACTGCCTCCTCTGGCGGGGACGAGTCTGGGATGGAAGTCCCCAGTAGGTGGTCCCCGAAGGCGGTGTGATCCGTCTCTGATGAAGGATGAGGTGGTGATGCTGAATGGTGCGGAAGAGTAAGGGGAGCCGGAGTTGGAGAGCGTCTGCGTGATAGATAATTGTAGGCAGAATGTGATCGATAAGAGTAGCCGCTGCGGGAGTCTCGAGAGTGGTGGTTGCCGCGATGATATTTGTCATGTTGCGGTGAGCGGTCGTCGTGATAGTTGGAACAGGCGTAATATCGGTAACAGTATGGAGAGCAGGGCGAACATGAGCGGATGTCTGATGCCCTGAAAGAAGCAGGAGACACAGAGAGCTGCCTGTAGTGATGTCTGTGATGGGAAGGTGCAGCAGCCAGAAATGGGGAAGACAGCCTGGAGGAGGCATGGCGGGATCCATGCCAGTGGGTATAGCGGCGTGGAGAACGAGGCACCAGGAGAGGTGAGGATGGTGCCGATGAGAGAAGGTGGGAGCGAGAGCAGCTCCTCCACGGGGAGATCAAAGGAGCTGGACTCACCACTCCTGATCTGGCGGCATGTGCTGAAGAGCTAGCAGGTGCTCTTGATCGGCGCCAGCGGCTCAGGGGGAGCAGCAACAGGTGCCGTGCCAGTAGCGAGGGGGATCGGCGCCATGTAGTCTGGCACCGCACGATGGCTTGGGAGCGGCGCGGGTGCGGGTGCGGGTGCCGTGACGGTCGGTTCTGGGTCAGTTCTCGGAGCCGACTCGGCGCTCTGCAACGGAGACAGAGGAAGGGGCTGAGGAAATGCTGCCTGGGGAGCCGGAGTATGAGAAGGCTCCTGCAGATGCTTCGGCTTTGGAGCCACTGAGGCAGAGGGACGTGGCTTCACAATGCCAGAGGTCCCAGGAAAATCTGGCTGATTTTCCCTGCCATTTAAGGCAGCTGGTAGGGATCTCATCGGGGAGAGCCTAGGCTTTTTCTGAAGCCCCGTAGTCAGGGAGGAAGCCTGGTACCTGTGGGGCTGCTGGTCAGAATCAGTTTGTTGCAGCTGCAGGGCTTTGTCGCAGAGAAGCATTCGCAGATGCCTCTCTCTGTCTTTCCTAGCCCTGGAGGTGAGTCTGGTGCAGTGGGAACACTTCTGGGGGACATGAGATTCCCCCAGACAACGGATGCATTCTGAGTGGCCATCAGAGGCTGGCAGTTGACATTTTTTTGAAGCTGGCAGTTGACATTTTGCCAGTTGCCCTGAGGCAGTTGTTGTTTGCAGCCGAGTTTTATCTCCGAGTAAATGGTAATGTGGTGATAATGTCTCTGTTCTGTTGTCTTTATCTGTTGTTTTTGTCTTTCTTTCTCTCTTTTTTTTTTTTTTTCTTCAGGGAACGCAACTATGTACAAGGGGCGAAAGGGAATACAGCTCAGAGGCGGGAGGTAAGAACAGTAAGCAGTTTCTATTCTTATTTCCGTACAATTCTTGTAATATTATTATTTTTTTATTTTTAAAGAAATAAGGAGAAAAAACAAGGAAAAAAGAAGTAAGGGTGTATGTACAAGGAGGGAACTAGAAATAATGTAGTTCAGTGAGCTAAATGAAGAGCGTGGTTCCAAGCATCTGCAGCCTGAGGTGGTAAAGAGGAACTGGCGGGGGGCCAGACCGCCACTACTCAGTAGGCCGAACATTACTCATCACAAGCTTCCGTCTGCGGCGCCGGAGCAAGCCCAGCACCCATAGTGGAGCACCCGCGGGGACATCCCCGAAGAAGAATTAGTTTTTTCCTTTCCAAACTAAACAAGCCCAAGACAGGACATAAAAGCAGTTTTCAAGTATCTAAAAAGGTGTCAGAAGGAGGATGGAGAAAAATTGTTCTCCTTGGCCTCTGATGATAGGACAAGAAACAATGGGCTTAAACTGCAGAAAGAGAGGTTTAGGCTGGACATTAGGGAAAACTTCCTAACTAGAATAAATGCCTAGGGAGGTTGTGGAATCTCCCATTCTGGAGATATTTAAGAGCAGGTTAGATAGACATCTATCAGGGATGGTCTATATGGTACTTGGTCCTGTCGTGAGGGCAGGGGATTGGACTCGATGTCTCAAGGTACCTTCCAGTTCTAGTGTTCTGTGATTCTAATACAGAATATACACTTTAGCAAATCATGTTTCTGTGATTATCCCTAAACAATGGTAACCTAATTTTGTTCTTTTACTTTCTTTACTAAAATTGCTATAATTACTATATGAATAGATTTTAATGGTCTTTAATGACAGCATCCTATACAGAATGCAGAGAGATCCATCTTATTAGAAGAATGAAAGTCACATCCTAGAATTGTGATTAAGAAAGTCAGTTATTAAGATTTAGTCTACCTTTTCTGTATTTGCTAAACAATAAATTCTAATAGTTTTTTAAAACAAATGACTTGACATACAATAACCTAAAATATGCATTTGGAAAGATAAATTCATGCTCCTTACTCTCACACTCATGCCCACAGAGTAAATCAATCACATTTGACACTTTTAAATCTTCCCTATAATTGTCATTTCTTTCAATCCTTGGAAAAGACCTATTTACATAGGAGATGGTTTATCTTTGATAAAACATTTGATTCTATTCCAACAAAACTTTAAAAAAGGGACACTCTTCACATCCGTATGTGTTCATAACAAAATCATCACCTCAAATACAATATACTTTTTGAAAATAAATTAATAGAGAGTAGTTAAAGTTGATTTTAAAGAAAAATATAAAAACATATATTCCTTTTGAAAAACTGCAGTACCAGTAATGAACATTTTTAGAAAAAATACATAGCTGGATTGGATTAATGGAGAGTGAGATTTATAGATAGACATGCATATACACACATACTTTTAGTGAGATAATACTCAAATTTTCAGATTTTTTTAAAATACCTCCACTCTGGTATCAAATTTCATTACTGCATTGGGAGTGAAGTAGATTTTGAGATCAGTGTGGCCTCCAACAGGTACTACCCCCTGAGAAGGAGTAATAGTCATTCCAAGCAGGGGGTTTGAATCAAGAACCTTCAAATACAAATAAACATTATAAAATATTAATAATGCCGTAAATGTATGCTTTTACAGAATTTGGGAAAAAATATTTCCGATACAGAACCATTTACAATCTAGTTAATGTAACCATCCTACTCTAGGAGTTTAACCTGGTCCTAAAAGTTTAAGACAAACTTTTTAGTTAGGCTCCTAAATCTATACCCAGGAACCCACATAAATGATCTGATTTTCAGAAGTCTTGAAAATCTGCAAACCCAGCTTTGAAAACTTGGCCCTTGGGATTTTTTTTTTCCTTACAAGCACTCCTGAACACCAGAAAATTATGACTTACTACAACGAAAAAAAAAATCCAATGGTAAATACAAGCTGAGTTAAAATTATTTGTGAGTTATTCATGGTAGAAATGTGAATAAGACTCCTATCCAGTCATGTCTGCTTAACTTCTCAGAGACCATATAAGTTTAAAAGGTTTTCTTATTTTTAATAAACACAGTGTTGCAATAAGTTATTATCTCACACTCAGTGTGGTCAGGAGGACCTGAGCTAATACAGGCAGAACTTCTACAGGATGAACCTCCCTGGTCCAGCACCTTCAGTACCTGACAGGTCCCGGATGAGGGATTTTTCCTGACCAGGGGAAGTCATATCTGGCTCTCCTGCTACCGACTCCCCACAGGCTTTGGACCAGCCTCCTGGCTGGCTCCCCCTTGCTGTACTACCATTCCCCCCACCTTCTTCCCTGCTAAGCCGGGCAGCACAGCTACAGCCCAGCTCCCTGCATGCTGGACTCCTGGCCCCTCCAGGAAGCCCTGCTACGACATGCTGAGCTCCTGGACCCACCAGGCAGCCCTGCTGTGGCGCGCTGGGCTCCTGGTCCCGCCGGGCAGCCCCACTTGAGGTGTGCTGGGCTCCTGGCCCTCCCAGGCAAGCCTTCTGAGTTGTGCCTTGCTGCCCAGATATGATATGCAGGACAGCCCAGCGGTGGGGAGCCCAGCTGCCAGGCCTCCACCTGGACTCTCTGGTCCTGGAACATCTGTGGTCCTGCCGGATGACAGATGTTGCCGGACCAGGGAGTCCCAGATTACAGAGTTTCAACCCATAATGAAAGCAAGCTAAAAATAGAGTACAAGAGAAACTAGCCACATACTCCCATGAGTCCTAAAGAGGGGAGGATTCTAATAATTATAACTATATTTTGTACAATAAAAATTAAAGCAACCAAAAGAAAAAGAAATCAATTAGTATACTACAAAGAACATGAATTCTAGTAAGATATGAAAAGCTGTCCAAAACAAGAAAAAAAATGTACAGCTATGTAATTCAGTTCACCTGGAAGTATGCATGATTATGTCCTGTGTTTTGAAGAATGGCAATCTTGCAAGTAGTTAAACCTAGAGGAGCACAACTGAAAGATATCCTTTTTTCCATAAACTGAACACTGGTTGGTCCAACCTAACAAGCAAGAAAAAGCAAATATATCACGGAGTATAAATAAATAATTCAATATATCTTAATTTTCTTTTGATTTTACAAGACAACTATGGAGAGACATAAATTAAACAGTGAAGAAGAACGTAAAAAGGTAACTAAATTTTTCTATTTTTTGCCAAACCAGAAGATCAAAACAATACAACATGTTTTATTTTCCTTTGAAAATTAATACTTTTGCTGTACTTCAGTTAAAGTTTCACATGGCTATCAAATTCAGATATGAAGTTTTTGCAAAAGTTGATATTTTGGGGGATTTTTTAAAGCAGTGCAGAGATAATTATGTGAACAAAAATAAATTATGCTCCTATTTACCTGCTAAATTGTTTTTGGTGGCTTGGCCAAAGCAGTATAGCATATGCATTCTCTCTCCTCACTTTGTCTGATATGCAGGATCTAATCACAGTCCTCAATACCATCTACCTCTCCCTCTCTGTTTCTGTAGGTTGATCTCTGATCTGACAGAGATCTGTACATTTATGATGCCTCCTCATCTGAAGTGGAGGGCATCCTCCCATTTTTCAAGGTCTTAAAGCCCAAGTTCCAGCCTGAATCCAAGCATCTACACAGCAACGAAACAGCCCCACAGCCTGAGCCCTGCGAGTCCAATTGGCTTGCATGGGCAACTGTAGGTGTCAGCTATTGTATACACATAGAAGAAATTAGGAAGAGTGGGATTACAATTGTTTTTCTAGATCTCAGTATGCTACAGCACAGACCATGTTGTAACTAGCTGTACCAATTCATCTGCCCCAACCAGACCTGCTGACAAGAATTCCAGACCCCCTGGCACAAGTGCTTTCTATACTCCACCCTTGGAGGGAGCTACAAACCACATTCCTCCCTGCCAAGAGAAACCCCCAGCACAACCCCTCAATCAGAGAACCCTGTGGTCAGTCACTGCACCAACCCCTCCCACCTGCCTGGAGGTGCCCCTCCCACCCTCCTTCCCCTTTCTGCCCCTCTAGCGATACTACGCCCCCCTAGCTTCTTTCCTTCAGCCATCCCTACCTCCTCCTTCCTGCACTCGTCGGCTCTTTTGCCTTCCCAGGTTTTTCCACCCTCTTCACCTCTAGTTACCGGCATTCCCCTTCCTGGCTTTCAGCTCCCTCCCTCTCTTCCCAGCCTAGCTCTCCCCTCCCAACTCATTCTGCCCCCCTCTCCCTGCCCTGCTGCTCCGCAGATGGGCAGGCAGGAGTTCAAAGCAGCAGGGAGTTCCTGCCTCTCTTGCATTGCCGATGCCACTTTGCTGATCTGAGCTCTGGGCTTCAAGCAGAAGAAACCTCTGGGTCTCCCTCCTATCCTGCTGCTCCATGGATCCAAACAACAGGGCTCCCCACAGCTGCCACACTGCTACAGCAGCGCTATTTAAAACAACCGGGTCAGGACTGCCATAGTTCCACTGGGACCCTGTGCAATTGCCCCCTTTACCCTCCTGTCAGCCTGGCTCTAACTGTAGTGAGAATAAGACATTCCAAGCTGAGAAAAAAAGGAGTCTTTGGAAAATGTAATGGGAGGCTCTGTCTTGTTGGCTATCACACTTAGGAGAATCAGTCTAGCATTCTACTGGTGAAAGCAACATGAAATAACTCTAAACATTCATCCACCTGCACAGATTTCATCTGAGTTACACTTTTCATAGACCCTTCAATGATCCAGGAAGAAAAGAGTGTCCCTTCTAGAGCAGCCACCAGTCCTCATTCAGCAAAGATTACTAGTTCTATAAACCTCCCAGATACACAATCCAATCGATTTAAATACAACACACCTTCACTTTCCTTTCCTTTCCTTTCCTACAGCCATATTTCCAGAAAACTGTGAACTGTGATTAGGTTTCAGAACCAGAGAGAAGAAGGAATCATGGTCTGTGCTATGAGCCACAGAAGTTCTACTATTTTGATCAATGTACAAGACATAGAACATGAGAGGTTAAAATAAATTTAAAACAAGGAAATTTTGATTGAAAATTTTCAAAATGTGCCCAACCATACCATTTGGGTTAAGCATTACCTTTGCAAGGCATTTTAGCTTAAGTGTGTTTCCCTGATGTACACACAGGTTGAATTCTCCTGTTTCTGGGGAGCAGAAACTTGGGTGCCAAATCACTTCACACTCCAGGTCTGAGTATGCTTCTACAATACCTAGATAAATATTCATAAACATGTAAATATTTACAGTTTCTTTAAAATATTGAGTTTACTGTGACCGACCTACTGACTGCTATTCTTGCCTACATGTCTCTAGCTTCCACCCAGGACACATCACATGATCAGTTGTCTACAGTCAAACCCTAAGATACAATCAGATCTGCTCCAATCCCACAGACAGAGACAAACATCTACAAGATCTTTATCAGGCACTCTTAAAACATAAATACCCACTTGGGGAAGTGAGGAAACACTGAGGGAGCTAGACAAGTATCAAGAAGTCATCTCCTTCAAGACAGGCCCAACAAGAAAAACAACAGAACATCACTGGTCGTCACCTACAGTCCTCAGCTTAAACCCCTCCATCATTGACAATTTACAACCTATCTTGGAAAATGATCCCTCATTCTCACAGACCTTGGGAGACAGGCCAATCCTCACCTATAGACAACCCCCCAACCTGAACAAAATTCTTACCAGCAACCACACACCATACCTCATATACACTTACCCAGGAACCTGACCCTGCAACAAACCCCGTTGCCAACTCTAGCCACATATCTATACAAGTGACACCATCACAGGACCTAACCACATAACCCACAATTTCAGAGACTCATACAACTGCATGTCCTATAATATGATATATGCCATCAAGTGCCAACAATGTCCCATGCCATGTATATTGGCAGTATCAGACAGTTTCTGAGACAAAGGACAAATGGACACACATCAGACATCATAAATGTTATCACACATAAACCTGTAGGGGAATATTTTAACCTCACTGGTCATTCTATAATGGGTTTAAAAGTAGCCATTCTTCTACAAAGGAATTTCACCACACAATTAGAGAGAGAGAGACTGCTGAACTGGCATTTATTTGCATGTTTGACAATGTCTCCCTGGGCCTGAATAAAGATATTAATTGGTTAATGCAGTACAAAGGCAATATCCCGTGCCTTTGACATTTGCATTTCACATTAATAGCTATGAATGAGACATATCCAGCCTACTTAATTAGCTTCATTAGAAGGGTCCTACAATTGACAGGTAATTGTCTTCACTGTTATATATATCTTGGATTCTGTATTTTCAACTCTAACTCATCTGACCAGATGGGTTTTAGCCATGAAAGCTCATGATGCTATACCTTTGTTAGTCTCTAAGATGCCACAGGACTACTCGTTGTATGTGACTGGTTCACATTACTATAGACATCTGGCCTGATTTACCAGAGCAATATACTTAGTCTAAATTAAACCTTGCTTCAAAGTTCTCATAACAGCTGCATAACCCATTTTATCAATATACTTAAGCAAAATGTATCCACAATATACCAATCTTTGAGCATGTGAATCACACTAATGCTATTTTAAAAGACTGATTTTAAAAAAATAAATGAAATAGATCACTTTGAGTGTATAAATTTATCCACAAAATATTATTTTATTTAGAATTATTTTTTTAATTACCAAATTAATATCCATGGATATATGTTTTGTATCCATGCAAGGCTCTACCTAGAGATTTAGAGTTCTAACTCAGACTTAAATAATACAGAAATGAGTGCAAGTACAGGAATATCTAGATTGGCTGATAATATCCGAGTATTAATTAATAAGACAACAACATTCCAACATTCTCAGAACTCATTCACACCTTTAAAAAAAAATCTCTTTGCCTTACTTCCCAGATGCTGAGGCATTCCAAATTCAGTCAAGACAAACTGTGTTTAAAACAAAGTTATACTAAACCAGCTAATTTGATTGGCGGCCAAAGGTATTTAACACGCCCAACTCCCCTGGATTTATATGGAAAATCAATGGGAATCAATGGATCTGAAGTAAGTGTAAATTGAATCTTTTCCTTATTTAATTCCAATGCTGTTTTAAAGAGTACTCTGCCTTTGGAAGCTTCATCTTTCAAATTAGATCTAAAATGAAGGTCCTGAGCTCATGTAATATGATTGATTATTTATCCAATGGCAATTTATACAAGAGTAAGGGGGTGTGCTAACTTTCATGTTTTGGTCAGATTTTAATTTTGTGGTATTATATTCTATTTACCTAAACTCCTTAGCAGTTTTGATGTACATGACTTTCTTTATCACTTCCTAACCTTATGGTTGCAAGGTATTATGTATTGTTAAATAGCTGCCTCTTTCCATTCTAGCAGTCAGCCACTTAAACTCTTGAGCTCCCGAGTAGAGCTATTGTAAAGAGCAGTTTAATGCAGCACAGAAATAGCAGGATGGGACTGTGGTGCAATTCCAGAGGTTGTATAAACAAATTAGTTTGGGCCTCAAAATTCAGAGTTTTATTGCTTTTATGACCTATGGGGTCTGACCAAAGTTCCGACTTGAAGTAATATTAATGCAAACCTTAAAATAACATTTTACTGTCCCAAATGAACATCTACATTAGGGGTTTGGAACAGGTGACATATGAAAAGAGATTTTTAAAAAACTGGGACTTTTCACCTTAGAAAAGAGGAGACTAAGAGGGAAAAAGGGGGGAATATGATAGAGGCCTATACAATCATGACAAGTATGGAGAAAGTGAATAAGAAAAAGTTATTTACTTGCTCCCATAACACAGGGGTGGGCAATAATTTTTGGTGGGGGGGCCACTCCAAGAATTTGGAAAATGGTTAAGGGATGCACTTTTCTGTGGAAGCAGTACAGAGTATAGAATGGAGATTGGGTACAGAAGGGCTCAAGGGGTAAGAGACGGGGGTGCAGGAGACAGTGTGACATCGGCGAGGGAATTTGGATGAAGGAGGGAGTTGTAACCTGGACTGGAGGGTTGGGGTGCAGAGACAGGGAGGTAGTGTGGGTGCAGGAGAGGATTCTGGCCTGGAGGTGAGGTGTACGAAGGGGTATAGGGTTTGGGAGAGAGTTGTGACCTGTGGTAAGTGGATGCAGAGGGTCTGGATGGTGACATGAGGGAAGGAGTTGGGGTGTAGGAGGGACAGAGGTGCCAGAGGCAGGCCTTGCCTGCAAGGTGCTTACCTAAACATCTTCCAGCCAGCAGCCCTGCAGCACACCCAAGGCAGGCTGGGCTCCCTCCCTGCTGCAACCCCAGACCACTTAAAACTGCAGGCTCCCTCCATGTGGCTCTGAACTCTGGAAGAGAGGGGAAGCTTGCACTGGTTATTTCTGGCCAATAGGAGCCGAGAGATTGGCTGGGGTCAGCTCCTATTGGCTGGTTGTTTCCAGCCAAAAGGAGCTGAGCATTAGGCTGTGGGTGGGGAGATCACCCAAAGCCTCCCACTCCTTCCCGAGTACAGAGCCACACAGAGCAGCCCTGTGATTAAAACTGCAGCTCCTATGTGCCTGAGGGTCCCAGCAGGCTAGTTCACAGGCCAGATCTGGTGGTTTGGGGGCTGGATCTGGCCTGTGAGAAGTATCTT
>CM057845.1:178686452-178700261 GCA_030068395.1 Apalone spinifera | reverse complement strand
ACCGTTAATAACTACTCTCTGAGAATGGTTATCCAGCCAATTATGCACTCACCTTATAATAGCCCCATCTAAGTTCTATTTGCCTAGTTTATTGATAAGAAGGTCATGCGAGACCATATCAAATGCCTTATTATAGTCTAGGTATACCATGTCCATTGCTTCTCCCTTATCTTCAAGACTTGTTATCCTATCAAAGAAAGCTATCAGATTGGTTTGATATTTGACTTTTTATAGATGGGGACATGTATATTTTTTAAAGGATTTTTCTGATCCTTACTCAAAGTAAAATGTACTCAAGCTGTGAGGAAGACATGAAGTCTGGTGGTGAAGGAAGCTCCATAGTCTCTCTTCCCTCACTTGTTAGATTAGTAGTTTTGTTTACCTCATATGTAAAAATTGATGTTCTTTCTCTTTGTCTGAAGATTGGTCAGACAATCAAATATGTATTCCTTTATCTAAGGCAGACCCATTGAATAACACTTGACATTCCTGATTTAAACTCATTTTTGTCATAATTCTAGCATGTATCCATAACTCTTAATCCCCACCCTATGCATCATGCAAGACTTTAATGATCACTGAGTCATTAGTTTTCAATTGATACCTCACAATATGTATTTTATATATAGATTATTACAGTAGGTTGTGGGATGTTAATACAGATGTGCTTAGTGTCACAGCATGTAATTTGTGCCAGTTTAACAAGCAATCCAGATCATTCTCTAAGTGACCTGCTCTTTTCATCATTTACCATTCCACCAAAACTTCATGTCTTCTACAAACTTTACCAGTCATGTGGTACTAAGTCAAATGTCTCATAGAAGTTTACAAAGTAATCTTTATCAACAAACTTATAATTTCATAAAAGTAATATCAAGTTTATTTGACAATATCTATTTTCTGTTTTCCAAATGTATGATAAACCTGAATAAAACCTGAAATATTCCCTCTAACTACTAACCACCCAGTATTCATGATTTCCTCGTAACCTAGATGGTTAGATCTTAAGCAAGTGCAGGGTATAGCTTTCCTTTTGCTACATGGAATAAACTGCCAGAATGCATTTTACTTGATAAGTTCCATTAGTTTGCCAATAAAGCTATGCAATACCAGACCTCTTAAGTTAGTCATGTAGCTGGAATTCCATGATAGAAGGCTTCTTTGAGTAGATTCAGTGGCTGAAGATTAACCTTTAGGTAGCAGGAGGCTTCAATTAAAACCCCTAATCAAAATTGTATTGAGGCTATCTATACACAACAATAAAACCCTAGGGGCATCAGATGGGGATAATGCAAGTCAAGCAGTCACAAAGGAAGTTTGAACACCCGAAGACTACCTTTCCCTTCGCACTTAAATATGCAGACACAAATTGAGTTGTTCCAGCCTCAAGCCATAGGGTTTTTTTAAACAAAAAGTATCAATGAGGCTGTATTATAAGTTCAGGAAAATTACATTGTATGGCCTGTACATATTTACAATGCAATCAAACAAATATTTATGGCAGCAAGTCTCTTTCTTGTCACACCACACCACACCATCCTGAAATTTGGTCTAAAAAAAGATTTTAAGAAAATCATCCTTCTCTAGTCTAATATCACGATATATGTTTCCTTCCCAGAATCCTCTTCTATGAGGACAACTACTGACAGGGTACTCCTATTGATATTAATGCTTCTTCACATATCATGGAGAAGCTTCAGAGAATGAATGGCCCTCATCCAATGACCTATGTATAGGACCTCATCCAATGACCGGCCCCGTGCTGTGCACTCGCAGCTGGCTCAGGTTGGCCGCCAGTTTGTAGATGCGGTTCACAGCACCTGCGAAGACCTCGCCTGTCTCCTGGTGCACAGCCAGGTGGGTCAGCCCCTCATCTGGCACTGCGAAGGAGGCCCAGGATGCCGATGGGGAGGGCCCTGGGGGGGGCCCAGACAAGCTGGGGGGGCAGCAGCAGCAGAGCCACGGCCCCCAGCAGCAGGGGGGCGGCAAGCCTATAAGGGGAGAGACAGTGGTTAGATTGGGGAGGCCTTGCCCCACCTGAGGCCCCCGTCCGCTTTCCCACAGTTCAGCCCAAGCCCCCTCTTCCTCACAGCTCCTCACTTATATCACATTTGTAGTATGACTTACTATAGCTAGTTTACAAAGGGAGATATCATAGAATACTAGGACTGGAAGGGACCTCGAGAGGTCATCAAGTCCAGTCCCCTGTCCCCATGGCAGGACCAAATACTGTCTAGACTATCCCTGATATACATCCGTTCTTCCAAATCTAAATGTTCTGCACCTCTACACTGCAGGACTGATCACCAAGCACTGACATGAATATTAAGCACATAATATTTAACACAAATAATTATAATGTGTAGATTACATTACTATTAATAAATATTTTAATACTAGCAAAATAAAATGCTGTAACCTCAGTAATATCTTACCAATGAGTATCTGATAAAGCTGTTTTGGTGACAAAGTTATACTACAATCTTCCTTCTCTTGTGGAGAAGATGGCACAGCATTAAGCCCACCACAAACCTGTGGAAAGCCAGAAAAAATGCTCTCTCGGTTATTCTCAATGTTATACTATTCTTTTATTTAAAACGTATATTTCATAATATGTAAAAATACCCAACTTACCTCATTGTTTAAGGATTTAGATTCAATTGCTGCTAGCTTTCGACTACTTAGCAGACAGTCCACCTTTAAAGGAGTTACTTCTAGTTTCTGTTTCTCCTTGTGTAAATCTGAGATTGTGATCTTTGGTGACCTGAGCCCTGAAGCTGGTTTTAGGCCTATGTTCACAGGATTGTTAAGACTGTTATATTGCCTTTAGAAAAATCAAAAGGTTAAAGTCCAAATTTCTGAAAACCTAACAAATGTCCCATGTTATATATATGAAAAATTAATTAAGATTTTAAAATATTTCAAGTAGTTCTTAGGATTAGCGTATTTCTTTACAGAAAAATTCTTCAATTGTATCAAAAGCTTTGAGTAATTCTACTGTAGTGTCTTTGAGGCACAGCCCATCATTTACTATAGGATTGTACAGTACCTAGAACAATGGAGCCTAACCTGGATTGTGAGCTTTTTGATACTATTGCAATATATAAGTTAAATTGCATCCAAACTCCAAGAATGTTAAGGGTGCAAACTTAGAAACTTAGAAAATGTCAAACTTATGTAGTGTCTGTTAATTCGGCCCCCTAGGGCCTAATTTTTCCAGAGTACTTAGCATTTTTACTGCACTTCGTATGTTCAAAGTATAGCTGTAATCGACTTCACTTGCAGTCACAAGAACTCAGAATTCCTTCAAATCTGGCCACAGGTGTCTTACAGTGAATATCCAGAAAACATGAATGTAACTGATGACCAACTGTGAATATTTTGGCTTAAGTGATTTTCCCAGCATCACATAGGAACTCTAGATAAAATCCAGTTCTCCAGATAACATTCAGCTTTAAACAGGAGACCATCCTTTCTCTTCCTGCAATTCCCCACCCATTCAATACACTCTTTCCAACTTCTGCAGCAAATGAGATGGGGTCTTACAGGCAACAGCTGATCCATTACACAACACTAATTTTCAGAGCACCATCGATCATATGCACTGACTCAGCCTTGTGCTAAAAATTACACCATAAACACAAACAGGGACTGAAATAAGATTGCAGAAGCAAACTTCTGCATTTTCTAACTTTTTACTGATTGCCTTTGAAACATTAATGAGGTTAATTTAGTGAGATGGATGTGTCCCATAGATAGCTTTTGATGTGGAAATGAAGATGTTAAAGGCAGGATTTCCACATCAAAAGCTATGTATGGGGCACATCCAGTCCACTTAATTAGCCTCATTAACAGGAGTGCTACAATTGTCAGGTATCCACACATTATATTATATAATATTAAATTATATATATTATATGGGTGGGGCTTGAACCCTTGACCTCTAGTGGTGGGTACCTTATCCACTGTGCCACTGGAGGAACCCCCCAACCTCCCTACATTCTGGGCCCCTCTTATTTGTCCTATGTCCCAAAGATGTCATATCCTTCCCTCGGGAATAACAGAAATATAGATAGATAGATAGATAGATAGATAGATAGATAGATAGATCTTGATTTCTGTTATTTCCATTCCAATCCATCTGGTGAAGTGGGTTTTGCTCACAAAATCTCAAGATTCTATATATTTTGGTTAATCACTAAGGTGCCATAGGACTACTCGTCTCTACTTTTTAAGTTAACAAAGTACCTGGCACCAGTTGTAAGCAGTTATCCTCTATGGAGCTGAGCCATCATGGGGGATGAGACACACACTTTGCCAGAGAGTTTCACAGTTAGTTGCCAATAGATGAAGAATGTAGAAATTCATGTACTCATTTCCAGGTGCTGTAGGGGAGTATATACTACTAGTTATAGACCCTTCCACCCCATCCCCCATAAGCCTTTATCCCCCTCTGCTCCTGTATGCTCACCCCTCAGTTCTAAACACATTTCCCATTCTGTTCTTATTCACCTATTGACTCCTAACCCGCACCCTCTCTTTTTCTTTGCACCTACACCAACCCTAGCTTTTGCCCCCCTCTTCTTCTACATATTCCCCATATTCCCCACCATCCCAGTTCTTGCCCCCTGCCCCTATCCAACATCTCACACTGGTTCCTACCTCCTTCTTCCTCTGTTCTTATGCAACCTGCCCACATACTTGACAATCCTGCTTCACTACCCCCACTTGCCTTTGTTCAATCCCACCTGCTCCCTGCCTCTTCCTCCATCCAACCTTCCCTATCTTACTCCAGTCCCACTCTCTGCCTATCCTCCCCACACCTTCTACCACATCCTTATCTCTGTTGCTGATCCATTTGTTCCCCACCACCTCCTGTCCCCTTTCATCACTTCCTGTCTTCCTTTTTGCAACCTGCCCCCATGGAGTCTCACCATCATTGGATTACTACCACCTCTCCTGCTGTTCTGTCCCCCAACTCCTCACTGCTCTGCAGACAATTCAGGTCCTGGATCCCAGCAATGGGAGCTTTAAGAGCAAAGCGGAAACTGTCTCCCTGCTCTCAAGCTTCAGAGGGGTAGCCAAGTAGTCTGTAACAGGAAAAAACTTAAAAAACAACAAATAGTCTAGTAGCACCTTAAAGACTAACAAAACATGTAGATGGTATCATGAGCTTTCATGGGCACATCCCACTTCTGTCATCTGTCCTGTCATCTGAAGAAGTGAGTTGCACCCACGAAAGCTCATACCATCTATATGTTTTGTTAGTCTTTAAGGTGCTATTAGACTATTTGTTGTTTTTTAAGTTTTTCCTTGCTTTCAGTTCAGGTGATTGATGCCACAGCAGCCCCTGGCTGCTAGCATGAGCAACTACAGATGCAACTGTACAGAAACACTTGTTCAGCTCATGGCACCCAGAACTGGAGCACAATCAGTCCAAATGGAATATTCAGAGAATTTAATTGCAAGTCTCTGCTGAACATGTGTGAACTGAGTTTTTTTTCCAGGCGCTTACCCCCTGGTCAATTTTGAAACAATTTTTATAGGAGAAGCAAAAGGATGACATGGGATAATACCCCTGTCAAATGTCAAGCTGTTTCTCCAAAACAGAGGCTGCGTCTCGACTGCAGGAATTTGTTGGTAGAGACAATGCAAATGAAGTGCTCAGTAGCATTTCTCATGCTGTCATTTACATAGTCTCTTCCAATCCTTTTGAGGAAGAGGTTTTTGCACACAAAAAAGCAGTGTAGACTGGGTCATCAAAAAAACCCTTTTGCGCAAGATCCTGTATACCTCCTTTTTTGAGGCATAAGGGATTTTGCACAAAAGAGATTTTTTGCACAAAATGGCCCCGTCTACACTGCTTTTTTTGCACAAAAACCTCTTCCGCAAAAAGGATCGGAAGAGACTATGCAAATGACAGTGTGAGAAATGCTAATGAGCACTTCATTTGCATTGCCTCTGCCAACAAATTCCTGCGATCTAGACGTAGCCACAGAGGCAGTAGTGTCTTAGAGAAACAGTTATAAGATTTTTTAACATGGGTGGAATTTATTTTTCCCTAGCCTTATTCATCGAAGCAAGTGAACCATTTTAGCTGAAAACTTTCAATAAAATAAAACAGCCTGAAGCAGATCTCTCTCATAAAAATTTTCAACCCAGATGGTTAAAATTTGGCAAAGTTGTAAGTGGAAAGGGGCTTTATAATAGGAATGTCAGGAAACCTTAATTATAGGCATCATTTGCTGCCTATAATAAATAACTACAATATTTGTTATAGAAAATAATCACTAGTATTTGGACTTTTCACATTATAAACCTTATTTTCAATTAAAAAAAAACTGTGGTAAAGATTTAACTAGAAGTTAAATCTGATATTTTTGTATGTCTGATCAGATTACTCTACAAATAGAGATAAAACTTTCCCAATGCTATTATAACACATTTGCAATATTTAAATACAGATAGATGAAGTAATAAACCCACACGTGCAATTGTGTCCACATGCATTTTTGTGATTTCTTAAAACAATCAGAAAAGGCAAAGAGAACTTTAAAGAGATAAATAAGAAAATCTCCCTGCTTTTTTCTTCTTGTGGGTATGTGGAAGAGGAGTAAAGAGTAAAATTTAAAAAGGAATCAGGAATGTCCACTCTGGTTTTCCCTCATTTCCCTGCAGAAAACTATAATTTAAAATATAGATAATTCTAGTGAAGTAATTTTATAGATTTTAATGCCAGAAGGAATCATTGTGTTCATCTAATCTAGAGGTGGGCAAAATATGGACTGTGGGCTGGATCCCATCCACCCAGCATTTCTATTTGGCCCACTCAGCTAATTAACAGAGCGTATCAGCAGCATGTGTTCATTTGTCCCTTCCCCCTTTCCACCTTGCTCTATCCTACAGCCCAACTTCTCGTAAGACCGACCTATTAGTTGCGTTGGGGGGAGTGCTGAAGTCAAGGGTATCCTCCTACATCTGTACGCCATCTCTGTAGAATAGAGTTTGGGGAGAGTGACACACACAACGGAGCTACTCTAGTCTGAAGTATGGTGAGTGACCGAGATGATTGCCTTTCTTAAGAGGCAGTGCACTGTTTCTAAGATTTCTCCAGCAGCCAGCTATCTCTCTCTCTCTGAGTCCAAAGCTGGCCCCTGCCAACTTACAAAATTCATGGAATGGATTCCCAGCAAAAATTACTGCGCACCCAGGTCTATTCTGACCACTTGTATAACACAGTGAATAGAATTTTACCATGTGATTCCTGCATCAAGCCCAGATCTTTTAAATTTCAAGGTAAAAAAGAAGCCTTTATTCCAATGGTTGATTACCCTCTCTGTCAAAAGAATGCACATTAATTCTACTCTGGATTTGTTTAGCTTTGGCTTTCAACCACTAGTTCTCGTTATGCCTCTGCCCATGAGCTTTGACCAGTAAAGCAACTCTAAGCATATAAAACAACTACCACAGAAAATTTTTTGGAATGTATTAAAAACTAAAGCCCCAACATTGCAAACACTTACACAAGTGCTTAAATTTAAGTTCATGGGTACTCCCACTGAAGTTAAGAATCTGTATTTGCTGCTTCAAGGCCTTAGGTATTTTTCATTGTTAAATAAAATTTTACCTAGTAGCTTCTTTTTGTAAACGACGCTGTCTTAAACTTCTAATAAAATCTATATAGTATTGCTTATTTGCTTGCTTTTCCAGTTCTTCATAGTCAGTATAGGCAAAATCTGGATCCACATAATTATATCTGTCAGCTTTTGTGAAAATAGTCCTACATATTTAGAGAGAAATATAACTTCATTATGTACATTCATTATTTAGAGTTTTATTAGATTTTGAAAATATTACTGATTTTGTTACAAAAATATTTTATTGCAAATCCCCATTATGTTACTGGTGATTATTAGTATTTGACTTTATAAAGACAACAACAACAAAATGCAAGAATTCGTAGTTGCACCTGCAGTTTCCAATGAGAAGCAACTCAGAAATTATAAGTAAAAACAATCTTCTGTCTAAACTCTGAAAATATACTAAAATATTATAAGTTACTGATCTTGATTTACTTTTGAAACAAGTAATAGAATTGTTAATACTGTTTTTTATTTAAACATTACCTATATTTTTTATGTCGTTCACCAGGCCTAATGCTGGCTGAGCGATCATTAGGAAAGGCTATAAGTGCATCACTCATACAGTCCCTATTTTTCTGGTGAGTATGCATCTGTGTTTGAGCTGATCGAAGCATTGCTACTGGTGCAAAATCAGTAAATCGTCCAATCTCATCAGCTACCAGCTGTCCAGTTGCATTGGTAATCATTGGTGTTATACCTTAGGATTTAAATAAAATATGTTATATATGCAATTAAGCTATAATTTTCCAATGAGAAGTACAAAGTAATATTTTAATTCAGAAAAAATATATATTTCATATGTTATTACAATAAAAATCACATCTAAAAATAAGAGTTCTGACTTTTTTCACACCTGTTTTACAAAAGTACATTATCCTCATTCAAGAGAAGAAATGATGGTATTGTGGTAAAGGGATTAAAACTCATCAGACTTGTGTTCAGTTCCTGCTCCTGGTATAAACTTCCCTGTGTGGCATGAACAAGTCATTTGATTCAGCAAACCACTGAAACTTAAGCGCTTGAATAGCCTCATTAAAGTCTGTGAAACTACACGTGCTTAAAATGTTTTGCTGAATTGTGGCCTGAATCACTCTTTGCATCAGTTCCTCATAGTACTTAATTCCTAATACTTTCTCTCTCTCTCATGCTTCATCACTCTTGTATATTTCGGTTACATATATTTTGGGGGGTAATGATTTCCTTCTGTAGTGTCTGATTAACAAAAACCAAAATACAGCACTGATGTCAGATGGACCTCGGTATATATGTTTCCACACATAACAACATGTATTTTGAACTAGTGTATGGGTATGTCTACACTTGCACCCTTTTTCGAGAGAGGGATGCAAATGCAGCTGAACAAAATTGAAAATGAAGTGCGGATTTTAATTTACCGTGCTTCATTTGCATATTCACGTTATAGCGCTATTTCAAAAAAAGAAACACTGTCTAGATGCGTTTATTTTTAAAGAAAACCCTTCTTCTGAAATAACCCTTATTCCTCCTCCAAGGAGGTTTACCAGTTATTTCGGAAGAAGGGTTTTCTTTTGAGATAAGTGCGTCTAGAAGTCTTTCTTTTTTCAAAATAGCATTATTTCGAAATAGCACCATAAAGCAAATATGCAAATGAAGCGCAGGAAATTCAAATTCACACTTCATTTGCAATTTCGCTCAGCTGCATTTGCATCCCTCTCTCGAAAGAGGGTGCAAGTGTAGACATATCCTATGAGAAAACAATCAGGCACTGACTACAATTATATTTTCCACTGTTTCCATTATACTAGTATATAGTTTGAGATAAACTTACTAAAGCACATGGTCTGCTTTTTTAATTAGAAAAACGCAGCCAGGCAGCTAAATCCAAAATGGGGATTTTTTGAAAATTCTGCATAATCTACATTGATAGAAATTTATCATGTATAAAAATAGTCCTGTTAAACTAGTTTGTCTGCATATAACCATTTCCTATCAGCATTCATAAGCACAACCAGGGAGGGAGGGGAAAACATTTCACCCGTGCCAATTTTGTCACCTTACTGATTTTGGGGGGGGGTGGAGGGGCAGGGGAATAAAGTCTTCTCTGTACAAAAGGTAGGCTTGTTATTAGACAGCCTCCCATTCTAACTTTTCAGATTACATTAAACTAGCCCAGCTACAGTACTTCCTGAACAACCAAATGGAAATGTATTTTCTGAAGGCCTGTCCTTATGCTATATGATTGTCCAGAAACCTGAGGGTTGGGAAAGGAAGGAAGAAACAGGAGCTGACATGAGCAGCAAAGCAAGTTCCCTGGCCATGAAATAAATGAATATGTTTACTCACATATACAAAGTACATTTGAACCATCAAACCACATCTAAAATAAATAACCATTTACACATACATCTATAGCCCACATCTTTTCTTTCGTCACCTTTCACTTTTCAATTTACATAAATTTAAAACAATCAGTAAAGTGTATGGCTTTACAATAATTATTGGACTGTCCCACAGAATAAAACAAATCCCACAAATCACAAGCACACTGGGTTTACCTATCTAACCATGAATCTACTCCTGCCTAAAATGCCTAGAAAAAGTTACTCTGGCCAGCTAACAGACCCTTTTAAACTATCAGCCTTTCCATCTACCTAACTTCAGCTTCATACTCCCACTGTGGCCAATGCTTTGTACTCTGACATTGTGGAACCACCAAGACATAGCCCATTACCAAAACATTTTGAACAGACTACAAAATCTCTTTAATAACTTATTATCATGCTTAGTTACTAATTTGGTATTTTCTATAGAATCTAGACTTTGATTATACCTTGACCAAGAAATCTGGACCTTGGCAAATTATAATTGATTATCCTGACCTGTGACCTCTTCACATCCCCAGATTACCCTGTACTTTCTTGTGGGCTGAAAGGGAGGGCAGGTTGCTCCCACTCTGATGTGTCCAGAAAGTACAGCATGCCTGAGGGCAGCACTTCATTTTATCCCAGGGATACAACTCTTAATTGTGCATCAATCTATTCTCTGTCTTCACCTCCCCTCCATGTTGGGGAGGTTTGGGAAGAAGGGAGGTTGCCTTTTTCTATTACATCAGTCAGCTGTATCTTCAATTGGGCAGTAGGCAGCTACTGAGCGCTCAGTCCCCTTCCTCTCTTTGCCCATTTGTACAGAGAGTCTAGCAGCAACACTAATAAGGCTATGTCTAGACTACGCTGAAGTTTCGAAAGAGGATATGCAAATTCCGCAAGCGGAGTTTTTGAAAGTGAAAGTAGTTGGGACATGGGTTTTTTGGCAATCTCGCCTTTTTCGAAAAGCCACTCTTCCTCAAAAAATGAGGTTTACATGGCTTTTCAAAAAAGGGAGGGGTTGCTGAAAAAAACGTGTCCCGACTACTTTCATTTTCAAAAGCTCCACTTTCAAAAGTGAGATCGGAATAAGATATGCAAATTCCCACTGAATTTGCATATCCTATTTCAAAACTTCAGCGTAGTCTTGACGAGCCCTAGAAAAAGATATTAAGTAGAGGAATACTTGATAGACAAAACCCAAAACTCTGAACAGAAACTGAAGGTCAACCTTGTGGCCTTGCCTACACTAATCTCTAAATCAATCTAAGTTTCAATAATCCAAGGTTCAGTTCACTAAGATATGCATATTTTATACATAAACATAAAACTTTCAATCTGACAGTGTTCCTTTTAGTAAATAACCATCTCCATGTATTTATTCTGGTAAAATAAGCACTGTGGTCCAGATTCTCAAAGGTTTTTAAGGCACCTAATTCAGTGGGAGTTAGGCTCCTAAATGTTTTCTCAAGTCCTAGGTGGAGAATATTAACAGGTACATTACAAATTATCAGACTTCTTCAAGATAATTAAATATAAAAGTACTGCAAAATAATTCTTAATGTAAAGCATAAGACTGCAAATCCTCAGGATTATATAAAGAAGCACAAAGTTAAATCCTAATTAGATAAATCATGTAAAAATTAGAAAAATACTACCATGGATATATTTTAACATTTTAGCTTTCAAGGACAAAATTTTAGCAATGGCTAAAATATGAACTGACTTAATACCTAAGACTGTTAAAAAGCATATTTCTAAAAATGAAAACTCAGAATTTTTTTGCTTAGTAACATACCAGGGTTGATTTTAAACATCATTTTCTTGGGTTTAGGTTTGCATACACCAGTAAAACTTAAATTTATTTGATGAAAGGGTTTGATCTTCAAAGACTGTACATTATCTTCCTCTGCCACTGAACCAAAAATATTTACAACTTGCTTCACTTTAAAGGTTCCCACTTGACGTGGAGCAAATGAAAACATCACATCCTGAAAAAAAATGAACATTTCTATGAAACATTTTTACTAGAAATAAAGCAACTTATAATAAAGTTTTTTTTATTATAAATTAGTTACCTGATACAGATTCAAGTTTACTGTAAAGGTTCTACTTGCTCAAAATAGCTAAAAATTACATATAATGTAAAAAATGCTAAAAATTACATGTAATTTAGCAAATTCAAAAATATAGAACTACTAGGCATATATTTAATAACCTTAACTCTGTAGAACAGTGTTCCTCATAGTGGGCTGCAGCCCACTTTGGGAAAGCCTCTAGTGGGCCCATGCTGCTTTGTTTACTGTCCTGAAGGGTCCTAGCCGTGGAGCCCCTCAGCTCCAATTGGCTCTGGTTCACCATTTCCAGCCAAGAGGAACCACAGGAAGCAGCGTGGCCCTGGCTTCCACTTCCCACAGCTCTCCTTGACTAGAAACAGCAAACTGGAGCTAATGGGAGCCATGAGTTTCCATAGCTATGGACCCTTTATGTGAGCAAAGCAACGTGAGCCTGCTAGTAGCTTTCTTAATGTGGGCCCGCAGCCCACAATGAGAAATACTGCTGTAGACGAATATATTCTCGTAGGGGAATTCTGCACCAAAAACTAAAATTTTGCACATAATATTTTCAAATTCCGCATATTTTAGCTATCAAAATAACACAATATAATTACACAAGTTTCAATTATTGTTGGTCATTTATTTGAAAATACCAGTCAGAAAATATGTCTAACAATACAAACAAACAAGATTCAGAAAATGTTTTTTGACAAATAGGTTCCTTAGTAGGCATATGAACACAGAACACTGAGTAATAATTCACTTAGACTACAGGGTGCACCTCCCAAATCCAGGATTCTCTATTACAGCAACATCCCTGGTCTAGCAGGACCAGGGATGTTGCTGGACCAAAAAGCCCCAGAGTAACGCAGAGGCTGAGGAGCCACCCCAACTGGGCAAGGCAGCATCTGGGGAACTCCCAGCATCAACAGGGCCAGGCAGTGGCCAGGGAGCCCCAGCTCCGGCCGGAGAATGCCCAGCATCAGCAGGGCAGGCAGCAGCCCGGGAACTCCCACCTGGCTGGGGAACCCTCAGCATTACAGGGTCCAGATGGCCGGGGAACCCCCAGCTGCAGCAGGGCTGTCAATGGCCAGGAGGCCCTGACCAGGAAACCTGGGAAACCTCTGGTGGCAGCAGGGCTGGGGTGATTGGGCAGCCTCTGCTGGGGAACCCCCGGCTGAAGCGGGGCTGGTGAAGGCTAGAGGCTGGAATCCCCAGCAGCAGCGGACCGGCAGCAACTAGGTGGCCCCAGCTGGGAACCCCGGGATATCCCGGGATTGCGGGTGGGTAGCAGGCTGGGGAGCGATGCCGGGCCAGCTTTAGTGGGGCCAGTGGCAAGGCAGAGAGCCCCAGGAGAGGAGCCAGGGAGTGGGGCAGCCAGCAGGGGAGCACTGATCTCCCGTGGTCCGGAAAACTCCGTGGTCCAGAACAG
The DNA here is from genome assembly GCA_030068395.1 of Apalone spinifera. Lineage (NCBI taxonomy): Eukaryota > Metazoa > Chordata > Testudines > Trionychidae > Apalone > Apalone spinifera. The sequence continues at coordinate 178,686,787 of CM057845.1, read as the reverse complement.
CTCAGGTCCCAAGAGTGCTGGACCAAGGAGGTCCATCCTGCACATCCTTATTTCCCACACCCACCCAGAAGCAGTGCAAACCTTGGTAGGAGTCAAGGGTAATGGAGGTGTGGAGGGAAAAGGAAAACATTAGTGGAAAGGAGCTTGGATGTGAACTTGGAAGGTTGTTGGTATAAATGAGAAAAAAGTATGGAAGAGGGGTTTTTTTTTGACAGAGGGATTGTTAGTGGACTTCCCCCATGCAGACTCTGGCTGACCCCCTAGACTTTCCAGTTCAGTTAGGTACATGTGTCCCTCCACCCCCACTCAGAAACCCACTCTCCCCATGCGGCCCT
>CM057845.1:178614230-178626581 GCA_030068395.1 Apalone spinifera | reverse complement strand
GGGGGGGGGATTGTTTTGCAGGCGGCAGCAGCGTGTAGCAGAAGTGGGGGAGGGAGCTGCTTTTGCTCACATTATCTGGTCAGTAATTGTCTCTTCTGGGAGGTCAGAAAAAAGGTCCTTTCAGCGCTTCTCTCCCCCACTCCGCCTAGTCATCTGATGCGGGGTGTGTTTGGGACTGTGAGCTGTTTTGTGGATGTTTGCCCGGCCTTGGATTGACACAATTATAGATTGACTTTTTTGAATCCGAGGTCCCAATGTTTGTCTGCCACTGTAGTTTCAGTATTATATTCAGTTTAGGCAGCAGGGTAGCAGGAAGATAGAATTTAAGGAAAGAGTGAAACCCAATAACCGTCTGGAGATTGATGAGGAAAATTCAAAGTGTGTTTGATGGATCTGTCAGTTGATGTTGCTTGAAACTTGCCATTATATGACCTGCTTTTCTGTTGTTGTAGCCTTGCTGAACTTTAATTGCTTGGGAGCTTCAGGGGGTAGCTGAGTTAGTCGGTTACAGAAAAAAACAACAAATGGTCTGGTAGCACTGTATAGACCAACAAAATATGTAGATGGTATTGTCAGCTTTTGTGGGCACAGCCCACTTCTTCAGATGACCAGAGTTATGAGTAGGGGATATGAAAACTGAAAATAAATAGGAGAGGGGAAGAGGAGGGGGGAGAAAGAGCATCATTAAGTATCTGGAGAATGGGTACTTAAACTTAAGCAGATACAAATCTAAGTCAATAGAGAGATTGCTAAGACAGGAAGGATACCACTCAGAGAGCTGTTAGCACCTTCAGTGGTTATTAGTCTATAAAGTGCTACCAGACCATTTGTTGTTTTTTTTTTAATTGCTTGGGTAGTAGCTTTCCGTCTCTTGAGTATCTGCAGCAGGTGGGGTTTTTTAAAATTGTTTTAATTCAACAAGGCTAGGAAAGACTGCCCTGCCCATGTTAAATTTTAGCAGCCTTTTCTTTGGAAATCTAAACAACCATGTCAACTTGCTTTGGGTTGGGGACTTGAAATTTCGCATGTAAGTGGCTTTTGTTATAAATCTGCCTTTAGGCATTCTTGTTTACCATCCAAATTTGGCCAAGTGTTGAAAAATTGTAGTTAGTATATGCTTGGTAAACACTTCTAAGATTTTTAGCTAAATTTCCTGAAGATTCTGTCCACAGTGGGCATGCTTCAGACAAGGGCTAAGCAGAACTTTTCCAGCTCAGGGGTGCTGCAGGCTATGCCACGTCTGGGTCTCTGTATCTGAGCACCAGTTCTCTTCCAGAATATGATCTGAAGAAGTGGGTCTGGCCCACGAAAACTCCTTACCTATTAAACCATCTTGTTAGTCTTTAAAGTGCTGCATAGTCCTTTCTTTTGTTTCAGCAAGATCAGACTAACACGGCTATTATTATAGAGATGTAGCCATGTTAGTCTGATCTTGCTGAAACAAAAGAAAGAACTATGCAGCACTTTACCTAATAAACCATCTTGTTAGTCTTTAATGAGCTTTCGTGGGCCAGACCCACTTCCTCAGATCAAATTCTGGAAGAGAATTGGCATGACTATGGATCTGAGAACCTGTGGGGCTGGAGAGGGACATGAGGTAAGGTAGATTTAACAAGAAGCTGGAGGGCATGAAGGGGGGAAATTGAGGCTGGTTAAGTAAAAGGAGACAAGGAGCTGAGTGAGAAACTAAAATGAGCACTCTACTATAAACTGGTTCTCTCCATAAGGATGAAGCAAGGAAATGTAGGCAGTAGTTTGGAAATGGTGCCTTTGACTAATTGAGAGATACAAAGCTCCTCAGTGGTAAACGTTTTGACCCCCTGCAATCTGGTGTGTTTCCTTAACTCTGTTGTATGATTTATAAAGGACTTTATTTCCTTTAAGCCAAATATCAGATTCTCTACTCTGTTCTTTTTGACTTTTCATGCTTATAATTACACCCTTCTTAATGAAATACTATCCAAAGGCTTCCAGGATGCAGTGTCCTAGCTTAGTGTTTCTGCAGTCTATTTGGCCTCCCACAGCCATTTCTGTGTCCTCTTCCATGCTGCCCCTTACATTCCAAATAAACTATTTGAAAAAGTGGAAAACAGAGGAGTGGCAAAGGATGGATTGAATGACCTAATGTCTAATTTCTGCTGTCCCTGCCAGCTATTTTTGTTCAAGTTCAAATGTTGGTAACTTTAACCTTTTCAAATCTAACCTAACAATACTTAGCCCATTTCCTTGTTTACTCTATTTAACAAGACTGATTATTAGTACATAGTAAAACGGTTTGTTTTCAGTGTTTGGTGTGTGCTTGGTCCTTCCCTCTTTGCAGTTGACTATTGATGGTGCTGATAATCAAATTATCTGCAGTGCTGTAGTAGTCAGCAAAATTGAGTTACTAATATAAAATTGTAAATTCAAATTAGAATTTTAAAAAGCTGCATGTTAACTGCCTAAAATCTGACTGAACATTCACATTGTGCCTTACGCTATTGTAGTGTTGTTTTGTGGTATTTCACAGCAGAAGTGACTAGATTACAGTGGTAGAGAATATAATTTTTGTTGTGTAGCTTGTTACGTATTTATAATTCTAGATGGAGCTATAAATGTGATTGGGTGTATGCTAGTAACATCAGGTGGGAACTGATTCTGTTCTGTGTTTATATATCACCTAACACAGTGAGGCCCTGTCTATGACTAGGGTTTTTCCAGGTGCTATAATACTACTACTACTAATGCCTATTTCTAAACTAGGGGAAAACTTTTGGCATAAAGTAAGGTGTTTCTAGCATTCATATTTGAGGCTGAGGTGGGAAAAGGAGTCTTGGATGCTGCAGTTGTGTGAAATGCATATTTGTTTGGTGAATTGTTCTAAAAGATCTGAATTAGCAAATTAAGCTTTCTGTATTAATTGCTATTTAAAGTAACATTATTTTAAGTGATCGGTAAACAAAAATAGGAATTCCTGTAACATTTTAGGCTAATGATCAATTTATTCCAGAATAGTTTCTTCTGCAGAGATCAGACTCAAATGCACCTTTCTTTGTCAGTAAAATCATGCTGCAGGCAGTCAGGAAATAAATCGTCACTGGGGAAGTTTCTTAACCCAAGCCATTATTGTTTAGCTTTGTGTTCTACAGCATGAGGACGTATATCTCTTCCAAACTCTGATTGTTAGGGTATATTTATTTATTTAGTGGTTGAGTAGGGTTGTTAAAATGTGTGTAATTGATTAACCATGTAATCGCTCCTGCCTGTCACACTGCTCCTGGGGAGCTAGCTGCTGCTCCTGATACCAGGGCAGGAGGCAGTTTCCTGGAAGCCAGTGCATCCAGGGAGCCAGCTTTTAAGCAGTCTCCCTGTGTGTATCAGCTCCCATCTGCTGCCTTGCTCCACTGCCTCAGTATCAGCTTTTTGTTTCTCCTTTCCCTAGTCCCCTCGCTCAAGACTCTGGGCTGCTGTGAGGAGTGATAGGGGAAAAAAGGTCTCTGCTATTGCCCCAGTTCTCCATTTTTTTATCTCTATGGATAACTCTTGTGTCCGTCTTTTGCCTCTTCCCTTAAACTACAGTTGAAAGTGGCATAATTCTTAAGGTTCTTACTGTGATGTTACACTCATATTTTTATGGAAATCTGTTTAATATGCATTACTTGAATATGCTTTATACAAAATGGGGAATGTAAACTATCATTGGAGAGCTTGTAATCCACTGAACATGTATATTCTATTTATATGCATGTATATTCCTGTACTTGAAGTTGGAAATACGAAGAGGAAACCTATTTACTGATTCAGGTGTCATTAGTGGTACTTAAGGAACTTAATGGCCCAGTGCTCAAGACAATGATCTGTAAATAGGCGTAAGTATCAGAGGACTAGCCACTTTTGTATCTGACAGAGGAGTACATTAGCACCTTAAAGACTAACAGATTTTGTTAGATGCAGGTTTTTGCCTAAGGACGCATGTGTCCCATCTGTTAACCTTTAAGGCGTCACAGGATTCCTCCTTTTTTCTGAATAATCTTGTTTTTCCTGTAAGCCTGGTCTATGATTGGTCCTTCAGACATGTGATCATGCCATTTGCTTCTGGAATCCATCTTAAATTTGGCATTTTTCCACAGTGGTGTGGAGAATTGTATAAAAACTTTGTGCCCTAGGGAAATTCTGTATATGAGAAGGGGAAGTAAACAATGATTGTTTTCATCTGGCTTCACAGACTACTCCCCACCCTGAGAGGCTATATGTCATACCTGAAAACAAAAGAACTGTAAGGGGAGGAGAAGAGCTATTGGACCTAATTTAGAAAGAATAGCTCTGTCCTGAAAATAACTTTACCTGAATTAAGAATTAGGGTGAAAAATTGTGATAGTGTATTAGGTTTAGCTGATATGTTAACTTTATCACTTGCAACCACTTAAATCTTTCTTTTTATTCATAATAAAATCACTTGTTTATATTAAATCCAGTGTAAATAATCTTTACTTGAGTGAGGAGTGAGACAACAGTTGTGCATATCTTGTTCGTTGTTAAAGGGGGAGAGGCTCCATGAGCTTTGTGTGAAACTTTTATACAGAGTAAGACAGATTGTATTTGGGACTTTAGGACTGTGCACCTGGGTACTGTCAAGTCCCTGTGACTGCACCTTCTCAAATCTGAGCTGCTCTCATGTGTCTGTTGGAGGCTGTTACCCCAACTTTCTGCTTTTGCTGGGGGGGAGAAGAGCTTCTGGCTCAGCGGGATAGGGAGGTGATGTGCCCCAAGAGGGTAGTGGGCGGGCTCAGTGATATGATCAGCCCATCAAGTGGCAGTCTCAAGGGGACCTCTGTGACCCAACCTATCAAGCTTTACTGTTCATTCCTTACTGAATAACAATTGTGAAATTGATTCATCTTGCTAATTTCACTGTGCTGTTCTTGGCAGAGCTATAAGCAGCAGCAACAGAGGCAGTGGAATGATTTAGAGTTTTAGTAAACAATACATGAGCTTTCTTTTGCTTTCCAGTTGGGAGGCTTTCTTTGCAATCATGTGTCTTGATAGGTATCTTTTTAAAATGAGAGCTTAAATTTTGTGGAAACTGATGTTGGGTGATTGCATTTTTTCATTACTATAATTTTCATAGAATCTACAAATGTCTTATCTATGTGCTTGAGAGAGTCTTTTAAGTTTAATTACTCTTGCAAATTAATATCACTGCAGTGTTACATATATCAAGTGACTTGAGTGGGTGGATGTAAAACTCTTCATTAACTCACCGGCAACAGGGAGGGAAGCAGAGCAACACAACTCCAGCTTGCTTTGCTCCCCTGGCTGCATCACATTGTTTTCCACTGGTTAGTGTGGGGGGGAGCAGCGTGAGCTGGGGTTGTATTGCTTCACTTCTGCTGATGGTGAGTGGGGGAAGGGATTGGACCCTTTCTGCGTGTGCCAGCCTTCCCTCCCTCCCTCCCAATGCTGCTCAGAGGCTGACTCTTTGCCCCTTCTGCCCATGGCATCTGCACTTCCCCACACGTCTTCCCTGCTTCAGTTCTGCAGTGTTGTGTGCTAAATGTTGTTTTGAGTAGACAGTGCTTTTGTGTGCATATGTTAAAATCCTATCAGGAACAAAGAATATGTGGAAATGCCTCTACTGTAGATAGAGCTAACGTGTATTTATAAAATACATATACATGGAACCTCCCACATCACTTAGGTCTGGGGAAAAACAGCAGTTCAGAAAGATTTTTTTTTTTCCCTCTTCATATGGCTGATCCCTCTTCTGTATGTTTTAGAACTTACAGTGCTGTGAGTGTTTGTCCTGATTTTGTTTGACTATTGTAAGTTTTGCATATCTTTGTCCTTTTTCTTTTTTCCAAATAAGCACGTAGGCTTTCTGTGCTTATTATGAGTAGATGAAATGCCTAACAATGTCTGACTTTTTTGCATGGCTGCTATTCCATGCACTTAAATATTTACAGTTGCTAATTTCAGTGGACTGGAAAAAATCCCATTAGTACTTTGCTTAGTAAATTTATCCTATGGGCCTTAGTTTCTGGGAGATAACAGGTAAGGCAGGAACCTGTCTAAACTTGCTTACAATGCAGAACATTTAAGATAGTATGTTTTCAAACTTCTCTTGTTTCATGTAGTACTTAAAACAAGAGAAATTTCTTACCCTTTCATGGTTAATTGCTCTACATGGAGCAATCTGTAAGTCAGTGGTCTCCAACCTTTTTACACCGAAGATCACTTTTTAAATCTCAGAACAGGGGAAGATCTACTGCCCCGCCCCTTCCTTGAAGCCCCGCCCTTTCTATTCTCCTCCTGGGCTATCCCCAGCCCTTACTTACACACTCTGATAAACAGTTTATTTTTAAATTATGCGATATATAAAATTAAAATCACATTTATAGTTATGAAATAAATGGTCTGTTTTTCTTAATGCTATTTAAATCTAAAATGAAGCATTTATAATTATACATTTTGTGGGGACAGAGTTCTGTGGCTGGAGGCAGGGGAGTGGGGTCTAGGGAGCAGGGGGCGGGGTGCCAGTGGCAGCAGAGTCCCCTGCATCTGCCGCCTCCTAGGATTCTCCCTCCCCTGCCCCCACCCCCCCCGAGGGAAGCCAGCACATGCCTCCTCTGGGCCCGACGCGCCCCCTCCCGCAGCACAGCCAACCCCTGCGATCGCCTGCCCCAGAGCCAACCCCCAGGGGGGCCTGCCCCGGGGCCAAACCCCCCTCCCACGGCCCAGCCCAGCCAACTCTCTCCCCTCCCGCAGCGCGGCCAAACCCTGGGGCTGACCCCTGCTCCCGCAGCGCAGGGAAACCCCTGCGCTCAACTCACCCCTCCGGCACAAGGAAGCCACCGCACTCCTCCTCCAGGGCGAGCGCCCTCTCCCCCAGCATGCAACAGAGCTGTGGAAGGAACCCCCAGAAGTGACGCGGGTTTCAGACAGGACTTCTGACCACCCCACGGGAAGCCAGCACTACACTAGAGGTAGGTAGTGGGGCTTCTTGGAGGGGGAGGGGAATGGGGGTAGGGGTGCCCGAATGCCTCGCGATCGACCAGTTGATCGCGATCAGGTTGGTGACAACGGCTGTAAGGCATTCTGTGTACACCAAGCAAACGCTAAATATACTAAAATTCTGATGTAGATCAGAATGTCTTTTTCTTCTTAAATAGATTAGTTTCTTCAAAGAGGATCTTTTTCACATAATTACTACATATTCTGTGTATTTATAGTGTTTGTGAAAAGTCAAACTGGCAAATGAGAGATGATCCAGAATGTTTTCAAGTCCCCTTGTAGCTCATCTGGCCTGACATGAGTAATTAATGCGTGGAGGAAGGCGTTATTTCTTGGAAGATAAAATTAGGGAGGTAAATTAATTATTAGCCTGAGAACAGAACATTAATAAGGTCAGCAAATAGGTTAGTGGCTAAAAAGAAATGTATGAGCCAACTAGGATGGGAGGGAGAATGCCCAGACAACTGTTTACTATGAATTAGATTATAACCCTTATTTTGTCCTTCATTGAGATGAGGTAGAGGCAGTGGAAACATGGGGATTGCATGGATGGAGCATGTGGTATATGGATTGGTTCCTGCTAAAAAGCCAACCCAAGGATGCTACAAAGCCTGTGATCTGTGGGCTGGATCTAGCCCCCAGGGTTCAGGGCTTCCCCCTGCAGCCACACTGGCACTCCAGCCCTACAGCCCAGCCCCCATGTTGTGCTGGAGCACCAGCACCTGCTCTCCACTGGGATGGGGAGGGAGTAGGGGAGGAGCCCTGAGCCTCACAGACCAGAGTCAGGCAAGCCAAGATCAGATCCAACCCTGAAGCTCTGCCTGGCAGGGGGACTAAGTACCTTTGTGTGTGGTCATTTCCAGTCCTCCTCCCCTTACCCTCAGCACTTTGCTGCATTGCCGTTTCCCCAGCTATCTGGATGCTTTTCCCTGCCGCTCCTATTGGCCATAGGCACATGAGGAAGAGAACATATTTACAGCTGATACTACAACTACCCTCTGGAGCTTAGGGTTGTAAGCAAGTAGTTGACTATCCAATAAGGCTTGACTAGTTGCTGCCTCTATCAGATCTGAACTTGCTGCCTCTATCAGAGATAGCAAAAGGGGGGGGGGGGGGGAGAGGAGAGTAGGAGCCAGTGCTGGGGGAATCTGGCTTAAAAGTCAGTTTCCCCCAGCACTGTCTCCCTGGTGGAAATGGGGGACTGAGTGTAAACTGGGAATCAGCCATCCCAGTTCACACTTGTTTTCTCCCTCCTCCCCAGCTGCGCTTCAGCCTTTAAATGTATTAATAGCCTGTCAGCTGTGGCTCTGCAGTTCCCCCTTATTGATTAGTTGATTTAGTTGATTAAACACAATTTAACAATCCTGTCTGTAGCTAAACAATTAACTGATTTACCTTTCTCAAAAAATTGTCTTGTCAAACACAGGGGTTTCATTAGTGATGGGAGAACTACAAGAGGTGCATTTGGATGGCATTTAAGGGCCAAAATGGACAACCAGGGAAGGAACTATATGGCTTAAAAGCTTATGGGTCTACAATATACATTAAAAGCTTTGTTCTTCATCATAATGGTGGAATGGGTTAGGGTTAGGCCAGTTAATGATATATTCCAGCTAAGTTACATTTATCCATGCAATAAATACCAATTCTCAGAGAATTAGAATACAAGAAAATGAATAAAGTATAAAATAGTATACAGGTACTCACCAATCCAGTAAAGTACTGCATTAAAGAGTGATTGGTCTCTTGCATCATTTAGGTATGTACAGCTAAAGTTTTCTATGCAGTGGGTTCTTATGAAATCACGCAGCATATGGCATTAACTCAAATCACTAAAAATAAATTTATGGCTAAAACTTACACTGATCATAAATTTGATCTTTCTTGGATTCGGAAGGTACTTCAGCATCTTGCAGTGCCTCAGGGTCATCGTTATCAACATCAGCTATCATTGTAGATGTAGAATGTGTAGGAGATGGTGCTGAATCTGTAATGACCCTATGAAGCACCATAGAAACTGCTTTTCTAAATAAATTCCTGAGATCTGCTTCCTTGCTTGTATTCTGCCTCTTTTGCATAGAAGGTGGAGTGCAGAATATGCAATTGCATAACCTCCTGAGCAGTATAATAGTTCTGGTTTCTAGACTGAGGTTTTGAATAGGGAAATATAAAAAATGCAAATTAATACTGCTTTTCAGATGGATTTTGACTGAACCTCACCCTTCTGACTCAGATTGAGAGAACGGAAAATCTACGACAGCCAATGCCAAATGGGAATTACTGGTAACAAGTCTCTTTGCACGCTTACCTCTCTTGTCCATTAACACCACTCTTCTGGTACAAAGGAAGATGGAGCAATGAGCACTCATGGCTCTAATTAAAAGAGCAACAAAAAATCGGGGATAATAGCGTTCAGGCAGTGCATACACGTTGGTGGGATGTGCCAGAGGAGATGAACTTGTACTTGGAACTTATTTTAATGGTGGTTCAAATGATTAAAACCACTCTGGTTTTGGGGATGTGCTGCTGGGCAATTAACAAAAAAGATGAAAAAAACCAGAATATAATGCAAATGAAATGAGTGCTAATATAAAAGCACAGCCTAAAAAGAAAGTTGAGCCTCAGCATGACATGAGTAACATCTTAGAGGGAGGCTTTATTTCTTGGAGGCTAGAATTAGGGAGTTACATGAATTATCAGGCTGAAAACAGAACTTCTGTGCTAAATACAATAAGCAAATGGGTCAATAAGCTGGGGTCAACCAAGATAAGAGAGAGAACACCCAGTGCCCTATTTACTATGAACTAGATTAAAAAGGGACAAAAACAGTTAGGAATGTAGAGCTGAAGTAAATAGGTAGTCAAAAGATAGTATGGGTACAGGGTTTAGTTCTTACTAAATAACAAAGCCAGTGTTAAAATGTGTGACACAATGAACACTAAATACAATGACATATTTTATGTCAATAAAGAGAGACACGTTTCTGTGTAACTGGAGCTGGGGTGTATCCTGCATCCATATTCCTGTGTCTGAGTGCGGCCCACTCCGTGTAGCATGAATATATGCCAAATAAAGATAACTGAGTGACATAGGCTGTAGCTGAGTTCAGTTCTTGGGAAGCCAACCAGATAGAGGTTTGGAGGGAATCCCAACACAGAGACAACTATTTTGAGATGTGAAATCATTCTGAACTCTGAAACGTAATTACATAAATATCTGCACTGGTAACTTATGGAGAGATTATGCGTTATTGAAGGAATGTGGTAGAATCTATTTTAAATGGTTAAAAGTATACAAAAATGAGTTACTAAGCATATTATGCGATATTTCAAATAGTCAGATCTTGGTTTTCCCAACTCTGTACAACTTTCTTTTGACTTCTTTGGATTTAAGGATAAAAGACTGAGTAATATCAGATATAGACTGGTGTATTGGGAAACTGAAAACTTGTGTACATATGCCTTGACCTAAACTGGAAAATCCCTAAAAGGCTTTGTGTGTTTTTTTTTTTTTTTGTTGGGAGTGGGAAGGGGAGAGAACATGAAAAGGGCTTCAAGTAGAAGGGAGAGAACAACATAGGAATAATGGATATTCTTTACTCTGTGTAGCTTTTTAAACATTAGTATAGGATAGGTTTTAGGACTTCATCCTGTGGTTTCTTGTGTGTGGACAAACTTCTGCCATTGCAGTGGAATTGTCTTTTGTGGACTGTGCTCTAATGAGTTCACTTAAACAGAAGAAACTGCAGGATCAGAGCCTTGGGCTGTACTCTAGGAAAATCATCCTCCTTAAGTAGGGAGACTGTTCTTGCAATGCATTCTCTCTTCTAGAATATAGTGCCCTTTCTGTTGAACCACCACAGACAGAGGCTGCTTCATGGCAGACCCCGCCCCCTTCCTCCCCATTCCCCCCCATCTGCCTGCAGCAGCCTCTGTCCATGGGGAACTCAGACCCCTGTGGACAGAGGCTGCTATTTCTGTATCAGAGGCAGCAGCGCAGAGTGGTAGGCAGCTGGTCTGTGTGGGGCGCTGGTTTTTCAACTGTCTCCTCTCATGGACCAGCTCCTGCCTGGCACCCCATGCTGATACAGAGATAGCAGCGTGAGGTGGTGGTGGGGGGGGCTTTCCCAGGAGTGGGGCTGGACTGCACTGGCTACTGGCCCCACCCACAGGAACAATAGAATAGTCAACTAACAGCTAAGAATTCATGCAGTTAGTTGACTATTTTATACCCAATAACTAACATCCCTAGTTTGTAGTGAGCAGTTACTAACCCACTGGGGAAAAAAGATGTTAAAAAAAAATCCTCTCAGAATGGCTTCAGAGGACTATTCCAAAGTACACTCGCTAGCTAATCCTCTTTATTACTTCTACAAGAAATATAGGTCATAATAATGCCTACAAATAATTACTTTCTCTATCTTCCAGTAAGCTTCTAATATCAGAGATGCCCAGATTCAAGGTCTTCCATCTGAGACTGTAAATCTCAGGTGTTTACTTTTTTCCCCCTCCTCCCTTTCTGATTAGCAGAAACAGCCAGCTAGTTTTGACTTTACCTTTAAAAGCCTGCCTTCCAATTAAACTTTTAAGTATGTGGTGTTTTATTTTATTAATTCATGGTGGCTGAATGCACAGAATATGGTTGCAGGTGGCTTGATTATGTTCTGGTGTACACCCATCCCTCAAATCCAGTGCAACATAGTGTCTGCTGCACTTTCTTTCCGCCCCAGCAGAAGTGAGACACTCAAGAAGACTCCAGGCTCATCTGGCTTCTCAGACGGGTTCACTAGTGATATAGAGTCTCCATGTCATTGTCTTATGCGGGAATCCCGATAATGCTTCTGGACTTGGTGCTCTCTGTTATCACAGGCATGACATCCAGAATTTCCTCTGTCTCCTACTGGGCACAGATCCCTTATGTCACTGGTAGTGCTGCTGCTACTTTAGCTTTCAAAGCAGCAGCATACTCCTTGGCACTGAATTTGGACCTCTCCTCCTGTTCCAAAACTACCTACTTAGCACTGCAAGTCCATGCAAGTGTCTGCTCAAGTAAAAGGAAAACGAGGAGGAATCGCATCTCACTTCAAGAGGGGTGTGAACAGAACAACGAGCAACATTATTTTTCTTACTCCACAACCCACAAGTGATTTGAAGATGCTCAGAGGGTACCACTCTCACATCATCTCAGGGCGTCGCTGGGGCAGAACATTGCTCCATCATACGGCTTGCTGGCTTCCTGGGGGGGAGCGGTGAGAAGCGAAAACCCTGAGTACCCCAGATCTCTGCAGTAGCTTGCAGAAAAGCACATGCGCTGCTGTTGGGAGGGCTGGGGGCTCTCACTCCCCCGCCTCCCCTCCTCTCT